>CM042041.1:62305000-62918750 GCA_023525975.1 Smallanthus sonchifolius | reverse complement strand
TTCGTTGCGGATCTGGCGGCGTTGATGAACGAGCTGAAAGCTGATGCGGCTGCTGGCGGTCCGTTACTGAAGTTTGCCACCGGGAACACGACGGGGCCGGATTTCGTGACGATTTATGGGCTTGTGCAGTGTACGCCGGACTTATCGGAGACGCAGTGCAGCGATTGCGTGGAAAATGCATACAGTATTTATGTGACCGGTGGGTATAGTGGGAGAATTGGAGGGACGGTTTTTGTACCCATGTGTAGATATAGTTACGACATTCAACGGTTTTTTAACGGAAGTACTCTGGTTATTCCTGCGCCACCACCGCCGATCTTGCAGGCCGCTCCGCCGCTTTTATCACCACCACCGCCACCCATACCAGGTACGATTCGTTGCTGTTTAGAATTTAAAAATTCATATAAAAGGTGTACATAACGTAAAGGATCGTAAGAAAACTTTTGTTCGTGAGAAAACTCGAGAAAACCGACACAAACGAATTTCGAATAAACTCATTTTGACGCCGTTGGAACCGGCTCGATGTTTAGGTTTTTGGGGTGGGGGTTTAAGTTTTTGGCAGGTGAGATTTAGCTTTTAGGGTTTAGTTTTAGGATTTAGATCGAGATTAACAAGCCGGTTCTAACATCGCTAGAATGAGTTCAATCGAAGTTCGTTTAGGTTGGTTTTCACGAGTTTTCTTACTAAGAAAAGTTTTCAAATGAAGTTAGCTATAAAATTGAAAAACAAGTATTCATTTCTCTTTATATATTTTTATTTTATTTTATCCTTTTTCTCCTAAATAAAATAAGCACATTCACTTAAATTATCTTTATCAGTTTTTTTTAAACATAAATCTTAAAATATTAAAATATACATGAATTTCTTGCAGGAAAATTATCAAAATAGACATAAAAAAAATGAGCGTGGGCTAAGCCTACAATAACAAAGGCTTTAGCCGGCGAAATAGAGAGGCTTAGCCTCTATTTCGCCGGCTAAATGTCTATTTTGGTAATTATCCCGTTTCTTGCCGTTTTAACAAACTGGTAGGCTTAAAAAAAATATCCCACTATACATTATTAAAAAATTGACATGTCAATCTTTAAATTAATTAAATTTGATATTGATTGTGAATTAAATTAAGGTGTACAAGAATACAAAAATAGTGGAGGAAAATAAACTACTGATAAGGGAAGCGTGTGGACTTGGATCACACAACTGGCTGAATTTGAACAAAGTGGACCTGCATGGTCTTGCTATTGACTAGGTCAATACAAAAGACCAAATTAGTGAAAGAAAATAAAGCACACTTAAAAACGATGCACTTTAAAAAAGAAAAAAAACTTAAAAACGATGCATATATGTTAAACAGGTTTGGTTAAAAGTTTTCAAGGTGTGAGGGTTTATAAATATATTCGAATCAGAAATGAAAATGATTTTTTTTTTTTTTAATTTAAATTCACTTTTAAAAAGTTGAAGTACGAATGGCATGAAGTGTTTATAATGAGGGTATGATATGATTAGGGTGTTCAAATTTGTATAAATTGTAAACATTGTGCCTGTGTAAAAAGTTTATAATATGAGAAAATTGAATATGGTGCTGTTAAGAATGTAACTTATATACGAAACTCATCAAAACTACGTCGTTTTGATTAAAATCAATTTAAATCTCTTTATTTTATCTCCATCCATATCCAATTCTCCATCAATTCGCCACTTTCTTTTCCAATTCTCCTAGGCATTAAGTATACAATACAACGTTAACCACGAATTAGAGCATCAAACTTCAATCGAAGAACCTTCTAATAAAAAATTGCATTTTTAATAAGTATTTTGTCTCCCCCATGATAGATTATCTCTAGTAGCTCCACTTAAATCTTTAAAAGTTATTGGTACCTTGATTTGCAGGTTGCAACTCACTGGCTAAATAATCAATGCTAAATAAAATCATACAATATATTGAGAGTTGAGACTATTGTGTTCTTCTTCGTTATGGTTTTAATCATGTTTTTAACCTATCGGTTCTGTTTTCTAAATCAAGTCTTACAACATATCAGAGACTACCTTCGGAGACGAGTAAATTTTGGCTTCATTCATATCGGGACCGTGATGTGCATTAGATGTTGATACCGGTTGGTCCGTTAGTGATAAAGGTTTACTCTTAATAATTGTTAAAATCATAGATGACGTCGCATTACGAACACTCTAGGTTCCCTTGATCTAGAAATTCGTTAGATTAGCTACTAATAGTTTTGGGACACTGATTATATATATATATATATATAGGGGAGGGTTCAAGAGAAAACCACAAGTTAAGCGAAAACCGAGAAAACCACTAAAAAAAACCAATTTTACCTAATCATATAATAATATTTATTTTTGTTTTATTTTATTTTTATTTATTTATAAGAGTATCAATGTAATATTACACATTTTTACCCAAAAACATTTTTACCCATAGTGTTACGTATACGTAAACATAAAACAAAAAAATTACGGTTACGTATACGTAAATCAAAAAAAATGTTTTTGGATACGTATACGTAAATAAAAAAAATTGCTTAAAATTATGTGGTTTTCTCGGTTTTCGCCTAACTTTGTGGTTTCTCTTGATCCCTCCCTATATATATATATATATATATATATATAAAGGACAAAAAGAAAAAAACGAACAAAAAAACAAAGAAAGAAAAATTGACTAAATTAATGTAATATTTTCCGGGATGGTGAGTTAGGGTGGGGGCACGTATAGGGTAACTCAAAGACAATTCATTACGAGCATGTTAATTGTTTATTTACAGGTTTGAAGAACTTGAATATTATATATTTGCACACATCTATACTATATAATAAATAAAGGTTTGGTTGTATGTTTTTCCACCTCTTTTTCCTTTTTAATGGTGATATTAAACTAATATATTTTTTAAATATTTAATATAAATCTATTATGGATACTTATTAACCAAATAAAACTAATATAAATTAACATTCATCAATTACATAAAAAAATTAATACCCAGTTGAAAAAAAAATGTTTTATAAATTAACTTAACGTAATTTATAATTGTCACGTCAAAGTACATTTTTTAAAAACATATTTTGGGGAGTGTATGTGTCAACATATTACATTTTATTCAACACACATAACAAACGAGTTTATTCAACCCATGTAATAAAAAGTTTTAAAGAAATACAATTTTTATTTCTAAGTATATAACATTATATTCAATTTAGTCGTGCATTACACGAGATTCTAACCTAGTTAAAATAATATTGCAAAGATGTTTATATAACCTCTTGTTTTAAGAATAAGGTTCATTTCTAAAGTGATTTATGATGCATGCATTATTATTTCATCATCTTTTTTTTATATCAATACTAGCTTAGACCCCGTGTAATACACACGGGGTGAAAAATATTAATACATGAATTTCTCAAATTTTATTTATGTATTTTACAGGTGTAAAAATGTATTACTATACATATATTAAGGATAGAAAACAAAATTCAAAATATGTAAAAAATAATATATAATTGGGTTTCGAAAATACGTCAATTACTATTTAATATAATTTGACTTTCATTTACTATTTGATTGAAAATAAAAATTACATAATTAGGTTTCAAAATTTTTTTATAATAAAGGATAATTTAAATTAAATATGTTTTATTAGTATAATTAGTAATTTATTAAAAGATATTGATGCATTTAATAAGAGAGAGATGCAAGAAAAGAATGATGAGATTGAATATGGTGACAACACGTGGCATACAAAAACCTTTATTTATTATATAGTATAGATATAGATTCCATGACTTTTTTTAACATTGAAACACGACCATATATGAAAGCACATTTCTCTTTATGTAGGTAAAAGCTCGAATATGACACGATCCGTGATGATAGTAATTATTGTCATTGTGACATTTGGTGTCATAATAATAGCTTCTATTTGTATCTTCTTAATAATTAAGAGGAAGAAGCAGCAAAAGGCCATGCCACCGACAGATATTGAAGGTAAGATTCATCATTCATGGCTTGCATTGAGTTATGTCAATGCTAAAACTACTTCTAACAATCTCTCTCTAACTCACTCAGATGAAACCATAGATATTGGCACCATTGAATCTTTGAAATACAACTTTAACGTCGTGAGAGTAGCAACAAATAATTTCTCTGAAGACAATAAGCTCGGACAAGGTGGATTTGGAGCGGTTTACAAGGTATCCGTAAATTGCTATGGCTTGTAGTTTTGCGTCATAGTGACAATCTTGATATTCCCTAGTCATTGATATATGCTATATATATCATATGGTATTTAGGGTACGCTTGCAGACGGGCGTGAAATAGCAGTAAAGAGGCTAGCAAGAGATTCTGGGCAAGGTGAAGTAGAATTCAAGAATGAGGTTTTGCTGGTCGCAAAACTTCAACATCGTAATTTGGTCAGACTGCTTGGTTTTAGCTTAGAAGGACGTGAACGACTTCTCATTTATGAGTTCTTGCCAAATGCAAGTCTTGATCAATTTATATTTGGTAAGTTTTTAAGAATGATCATATTTTTAACATCGCATTTAGAGCTCCAAAATACAGATATCAACTAGATACAAATGCAAGAGTTATAATTTTTAAAAAGAAAATTTAATTATTTTTATGACATCACAAGTAGCTCACACAAGCGACCGAGTTTAATAATAATTTCGGTGTAGCAAATGATGTCTTGTTGCATTGGATATTGTCATTGATATATATATACACTTCTTGATTGACGGTGGTTGTAGATCCAACTAAACGTACACTTCTTGATTGGAAAAAAAGATACAAGATCATTAAAGGCATTGCAAAGGGACTTCTATATCTTCATGAAGACTCACGTCTAAAGATAATTCACCGTGACATGAAAGCTAGTAATGTTTTGTTAGATGCGGAAATGAACCCTAAAATTGCAGATTTTGGCATGGCAAGACTATTTAATCACGAGGAAACTCAAGGGCAATCAAGTAGAATTGTCGGAACCTAGTAAGTATACATATATACTTCTTTGTTTCAAATTAAAATATTCATAACTGTCGGGAATTTAACTAGTTAAATAACGTAAATACTCATTTTGACTAAATATATTTACAAAATAGTCATTGACATTTTTTTTTTCAAATTTATCACTTTCACCATCATAAGATCTTTTAATAAAAGAAACACGATTAATAATCGACGCGTGGATCGCTTTTGCGCAAAACTTAGCTACTTTTTCCCCGACATTAACGCAGAAGTCTACATATTTGTGTCGATTAGACTGACAACTAATAACACGTTGACATGTCTCATAGATGGCTCAGAATTTCGGATAACAAGCACCATTGGCCTAATCTTGATATACGTGACATATTTTTATTGGACATAATCATTTGTAAGGAAAAATTTAAAAAAAGTTGGCGGTTATTTGGTAATAATATGTTTGGTCATAATGAATAATCACAATATTTTTCCTTGTTTAATTTCCCTGTTTACCGCATGTGTTGACACTTTGTTTGTGATCAATTTTCTCATGTAGTGGTTATATGGCACCAGAATATGCCATGCATGGCCAGTTTTCAGTGAAATCAGATGTGTTTAGTTTTGGAGTATTGGTGTTGGAGATGATAACAGGTCAAAAGAATCTGTGTTTTCAAAATGAAGAGAGCACGGAATACCTTCTTGGCTTTGTAAGTATCCACCCTACGAGGCTACATAAATTAATTATATTATTTTTTATGAAATTAATATTTTTTAAGGTTTTTTGTTGTAGTAATTCTATTCTAAAAACAAAAACTGAAAATCTATTTTAGGCATGGAAAAGCTGGCGGAATGGGACAACAACAAATATGATAGATCCCACATTAAAGACGAGATCCGGTTCGATGAGCGACATCATTAGAAGCATCCACATTGGATTATTATGTGTTCAAGAAAATGTTAGTGATAGACCAACGATGTCATCAGTTGTTCTAATGCTTAATAGCCACTCGATCTCACTTCCGACACCATCCGAGCCTTCGTTTTTCGTGAATAGTCAAAATGATCAACGATACGGTATCACCACGACATGGAGTAATCATTCAGAAAACCCTAAAATATCAAAATCAACATCATCCCAAATTTCTATAAATGATGCTTCAATATCCGATTTGGTTCCTAGATAAGTGTAAAGATCGAATGCACTTGATAATTGATGTATCATGGATGTGTACTTGCTTTTAGAAACTTTATGTAATCTTACTACTGTGTTAAGAAAATTAATAGGATATTCTATATAATTACTTTTATATGTTTGTATAAAATGTATAAAATTAATAGGTCCTGAATCAAATATTTAACTACACGAATTCTTGGTCGGAGGTGATCACAAACGAATTAGCCAATCACAATAATCAGAAAATCAAATATTATCATTATCAAATTCATTACTAATAATTATTAACTAAAGTTCTCAACTTGTTCTGTAACTTAGAGGGTGTTTCACATTGCTTATATAACTGCAAAAGTGTTTTTTTTAAGTGCATATTAACTTATTACTTTTTGAAAAAAAAGTTTTTAAAAAAGTGTTTGGATTAACTTTTGTGGTGGGAAAAGTCAATAAGTCAATAAATTGTTTTTTAAAAAGTGTTTGCCTTAAGTTATTCACGTAAAATGACTAAAAATGACATTTTTATATTTTATACATGTATTTGTTAGAAATTATTAGAGGTAGATTAGTAATATTTTATTACAAAAGACAAAGTCATTTGAAAAGCCAGGAATTTGTGGCTTCTTAAAAAACAATTTTTTAACTTTATCAAAAAGTTGAAACAAAAAATGTTTTTACGTTTGCCAAACACTTTTTTTAGCTTATTTGCTTTTAAAAATGTCAATAAGTCAATAAGCAATTTTCAACACAATCCCAAACATCCTCTTAAATAAAATAAAAATTAACTTGTTCTCTCGTCTTAATTCCTCGTCTCATCCATTGTAATTCAACAAATGGTGATCAAAGGCCTTTAAGCCCACGTAAGTAATGGAGCCCAAAATCCGTTTTCTAATTTAGCCTTCGATTTAAAGTCTCCAACGAATTCCTTGAAACTCTTGCTAATTGTGTCATTTTAAACTACTTCCTCCGTAACATAAAATATAAAAAATAAATCAAAGTAAACTGTTTCTCATTTAATTAAAGAAAAAACATATTATTATTATATACAGTTAACACGTGTAAATTAATCACTCGATCTATATGCATACAATTTACAAATGTTAGTCATGTATGATTATGATTTGATATGCATGTTATAATGTCATATTTATTCTTATCCATATTCATTCTCATCATTTTTTATACAATATAATAAATAAATATTTTTCTATACCATGTGTCACATCCATATTTATTCTCATCATTTTTTCTCGACTCTCTCTCTTATTAAATACACCTATATCTTTAAATAATAATATATTTAAAAAAATATTAATTATACTAATAAAATACATTTATTTTAAATTATCCTTATTATATGAAACTTTAAAATCTAATTATATAACTTTTATTTTCAATTAAATAGTAATGAAAGTCAAATTACATTAAATAGTAATTAAAGTATTTTCGAAACCCAATTATATATTAGTTTTTATGTATTTTGAATTTTGTTTTCTATCCTTAATATATTTAATACATTTTTACACATGTAAAATATATATACACATCGATTTAAAAATTTTATATATCACCCGTGTGTAAACACGAGCTATAAGCTAGTTTATTATATAGTATACATATATATATAGATTAAGAGTAAATTACAGGAATTGTCCTTTATGTTTATAACATTTTTCAAATAGTGTCCTTCAACCAAAAGTTGTCAGAGATCATACTTTACGTTTACAAATCTTGCACGTTTTGTCCTTTAGCCCTAACCTAGTTAAAATTTTCCGTTAAATATGATCATGTGCAACGCACATTAGGATACATTGTTCTTTTTACCCATTTACTAAAAAATATCTTAATAAACAAAAATAATATATATATATATTGTGACATCCGTCATTTTCAGGTTAACTCCGTTAACTCAAACCTCGTTAGTTCAAACATCTTTCATTTCAAACTCCATTAACTCAGTTAGTTGCACGTACATTACATTTAATCGCACACATCGGATCGCACTCGAGTCTAACCCCGGAACGTTGGTGATAAATCGAATATTAATATTACGAACATTAATAATATATATTTTATATAAATTGCGAGTTTTATATAATCTTATGTGATTACGTGAATTATGTGAATATTACTGTTTTCGTATGTGTTTATCGAATATTAACCGCATACAATATTTTTCTAAAAGTTGGAGTTTTTATAAAAATATAAATCAAAAATTTTAATTATTAAATAGTTATTATTTAATTAATTAGAGCCTATGGGCTTTAATTAAGCTAGAAGCCCATCTTAAAACCCATTAACTATTAAATAATGTGATACCCGGCAAATTCAGGTTAATATCCATACCCGACTATTACTTGAATTCACGTGATTTCACTTGCATCATACTTAATTATAGAGTAATTAAGTATATATTTCGTTTAATAAGTCCATTCGTTTCATTTCATTTCATGCATCGGTAATCGGACGGATTACTGGGTCACACACGCGTCCTGTCACACGAACATTTGTGAATTTTAGAAATAATACTTAGACATATAATTGGTGTGTAAAAATTATATGTAATACTGTGATTTAATATTCCATGCTTATATGAATTTTTCCGGAATTTTTAGAGCAACTGTTATTTTTAACGCTTTTTAAGCGGATACGCGATATGTGCCAACAACTTTAAAATTGGTTTTAATAAAAATGATTGTTTTATACTTGGGCTTATAAAATTCAGCTTTTATTTATTAGTAGTCCATAGAAGCCCATTCCTTATTTAAAAAGCCTTAAAAGAGTGTACAAGCCCAACACCCCTTCACTTAAAACACCCTTAACCCTTAATCCCTCATTTTTACCCTAAACAAAAATTGCAAAACCCTAGCCCCCTCCCTCTAATTCGGCCGCCACACTCCAAGGAGCCACCACCATTGAAAAATCTTGTTCAAGCTTTCTAAGTCCATTTCAAGGTGTTCTAAGGTGATTCAAGCCATCTACTCCCACATTCAACCATCATACTTAGATTTGGTAAGTTTCTACCCATATTTTTTTCACCATTTTCGGCCCTAAGTGGGTCACCACTCATCCAAACGATTTTCTTTGTTAAAAGGTCTCTAAATCCATGTTTTAATCAATAGTTTTCATAAAATGAAGTTGTTGATGCACATATGCATAGTTTATTGTTTGAAATGCTTGTTTATGTTGATTTTTGCTCGTTTCTATTTATAGAAACTTTATTGATTGAGTTTTTGTAGAAATGTGTATATGATATGTTTGATGGTTTGGATGATACTCATAATAGTAGAATAAGTAGGAAATATAATTTTTTCGGTTGAAATGTCGTTTTTCACTAGGTTATGGTGACTTACTATTTAAGGAAACTTTAATTTTGCATATTTTGTGTTATGAGTTTCTATTGGATAAAAACTTGATATTATGGTTCTATAATATATATTAAAGTAGTAAAAAGAGTTATTTGAGGTTACACATGTGCAATAGGGTCGTTTGGACCACTTTCCTAAAAAGGAAACTTTAATTGTTCATAATTTGTATGTGTAGGTTATAAATGTTTAAAATGGATTATATAGCTTCATTATCATATGAATAGATGACTTATGCAAGAATATGTAATTTGAAGTTGTGTTATGACATGTTTTGGTGAACCTTGCTAAATAAGGAAACTTTATTTGTTGAGAAAACTTCATAATTGCTTGAAATAGAAAGTAAATGCATAGAATCAGGTTACTAATATGTTACTATTATAATTTCATGTATAACTTGTTTGTTTGGGCTATGGCACCTCAAGTGCACTAAAACCCTAATTGTCAAAAATGGAAACCTTGTTATGTTAGGAGTTATGGAATTTTGCAATGACATATTATGCTACTGGTTCGAAAGTGTTGAAATGATACTAATAGGTTATTAATATGATGACATGAATTATGTGTATGAAATGTGCCATAAAGATGTGCAAATGTTATGTCACTTATCACATGTTAGTTTCTTATACAACTAGTTGAAGCTTGTATGTTATGTCACAAGGGGTTACTTATACATTACTTAGGTACAACTTATATGTTCCTTACGTGTCACACATGTACAACTTATATGCTACTTGTGCTACACATGTATAACTTGTATGATGCTTATGTGTTACATGTTTACAACTTATATGTTACTTGTGTGTTGTTTATACATGACTTCAATATGAGTCAACATTGGTCAACACTAGTCAACATTGGTCAACACTAGTCAACATTGGTCAACACTAGTCAATATTGGTCAACATTAGTCAACATTGGTCAAACTTGGTCAACATTGGTCAACACTAGTCAACATTGGTCAACATTAGTCAACATTAGTCAAACTTGGTCAAAGTTGGTCAAACCTTGGTCAAAGTTGGTCAAACCTCGGTCAACTTTGGTCAAACCTTTTCAAAACGTCAATGTAACCTTTCAACGTTGAGTCGTTTGGATGAATGTGGTTACATAAACCATGTTTACGTTCATAGACCTTATAGCCTTATTAATTCTTAGGGCTCGGTTAGGTCGGTTACCCGGAGTTACTCGATTTCTCTTGTTGCTTTCATTTCTCATTCACCGCATTCCAGGTGAGTTTTCACGGCCCCATTTTACTTACTTTTCCAATTGGGGGAGATACATGCTAAACCATTTTCTTACTTAGTCGTATGACAATTACTTTGATTTCGCTTTAATTTATATAAGTGGGTGCATTTCCCGCACATAAAGTCCTCTCATATTCGAACCGTTAATTATTACACAAAGCGAGGTGATTCATGAATAGTACTATTGGGTTTAACAACCCCCACCCGGGTTAGTCGCGCTAACTCTGACTGGGAGTCAAACGGGTGCATAATTGACCTAATCCATTGCGTGCTGGGCACGTAAGAGGCAAAATGCTAGTTTCTGCATTCCTTCGTTGAGCTTCGGTTTCGGTGTTGCTTATATAGTTAATGTTTATTGTCTGATCAACAATCGAATCAATGGTATACATGCGTACTGTTACACTGTTTTCATTTCTGTTTCTGTTACTTAAACCTGTGAACTCACCAATCCTGTGTTGACACTTTAAGCATGTTTATCTCAGGTCGCTAAGCATTCATACACGGACTAGGATTGCACTCCAAGAGTCCCACAGCATGTTTTCATTTAGAAGCTTAGGTTTATGGGAACCTAATTTGTCATGCTTCTGTATTTTGCAACATTACTTTTGCTTCCGCACTTTACATTCCGCATTTTCAAACTCTGTATTACTATTTAATTTTGTATGATGTTCAAACGGAATGTCTTTTCGAAAACCAGTTAGAGGTCGTTCGAAAAGACCGGGACTGATGATCCTTGACAGTCACAACCCGCGGGTAACCCGCTGTGGAATTTCAGGGTGTGACAGATTGGTATCAGAGCCCTGGTTATAGAGAACTAAGTTGCATTTAGTATACTTAGACTATAACTGTAGGCTCACATAGTTCACATCACATCATGCATGCATTTTCATACATGAATACAATGGATTACTGGATAACAGGATGTCGACCTCATCGGACCCCATTGTGATCTCGGACTCTGAGGAGTACACACCGGCTACCCCATCATCATCAGTGGAGCCACTCACCCCACCTTCATCACCCCACTCATCCACGGATGAGGAGCAGACACATGACTCAGTGGATTTTGTAGAGTTGGATTCTGAAGAGGATCCTGAGGAGGATCCTGAGGAGGACCCGAAGGAGGATCCTGAGGAGGATCCTGAGGAGGACCCGGAGGAGGATCCCGAGGAGGATCTAGAGGAGGAGGAAGACGACGCACCAGCCCCCGGAGGTGACGGAGACGCCGGCGAGGGGAGCGACTCGGGCGAGACGGTGCCCTACTCCGTACTACACGGGGACTCATCGTCCGACGACGGCTCCATACTACCTTCACCACCTCGTCTGGCGGACCCGACGCCGCCATCACCATTACTTGCACCGGTGGGAGCGAAGACCAAACTCACAGCTCGAAAGAAGAACATTCGCAGAGGAAAGCGACCAGCCCACTCCCCTGACATTCCTGGACCATCAGCCAAAAGGGCCCGGATTGCATCATCGGACACTTCATCTACGGGAGAGTCAACTGGACCATCCTATCCACCACCCTATTGGCTCCGGCCTACCCGGGAGGTACTACCGATACTTGCGACGCGCAGCAGGTTACATGACGCTGACATATCATCCCTCCAGGATGAGTTGGCACTGACAGACCAGGCACTACTGATAGTACGAGACCGGATCGAGGCCGCGGAGGAAAAGGCCGCGGAGGAAAAGGCCGCGGAGGACACCCCACAACTCAGGAGAAGGCACCAGTTCCATGACCACTGCCCAAATTGAAGCCCTTATCGCCCAACGCGTGGCAGATGCACTCGCTAACCACGAAGCCAATCGATCCAGTGGAGGATCGGGAGGCCACGGCGAGAGCAGAGGTATAGTACAAACCGGAAATAGTATATACTGCAAGTAACATAGCCCTACCTCGGGAAAATTTAACCTAATTACGCTCTATCATTGACACACAGGAACTGGGCATGGAACAAAGGCTTGCACCTACAAATCCTTTATGGATTGCAAGCCGCATACATTTACCGGGACGGAAGGAGCAGTGGGACTGCTACGATGGATAGAAAAGATCGAATCGGTCTTCAGTATGAGCCAATGCACAATGGAGAACAAAGTCATGTACGGAGCTGGGACTCTCGAGGGCCAAGCCCTCTCCTGGTGGAACTCTTATATCCAGACTCTGGGCCTGGATAATGCAAACGCCATTCCTTGGGAGGAGTTCAAGGAAATGTTGAAAGAGGAGTACTGTCCTCGTAAGGAACTCGAAAAGTTGGAACAGGAGTTTTGGAACCTAAGGATGGAGGGTGCTGACATCGCGGGATATACCGTAAGATTCCACGATTTAGCAAGACTACTACCGCACATGGTTACACCGGAGTACAAATGAATTGAGCGGTACATTTGGGGTTTGGCACCTCAAATACAATGCATGGTTACTTCTGCAGAACCCACAATTATCCACAACACAGTGAGACTGGCTCATAATCTCACGGATCAGGCAGTCCGTCAGGGACTGTTCAACAAGAAAGAAAGTTTTGTGAAAACCTTTGACAACAAGAGAAAGTGGGAAAATGCTCCTGCCAAATCCTATGTGCCTAGTAACCAGAAGAAGCAGGAACCGGCCCGGGTGTTTGTGGCTAACCAACCGGATAAAGGCCAAGAGGGACATACACTGGAACCCTACCTAAGTGCAACAAGTGCCAGTTTCACCACAATGGTACTTGTGAAGATTCTCGGTGCCAGAAGTGTAAACGTTTTGGACACACTGCCCAGAGCTGCCGATCAGTTGAACAAGCCCCGGCTGGCGGGGGAAACCGCGGATGTTTCGGGTGCGATGATCCCGGACATTTCCGCAAGGACTGCCCAAAGAACCGGAAACCTGGAAATACAAACACTCGGGGCAGAGCATTTGTCATTGGAGCCGGCGAGGCTAGGCAGGATCCCAACATTGTTACTGGTACGTTTCTCGTAAACAACTGCTATGCTTCTATCTTATTTGACACGGGTGCCGATAAGAGTTTTGTATCCACTGAGTTTAGCTCATTACTTGGGATTACTCCCATCGCCTTAGATTACTTATACACGGTAGAGCTAGCAGATGGTAAGCTAATAGAGACAGAACAAGTAATCCCAGGTTGTGTCTTAACGCTAGCCGATCATCCTTTCACTATAGACCTATTGCTAGTGACGTTGGGAAGCTTCGACATAGTAGTCGGTATGGACTGGTTGTCCAAGAACCGAGCCGAAATCGTCTGTCACGAGAAGATAGTCCGCATTCCACTGTCGGACGGAGAAACACTGACCATTCAAGGAGAACAGAGTGGTGCTACGTTAAGAATCATTACCTGCATGAAAGCCCGAAAGTACTTGCGGAAGGGTTATCACGCGATCCTAGCACACGTGACGGAAAAGAAAGAAGAAGAAAATAAGATTAAAGACATACCGATCGTCCGAGACTATCCGGAAGTATTTCCCGACGACTTGCCCGGACTTCCACCGCAGCGACAAGTCGAGTTCCGGATTAATCTCACACCCGGAGCTGCTCCGATAGCAAGGTCACCTTACCGACTGGCGCCATCGGAAATGCATGAATTGTCTAACCAATTACAGGAACTGTTAGACAAAGGCTTCATCAGACCAAGCTTCTCGCCTTGGGGAGCACCAGTCTTGTTCGTTAAGAAGAAGGACGGATCATTCCGTTTGTGTATCGATTACAGAGAACTGAACAAGGTAATGATCAAGAACCGATATCCACTACCAAGGATCGATGACCTGTTCGATCAATTGCAAGGGTCGAGCTATTACTCAAAGATCGATCTACGGTCGGGATACCACCAGCTAAGGATTCAGGAAGACGATATTCCAAAGACCGCCTTCCGAACTCGTTACGGTCACTACGAGTTCATGGTCATGCCATTTGGGTTAACCAATGCACCGGCGATATTCATGGACCTCATGAACCGAGTGTGAAAGCCCTACTTGGACAAGTTTGTGATTGTGTTCATAGACGATATCCTGATATACTCACAGAACAAAGAGGAACATGCCGAGCATTTGAAGTTAATTATGGAGTTGCTGAAAGCCGAGAAATTGTACGCCAAGTTCTCGAAATGCGACTTCTGGATTCGCGAAGTACAGTTCCTTGGACACGTGGTCAACGAGAAAGGCATACATGTTGACCCATCCAAAATCGAGGCGATTAAGAATTGGGAAGCACCTAAGACTCCGACTGAGGTACGACAGTTCTTAGGCCTTGCGGGCTACTATCGACGATTCATCGAAAATTTCTCTAAGATAGCCCAACCTCTCACCACACTGACACACAAGGATAAGAAATACGAATGGAATGACAAGGCAGAAACCGCTTTTCAATTACTCAAGCAGAAACTTTGCAGCGCGCCGATCCTATCGTTACCAGAAGGAACAGACGATTTCGTGGTGTACTGCGATGCGTCACATCAAGGGCTCGGGTGCGTGTTAATGCAAAGGGAGAAGGTCATAGCCTATGCTTCTCGACAACTGAAAGTGCACGAGAAAAACTACACTACCCACGATTTGGAGCTGGGAGCGGTAGTATTTGCACTCAAGATCTGGAGGCACTACTTGTATGGCACGAAGTGCACAATTTTCACCGATCACAAAAGCCTTCAACACATCTTCGATCAGAAGGAACTTAACATGAGGCAACGTCGATGGGTCGAATTGCTAAACGACTACGACTGCGCTATCCGTTACCATCCTGGAAAGGCAAACGTCGTGGCTGATGCCTTGAGCAGGAAGGATCAACCCAAACCGCGACTAGTGCGGGCGTTACAGTTGACCATCCACACGAACTTACCCATGCAAATCCGCGACGCCCAACTCGAAGCAATCAAGGAGGTAAACCTATGCCATGAGTCCTTACGTGGTATGGACAAGCAGTTTGAGGTCAAATCCGATGACATCCGTTATTTCATGGATCGGATTTGGGTACCAAGCTTTGGGGATCTAAGGGATCTGGTGATGGACGAGGCACACAAGTCCAGGTACTCGATCCACCCCGGTGCTGACAAGATGTACCATGACCTCAAGGAACATTATTGGTGGCCTAACATGAAAGCCGAAATTGCTACCTACGTCAGTAAATGCTTGACCTGTGCTAAGGTCAAGGTAGAGTATCAGAAACCATCAGGGTTACTCCAACAACCAGAGATCCCACAGTGGAAGTGGGAACAAATTTCAATGGACTTCATCACGAAATTGCCCAGGGCCTCTAATGGCTGTGACACAATCTGGGTAATTGTCGACAGACTAACCAAATCTGCGCACTTCCTTCCCATTAAAGAAACGGACAAGATGGAAAAACTAACCAGAACTTACTTGAAGGAAGTAGTCACAAGACATGGAGTGCCAATCTCCATCATTTCAGATAGGGATAGTCGATTCACATCCCGATTCTGGCAATCCTTACAGAAAGCCTTGGGTACTCGGCTAGATATGAGTACTGCATACCACCCCCAGACGGACGGTCAAAGTGAAAGGACCATCCAGACCCTGGATGACATGCTCAGAGCTTGTGTGGTTGACTTCGGGAACGGATGGGATGCCCATCTACCGTTGGTCGAATTTTCATACAACAACAGCTACCACACTAGCATTAAGGCCGCACCATTCGAAGCACTTTACGGACGAAAGTGTAGATCGCCGATTTGCTGGACAGAAGTGGGAGATAGCCAACTCACAGGTCCAGAAGTTATTCATGAAACTACAGAGAAGATTGTACAGATACGCGAACGTATCAAGGCCGCGCGTGATCGTCAAAAGAGTTACGCTGACGTGAGACGCAAACCATTAGAATTTCAAGTGGGAGACAAGGTACTACTGAAAGTCTCGCCATGGAAAGGAGTGATACGTTTCGGCAAGCGTGGAAAGCTTAATCCTCGTTACATTGGACCTTTCGAGATTCTGAAAAGGATTGGTCCTGTTGCTTACAAACTCAACCTACCAGAAACCCTCAGTGGCGTTCATGACGTGTTTCACGTGTCAAATCTGAAGAAGTGATTGTCAGACGAGACACTAGTCATACCATTGGAGGAAATTCAAATAGACGATCAGCTTCACTTCGTCGAAGAACCAGTCGAGATCATGGACCGCGAGGTCAAACAGTTAAAACAAAGCCGCATTCCCATAGTTAAGGTTCGTTGGAATTCTAGACGTGGACCAAAGTTCACTTGGGAGCGCGAGGATCAATTCAAGCGTAAATACCCTCACTTGTTCAAAACTACACCGTCTATCAGTGACGCGAACTGAATTTCGGGACGAAATTCCTTTTAACAGGGGGAGTATGTGATACCCGGCAAATTCAGGTTAATATCCATACCCGACTATTACTTGAATTCACGTGATTTCACTTGCATCATACTTAATTATAGAGTAATTAAGTATATATTTCGTTTAATAAGTCCATTCGTTTCATTTCATTTCATGCATCGGTAATCGGACGGATTACTGGGTCACACACGCGTCCTGTCACACGAACATTTGTGAATTTTAGAAATAATACTTAGACATATAATTGGTGTGTAAAAATTATATGTAATACTGTGATTTAATATTCCATGCTTATATGAATTTTTCCGGAATTTTTAGAGCAACTGTTATTTTTAACGCTTTTTAAGCGGATACGCGATATGTGCCAACAACTTTAAAATTGGTTTTAATAAAAATGATTGTTTTATACTTGGGCTTATAAAATTCAGCTTTTATTTATTAGTAGTCCATAGAAGCCCATTCCTTATTTAAAAAGCCTTAAAAGAGTGTACAAGCCCAACACCCCTTCACTTAAAACACCCTTAACCCTTAATCCCTCATTTTTACCCTAAACAAAAATTGCAAAACCCTAGCCCCCTCCCTCTAATTCGGCCGCCACCCTCCAAGGAGCCACCACCATTGAAAAATCTTGTTCAAGCTTTCTAAGTCCATTTCAAGGTGTTCTAAGGTGATTCAAGCCATCTACTCCCACATTCAACCATCATACTTAGATTTGGTAAGTTTCTACCCATATTTTTTTCACCATTTTCGGCCCTAAGTGGGTCACCACTCATCCAAACGATTTTCTTTGTTAAAAGGTCTCTAAATCCATGTTTTAATCAATAGTTTTCATAAAATGAAGTTGTTGATGCACATATGCATAGTTTATTGTTTGAAATGCTTGTTTATGTTGATTTTTGCTCGTTTCTATTTATAGAAACTTTATTGATTGAGTTTTTGTAGAAATGTGTATATGATATGTTTGATGGTTTGGATGATACTCATAATAGTAGAATAAGTAGGAAATATAATTTTTTCGGTTGAAATGTCGTTTTTCACTAGGTTATGGTGACTTACTATTTAAGGAAACTTTAATTTTGCATATTTTGTGTTATGAGTTTCTATTGGATAAAAACTTGATATTATGGTTCTATAATATATATTAAAGTAGTAAAAAGAGTTATTTGAGGTTACACATGTGCAATAGGGTCGTTTGGACCACTTTCCTAAAAAGGAAACTTTAATTGTTCATAATTTGTATGTGTAGGTTATAAATGTTTAAAATGGATTATATAGCTTCATTATCATATGAATAGATGACTTATGCAAGAATATGTAATTTGAAGTTGTGTTATGACATGTTTTGGTGAACCTTGCTAAATAAGGAAACTTTATTTGTTGAGAAAACTTCATAATTGCTTGAAATAGAAAGTAAATGCATAGAATCAGGTTACTAATATGTTACTATTATAATTTCATGTATAACTTGTTTGTTTGGGCTATGGCACCTCAAGTGCACTAAAACCCTAATTGTCAAAAATGGAAACCTTGTTATGTTAGGAGTTATGGAATTTTGCAATGACATATTATGCTACTGGTTCGAAAGTGTTGAAATGATACTAATAGGTTATTAATATGATGACATGAATTATGTGTATGAAATGTGCCATAAAGATGTGCAAATGTTATGTCACTTATCACATGTTAGTTTCTTATACAACTAGTTGAAGCTTGTATGTTATGTCACAAGGGGTTACTTATACATTACTTAGGTACAACTTATATGTTCCTTACGTGTCACACATGTACAACTTATATGCTACTTGTGCTACACATGTATAACTTGTATGATGCTTATGTGTTACATGTTTACAACTTATATGTTACTTGTGTGTTGTTTATACATGACTTCAATATGAGTCAACATTGGTCAACACTAGTCAACATTGGTCAACACTAGTCAACATTGGTCAACACTAGTCAATATTGGTCAACATTAGTCAACATTGGTCAAACTTGGTCAACATTGGTCAACACTAGTCAACATTGGTCAACATTAGTCAACATTAGTCAAACTTGGTCAAAGTTGGTCAAACCTTGGTCAAAGTTGGTCAAACCTCGGTCAACTTTGGTCAAACCTTTTCAAAACGTCAATGTAACCTTTCAACGTTGAGTCGTTTGGATGAATGTGGTTACATAAACCATGTTTACGTTCATAGACCTTATAGCCTTATTAATTCTTAGGGCTCGGTTAGGTCGGTTACCCGGAGTTACTCGATTTCTCTTGTTGCTTTCATTTCTCATTCACCGCATTCCAGGTGAGTTTTCACGGCCCCATTTTACTTACTTTTCCAATTGGGGGAGATACATGCTAAACCATTTTCTTACTTAGTCGTATGACAATTACTTTGATTTCGCTTTAATTTATATAAGTGGGTGCATTTCCCGCACATAAAGTCCTCTCATATTCGAACCGTTAATTATTACACAAAGCGAGGTGATTCATGAATAGTACTATTGGGTTTAACAACCCCCACCCGGGTTAGTCGCGCTAACTCTGACTGGGAGTCAAACGGGTGCATAATTGACCTAATCCATTGCGTGCTGGGCACGTAAGAGGCAAAATGCTAGTTTCTGCATTCCTTCGTTGAGCTTCGGTTTCGGTGTTGCTTATATAGTTAATGTTTATTGTCTGATCAACAATCGAATCAATGGTATACATGCGTACTGTTACACTGTTTTCATTTCTGTTTCTGTTACTTAAACCTGTGAACTCACCAATCCTGTGTTGACACTTTAAGCATGTTTATCTCAGGTCGCTAAGCATTCATACACGGACTAGGATTGCACTCCAAGAGTCCCACAGCATGTTTTCATTTAGAAGCTTAGGTTTATGGGAACCTAATTTGTCATGCTTCTGTATTTTGCAACATTACTTTTGCTTCCGCACTTTACATTCCGCATTTTCAAACTCTGTATTACTATTTAATTTTGTATGATGTTCAAACGGAATGTCTTTTCGAAAACCAGTTAGAGGTCGTTCGAAAAGACCGGGACTGATGATCCTTGACAGTCACAACCCGCGGGTAACCCGCTGTGGAATTTCAGGGTGTGACAAATAAGGATAAAAGAATTCAAAAAAAAAAAACATAAACCCTAACCTCCCACCCCTAAAAACCGTCGACCTCATCCCACCCTCTCTCTCTCGACCGAAGTGAAGAAGCAACCCAAAGGACCCCCGTTCGATCTTCGATCTCGCAATTGAACGCGTATTTGGACTCCTCTCGACATTCCTAACGTTTCTACGCAAGTCGTTTCGTTAAATTCCGTCACTTTTTGATCCCTAAATTTTAGGTCAAACCCTAGTTCATCCAAACATGAAATTTTATAATAAAAATGTTAACTTTGTTATTGTTTTGCATGTATTTGTTGATTTTATGGTTAATTGCAAAACCCTAGATCCGTGTGGTTAGTAACTTGTTAAATATGGAAACTTTTTGATTATGTGAAGGATAGGAATCGCATGCTAGACGTGGATTATGATTTGTATAGTTGTAATTATATTAGTTGAAAGATTTAGAGTCGATTTGATGTGTTAATTTTGTGATTTGAGCGTGAAATGGACAAGTTACTAAAAAGGGAAACTTTTTAGGTTTTCTAACTTGCATGCTAGGCATGGTTAGGATGATGTGATGATGGTTATGAGCTAGTTGATACATGGTTAGATGAATTGTGAAATCAGATTTTGAATACATAACCCGGTTTTACCAACTTTCCAAATAAGGAAACTTTAATTGTCAAAAGTGGTTAGAACTTGCTAATTAGACATGCATGATGTGGTTTAATGATTGGTACATGTTAGTTAAGATACAATAACCTGTTGTAACGTGTTAGGTGTTTGAAATCACGCATGCTAGTCATAGGTTACTAAAGATGGAAACTTTACTGGAATTGTGATATACATGTTAAGTTCTATGCAATGGTTATGTGATATGATGATCTTGAACATGTTATAGTAGTATTACAAGCATATTAACAATGATAATTTCACGAGACACAAATCCCGAACATACTTTCTATTTATAGAAACCTGCTATTTATAGAAGCCTGCTATTTTTGGAAACCTGCTATTTTTGGAAATCATGCTTGTTTGATTAGAACAATTAGGATTTGTTGCTAAGTGTTACAGCATGATCATTTGTGTATAATATAGAAGTATTATACTGAACAAACGTTAAATCATTAATCGGGTCACCAACGGGTCGTCGGGTCAAACTTAGTCAAACTTGGTCAAACTTGGTCAAACATGAGTCAAATTTGTAAACTCTTTTCAAACACTTAAACAATGGGATTGTTTGGATACTTAGGGTTTGTATCAACTTGCACGAACATACACTTATAAACCGGTGTTTATAGGTGGCAGTTAGTCGTCAAGCATTTTAGATTCGCTTTCTTACGCACATACTCTAAGGTGAGTTTCACGGCCCCTTTTCTTACGTTTTAAACTTGGGGGAGAAAACATGGGTACGAACATTTAGATATTACGTTTCTTTTATATCACTTGTGTACTAAGCGCAAACATATCACGAAAGTCCTTACTTATCGAACCGTTAGTATATGGGTTAGCGAAGAAATCTTGAGTAGTACTACTGGGCATTGACAAGCCCCACCCGCGTTAGTCGCGCTAACACGACAGGTAGTCGAACGGGTGTAACATTTACCTAAACATTTACCATTGATTGTGATAGTCATGGTAGAAGGCAGTTCAAACATACAGACAGTCAGCTTCGGTGTCGAAACGCTTTAGTAACATGTACTAGGTTAGCTACCTATGATATAATTGAATACGGTATTATCTAGTAAGCTTTACAAACATATAAACCTGTGAACTCACCAACCTAGTGTTGACACGTTTTAGCATGTTTTCTCAGGTAATTAAGGTACAAGCACGAGCTAGGCATGCACGCATACGAAGTCTATCATTTGCAAACTCAAGAATTATTTATTTTAATTATCTTTGAATTGTTTATTTTGGCGCAACTTTTTTTGGCGCATGTTTTTCATTTAACTTTTCGCTTCCGCAAGTCTTACATTAAATCAGTATTTTCATTACTAGTGTTGCATCGTGACTATGAGCAATACTAGTGGTTTTTATTAAACTCATATAGAGTCGTTCAACGTAACTAATGACTGAGATCCTGTTATGTCACGCTCCTAAACGGTAAAACTCCGTTAGTGGATTTTGGGGGTGTGACAGATTGGTATCAGAGACAGGTTTCAGAGAACTAGGAAATGCATACTAGACTATAACCACGTACATGCATTAGTTACACAGCACTTACACTCATACATGGCACTCACTCATCCCGTTACAGGAAATGTCGACCCCACCCAATTCACCAGCATCCCCAGACGTTCAGGAGCATGATGTTCCTACAGTACCTTTGCCAGAGTCGAGGAGACGTCGACTCAACCCGATCAACAACACAATAGGGCATGATGAGCCTATTCATGTGCGTGTCAGAGGCAACACGCAGGACTGGGATTGGTATCCCGATAGGATCAGGAACTGGATCCGCGAGGAGGAAGTCCCACCTCCGCTCTCTACTGACATTGCTTCTTCTTCTTCATCATCTTCTGTACGAGCTTTGCTACCATTGCAGTACCCCTATGAGTAGGTGATAGCTGCCTTTGTGGCTAGGATGGACCGGGAGATCCGGAACATGAGAGATGTAGCAGGAGAGATCACTAGCATACTTCAGCAAGGTATGTTGACGAATCAGAGGATCACCACACTGACTACAAGTTTAGCAGCAACTGATACGGCTCATTAGCACTTAGCAAATGGATGTGTGGATATGGAGGACAGGCTGAACACTGCAGAGTGGAACCTAGATATACTCCACACTAGGATGGAGCAGGTTGATGCACGACTTGCAGCAGTTGAGGCAGCGAAGTTGCACCAGAGGATGTACCAGAGGATGCACCTGCAGGAGATCAGGATGAGGATGATGATGCAGCATCCGATGTTACATCAGTTGGCAGTGACATTTGATCATCTATCTTCGTTATTTATTTACGTCTTTTCTTTTGAACCTAGATGGGCAGGGTTGTTCCCATCCAACAGATGTTTCTAGAATTTTGATGTTTGGTTGAATTTAGTTGTAATCGTTACAATTTATTTTATCAAGTATTACTATTATTGAAATGTTAGATGTTGTGGTTTGAATTTCTTTATTTACTTGCACTTGTATGATGATAAAATGCGATGTATTTTTCTCATTATTGTATGTTGTGAATGTAAAGATAATGTCTGGAAGAAGAAATGGACGTGGTGGACGCACCGGAGGACGCGGTGGTCGAGGAAACATTAGCATGACTGCGGCCGAGCTTGCGGCACTTATAAATGAGCACGTGGCTGAAGCAGTAGCAGCTAGTCAAGCCACTGCTAATGCTGGAGGTAAAGCAGAAATTTTTCCGGCTCTAGTGAGTCATCATTCATTCTAAACTCAAATTTGAATATAGTATTCTTAAAGCGCATTCTTGTTTACAATTCAGGTCAGCATAACCACCAGCAGGTTTACACATTCAAGGCGTACATGGATTGCAAACCTCACTCATTCAGTGGAGCCGAAGGGGCTGTTGGCTTACTCCGCTGGATGGAGAAATCTGAATCTGCGTTTGCAATGTGTAATTGCCCGCCGCACAACCAGGTGAAGTATGCATCTGGCACTCTTGAGGGTCCGGCCCTTACTTGGTGGAACTCACAGGTGCAAATGTTAACTCTGGAAATGGCAAATGCTTTGCCATGGGATGAATTCAAGACTATGATGCGGGAGGAGTATTGTCCCCGCGATGAAGTACAGAAACTGGAGAGCGAATTCTAGAACCTCAAGATGGAGGGATCCGAAATTGAAGCTTACACCACTCGTTCTCATGAACTGGCGAACTTATGTCTGCAAATGGTGACACCTCCCTATAAGAGGATTGAGAAGTTCATTGATGGTTTGGCCCCGCAAATTCAGAGCATGGTGACGTCTTCTAATCCCACTACAATCCAACAAGCAATCAGGTTGGCTCACAGGCTAACCGACCAGGCAGTGGCTCAGGGCACCCTACCACCTAGAGGTACACTATCAAAGACAGCTGACAACAAGAGGAAATTTGACAGTTCATTCCCCAAAACCTTCCAGTCAAACCCACCTTCTCAGCAACAGCATAAGCATCGTAAGTTTGAACCTTCAAAGAACAACAGTCAGTCAAACTCTTCTCAGCAGAATCAGGGTTCGTATAATGGCAAGTATCCGAAGTGCAATAAATGTAACTTTCACCACCATGGGGCATGTGACCGGTACCGTTGCCAACGGTGTGGAAAGATGGGCCATTCGGCCAAAGATTGTAGAGTGGACCTACAGAACAAACAGGCACCACCTGGAAACGCACCCAAAGGCTGTTTTGAGTGCGGTAAAGAAGGGCATTTCAAGAAGGATTGTCCGCAGTTGAGGAGAAACGAAAACGGGAATGGGAATGTCAACAACCATCAGGGTGGTAATGGAAACGGTAATAACCACCAAGGTGGAAACGGTAATAACAACGGAAATGGTGCAAAGGGCCGAGCATTTGTGATTGGATCGGGAGAAGCTCGGAATGATCGGAACGTGGTGAACGGTATGTTTCTCTTAAACGATCATTATGCTTCTGTACTTTTTGATACTGGCGCCGATAGAAGTTTCATATCTAGAGAACTTAGTGGTCGGTTATAAATAAACCCAACTTTATTAGAACACCATTATACCGTAGAGATAGCAGACGGTAAAGTAATCGAGGCAACCTACATTCTCAAGGGATGTCAGTTAGAACTTTCTGGTCACAAACTTGACATCGATCTCATGCCAGTTACACTTGGCAGTTTTGACATAATTGTGGGCATGGATTGGTTGTCTGAAAACCAAGCTGAGATTATCTGTAGTGAGAAGATCGTTCGTATACCCCTTCCTAGTGGAGAAATCCTATCTGTTCAGGGCGAAAGAAGTGGTGCAGCCATGGGCATCATATCTTTCATGAAGGCTCAGAAGTGTCTGCGTAAGGGTCATACCGCGATACTGGCCCTTGTTGCTGACAAGGCTACCGAGGAGAAAAAGTTAGAAGATATCCCAATCGTTCACGAATTCCTAGAAGTATTTCCTAAAGACCTACCTCGTCTTCCACCTCATCGACAGGTCGAATTTCAGATTGACCTAACACCCGGAGCAGCGCCTATTGCTCGGGCACCCTATAGACTGGCACCAAGCGAGTTGCAAGAGCTATCCACTCAACTGCAAGAGTTGTTGGATAAAGGTTTCATCCGACCGAGCTCATCGCCTTGGGGAGCTCCAGTCCTATTTGTCAAAAAGAAAGATGGAACTTTTCGAATGTGCATTGATTACCGAGAGTTGAACAAAGTAACAGTCAAGAACCGCTACCCACTACCTTGCATTGACGATTTATTCGACCAACTTCAAGGGTCAAGTTTCTACTTAAAAATTGACTTAAGGTCTGGATATCATCAGCTGAGAGTTCGAGATGAAGATATATCCAAGACTGCATTCAGAACCCGGTACGGCCATTTCGAGTTTTTGGTCATGCCATTTGGATTAACTAACGCACCCGCGTTGTTCATGGACCTCATGAACCGTGTGTGTAAACCTTATCTGGACCAATTCGTCATTGTTTTTATTGACGATATCCTCATATATTCTAAGAGTCAGGAAGAGCATGAGGAGCATCTGCGTTTGATCCTTGAACTACTGAAACAGGAGCAGCTGTACGCGAAGTTTTCCAAATGCGATTTTTGGATTCGCGAGGTTCAATTTTTAGGACATGTGATCAATGAGAAGGGAATACATGTCGATCCAGCCAAAGTGGAAGCTATTAAGAAATGGGCAGCATCAACAACTCCAACCGAAGTTCGGCAATTCCTAGGATTGGCCGGATACTACCATCGTTTTATCGAGGGATTCTCAAAGATTGCCCAACCCCTCACCTCCTTAACCCAAAAAGATAAACCCTATAATTGGAGTGAGACTCAAGAATCAACATTCCAGCTACTGAAGCAGAAACTATGTAGCGCACCTATCCTGTCTTTACCAGAGGGAATAGATGACTTCGTGGTATATTGCGATGCCTCCATCCAAGGTCTCGGTTGTGTATTGATGCAACGCGACAAGGTTATCGCATACGCTTCTCGACAGTTAAAAATCCACGAAAAGAACTACACGACTCATGATTTGGAATTAGGAGCCGTGGTGTTTGCACTCAAGATATGGAGACATTACTTGTACGGTACCAAGTGCACCATCTACACCGATCACAAGAGTCTTCAGCATATTTTTTAGCAGAAAGAGTTGAATATGCGTCAACGTCATTGGATCGAGTTATTAAACGATTATGATTGTGCAATCAAGTATCATCCGGGCAAGGCTAATGTGGTAGCCGATGCCTTAAGCAGAAAAGAAACCAAACCCCAACGGGTTAGAGCATTACAACTCACTATTCATACTGGATTACCCGAACAAGTCCGCAATGCCCAACTTGAAGCCTTGAAAGAGGAGAACTTATCGTTGGAATCTACTCGTGGTATGGAGAAACAACTTGAGGTTAAAACAGATGGTATTCGCTACTTTGCAGAACGAATATGGATACCAGTATATGGAAACCTAAGAGATCTAGTCATGGATGAAGCTCACAAATCCCGATACTCTATCCATCCGGGATCCGACAAGATGTATCACGATCTCAAGGTTTTGTATTGGTGGCCGAACATGAAAGCTGACATAGCCACCTACGTGAGCAAGTGCCTAACTTGTTCCAAGGTCAAGGTGGAATACCAAAAGCCATCCGGATTACTTCAACAACCGGAAATCCTAATGTGGAAATGGGAGCAAATTTCCATGGATTTCATAACCAAATTACCCCGAACCCCTTCTGGATGTGACACAATCTGGGTGATAGTGGATCGCCTAACCAAATCAGCTCATTTCCTTGCTATCAAAGAGACAGACAAAATGGAAAAGTTAACTCGTCTCTACCTTAAAGAAGTAGTATCTCGACATGGAGTTCCAATCTCCATCATTTCTGATAGAGACGCCCGATTCACCTCACACTTTTGGAAATCATTACAGAAAGCTTTAGGCACGCGCCTGGATATGAGCACAGCGTACCATCCTCAAACAGATGGCCAGAGCGAGCGTACCATTCAAACTCTAGAAGACATGTTACGAGCCTGCGTAATTGACTTCGGAAACAGTTGGGAGACTCACTTACCTTTAGTGGAGTTCTCTTATAATAACAGCTATCATACGAGCATCAAAGCAGCACCGTTCGAGGCTTTGTATGGACGGAAATGCCGATCACCACTTTGTTGGGCTGAAGTTGGAGATAGTCAACTTACGGGTCCTGAACTTGTGCACGAAACCTCAGAGAAAATCGTGCAAATCCGAAACCGTATGGCGGCAGCTCGTGACCGTCAAAAGAGTTATGCAGACAAGCGCAGAAAACCGCTAGAATTCCAAGTGGGTGACAAAGTGTTATTAAAGGTTTCACCGTGGAAAGGTGTGATTCGTTTTGGGAAACGAGGAAAGTTAAACCCGCGTTACGTTGGACCGTTCGAGATAGAGAAAAGGATCGGTCGAGTAGCATACCAACTGAACCTACCTGATACACTCAATGGAGTGCATAATGTCTTTCATGTCTCAAACCTAAAGAAGTGCCTATCAGATGAGACACTTGTAGTTCCACTCGAGGAGTTGGAAATTGATGAACAGCTACGTTTCATTGAGGAACCCGTTGAGATCATGGACCGAGAGGTCAAGACTCTCAAGCGCAGTAAGATACCTATTGTCAGAGTTCGCTGGAACTCGAAGCGTGGACCGAAGTTCACGTGGGAACGCGAGGATCAAATGATGAAAAAGTATCCTCATCTTTTCAAACATTCAACGGCAAACACGAAAGGTACTAACTAAATTTCGAGACGAAATTTCTTTCAACAAGGGGATGATGTGACAAACCTAAACTTTTTGTTTCAGACGTTACTGACTTTGCTTAATTTTCGGGACGAAAATTCTTTCAACAAGGGGATGATGTGACATCCGGCATTTTCAGGTTAACTCCGTTAACTCAAACCTCGTTAGTTCAAACATCTTTCATTTCAAACTCCATTAACTCAGTTAGTTGCACGTACATTACATTTAATCGCACACATCGGATCGCACTCGAGTCTAACCCGGAACGTTGGTGATAAATCGAATATTAATATTACGAACATTAATAATTTATATTTTATATAAATTACGAGTTTTATATAATCTTATGTGATTACGTGAATTATGTGAATATTACTGTTTTCGTATGTGTTTATCGAATATTAACCGCATACAATATTTTTATAAAAGTTGGAGTTTTTATAAAAATATAAATCGAAAATTTTAATTATTAAATAGTTATTATTTAATTAATTAGAGCCTATGTGCTTTAATTAAGCTAGAAGCCCATCTTAAAACCCATTAACTATTAGATAAGGATAAAAGAATTCAAAAAAAAAAACATAAACCCTAACCTCCCACCCCTAAAAACCGTCGACCTCATCCCACCCTCTCTCTCTCGACCGAAGTGAAGAAGCAACCCAAAGGACCCCCGTTCGATCTCCGATCTCGCAATTGAACGCGTATTTGGACTCCTCTCGACATTCCTAACGTTTCTACGTAAGTCGTTTCGTTAAATTCCGTCACTTTTTGATCCCTAAATTTTAGGTCAAACCCTAGTTCATCCAAACATGAAATTTTATAATAAAAATGTTAACTTTGTTATTGTTTTGCATGTATTTGTTGATTTTATGGTTAATTGCAAAACCCTAGATCCGTGTGGTTAGTAACTTGTTAAATATGGAAACTTTTTGATTATGTGAAGGATAGGAATCGCATGCTAGACGTGGATTATGATTTGTATAGTTGTAATTATATTAGTTGAAAGATTTAGAGTCGATTTGATGTGTTAATTTTGTGATTTGAGCGTGAAATGGACAAGTTACTAAAAAGGGAAACTTTTTAGGTTTTCTAACTTGCATGCTAGGCATGGTTAGGATGATGTGATGATGGTTATGAGCTAGTTGATACATGGTTAGATGAATTGTGAAATCAGATTTTGAATACATAACCCGGTTTTACCAACTTTCCAAATAAGGAAACTTTAATTGTCAAAAGTGGTTAGAACTTGCTAATTAGACATGCATGATGTGGTTTAATGATTGGTACATGTTAGTTAAGATACAATAACCTGTTGTAACGTGTTAGGTGTTTGAAATCACGCATGCTAGTCATAGGTTACTAAAGATGGAAACTTTACTGGAATTGTGATATACATGTTAAGTTCTATGCAATGGTTATGTGATATGATGATCTTGAACATGTTATAGTAGTATTACAAGCATATTAACAATGATAATTTCACGAGACACAAATCCCGAACATACTTTCTATTTATAGAAACCTGCTATTTATAGAAGCCTGCTATTTTTGGAAACCTGCTATTTTTGGAAATCATGCTTGTTTGATTAGAACAATTAGGATTTGTTGCTAAGTGTTACAGCATGATCATTTGTGTATAATATAGAAGTATTATACTGAACAAACGTTAAATCATTAATCGGGTCACCAACGGGTCGTCGGGTCAAACTTAGTCAAACTTGGTCAAACATGAGTCAAATTTGTAAACTCTTTTCAAACACTTAAACAATGGGATTGTTTGGATACTTAGGGTTTGTATCAACTTGCACGAACATACACTTATAAACCGGTGTTTATAGGTGGCAGTTAGTCGTCAAGCATTTTAGATTCGCTTTCTTACGCACATACTCTAAGGTGAGTTTCACGGCCCCTTTTCTTACGTTTTAAACTTGGGGGAGAAAACATGGGTACGAACATTTAGATATTACGTTTCTTTTATATCACTTGTGTACTAAGCGCAAACATATCACGAAAGTCCTTACTTATCGAACCGTTAGTATATGGGTTAGCGAAGAAATCTTGAGTAGTACTACTGGGCATTGACAAGCCCCACCCGCGTTAGTCGCGCTAACACGACAGGTAGTCGAACGGGTGTAACATTTACCTAAACATTTACCATTGATTGTGATAGTCATGGTAGAAGGCAGTTCAAACATACAGACAGTCAGCTTCGGTGTCGAAACGCTTTAGTAACATGTACTAGGTTAGCTACCTATGATATAATTGAATACGGTATTATCTAGTAAGCTTTACAAACATATAAACCTGTGAACTCACCAACCTAGTGTTGACACGTTTTAGCATGTTTTCTCAGGTAATTAAGGTACAAGCACGAGCTAAGGCATGCACGCATACGAAGTCTATCATTTGCAAACTCAAGAATTATTTATTTTAATTATCTTTGAATTGTTTATTTTGGCGCAACTTTTTTTGGCGCATGTTTTTCATTTAACTTTTCGCTTCCGCAAGTCTTACATTAAATCAGTATTTTCATTACTAGTGTTGCATCGTGACTATGAGCAATACTAGTGGTTTTTATTAAACTCATATAGAGTCGTTCAACGTAACTAATGACTGAGATCCTGTTATGTCACGCTCCTAAACGGTAAAACTCCGTTAGTGGATTTTGGGGGTGTGACAGATTGGTATCAGAGACAGGTTTCAGAGAACTAGGAAATGCATACTAGACTATAACCACGTACATGCATTAGTTACACAGCACTTACACTCATACATGGCACTCACTCATCCCGTTACAGGAAATGTCGACCCCACCCAATTCACCAGCATCCCCAGACGTTCAGGAGCATGATGTTCCTACAGTACCTTTGCCAGAGTCGAGGAGACGTCGACTCAACCCGATCAACAACACAATAGGGCATGATGAGCCTATTCATGTGCGTGTCAGAGGCAACACGCAGGACTGGGATTGGTATCCCGATAGGATCAGGAACTGGATCCGCGAGGAGGAAGTCCCACCTCCGCTCTCTACTGACATTGCTTCTTCTTCTTCATCATCTTCTGTACGAGCTTTGCTACCATTGCAGTACCCCTATGAGTAGGTGATAGCTGCCTTTGTGGCTAGGATGGACCGGGAGATCCGGAACATGAGAGATGTAGCAGGAGAGATCACTAGCATACTTCAGCAAGGTATGTTGACGAATCAGAGGATCACCACACTGACTACAAGTTTAGCAGCAACTGATACGGCTCATTAGCACTTAGCAAATGGATGTGTGGATATGGAGGACAGGCTGAACACTGCAGAGTGGAACCTAGATATACTCCACACTAGGATGGAGCAGGTTGATGCACGACTTGCAGCAGTTGAGGCAGCGAAGTTGCACCAGAGGATGTACCAGAGGATGCACCTGCAGGAGATCAGGATGAGGATGATGATGCAGCATCCGATGTTACATCAGTTGGCAGTGACATTTGATCATCTATCTTCGTTATTTATTTACGTCTTTTCTTTTGAACCTAGATGGGCAGGGTTGTTCCCATCCAACAGATGTTTCTAGAATTTTGATGTTTGGTTGAATTTAGTTGTAATCGTTACAATTTATTTTATCAAGTATTACTATTATTGAAATGTTAGATGTTGTGGTTTGAATTTCTTTATTTACTTGCACTTGTATGATGATAAAATGCGATGTATTTTTCTCATTATTGTATGTTGTGAATGTAAAGATAATGTCTGGAAGAAGAAATGGACGTGGTGGACGCACCGGAGGACGCGGTGGTCGAGGAAACATTAGCATGACTGCGGCCGAGCTTGCGGCACTTATAAATGAGCACGTGGCTGAAGCAGTAGCAGCTAGTCAAGCCACTGCTAATGCTGGAGGTAAAGCAGAAATTTTTCCGGCTCTAGTGAGTCATCATTCATTCTAAACTCAAATTTGAATATAGTATTCTTAAAGCGCATTCTTGTTTACAATTCAGGTCAGCATAACCACCAGCAGGTTTACACATTCAAGGCGTACATGGATTGCAAACCTCACTCATTCAGTGGAGCCGAAGGGGCTGTTGGCTTACTCCGCTGGATGGAGAAATCTGAATCTGCGTTTGCAATGTGTAATTGCCCGCCGCACAACCAGGTGAAGTATGCATCTGGCACTCTTGAGGGTCCGGCCCTTACTTGGTGGAACTCACAGGTGCAAATGTTAACTCTGGAAATGGCAAATGCTTTGCCATGGGATGAATTCAAGACTATGATGCGGGAGGAGTATTGTCCCCGCGATGAAGTACAGAAACTGGAGAGCGAATTCTAGAACCTCAAGATGGAGGGATCCGAAATTGAAGCTTACACCACTCGTTCTCATGAACTGGCGAACTTATGTCTGCAAATGGTGACACCTCCCTATAAGAGGATTGAGAAGTTCATTGATGGTTTGGCCCCGCAAATTCAGAGCATGGTGACGTCTTCTAATCCCACTACAATCCAACAAGCAATCAGGTTGGCTCACAGGCTAACCGACCAGGCAGTGGCTCAGGGCACCCTACCACCTAGAGGTACACTATCAAAGACAGCTGACAACAAGAGGAAATTTGACAGTTCATTCCCCAAAACCTTCCAGTCAAACCCACCTTCTCAGCAACAGCATAAGCATCGTAAGTTTGAACCTTCAAAGAACAACAGTCAGTCAAACTCTTCTCAGCAGAATCAGGGTTCGTATAATGGCAAGTATCCGAAGTGCAATAAATGTAACTTTCACCACCATGGGGCATGTGACCGGTACCGTTGCCAACGGTGTGGAAAGATGGGCCATTCGGCCAAAGATTGTAGAGTGGACCTACAGAACAAACAGGCACCACCTGGAAACGCACCCAAAGGCTGTTTTGAGTGCGGTAAAGAAGGGCATTTCAAGAAGGATTGTCCGCAGTTGAGGAGAAACGAAAACGGGAATGGGAATGTCAACAACCATCAGGGTGGTAATGGAAACGGTAATAACCACCAAGGTGGAAACGGTAATAACAACGGAAATGGTGCAAAGGGCCGAGCATTTGTGATTGGATCGGGAGAAGCTCGGAATGATCGGAACGTGGTGAACGGTATGTTTCTCTTAAACGATCATTATGCTTCTGTACTTTTTGATACTGGCGCCGATAGAAGTTTCATATCTAGAGAACTTAGTGGTCGGTTATAAATAAACCCAACTTTATTAGAACACCATTATACCGTAGAGATAGCAGACGGTAAAGTAATCGAGGCAACCTACATTCTCAAGGGATGTCAGTTAGAACTTTCTGGTCACAAACTTGACATCGATCTCATGCCAGTTACACTTGGCAGTTTTGACATAATTGTGGGCATGGATTGGTTGTCTGAAAACCAAGCTGAGATTATCTGTAGTGAGAAGATCGTTCGTATACCCCTTCCTAGTGGAGAAATCCTATCTGTTCAGGGCGAAAGAAGTGGTGCAGCCATGGGCATCATATCTTTCATGAAGGCTCAGAAGTGTCTGCGTAAGGGTCATACCGCGATACTGGCCCTTGTTGCTGACAAGGCTACCGAGGAGAAAAAGTTAGAAGATATCCCAATCGTTCACGAATTCCTAGAAGTATTTCCTAAAGACCTACCTCGTCTTCCACCTCATCGACAGGTCGAATTTCAGATTGACCTAACACCCGGAGCAGCGCCTATTGCTCGGGCACCCTATAGACTGGCACCAAGCGAGTTGCAAGAGCTATCCACTCAACTGCAAGAGTTGTTGGATAAAGGTTTCATCCGACCGAGCTCATCGCCTTGGGGAGCTCCAGTCCTATTTGTCAAAAAGAAAGATGGAACTTTTCGAATGTGCATTGATTACCGAGAGTTGAACAAAGTAACAGTCAAGAACCGCTACCCACTACCTTGCATTGACGATTTATTCGACCAACTTCAAGGGTCAAGTTTCTACTTAAAAATTGACTTAAGGTCTGGATATCATCAGCTGAGAGTTCGAGATGAAGATATATCCAAGACTGCATTCAGAACCCGGTACGGCCATTTCGAGTTTTTGGTCATGCCATTTGGATTAACTAACGCACCCGCGTTGTTCATGGACCTCATGAACCGTGTGTGTAAACCTTATCTGGACCAATTCGTCATTGTTTTTATTGACGATATCCTCATATATTCTAAGAGTCAGGAAGAGCATGAGGAGCATCTGCGTTTGATCCTTGAACTACTGAAACAGGAGCAGCTGTACGCGAAGTTTTCCAAATGCGATTTTTGGATTCGCGAGGTTCAATTTTTAGGACATGTGATCAATGAGAAGGGAATACATGTCGATCCAGCCAAAGTGGAAGCTATTAAGAAATGGGCAGCATCAACAACTCCAACCGAAGTTCGGCAATTCCTAGGATTGGCCGGATACTACCATCGTTTTATCGAGGGATTCTCAAAGATTGCCCAACCCCTCACCTCCTTAACCCAAAAAGATAAACCCTATAATTGGAGTGAGACTCAAGAATCAACATTCCAGCTACTGAAGCAGAAACTATGTAGCGCACCTATCCTGTCTTTACCAGAGGGAATAGATGACTTCGTGGTATATTGCGATGCCTCCATCCAAGGTCTCGGTTGTGTATTGATGCAACGCGACAAGGTTATCGCATACGCTTCTCGACAGTTAAAAATCCACGAAAAGAACTACACGACTCATGATTTGGAATTAGGAGCCGTGGTGTTTGCACTCAAGATATGGAGACATTACTTGTACGGTACCAAGTGCACCATCTACACCGATCACAAGAGTCTTCAGCATATTTTTTAGCAGAAAGAGTTGAATATGCGTCAACGTCATTGGATCGAGTTATTAAACGATTATGATTGTGCAATCAAGTATCATCCGGGCAAGGCTAATGTGGTAGCCGATGCCTTAAGCAGAAAAGAAACCAAACCCCAACGGGTTAGAGCATTACAACTCACTATTCATACTGGATTACCCGAACAAGTCCGCAATGCCCAACTTGAAGCCTTGAAAGAGGAGAACTTATCGTTGGAATCTACTCGTGGTATGGAGAAACAACTTGAGGTTAAAACAGATGGTATTCGCTACTTTGCAGAACGAATATGGATACCAGTATATGGAAACCTAAGAGATCTAGTCATGGATGAAGCTCACAAATCCCGATACTCTATCCATCCGGGATCCGACAAGATGTATCACGATCTCAAGGTTTTGTATTGGTGGCCGAACATGAAAGCTGACATAGCCACCTACGTGAGCAAGTGCCTAACTTGTTCCAAGGTCAAGGTGGAATACCAAAAGCCATCCGGATTACTTCAACAACCGGAAATCCTAATGTGGAAATGGGAGCAAATTTCCATGGATTTCATAACCAAATTACCCCGAACCCCTTCTGGATGTGACACAATCTGGGTGATAGTGGATCGCCTAACCAAATCAGCTCATTTCCTTGCTATCAAAGAGACAGACAAAATGGAAAAGTTAACTCGTCTCTACCTTAAAGAAGTAGTATCTCGACATGGAGTTCCAATCTCCATCATTTCTGATAGAGACGCCCGATTCACCTCACACTTTTGGAAATCATTACAGAAAGCTTTAGGCACGCGCCTGGATATGAGCACAGCGTACCATCCTCAAACAGATGGCCAGAGCGAGCGTACCATTCAAACTCTAGAAGACATGTTACGAGCCTGCGTAATTGACTTCGGAAACAGTTGGGAGACTCACTTACCTTTAGTGGAGTTCTCTTATAATAACAGCTATCATACGAGCATCAAAGCAGCACCGTTCGAGGCTTTGTATGGACGGAAATGCCGATCACCACTTTGTTGGGCTGAAGTTGGAGATAGTCAACTTACGGGTCCTGAACTTGTGCACGAAACCTCAGAGAAAATCGTGCAAATCCGAAACCGTATGGCGGCAGCTCGTGACCGTCAAAAGAGTTATGCAGACAAGCGCAGAAAACCGCTAGAATTCCAAGTGGGTGACAAAGTGTTATTAAAGGTTTCACCGTGGAAAGGTGTGATTCGTTTTGGGAAACGAGGAAAGTTAAACCCGCGTTACGTTGGACCGTTCGAGATAGAGAAAAGGATCGGTCGAGTAGCATACCAACTGAACCTACCTGATACACTCAATGGAGTGCATAATGTCTTTCATGTCTCAAACCTAAAGAAGTGCCTATCAGATGAGACACTTGTAGTTCCACTCGAGGAGTTGGAAATTGATGAACAGCTACGTTTCATTGAGGAACCCGTTGAGATCATGGACCGAGAGGTCAAGACTCTCAAGCGCAGTAAGATACCTATTGTCAGAGTTCGCTGGAACTCGAAGCGTGGACCGAAGTTCACGTGGGAACGCGAGGATCAAATGATGAAAAAGTATCCTCATCTTTTCAAACATTCAACGGCAAACACGAAAGGTACTAACTAAATTTCGAGACGAAATTTCTTTCAACAAGGGGATGATGTGACAAACCTAAACTTTTTGTTTCAGACGTTACTGACTTTGCTTAATTTTCGGGACGAAAATTCTTTCAACAAGGGGATGATGTGACATCCGGCATTTTCAGGTTAACTCCGTTAACTCAAACCTCGTTAGTTCAAACATCTTTCATTTCAAACTCCATTAACTCAGTTAGTTGCACGTACATTACATTTAATCGCACACATCGGATCGCACTCGAGTCTAACCCGGAACGTTGGTGATAAATCGAATATTAATATTACGAACATTAATAATTTATATTTTATATAAATTACGAGTTTTATATAATCTTATGTGATTACGTGAATTATGTGAATATTACTGTTTTCGTATGTGTTTATCGAATATTAACCGCATACAATATTTTTATAAAAGTTGGAGTTTTTATAAAAATATAAATCGAAAATTTTAATTATTAAATAGTTATTATTTAATTAATTAGAGCCTATGTGCTTTAATTAAGCTAGAAGCCCATCTTAAAACCCATTAACTATTAGATAAGGATAAAAGAATTCAAAAAAAAAAACATAAACCCTAACCTCCCACCCCTAAAAACCGTCGACCTCATCCCACCCTCTCTCTCTCGACCGAAGTGAAGAAGCAACCCAAAGGACCCCCGTTCGATCTCCGATCTCGCAATTGAACGCGTATTTGGACTCCTCTCGACATTCCTAACGTTTCTACGTAAGTCGTTTCGTTAAATTCCGTCACTTTTTGATCCCTAAATTTTAGGTCAAACCCTAGTTCATCCAAACATGAAATTTTATAATAAAAATGTTAACTTTGTTATTGTTTTGCATGTATTTGTTGATTTTATGGTTAATTGCAAAACCCTAGATCCGTGTGGTTAGTAACTTGTTAAATATGGAAACTTTTTGATTATGTGAAGGATAGGAATCGCATGCTAGACGTGGATTATGATTTGTATAGTTGTAATTATATTAGTTGAAAGATTTAGAGTCGATTTGATGTGTTAATTTTGTGATTTGAGCGTGAAATGGACAAGTTACTAAAAAGGGAAACTTTTTAGGTTTTCTAACTTGCATGCTAGGCATGGTTAGGATGATGTGATGATGGTTATGAGCTAGTTGATACATGGTTAGATGAATTGTGAAATCAGATTTTGAATACATAACCCGGTTTTACCAACTTTCCAAATAAGGAAACTTTAATTGTCAAAAGTGGTTAGAACTTGCTAATTAGACATGCATGATGTGGTTTAATGATTGGTACATGTTAGTTAAGATACAATAACCTGTTGTAACGTGTTAGGTGTTTGAAATCACGCATGCTAGTCATAGGTTACTAAAGATGGAAACTTTACTGGAATTGTGATATACATGTTAAGTTCTATGCAATGGTTATGTGATATGATGATCTTGAACATGTTATAGTAGTATTACAAGCATATTAACAATGATAATTTCACGAGACACAAATCCCGAACATACTTTCTATTTATAGAAACCTGCTATTTATAGAAGCCTGCTATTTTTGGAAACCTGCTATTTTTGGAAATCATGCTTGTTTGATTAGAACAATTAGGATTTGTTGCTAAGTGTTACAGCATGATCATTTGTGTATAATATAGAAGTATTATACTGAACAAACGTTAAATCATTAATCGGGTCACCAACGGGTCGTCGGGTCAAACTTAGTCAAACTTGGTCAAACTTGGTCAAACATGAGTCAAACTTGTAAACTCTTTTCAAACACTTAAACAATGGGATTGTTTGGATACTTAGGGTTTGTATCAACTTGCACGAACATACACTTATAAACCGGTGTTTATAGGTGGCAGTTAGTCGTCAAGCATTTTAGATTCGCTTTCTTACGCACATACTCTAAGGTGAGTTTCACGGCCCCTTTTCTTACGTTTTAAACTTGGGGGAGAAAACATGGGTACGAACATTTAGATATTACGTTTCTTTTATATCACTTGTGTACTAAGCGCAAACATATCACGAAAGTCCTTACTTATCGAACCGTTAGTATATGGGTTAGCGAAGAAATCTTGAGTAGTACTACTGGGCATTGACAAGCCCCACCCGCGTTAGTCGCGCTAACACGACAGGTAGTCGAACGGGTGTAACATTTACCTAAACATTTACCATTGATTGTGATAGTCATGGTAGAAGGCAGTTCAAACATACAGACAGTCAGCTTCAGTGTCGAAACGCTTTAGTAACATGTACTAGGTTAGCTACCTATGATATAATTGAATACGGTATTATCTAGTAAGCTTTACAAACATATAAACCTGTGAACTCACCAACCTAGTGTTGACACGTTTTAGCATGTTTTCTCAGGTAATTAAGGTACAAGCACGAGCTAAGGCATGCACGCATACGAAGTCTATCATTTGCAAACTCAAGAATTATTTATTTTAATTATCTTTGAATTGTTTATTTTGGCGCAACTTTTTTTGGCGCATGTTTTTCATTTAACTTTTCGCTTCCGCAAGTCTTACAATAAATCAGTATTTTCATTACTAGTGTTGCATCGTGACTATGAGCAATACTAGTGGTTTTTATTAAACTCATATAGAGTCGTTCAACATAACTAATGACTGAGATCCTGTTATGTCACGCTCCTAAACGGTAAAACTCCGTTAGTGGATTTTGGGGGGTGTGACATATATATATATATATATATATATATATATATATATATATATATATACTAGGTTAGAATCCCGTGTATTACACAGGTTGATAAAATATAATGTTATATACTTAATAACACAAAATTTTATATATTTAAAAACTCGTGTATTACACGGAACGAATAAAAATTTTAAATCTTTATGTACATTTTATAAGTGAAAAAATGTATTGTATATACTAATTATTTTTTAAAAAAATTTAAAAATATGTAAAAGTTAGTATATAATTGTGTTTCGAAAATACATTGATTTCTATTTAATATAATTTGACTTACATTAACTATTTGGTTAAAAAAAGTTACATAATTAAATTTAAAGTTTCTTAAAATAATAGATAATTTAAAATAAATGTGTTTTATTAGTACAATTAATACTTTCTTTAAAAATAAATCATTATTAAAAAAGAAGGTGTATTTAATAACAGAGAGATGAGGGAAAGATAGTGATAAGAAATATGGAGACGACACGTGACATAAGAGATTTTTATTTATTATATAGTATAGACTAGCTTTAACCCCATGTGTTACATGTGGTGAAACGTTAAGAATGTATTTGTAACTTTTTTATTTTATTAAATGTTAAGAGTATATGGATTAAAGTAATTAAAACATAAAAAAATACATGAAAATACTTTTCATAAGTGGTGTAATTTTTGCAATACATTAAATTACATATAGAATGAAGCCTTATAACAATAATTTACAAATTTGAAAATACTTCATTGTATACAATATTGGACGTGGTATTGATAACTTTTCCATTTTAACACGCACTAAATGCAACAAAGAATATAGTTTCTTTCCTCAATAACTGAAAACACAAAATAACCAAAACCATTCGAAAAAAGGTCACAAATGATGCGAACCTGATTTAAGCTAGTAGGGAGTCAAAGAAATCGAAGATAATCAAATTGGTCAACGATTTCCTTGCATACGTTGTTTTTTTCATTTTATTAGTTTCTTGAAAATCTATCAGTATTTTTGTAGAAACTTTAATCTTGATGTTGTAATATATTTACAAATATTTAAGTTGTAATTAAATTTACTATCAAAATTAATTTTTTTTAATTATCGATTTTATACAGAAAATCTTGCTAAACCTTTAATATTTAATATCTTATTTAAAATAAAATAAAAAATACAAATAAAAATAAAACTTAAATTTCAACAATATATCGTCTTTTAAATTCAAAAGTTAAAACTCCAAAATTTAAAAATCGCACTCGTTAATATATCGACACAATGTAAATTTAAAATTCCAAAATTAAATGTGAAAAAAAATTAAAACTAATAAATTATAATTGAAACCAAACATATTTAAAAAAAAAACTCGTCATTTAAAAAAATAAAGTTTACAATATAATACACTTTTAAAAATAAATGTTTATAAAATTCTTAATTTTAATGAAAAACTAACTGTTAAAACTTCAAAATCAAAATAAAAAATTTATTTATAAATTTTAAACTTAACTAAAAAATACTAATTAAATATTAGTAAACTTTATTCTAACATATATTTATTTCAAATACAAAAATAATATTTTCAAAATTTATATATAAAATTAAAAAAGTCTTGTTTTTTAATAATAAAATTTTAAAAGTTCATTTTTTAATAATTAAACTTTAAAATTGTTTTTTTTAAATCTTCTCTTTTTTAATTCTTGATTTTTTAAAATATTCACTTTTGATGATAAACACAATTTGAGTCAATGGTAATAACTGTGAATTGATTTAGTTAAATATTTATTTATGTAATTTTCAAAAAAAAATTGAGCCAAGTATGGAAAGAGTGAATAGTGTATATAAATATGTTTTTAGAGGAAAAAATATGACAGGTTAATTGTGGTGATGACACTTGTCAAAACCATTTATTTTTTTTATTATAGGAGAGATATATAAATTAGTGATTTTTACTGATTTTATGAATATTTTTTTATTATTTTTAATATTTTTTATTGATTTCAACTCATATTTTTACTACATGACACATGGGTTAACTTTCCATTAAAAAGTAATTGTTGTTAATATCAGGGACTAAAGACGTAAAATGTCTCAAATGTTTAGGATAAAGTTGTATTTTTTAAAACCCTGGGATCAAATTTAACTCTCAATTCTCTATATACATTTAAATATAATAATAATTACATAAATAGTCTAATCTATACTATATAATAAATTAAGGTTTTTTAGTGTCACATGTCGTTTCCATATTCATTCTCATCATTTTTTTTTCGCCTCCCTTTCTTATTTAATGCACTTCTATATTTTACTAATAGTATATATTTAAATAAAATATTAATAAAACACATTTATTTTAAATAATCACTTATTATAAGAAACTTTAAAATTTAATTATTTAACTTTTATTTCAATCAAATAGTAAATGAAAGTCAAATTAAATTAAATATTAATTAATGTATTTTCGAAACCCAATTATATATTAATTTTTACATATTTTGAGTTTGTTTCCATCCTTAGTATATGTAATATATTTTTACACCTATAAAATTCACATAAAGATTTAAAAATTTTATATATTGATATTTTCACCACATGTGTAGACACGGGATCTAAACTAGTAATATAAATATACTAATGTTGATTTCAATATATAAAATTTGGAGCAGCAAATACAAAGTTTTAATTTTTAAAAATATTGTAAATACAAAATGCAAAAAAATAAATAAAAAGTTGGTAATATTATTGGCCCGTTTTGGTTGAAACTTACTTTGATCCGTTACGAAACGGGTAGAACCCGGAAAACCGAAATAGTTGCTTTTGTAAAACACACTTGTCAAGTTAAGTACCCCACTTCGCCAATCGGATCGAGGGTGAAGATCATCTATGTCCAGTTGGCACCCAATTCCGCCATGAAAACCTTATCCAAAACCCCATCAATCTCATCTTCCTCATCCCATTTCTAACCAACCCTTTCTCTTAATTATAATGATTCCTTCCTCACTTTCATTTCTGCATCCACCGCACCAATGGCCGCCACCTCATGCTTCCACTCCCTCTCAACCCCATCATCATCATTATCATCATCTTCTTCACCTCGTCTCCAGGCTCCGATCAAACCCAACCAACTCATCATCTGCCGATCACAGAAACGTGACGACGCTACAACCGCTGACGCGTCAATCTCCCGCAGGTTGGCACTCACTGTTCTCATCGGAGCAGCTGCTGTTGCCACCAAGGTTTCTCCCGCGGATGCTGCTTATGGTGAAGCTGGTACGTAAGACGTAACTTGTAACGATTTTGGAACCTCTTTATTAACTTATTAACTTTTCTATAAAGTTAATAAATGTTGTTTGGGTAATTAGGTGTAAAATGTGAGATGAGAAGTTAAAATTCAAAAGTAATGAGTTACTTTTGGAAATGACTTCTCCATAAGTCATAAGGAGATCGCAAAGGTAATCCCAAAAGTAAATTTTTTTTTTGTTTTTTTGATCCTGAATTTTCAAAATTTAGAAATTTCTATCCAACTAACTAACTCTGTCTACATTTTAATGTCTACATTTTAATGTTAAATTAGTGGCAATTTGATTTTTTTAAAAATTCTTCTTTAATGCTCTAGAGAGCAGAAGACAATTGAAAATACCAAATTGCCATTGATTTAATGTTAAAAAACAGACATAATTAGTCATGTTGATTAAAATGACTAGATTTTGAAAAGTTACGACAAAAAAGCTAAAAAAACTTTTCTTTTAATTAAACTAGCTAAAATGGTCAAATCACGTAGACGAAAATTACATTTTACTCAAGAATATATTAGTTAAAATTTGGAACGTAATTATTGTAATTATCTTGTCTTTATTTTAATAATTTTATTATTGTACTCTTATGAATGGTTAATATTTTTTCTAAAAGTTGTATGTGATTTGAATTTAAGCCAACGTGTTCGGGAAGCCAAAGTCGACTGAGTTCACTCAGTACGCCGGTCCGGGATTCAAGCTGTCGATTCCGGCGAAGTGGAACCCTAGCAAGGAGGTGGAGTACCCTGGTCAAGTGCTTAGATATGAAGACAACTTCGATACCACAAGCAATCTTTCAGTCATGGTTACCCCTACCGATAAGAAAGCGATCACCGATTTTGGTCCCCCGGAGGAGTTCCTCTCCAAGGTACTAAACACATAAGTAAGATTTGTTGATAAAAAAAATGAATGTTGAGCATTGCATTGCTATATCTTTTTGTAGGTCGATTACTTGCTTGGGAAGCAAGCTTACTTTGGAAAAACATCCTCCGAGGTAACCAACTTAATTTGCCTTCATTTCAAGACTTTTTGTTTGTGGGTGTTTAGGATTTCTTATTATAAATTAGGGGGATATTTCCTTACATAACCTGAAATACGACTCGAAAAGAATCGTATTCTGGTTTGTATGATCTAACCCGTTTAATAAAACAGGTTGTGTTCGGAACGATTAGTTTAACCTGTTTTATTAACGGATTATATTCAGGTTGTCATGTTTAACATGTTATTACAACCCGTCAACCCATTTATAGCTTGTCAACATGTTCACAAACCATCATCTCATCTGAATCATTTAGATGAATGGAGTAACATGGTCATTTCGTGTTACATGAATTAAATATGTTCGGGTTGGGTTAATGTTTTTGACACTACTAAATATATGGATCGTGTTCGGGTTCAACGATTCAACTTGCCAAATCTGTATGGTTGCGGCCACCCTTAATTACAATGTCTATAAAATGCTAAAGATTATAAAATTAAGTTCATACAACTAACACATTAAGGGGTGGGTGTCGTCCCGAACATCTCTCACATAAATGACACAATCTCTCTTTCATATTAACGCCACACCATTTTTTCCCATTCCATCCCTAAAGCCATGGTGTGGTCATCTTTCACATTCCTATCCCTAAATCTTTTTAACTAAAAAAAACTGTAAACTAAAGAAATTGAGGGGGCACGATTTTTAACCGTTTGACAACGGTATACTCTGCAAAGGTAAGCCGATGGTAACCGTCTCACACTGAAACCGCATGGGTGAGGGGCGGTGTTTGAAATCGGCAAAACGCCACCTAGCCATCCCATTCCGATCCCTAAGCCGCACCCACCCCTAAACCAAGTAACTTTTTTGAGTTAAAACATGTCTTATTAACACCATGTGATCAGACGTTTTTGGTTTTTTTTTTATATAATAGATAAAATTAAAGTGTTACTAAAATAATGATGTAATTTTTAGATAAAAATGTGGTTATATGAAAAATTTTAACCTTATGACTCAATCCTTAAAATGCAAATGTTTTAGGGAGGATTCGAACCAGATGCAGTTGCAACTGCAAATTTATTGGAGGTTTCTACCCCGGAGGTCGATGGGAAAAAGTACTACTTTTTATCTGTGTTAACAAGGACAGCCGATGGAGATGAGGGTGGCAAACATCAGTTGATCACCGCCACTGTGTCTGATGGAAAACTTTACATTTGCAAGGCACAAGCGGGTGACAAGAGATGGTTTAAAGGAGCAAGGAAATATGTTGAGGGCAGTACGTCTTCATTCAATGTAGTTTAAGAGCTTTGTAATTAGTATTCGCCATGCCTAAGAATATGGCGTTTATTTTGTCATCCGCTCATCGTATTCCTCGAGGTGTTTGTGTGTTCTTTAAAGTGATTAATGTGGATAAATCGTCTAAAACTATATCAATATAAGGACCCTTTTGCATGTAATCCATAAGTCACTTCTATTAGAATGCTTATGTTACTTATGTGATTTTGATTACCAAAAAAACTCATTGTTTCTATGTTATGCTCTTATTTATCTTCATGCCCTTCGGCTTGGATACAAAAATTCAGAAGTTAGCTTTGTAAGGGGGGTGTTTTGGACTTGCTTACTAAAAACTATTGAAAATCATTAGTGCATTTGAAGTAGCTACTTATCTTCTTGGTTTTTATGTTTTTTTGTTTTTCTTTATAAAAGATAGTAATTTGTAGGTTAACATCGTCTAACAAAATAAATAAAAGTGAGTAAATCATATGGTGGTGTTTTAATTAAACATATGATGTCAGAAAACAATTACACCTATAGCCGGGACCTACGCGTATCTTAGTATGTATTTTGATGTATGTATTTTTCATTTGTGTGCGAGACTTTAATCTCATAAATACATGCTTAAACTCATGTTGTACGTGTAAGGGAACTAATGTAACAACTTTTCACTTGCTTATCATCAACAAACATACCTTTGGTAGTAGTTAGCTGACAAAATTCATTATATGCATGAAATAGACTCACGTGTTACCCGTTAGGTGAAATTGGCTGTCATATTACTTATGTTTGCTAAGATTAATCGTTGTTTGTTCGAAATGTATGGATCAAATACTCATGCAATTAGTATTGTGTAACGTTCTCAACTTATCAAAAGATGAGAGCACGATTGGTGTCGCGTCATAGTTGTAGTATTCATGATTCCTGGTTGTGAAGATGGGACCTACACCCAATTTAGTGCTTGTTTTAAAAGGATTATATCATCCACCATTTTAATGACTTAAAACTACATCATCTCGTATTGCAATATTCATAACTTAAAGTTACAAAACAATTAAAAAAAATTCCATCTTATCTTTGTAAACGGTTATGTTCATCTTGCTCTTCTTAGTAGTTATTACTTGCTCTTCTTAATAGTTTAATAACTACGTCATATGGAGAGAGCAAAGACGGTGACAACCGGTGACAATGATTAAAGATGGTTGTGTTGTGATCCTCTTTTCAATATTATGTTGAACACGTTGGTGTTCACAAGCTCCCTTATTTTGCTAAGTCGAGAATATCTTGAAGTTGTTCTTACCTTAATCAATTAAGGAATGATGTTAACATAAGAAATGAATTTTGAACTAAATAAGTTATTTCAAAATTGACTATTTGTCTATATGTTAGAGGTGTTCTAGAAATGTCTATGATCGAGTAAATAGCTCTACAAATGAGTGGACTGGCTCGACTTAAAAAATGAAAAAAATTATACAAGTTACACGTTTCGTCACGAGAGCGTGTCCTCTTACCAATATAATTCACATTTTACATGGCCCGTATTAATTTTTCCTCGTTATTGAGGCCCAATAAAAAGCCCAAAACGCAGTGTTTGTAAGTTGTAACGCCATGTAAGACCAAAACACAGCTGAGGAGTAGCACCACCGTATCCAACCACTGCACCGGACAGAGATACACACCGCAGCAACACTTGCCAGAGGAAGAAGATATCCAACCTTATCACTCATAATCGAGATCCTGAGAAGTCATAATGTCTAGTGCTTATGGATACCACTCCTTCTGTACGGCCGCAGCCTCTTCCACCGACCGTAATCCATGGCTGCTTTCACCACAGCCACCATCAAAGTCAATAATCAGTAAATTCACCACTTCCGGTACTCAAACCAACTGTTTATCTCGCCAATTGAATTTGACTACCTTGAACACTCCTCTATTATTAACCTCCACTCGACGTGCTCGATTGGCTTCGTCCACCGCGGCGGCGGCGAGGAATAATGTAAACCCTAAGGAATCGGAGAAGAAGGAGGAGGATGAGGTGGAGGAAGTGGAGGAGGATATGCCATGGATACAAGAGAAGGCTTTGGATATTGTTGAGTTTAGTGGCTCAGTAGTGCAGGCTCTTCCTGGTCCTAGGGTTGGTCAATCATCGTTGCCATGGATTCTGGCCGTTCCTTTGGCTTATGTTGGAATCTCGTTTGTTTTCTCAGTTTTTAAAACCATTCGCAAGCTCACTTCACCTAAACAAGCTCGCCGTAAGCTGGTGAGTCTGGCTTTCACCTTATTATTGTTCCTGTTAGGGTTTGTGTATCAATTTGTTCTGGTAGCTTCGTATAATTCCTATTATTGACGAATTTTCTGAACAATAGGCCTACAAATGCAATAGATGATGTTTAACTTAGTGTTAGGTTTGAATCTGCAAAATTATCTCAAAATTAATGCATACATTTGATGTATAATGAAGAGGACATCCAATTGACTATCGGAGGCGAAGCGGTAGTGCAAATAATTAGGTTTAAGTATTTAGGCTCGTTCGTCCAGAGTGACGGGGATATTAATTCTATAGGGTGGCAGTTCGACCGGCTATGTTGTACGGAACTGATTGCTGGCCAATCAAGAAGGCTCAAGCGTGAAAGTTGGAGTCGGCTGAGATGAGGATGATGAGGTAGATATGTGGGCATACGAGGTTAGACCGGATAAGGAATGAGGTTTTTAGAGATAGATTAGGGGTAGCACGTATCTCGGATAAAGTAAGGGAGGGTAGACTGAGATGATTCGGGCATGTGCGGAGGAGACAGATGACAACACCAGTAAGGAGCGTGGAGACCTTCAACGAGGAGAGAAAGAGGAGCAGAGACAGATCAAATCTACTTTAGCCTTAAGGACTTGTATGTCATAGTGGTCTTTCTATATGGTTATGACACAAGTTTGTATGCCTTATTGTTCTTGTTTCTATTATGATTACGTGTTTCTTTGTACATGTAGTTCTTGTATGCTTTATAACTTTAGATTTAGAGACTATTATGTATGCTACCCTTTCTTTCTTTTTGCTTATAGTACAAACTTATATGTTTTGTTCTTCTATATGCTTTTGATACTGGATATTTGTTACTTGTTGTTTATTGCATGCATGTCTCGTATGCTTTTGATAGTTTGTTATGTTTAGTGTTTCTTTACACATTTTACTCTTTGTATAGCGTGTGTGGGCTTTTAATGCATTGCTTGAATGCTTTCCGGTTATATAGATCAAATTGGCTCAGTTAGAAATCAAAATAGGCTAATAAGCGAATTCGATTTTATGGATTAAAAGAGAATTTGGGTACTTCACTTGATTATCTATACTGCAAATTTTCCTAATAGAAAAACTGTAACCAGATATCTTTGTTGTGAAATTACTTATTAAATTGGCAAACCTGAGAACGTCAGTTGAAACTATGATGCTTGCTTGGATTAATTTTGTTTCTTTAACTTATTTCTTTTTTATTTCATTATGTTTATATATTGTGAATGTAAAAAGAGAAAGTTCAAGTCTAAAGCCAAAAAATCATATCATCTAATTTTTTTATATACGGCTGACAAAAGAAAGACTTTTTCCCTATGCCCCAAAAAAATCCATGTTGGCTTGATATGTAGTTCAATAAAACTTTTAATTTTGATAATCACATACTTAATATATTCCTAACAAGACAGATTTTAGAAAGCTTTTAAATCACAATTTATCTCACTTATATCCTGTTATATTTGTTGTGGCAAAGAGGTGAATTTGGAAAGAAATCCTTTTGAAAGGAGTATTGGCAACACTTAGAAAGTAAGAATGTGATGAAGATATAACACAGCTAAAGTGTGTTTTGCTTTTATGTTATTTAATTAATTAACCGGAAACTTCCTAAACATTACTTAATACATTGCTGAACTACTAAAAGGATATATATTTTCAGGTCAGTAAAAATGCAGACCTATGCAGATCAATAGATGAGTTAGTTGAGAAAGAAGGGAATGGAATACAGCAAGAAGCTTTAAAGGAACTGACACAGAAGGTGATATACACTCAACTTTTTGGTCTTACTATTTTGTCTTGGTCATGATGAACATGTATATGTTGTTATCTTTTCATTTCGGTTTCTATATTCTGTATACATTAAAATCCCTAGATAAAGTTTATTTTCTGAAATCATATAAAGCTTTTCATTATTGGAGAAACTGTTTTGCTTCTTTTTCCTCATCAAAAATGGCATTTAGTTGATGGGACGGTTATAGTATCATAAAACATACACAAATTCATTGTGTTGCAGCGTTTTATATCTGATTTTGGTTTACAGTTTTAGCTTATTTTCATGGTTTAAAAAATCAGTTGAGGCGCGCCTCGAGGCGAGGCGGTAGAAAAACGTATCTGAGACGGCGCCTCAATTGGGGTTTTAAGCCTCTAGCTCTGAGGCGGTACGAAAATCGTATGAGGCGGTTCGAAGGGCTGAGGCGGTATGTTTTTATTTTAGGGAAAATTTTGGTGGCAAAATAAGCCAGGCGGGAAAAATAAGCTCCAATTCACTCCTTAATTCGACTAATAATCTCTTATTTTCTCTCTGCTGTTTCTTGGAAAAATAAGCGCCAATTCTCTCATTTTCATCTGCCAATTCTCTCCTTTGAAGCGGTATTCATCTGCTCATCGCATCTGCTGCTGTCATTCTTGTGTGTTTTTTATTACATTTGTGAAAGTGATGCATTTTTTGTTGTTTGAATTTGATTACAAACTTTTTGTGTGTTTTTTATGTTTTAGACTTTATGTGTCAATTTCAAACATTTAGTATTTTATTTTTTATAAGATATATAATTTTATATTTATTTTTTAACTCCGCCTCGGGCTTACGCCTCGTGAGGCGAAGGGAAAACGCCTCGAGGCGCGATTCCGTTCTTTTAAACCACGCTTATTTTGAGTTGTTTTTTTTTCTTTTTTTGAACGGCAACACCTAGATATTCTAGGATAATTGGGTTTCCCCGGGGCAACACCTAGAACATCTAGGGCAGCCCACCCCAGGAGGAACCCCCAACTGGGTAAACCCCCTGACCTGGCGGCCACAGACCCCTTTTCTGCTGTGGCCAGGATTCGAACCCAAGACCTCCACTATGGGAAGTCTTGGGGCTACCATTGCACCAGATGGCCAGCGGTAAATGGATTCTTGTCATACTTTTTGATTAGTGTGGTGTATACTGTTCTTATACTTGTAAATAATCAGAAAAGGTGTTTTTTTTTTACTTTTCAGCTAATAGTTTATGGCATTGTGTGCTTTCTAATTTCTTTATTAATTGGATCCAGTAAAGAGAATTGGGTTTCTGATATTTTTTATTCCATATGCAGACAGGCTTCAGCACAGGAGATATTTTGCGTAAATACATCCGATATTCCTTGAATGAAAAGCCATTCAACCCAAAACTAGTTGCAGCATTGATTCAACTCAGGAAAGCAACAATGTTGGATGATGCTCAAGTTGCCGAAATTCTAAATGATATTTCAAGGCGAATTGTTAAAGATTATGGTACAAATCTGCTTTTATTTTATGCAAACGCAAAAAGTATAATCCAATATGAGTCTTGGTTTTTTATTTAACTTCCGTATATAATTCCTGAACTCCAATTAGAGCAAATTTAAATCTGTTGGCTTCTAACACATTTCAAAACGTAAGCGTAGATGCCATTTATCAAACTTAACTAATAAAACATAAATGAATTATCTAAACTCAAATAAGAGTAATTCTAAAATTCTAAATCAAAGGTGTATATAATTGGTTTCTCATAATGATTCTTCCATGTTGCAGGTCCAGTTGTCATGGATACATCAGGATATTCTGAAAAGGGCTTAAGGAGAAAGCTTGCTGTCCAAGCTCTCTTTGGAAAGATCTTTTATCTTTCAGAGGTAAAATTGATTTTTTCCCTACTTCTGTAATCCTCAAGTGAATTTACTTTCTACAGTTTGAAGAAGTTCTTCAGCTTCTTTCTATGTCCAAACATGTCATCCTACTCCTGTGCATTTTTTAGCACATATGTATATACTTCTAATCGTACCAATCATGTATCGCTTTTGTTCAACTTAATCACATTTTTAATATGAATAAACAATTGAGATAATTACCATTTTATCCATCAAATTATTCTTCCCCTCATCTCATCTCCGAAACTCCATTTACATTACTTAATGTGATTAAAATTGGACGAAGTTGAAAATGATATAGTTGGCATTTTTATGGAACATAATTACATAAGTATGTACTTTATATATATGAATCTATATTTACTTTGATTGTATCCAATTTACACTGCATTACCAGCTGCTCGAGTTCTGTTCAAGAGACAGCTCCTTGATAGTGAAAGAAATATTTGGTGCTGCAGAGTAAGCATCTTTCTTTTTAGAATGAATTACCTTTTTTAGCCTTTCTATATGGAATATTCCTAGAAATTCACTCTGTCCGCGCGTTTCACTTCATATTTCAATTGCATTAGGGCTGCAAAATGGGTGGGTGGACAACATTAAATGGGTTCGGGTCAGACGGGTTGGCATTGGCTAGGCCAACCCACAAATATTTTTATCCATTTTTTGCGTTTTATAAAAGGAATATATTGTGCTAATATGATTGCAAAACAAAATTAATCAAGCTTTCTTTAATATAGCGATTTAGAAGGTTTTTATGTATTCAAACACACTTTGGATGACTTTGACCGGTTCAACCTATTTGACTCGTTAGAGATAAGACCAAATTGACCCGTTTATAGGTAAACTGGTTGAAATTGCCACCTGAGTTGTGAAACTAACAATTGCTGCCACGTTGTTAATGAAATTTGGCAGTGAGGATGCTGAGAGGCTTCGGTTGCACACAGTTGCAGATGCTGGTGATATGGGTTCACTAGAAAAGATGGTTGATGGTTCAGATTCAGAGGATTCAGGTGGAGGCTCTTAATTAGGGGCTCCATATGTTTTGGACTTCTAGCTTTTGTAAGACTACTGAGATATAACCCCTTCTGCGGCACGAGAATTTATAATGAAATACTTTCATTAACAATGTCCATTTGTGCAAAATCTGGTTGCACCCATTTGGCCCGTTTGTTCATTGACTGCGCTTGTTTGACCCGTTTATTCACTTATTTCACCTGTCTGATCTTTTTTTAATGAGTATATATGGCATGGGCATTTTCAAGAAATCATAATGTCACATTGTGAGCTAAATTATTTGACCATTATTCTGATTTAAAAAGGTAAAAACCCAATGCCAAGAACACCTTTATGACGAGATATCCTGCTGCACATCTATGAATATCAAACCCAAATGCACATGTTGCATCACGATTAGAATCAATCAAGTCTAAATACTAAAATGCATTCTGGTCTATTAAATGTATATAAAACAATGTTTTTATGGTTAAATTTTGTTATTGTTAATATTCTTTTAGAGACGTGTTTGACTTGTGGTCAATCCCTATTATAATAAAAAACTAAATTTTGTGTCACTTGTCAACATCATATTCATCCTCACATTCATTTTCCCCCCAAACCACATTTATTATATCCTCCATCCAATATTTCTTTATTTAGCTCATTTTTTTTAAATATTACATAAATAAACATTTTACTAAATCAATTTAATCATTATAACCATTAACTCACATTTTTAAAAAAAATTATCATCAAAAGTGAATATTAAAAAAAACAAGAATAAAAAAATAGGATATTTAAAAAAGGGGCATTTTCATATATACCCCTACAAATTTGAAAAATATCATATATAGCCAACAAAAACTAAAAATCTCATATATACCCTTACAAACATGTAATAATATCATATATACCCATTTCATTAAAAACAATTTAAAAGATGATAATTTTACCCTTATTTATCTAAACTTTAATATTTCATATTTACCAATTTTTTACATTAAAATTTCATATTTACACATTTTCAACTTTAGAATTTTATAACCATAAAAAATAGTTTTCTCAAAATACTATTTTGAATTTCTCATTTTTTTATAATTTTAACAATTTTATTTTATAGCATTAGCGTTTTGTAGCTTTCTCACAATCATTCATTCTAAATCGATGCCTTCTGAATGGATTTGGAGAATCGCGATAGTCGCCATCAAGAATTGGAGAACGGGTGACCTTTTACGTATTGGATAAAACTAAAAAATTAGGTTATAAAAAAATCATATAATGGATATGGGTAGAATAGTCATAAAGTAACAAATTATTTAAATTGGGTATATATGATATTTTTAGTTTTTGTTGGGTATATATGATATTTACCCATGTTTATAGGGTTATATATGATATTATCCCTTTAAAAAAACGAGTTTTTAAAATTTATTATCTAAAATCGTGTTTTTAAAATTTTATCAGTAAAAAACCAAAATTTTAATTTTACATATAAAATTTGAAATACTACGTATGTATTTTAAATAAATATGTGTTAGAATAAAGTTTGCAAATACTTAATTAGTAGTTTTTTAATTAAGTTTGATATCAAATTTGTATAAAAAAATGTGTTAAGATATTAATCAATGTAATCTTAACGTTTCACCACGTGTGTTACACAGGGTTTAAAACTAGTTTGATAACTAAGTATATCTTTACGTATACCTGAAGCAAGATGGGTTATCAAAAATAAGTTTTATATAAATATGAGCTTTACAAGTTGAGTTCGAAGTCGATATTATGTCCTTCAGTTGTGCTCGAGCATTACGGAGACTCGTCAAGCTATCTACCCAAGCTCGATTTTAGTCTAAAGGAATTGAGTCGAGCTTGAATCATCTCCTTTGCAACTCTTACGAAGACTAGTCAAGTTATATACCCAAGTTGGCACGCTTCTCGAACCCAAACGATAATCTGGCCGTTACATTTGAAAAAAAAATCTCTTATAAATAACAACCTATTTTATTTAATAATTCATCAAACCGTCTTTCTATTTTCTTCTCTAAATATCAAATTATCTTTCACCTATTTTACTCAACAATGAATCCTTAAAACCCAAATAATCCATATTTTGCAAAACATCTGTAACAACCAAATACCCGGTTTCAAAATCCTCAAAATCTCGACCCCAACAATGACCCAAGCAACCTCTTCAATCAAAATATTCAAGACGTTTACGTTCCGAATATGTCACCGGAACCAAACATTTTTCAACAAATTCCATGTGTATTCAACAATCCTCATCTTTTTCTCGCAAACTTTAATACCCGAGACACAAGAATACGTCCTACCCAAACAAGTTATCAAGTTTCTAACTATGAACTTTGGCAACCTTACCAGAGGTGTTCATAAACTAGTGGGAGGCGAAGAAAAGAAACATACTACCGAAACAACATAAACGATGTCGACGAGTAGTTTTATGTTTATTTTTTAAGAATGTAATTTTTTTATTTCAATCATTATCAATGTAGTGTTTTTATTTTATTTTAATGAATGTAGTCTTTTCAATTTTATTTCAATTATTTATAGTTTTATTTTATTTTATTTATATTTAATTAATTTTTGTTAATGATTAAAAACTAAATACAGACATTATTGATTCTGGACAGCGATTACCCTGTACTGATGTGACGTAACATGAAAGAAAAGGACGTGAAATGGTATAAGCAAAAATAGATAAGTTAACGCATAAAATACTTATTGTACCCCCGGTATGTATATAGATGTGGCTTTGTTAAGTCTATTCTAAACTAGTTTAGATCCCGTGTCTACACATGGGGTGAAAAATATCAATATTTAAAACTTTTAAATCTTTATGTATATATTTTAAGGTGTAAAAATATATTATGTATATTAAAGATAGAAACAAACTCAAACTATACGAATTAATATATAATTGAATTTCGAAAATACGTTAATTACTATTTAATGTAATTTTATTTTCATTTTCTATTTGATTGATTGAAATAAAAGTTAAATAATTAAATTTCAAAGTTTCTTATAGTAAGAGATAATTTAAAATAAATGTGTTTTATTAGTATAATTAATATTTTTCTAAAATATATATGTAATTATTAAAAGATATAAGTGCATTAAATAAGAGAGAGAGTTGGGAAAAAATGATGATGATGAATATAGAGGCAACACGTGTCACTAAAAACCTTTATTTATTATATAGTATAGATTAATATTTTCTTTAAATATATATATTATTGTTAAAAGATGGAGATGCATTTAATAAGAGAGAGAGGCGGGAAAAAAATGATAAGAATGAATGTGGAGACGACACGTGGCATGAAAAACCTTTATTTATTATATAGTATAGATTTATAGGCGTCTTAAAAATAAAGTTTTACGTAGGCCTCCTCCATGGAATGGAATTAAAGCAGCGAAATAGATGGAAAACCTTCATTCTTCTTCTTCAACAATCTTCCCTTCTCAATCTTCACATTGAATTTAACAAATCATCCATTTCTTAATCCACAAACCGCTCACCGCCGTCCGATGAGATGGCCAAACTCTCCGTCATCATATACATCACAGTATCTCTGCTCCTCTTCCTCCTCATCTCGCATTCCCCAAACAAATCCGCTCACCGGAACAACCCTCGCCGCCACCGTCGACTCAAACTCCGCTCCAATTTCTCCTTCAATTCAACCGCTTCAGATCGTCACGTCTCGTTTGATCCTCTGGTCGCCGACATTGAGCGCAAAAGAGAGGATAGATTGTGGGAGAAGAGTCACTTCTTCGATCATCATCATCATCATGAAGCAGAATCGGAATCGGATTCGCAGGAGGCTCCAGGATTGGAATCGCAACCGGAATGGGAGGACTTCATTGGGGCGGAAGATTACTTGAATGACGAACATAAGTTTAATATCACACACAGATTAGTGTTGCTTTTCCCCAGGATTGATGTTGACCCTGCGGATGGTTTTGTGAGTGAACATGAGCTCACAGAATGGAACCTTGAGCAATCGCAGAGGGAGGTCCTTCACCGCAGTCAACGGGAGATGGAATTGCATGATAAGAACCATGATGGTTTAGTTTCTCTTGCTGAGTACCAGCCTCCCACTTGGGTTCGTGATTCAGGTAACATTTTTTTAAAAACTAGGTACAGAAATCTATAATTAGAGTTATATTTCTATAAACATCAGCATTAGGTGATACATGTTTGGTCAAAGGACCCAAGATTTTTCAAATACTCAGTTGATTTGTAACATTTGTGTGATTTTTTTTAATTGCACTTGTTGTAACCGTTCTCAATAATTTGTCAATACATATGTTACAGTGTAGCTGAATATGGTGATTCATGTGCGGCGAGTTTGTTTGCGATTTATGCCCATGTTAAGTCCAGTAATAATGGTAGGTTATTATTAGGATTGTAAGCAAAATAATTACGTTTATTATACGAAAAGTCCTGAATTCGCTTTAGGCCTCGGAAAAGGTCGAGCCAACCCTGCTTGAGGGCTCTCTGGTATTGATTTACATGCTTGTTTTCTTTAGAGCAAAACGAAAGAAATGCACAATTAAAAAGCTGAAAAATGGACTTGGACCATTGAATGATGGGATGTTTTCTGTTTATTTAGTTATGTAGTTGAAGGCTTATATCATACAAACTGTCAAGTATTACAGAGATACATGAACCAAACTTAATGAATGCATAATGCCATAATACCCTCTTTCTGATTCTCATAAAGCTTTGTAGTATATATTTAAGTAAGTTTCTGTATGTTATTCTATATTTGAATATTCCACTTACAACTCACTATATGATCACTAGATAGTAATTCATTTGGGTATGATATGGGTTGGTGGAAAGATGAGCATTTTAACGCATCTGACTCTGACGGGGATGGTTTTCTGAATATAACCGAATTCAATGAGTAAGTCGTCTTCTTTTTTGAAAGTATATGAATTTGTTGCTTCTTTTTAGACTTCCATCTTGTTCTTCCTATTGATTTTAGCCACTTTTTTCTGATATGTAGCTTTCAGCATCCTGCAGACACAAAGAATCCAAGATTGCTTCAGTGGCTTTGCAAGGAGGAAGTAAGGTGGCATGATATTTTTAATTTGAACTTATCTAGAAAACTGCACATAATACATATGCTGATTGCATATATAATTTTCCGCACTTACATGTTTGCATCTCGGTCTTTTTTATTTTGAATGTCTGATTTTAATGTTGGTTGTTGCGCTAGGCCATATCATCCTATTAATCATCTTGGATCTGATCCTATGCATATAAATTATAGAGTTGTTTTTAACTGCTCAACTATGTTAATTCACTTAATTACTGCTTGATGCCACTTATTTTCCATTTAATCAAGTCCATGAACAACCAAGATAAGATGGTCACCTGTAATATAACGGATTGTAGGAGATAGTGTTTGGAACTTTGGATGTGCCTTTGTTGTTTGATAGTTTTTGGAAGTTGGAACTTTGGATGTGCTTTTGTTGTTTGATCGTGAGCTCATGGCAAATTCAGCATATTTAAAAACTAGTAAAAATGACCAAAAAGGAGAGATGAGGAGGAAGTAAAAGTGTCTCAAGGTTAAAGGGATATTTGACAAATTTTATAAAAACTGATTATCACAACTACAAGCTGCAATAATCAGATAAACAATTTCACTTAGAGTTTCTAACCTCATCATGATTATAAATTTTCTTGATTTGGTGCAGGGAAAGAGATACTGACAAAGATGGTCACTTAAATTTCAAGGAATTTTTCCATGGACTATTTGACATGGTAAGAAACTATGATGAAGACGCTCATAATTCTTCTTCGCATGAATCTACTGATTCATTGGAATCCCCGGCAAGAAGCTTTTTTGCCCAGCTTGACAAAGATGGTGACGGGTAAATTCAGACCTATATAAATTATTAGCCTTATTGATTTGTGAGTTCCAATAAGATTGCATATAGCCAAAACTACGTAGTTTTGATGAGATTAAGCTTTCCTGTTGTAGATACTTGTCTGATGTGGAACTGCTACCTATCCTTGGAAAGCTTCATCCATCAGAGCGTTACTATGCTAAACAGCAGGCAGATTATATTATATCACAGGTAGTCATGTTAGTGTTAACTTGGGATTATTAGGAACCTTTAAATGCTTAGTGCTGTAATGCATGAATATATAAAGTACATAACAGGCATGATTAACAGATCTACAGCATAACCATGACTAACACTCCTGAAGCTGGAGCATCTGAAAACCCTAGTCTTTCTCGGGCCTTTTTAGTCATTGATCTGCACATCACTGTGCCTGATTTAGATGCATGATACTTTACGTGTTGTGCATATGAAGGCATCACGTGTCTTGTATATGGTGATGACATGGACTAGCTACTTGCACCCTTAGAAAAGGCAATTCTTTTGTTGTGTGATAGTCTGGTCTCCAAAATTTTCCCAACAATGGTTAATCTCTATATCGCATAAAAGCTTTCAATCATTAGATAGAATTAGAGGTGGCAAAATGCTCGGGTTGTGTAGGAGTGAGTAACAGGTCAAACGGATCATGGTTCCGTTACTGTTTTTGCTATACCAATAAGTATATTAAATGCAATTATAAAAACAACAAATTTAGATAATAGTAAGGTAATTTTGTGTATATATCAAAGCAGGAAGCATGTCGGTAGGTTAGGTGACGGGTCAACTAGGATAATTTTCTATGTGTGGGTGAAAGCGGGTTTGCCTGACCTATAACATTAAATTGTATAAAAAAGCATGTTATAATCTATATTATTATAAATTTATAATAGTATTGTAGAAGTAAAATTATTGAAGTTGTTGTAGGCAACTGATTACACATTAGACAACTTTTGATCCATTTGACCCGTTATGTTTTAGGCTACTTTTTGTATTTGACCTGTTAAAAGATGCAACCCAAATTAGTCTGCTCTTATCTTAATGGGTTGGAATTGCCATCTATACTTTGTATTGATAGAGTGATGCAATTACATTAGAAATCTTGATGATCTGACCTCAAGTACTATTTCATCTTCCACTCATTTATTTGGCTAGTGGTGTTGTAATGCCACTAATGTTTTAGTCTGTATGCAATGTTGTGGCCTTAGGAACCAGTTGAAATAAAATAAACAAGAAATATGTATCCTTACAAATTTGTTGTTGAAATTGAGTCAGTTTACTAAAACTCAACGTTTAGAAAAAAAAATTATCTTCTTTTATGCAAATGTGAATTTGGACTCATTAAAAGTGTTTTCTTTAAGCAGTTTAAACACCACAAATCCTGAATTCTATATTTTCACTACAGGCTGATACGGATAACGATGGACGATTATCATTGACGGAAATGATCGATAGTCCATATGTATTTTATAGTGCTATCTTTAACGAGGATGAAGATGAAGATTATGAATACCACGAGGAGTTCCGTTGATCTGAGTTTTGGTAAAGACTAGTCTATTCGTTTGGTGTATGGATTTTTATGTTTGCAGCATAGTTATAGGGTTCAATGATGTTCTTCATCTGTAATAGCTAGGTTCTATAGCATAATTTTTGCTTCAGTTTCTGAATCATAGATGCAATTCAAGATAGCAAACATTTTTGTCCGTTTAAGGAATGTCTTGGTTGAATGGATTGCAAGCGAAAAACATAACTTTTGTCGTTAAGCTTATACCGCTTATGTTTTTACTGTTGTGTAGACAGGATAACCCCGAGAAAAATATGAGGCAGGGTTCATACCTGTCTCATTGTCATCCTTTCATGTATTACCTGCATAATTATTGCAAATACTTTTTATCTCCATTTTGGAAATTTGTTTCCCAAATTGACTTACAAGTTTTAAGATAGTTTATCATATTATTAAAATGTATTTAACAGGTTTAAATGACATCCATGTCGCAACGTATAACAAAAACAGAAGGAATCGAATGCAAATTATAACATCCAAGAACAATCACGAACGTTACAAAGTTCTAATGTACGAAGGAGCGCCAAAAAACATGTCTCCCCTTTCAACTCCCACCAGTGTACCTCTCTAATGTCTATACGCACAAGTCATCCTACTAGTTAAATTTCACAGTTACACCACCTGCATCCGCCACCACCAAAAACTAACCACATTCCATGCAGGACCAACACGAAACACACACAAAGCATTCATAACCTAAACTTGTCATTTGTCAAGACACCATTTGGGACCAAATTATGACCACGGTAACACATTAAGCCAATGTAAAATGCTTTTTATAACATCCAACTCATCATCTTACCGACTCAGGGTTCACTTGACCACTGGTCGCTCTATGACCCGTCAAACCAGTAACCTGCAAGGACCGTTGTGAGAAATCAACCAGCATCTGCCTCTGATTAGTATCTGTGTGTGGAAGACTAGCACGCAAAAGCTCAACCGGCATTTCCCTACTGATGGCTTGAGCTGCCTCTGGAACTATAATTTCATTGCTTGGTGGGGGCCGTGTACACATAGCTTGCATTAAACTATCATACTTGCTTAAACAGTATGTAGTAAGAAGACCAAAAAAAGCATCAAATGAAGCTTGCCACAGCTTCGGGTTTTGCAACCTGGGATCAGTTGAACCTTGAGGATTACTTAACAATTGAGTGGCCCGATCCAAAACCGCTTTGAGAATAACCGAAGCACCGTCACCAGAAGGGCTCCCGAGTGGCCTAAGTGGCGGCTGTTCTGAAGAACACACTACTGCAGCTAGACAAGCACTCAAAGAATTAAGATCCATTGACCCGATACAAGTCGAGACTGTTTTGGCTAGACCGGTAACGGTCAAAGAAGCTTCACGGTCAGAAGGAAGACCGCCAAATAGATACCTTAAATGACGGAAAATGGTCATGCATACTACACGTGCCAGCTTACTGTTTGGTGATAGAAGTTGAAGATATTTAGATATGAGTTTCTGACCCTTGGGAAGAGATACTATTCGTAAAAAGACTATATCATCCTTAGGAGTCAACTCGACTGAGTTTGACTTTTTCCCGAGTGGGTCAACGAGCTGAAGTGATGTGGCCAACCCTTCAAGAAGAATCTGCCTTCTTTGTCTCACTTGAACACCATTATCTTGAGGCGGGTTAAATTGTAGGAGACGATCAATGTCAACTACATCAAGAAGAAGACTAAGGCAGTCCTCAATTGTAATTCTGGCAGCAAACATCAGTTCTTGTTCTAATGGTTTCTCAGATGATTTTCCTTCAGTGCCAGCTGGTGGGTCAACTTCAAGAAGTAGCTGGGGCCTACGGATGAATGGAAGTGATATCCTTCCTTGAGCATCAATGTTAAAATTGCTTTTAGTTTCTGTACTGTTACGCGAGGATTTAGAAGAAGAATCTTTAAGATGAGCTGGACAGAAACGGGTTTTTGATTTTGAATCAGAAGAACTTTTAGCAACACGGGCTTGGTGATAATAATCGTCTATATAAGGATCGTCGCTGTGAGTTGCAGCATGCTGAATCTTAAGAATGGATTCAATCTCTTCAGAATTCATATATTTGGAATTAAATTGTACCCGGAATTTGTCACTCTTTTTATTACTGCCATCAGATCCCTGACGGGAAAGACGTCCACCACCATGCCGACTGCTACCACTTTTTTTAGTTGTTTTGGTTTTGTGATTACTTAAATGTAGTGGACGAGAAGAGAGCGGGTACAGCTGAAGTGGTGAGAAAGAACCAATCGAGTGATGATGTGGCGACATAAAATGTGGGGTTAGTGACCCATTATGAAGCAATTTCTGTTGAAACGTGTTGCTTAATAGACCCGCATGGTTAACATGTAGCATATGATTGGTCCAGTTGTTTTGTGGCTGAGAGTATCGGGAAAGGGCGGGAGGGATTAGGTGGGACCCACTTCCAATATAACCCCGGGATCCATGAAGTGCCCCACTTAACTGCAGACTATTGTTATTCTCTAAAAAGGGTAACTGAGGGTTAGTGAAAGTGGGAGAAAGATTCAAAAGATGTGAATGCTGACGTGGCGATGAGAGATTGGTTTGGCCGATAGGAGGGAATGATGAGTCGGGTAGTAAAACGGGTTCACTGAAGAACTGATGTTGTTCTTGAGGGTATGATGTAGCTCTGTACAACGGTTTTGAATCAGAGTGAAGATGAGGTTGTGATGACCATCTTCTGTTTCCTTGGTAGTTTTCAGTATCAGAGACATGTTGATCCAACCAATCGGTTAATTCTCTTTCTTGTAACCATTCAGATGCAGATGAACCTGCATTTATTTAGTTAACTAACTGTACAAATGGCATTCCCTAAATATACTAACACTAATCATATATAAATGCATAAAGAAAATATAAGATTAAAACAAAGATCCGGTAACTTATGTACTCACTTTCCCTTGAAATAGATCCAGATCCTGATCCTCGGTCACCAATAACTCCAGGATGCCTAGGTCCACTAACTGTTCTGTTTAACTGAAACAAGAAAATATATTTACCATAATGCCATATTTACTTGCTTTTAAACAAAATTAAGGGAAATAAGAAAAGAGGCGATTAAAATAGGACTTTGAAAGCTAAGAAACAAGTGAAACTCGTGAAGAATTCTAGCATCCAGTTATTGTACTGGCCTCACAAGGTATTTTTGTGCGTACGCCTCACAAGGGCTGAGGCGGTTGAGGCGGGGCTGAGGCGGTAGAAATGGAAAAAAATGACTTTTGACCCATTTGAGCTGTGTATATCGTTCTATTAACGAAATACACAACTCAAATGGGTCAAAAGTCCATAATTCGCGTCTGGTTCTCCTTAATTTGACCTATTTTCTCATTTTTCTCCTTAATTTGACCTATTTTCTCATTCTTCTCTCACACATCACACCTGGGAAAGGTTTGGAAGGGGTTGATGTAATCAACAAACAAGATACAAACATTGTTTGATGTTTAGTATTTTATTTTTTTGTAAGATATATAATTTTTATATTTATTTTTTAATTCCGCCTCGGGCTTACGCCTCGTGAGGCTAAGGGAAAACGCCTCGAGGCGCGATTCCGTTCTTTTAAACTTTGGGTATATTATATATCTTATAGTTCAAATACATGTTATAAGAGAAAGCAGCAAAGGGATTGCTGGTGCACACTTTAGAGGGAAGCGGACCAGTGAACAAAATAGTTCAACAACTGTCATTCAATGTTTTAATCGTCTACAGTAACTGAAAACAGAGCAAGAACTACTAAAAGAATATTCACTTGCATATTCATAAAAGAACAAAATATGTAAAACTTTTTGTTAAGCTTTTGATCTGAGGACAAACTTTGGTTTTAGAATTTTACATCCACTAGAACAAGTCTTATAAGCTTCATGTGAGAGTCAAGCATATGTAACCATTTTTCAGCATTTTTTTCATTTCTTCCATACGCATATCTGCTTTTCTTGATAATGTTATATGATAATCCGTATTACCATTTGGGCATCATTACTTATCCTACAATCATACTTCGCTTTTGTTGCAAACATACAGGTATTTTTAAATATAGGGAAACAACAATAGCACTATACTTTGAAAAAGATCGATTTTAGATAATATTTTCAACATTTTGAATTTAAAAATAACCAATACCATCATACGTTGTGCTTTTGTAAACCCTAATTTTCTTCTGTATCTTCATTTTTCACAAGAACAATGGTTTACTTGGAAAAAAAGGCAAGCATGATGGTTGCAAAAGTCAATCACTCTACTCACTTTCATCTTACTAATAGCTTAAAGTGCACAAACGTTATTTATTTTCTTATGATGAACACAGTTCCATAAAGTACGAAATAGAAACATGCGTATTACTAAACCAAGCACATAACCTTAACTTGACTTGGTTAGGGTTGCCAGCAAGTTTACTCAATTTAGAGGTCAGACCAAAAGAATAAATTCATTGCAAGCAAATATGTGGTTGAAGAAAACTGACCTTTGAAAATATAGTAGACAGATCATCTATATCTGATAGAGACCCAACCCCTAATTCCTGGTGATAGAAAGTGAACATAGAACCAAAGTAAGCAAAAGCAAACTGAGATGTATTAAGAATTCGGCGTTAATGAAAGTAAACAATGGAATAGCAAATTTAAAAAGTCTATATACAAAACAGATAAACACGTAAAAATGGATAAAAAGCAACTTCAGAAGTCAACATGACATCGCCAACCTAAAGAAACAAAAACAAAAGGATATGACAAGTAACACAGAATGAACTATTTGGTAGAGGAATCATCATACCACACAACTATAAACAATCGGATTTCCATCGTGGATGCATAAAAAATACAAAAAAATAAGTGAACAGAATACCAAAAGTTGCATAATAATGGAAAATAGTTCAGTAAGTTTTAAACCAGGAAAAAATATCAAAAAACGCAACTAACAAAACAAGTATGATAACCACTGGGAAATTGTATTTACACATGTGGAACAAGGTCAACAAACAAACATACCTCATCTCTATCAAACAAACGGTATTCATCATCACCAGGTTCATTTAGACGCTTATCTTCCTCTTCAACTTCCAAACAACCAAAATCAGCCTTATCCAAACTATCTTGACCAAAAAACGCATATTGTGATGCATCAAACAGTTTGTCATCTGCATTACAATTGAAAACAGATCCGGTTAAGAAACAACCCTAGAAGTAACCGCTGATACACGCACATACACAGAGAGAAACAGTAACTGAAAACAGGATTTCAGATAAAAAAGAACAACCATTTTATGCAAACATAAAATGCAGCTAACTATGAACCACCACTCATTATCATGATTAGTTTCCAGCTTTCCATGTCTAATTTGTAGATTCACATCTGAAACATATGCTTCCAGATTCTTAGCTTCATGATTATTTGTAACTCAAATTACTGTTCATGAGCACTAAAAACTTATTTCCAGCCAAAGCAATTAACACAAATCTCTAGGTTAAAATTCAAAGATACAATTAGCTGAATACATTCACACTGACAACTATCACAACTATCAAACAGCAAATAGCGAATCCAGTGACGAACAAAAACCAGGCAAAAAGTACAATCAGAAACCCTAACATTCAAATTCATCGTTAATCGAAGGGGAAAGAGATTAGCTCACTTGATAAGGAAGCATCAATGATGGTACTCAAGTCTTTACTGCCAGATCTCTCCATATCCATCAACTGGAAAGAGGAAACCTAGGGTTTAGATCGAAGAGAAAAGTCATCTAACGAGCACCAGAAAGAAAGAAGGTTCTGAAAATGAAAGTGATTTGCTTGTGGAGTTGACGTTCTTCTCCTACGCAAAGCTAAACCATTACACTTTCCGCTACTTGTATTATACAATTTGTTGGATCTAAAAATATGGTTACTGGACATATCTATAAATAGTCAACACGTCTTTAAATATTAAATTTGTGCCCATTCATATTACATGTGCCATTAAATAAAAACTAATTCCAAATTCATGCCATGTTTAGTAATGTTAAATACTTTAATTTTGGAAGATATACAAAGGGTTGGAAGCAAAATGGAATAATCGTTGGTATTATTAAAAAAATCTTATATTTGTTGTATTACATATAGGTCTATAAAAAACAAAAAATCAACCAGCTTTGTACATAAAAATCTCATAAGGTTTATGCGTCTCGTATGACTCTATACGATGTATATAGATCAACCGTCAGACAACTCCTGACACATGCAGCTCTGACTTTTAAGTTTATGGTTTATACGTATCGTATAACCCTTTAGAAGGCGTATAGATAGCGACAGGGTGTTGAAATAAAATGAGTGGGTGTACTAATAACCAACCAAGTAGAAATGAGATTGGTACCTTACCGGTACCGAAAATATTTGTACCGGAACCGAATTCATCGGTACGGTACCGGTACTCGTTACAAAATGTTCATATCTAAATGGTATCAATACCATACTGGTACCGAATTTTTTATAAAAATGGGTTCCAATACTGGTATCAAATCTATCGATACGGTAGCGATACCGATACTCGATACCCGATACCAAATGCTCATCCTTACGACCAAGCCCTTTAATATTGTAAAGTCAAAGCGTTTATCAAGAGTCAACAAGTTCGACCAGTAATATTCTCTATATGTGACCGGTATTCCAATTTCCACATGATCAACGCTCTTAACGCGTTTCGTGGCTTAGCTTCTCTATTTGGAGTCGCTCGTTATCAATATATTGTAGAAATATATTAAATTTCTTCCTAACTTTGGTTTGTAATATTGTTATTATATCTTTTTAATTATTATATTAGATATATGTAATACCTATATGAGTAATTTAAACATTATAATTAAAATTATATTAAACTACATCGCCTATGTAAGTATTTCGTCCAAATTGTGTCGTGTTTTTTTTTCATTTTCATCACTCATACTATATATGATGTACGTCTTTAATTTGTTTAATTTTCTAATATTTTTATTTTTTTCATTTTATAACTTTCGTTCGTTAATTTTTTTTAAACGGAGTGTACGCCTCTTGAGTTCGATTAGATCGACCAGTGAAACGATTAGACAGCCAGTTTGATAACTTGTCCGATTATAAAAACATTACCCACGAGTATTCAACATCAAGAAATTAAAATTAAATAAATAAAAGCATCCTACTATGTAGGTCACTTGATGATCATGCTAAGAGTAAATAAAAGATGTGCTAATTATTGATTATGATGAATGACCCTCTAATTTATGTTTTCTGGTTATGTGTTCTAAGTTTCTAACCATCCGAAAAGTAGACCGGTTTGGCTTTATGAGATGAGCCGAATCGGTTGTAAGTTGTAACTCAATCCTAATTCGTAAGTTCTAACAAAGGTTTAGGGACTGTTTGATGGACTCTTAATGATTCTATTAAGAAGCTAACTCTCACCAATTTAGAGGTAAGAGATGTTTGTTTCGATAAAAGTCCACCTCTTAATTGTTCATTCAGCCTCTTAATGTTTCAGCTCAAAAATCATATTGAACCATTGAGATCTCTTAATTGTTCAACACTTCTCAAACAACTCCTTAATCATCTAATTACCTTTTCACACATTTATTTGTTCACACGCTAACTTTAAGAGATTTTGAGTTGATGTTTTTGAAAGTATATACACATCTATATTTATGCTATGTAAATACTAAAAGTTTTTTTCATATCACTCGTCGTCTTCATATTTATTCTCATCATTTTTCTCATCTCTCTCTCTTATTAAATACACATCTATCTTTCAATAATAATATATTTTTGAAGAAAAAAAATCCTAAATATACTTAAAAACATTTTTACAATCAAATAGTATAAAATATAATTATTTAACTTTTATTTTCAATCAAATAGTATAAATGAAAGTCAAATTAGATTAAATATTAATTAACGTATTTTAGAAACTCAATTATATATTAATTGTTACATACTTTGAAAATTGCTTTTTTCTATCCTTAGTATAATACATTTTTACACCTGTAAAATAAGTACATACGGATTTTAACAAATTTATGTATTGATATTTTTTTCACCCCATGTGTATTACACAGGGTCTAAGCTAGTGGTACTACAGGAGGAGGATCCCCTGAAAATGAGATTTTTACCTAACTAGCCTAAAAGATTTTTTTTTTAAATTAAATATCCGGCTCTAACGAACTCCGATTAACTCATTCCAGCGGCGTTGGATTCAGCTCGTCGAACCTTAAACACAAATCCCTAAACCCTAAAACTAGACTCTAAGGCTAAAACCTAAAGCTAAACGCTAAAACATAATTACTAAACCGTAAAACTAAACCCTAAAAGCAAAATCCTAAAAGCTAAACCCACAAACCTAAACCCTAAAGCTAAATTTTAAAGTTAAAACCTAAAAAACTAAACCCTAATTGCTAAAACCCAAAAGCTAAGATAGCAAAGCTCGACGAGCCGGTTCCAATGCCGCTGTAACGAGTTCAATTGGAGTTCGTATGAGCCAGATATTGAGTTTTTTTAAAAAAAAATTGGCTACTTAGGCAAAACACACTTTTTATTTAATCTTCCATATGGTACTATATACTATATTATACCGTATAAATCATTAACAAATAAGAGACAAATATGTGATACCGAAAAGTAAGAAAACCAATATAAGTTATATTTAAAACATATATAAGTTATAACTTGACACACGTCTTCTGTAACAAACACATCTATAGAAATAAAAGATTCACCTACCAACTTAAAAAAAAGCTCCACCTAGGTGTGATCATAGGTCAAGGACACCGAAACCGAATAAGGTGAAAAACAAGAACCGAGGACCATGCCAATTTTGGGTTGGTTCATTGGTTTTCTGGAGTCGGCACATGAGATGCTCACATCTAGGGTGATCATGGGTAAATGGTCGGACCGAAACCGAATAAAGTGAAAAACGAGGACCAAGGATCAGACAGATTTTATGTGTTTTGGTTCGGTCTCAAGCCGGTCTAGGTTGGTTCATCAATTTTGTGATTTGTTTATGTATAAAAGTCGAGGCATAACTAAAAGAGGGTCAAGAGGGTATGTTGACCTCCGTTCATCAGAATTTGTCAGTTTTTTATATATAAAAGCTCATTTTTTTAAATGACTTTGGCCCGTAGTTGTATTCGCTAGGAAATAGAACCTTATTGTTACTCATAAGTCGTAACTAAAAGGTTTTAATTTTGCCATCGGGTTTTGGTTCAATTCCGGTTACAAAATAATTTGCCAAACATATATAAACAAAATTATATATCTATTTTTTTTTGTATGGAAGTTGTCATTGTATACATAAAAAAATATACAACAAATATAATTAAACATAATTTCATATTTTATTCTTTTTAATATGTATTAGGTTGAATCAAATATTAAAATAATAATAATATTTCTTCATTGCCTACTACTTTTTTCTTGCGAAACACGATTATCCGGCGGCTACAATATTTTTTATAATCTCTTGTCAATATTTCATCTGGATTAAATTGTTAATGAATATGTCCACATCATCATATGTCTTTCTTTCACCATTATTAATCAGTTTACATAAATTTTATTTCGTTTTATCAAACTATAACCGCATAATCATGGTGAATAAATCAAGAAAAGGTAGACAAGTCAAATTCAATGTATCTTTTTTTTTTTCTTTTTTTTTTTAATTTTAAAACATCAAATTAAAATAGTGGGTTTTGAGGATACATGTTTCAAAAGATATCACGACAAGTTTTACGCTACCAAACCGTTCACAGTTGACCGTTTCTTCCCCACTCATTAAACTTGTGCATAAACACACTATATAATACACTCACACACATACGTATGTAAAAATCCTTTGTTATAGAATCCCCTATACATGCTTTTATGGCATTTTTTTAACTCATGTGTGAGAGAGGATATGCGGTTGATGTGGAGATGGGAGAGGAGACGTATTATGTTGAAAAACGCCAAAAACATATTATGTGTGAGAGTGTGAGAGTGTGAGAGAGAAGAGGGACGCTTTTTGAGTTCTATTAGTTGGTGATTTTAGTATCATTAAGACCATTTTAGTTTAATTAGATTTGCTCGGTATCAAAGAGAAATAAGTATAAAGATTGTTACAAGTTAAGAGATATAGCGTACACACTTATACAATATTATATTCGTTTCAACACGGTGGTTTGAAGGGGTGAAACCCCATCAAGGGGTTCTAAAGTGGCACCGCCCCTCGTGAGGGGTCAATTTGCCATATTGATGAGAAGTTGCATTAAGTTGAATCATCATAAATAACTTCACAATCACTAGTAAGATGCTACTAGTCATTAATGACAACTTAACCATCGATAGCAATTAAGCATAAGTATCAATTGGGCATCAATTGTAACTGACTAGTAGTGAAAATGGGCGATCAGTGACAACTTATCAGTAGGAGTCGATCACTTGAACAACGGCAATTATGCTAATGGATTTCCCACTCGTGTAACTGTTAAATTGTTGACATTTATAACCGCAAAGGGAAAAGGTTGTGATGGTTCGTCCCCTATAATAGATCGATCTATGATCACTTTAATATAACAAAATTCAGTTACAAATTATGATACATGTTTTCAGAACATAGCCTTCATACTAATTCTTGTTAATTTCTCTTTGTCAACATCCTTGAGTACAAAATAAATATTTCATTTTGAAAATGTCTAACACAATTAACAGATATCCAGTCATATTTGTTATTATAAGATGAGTAAAGCCTAAGCAACGACGGGGGTAATGTGGCATTGTTTTTTAAGGCCCTCCTCCTAGCCTTGCATGACATGAAGTATCAGTTGTTAGAACTTAGACGTGTACCAAGAAATCTGATAGAGTTTCAAGAAACTAAGAAATAAGGTATACAAGGAAATCGTTGACCAATTTAATTATCTTCGATTTCTTTGACTCCCTACTGACTTCAATCAGGTTCACACCGTTTGTGACTTTTTTTCAAAATGGTTTTGATTATTTTGTGTTTTTAGTCATTGAGGAAACGAAACTCTATTATTTGTTGCATTTAGTGGGTGTTAAACATGAAAAAGTTACCAAATACGTCAAATGTTGTATACAATGAAGTATTTTCAAATTTGTAAATAATCATTGTAATGTTTAATTTGACGTGTAATTTAATGTATTGTAAAAAATACACCACTTATGAAATATATTTTCATATATTTTTTTATGTTTTGATTACTATCATCAATATAATCTTAACATTTAATAAAATGAAAAAATCTTACTACCATAATAAATAAAAATCGTTTCTGCCACGTGTCACTCTCTGGTTACTTCTCACTCTTATTTTCCCGCTTCTATCTCCTATTAATTAATAATTATTATGTTTCTCTCTCCTATTAAATAGTAATCTTTGTATTAATAAATAAAAATCATATGTGCACATGTCACTTTGTGGTTAATTTTTATCATTTTTTTCTTTCTCTCTCTCCTATTAAATAACTAGGTTATAGACCCGTGTATTACACGGGTTGAATAATGAAGGATAATTGGATTTTAATAATCTCACATTTTACCAATTGGCCAATAATAATCCCAACTGAGAATATTTTACCACCAGTCCCTACTTTCAAACTATTTTCTTACATTGGACCCCCCGTTAAAAAAACTTAACATCGTTAGATTTTATATGACGTGGACATATGCAAACCGCCGGAAAATCGAGCCAAGCTAGCAGTGGTCTCGTGGTGGGTTTTGAAATTGGCTCTGGTGGTGTTTAACTGGTCTCGTTTTTCCGGCAAGTCCAAACAGAGACAACGGTGGTGTTTAACGACACCAGTTAAACACCACCAGGGCCAATTTCAAAACCGACCACGAGACCACTGCTAGCTTGGCTCGACTTTCCGGCGGTTTGCAGATGTCCACGTCATATAAAATCTAACAGCGTTAAGTTTTTTTAACGGGGGGTCCAATGTAAGAAAATAGTTTGAAAATAGGGACTGGTGGTAAGAATATTCTTAGTTGGAATTATTATTAGCCAATTGATAAAATGTGGGATTATTAAAATCCAATAATCCAATAATGAAAACAAACTAATTTATAAATCAAGTAAGCAAAGTTGCATATCTTGGAACAATAACCATAATGTAACTATGGTGCAAGTTTCTTGACTCTACACCACCTTGAGGTATACTAAAACATAAAAATGATTCTGTACTATCCTGAATGGAATACGGATTATGTAAGCACCACTACTTTATCCAATTTCATCTGTCATACCAACAAAATTATGTGAAGATAACATTTCTCTTGGTTCACCATAACTCCAATCTACTTTTGGGCATGCTACTTGTCTTGTAACTAAATCAACTAGATAGACACTTGGCATTGAAGGTAAAGCTTTTACAAGTGCCACAACATATTTAACCTAGAAATTAAGATAGAATATGGCTGGAAAAGTCATTGTAAGTCATCAAAAACAACTAAATGTAGCAAAATGGGTGGGTGGCAGGTTAAGCAACGGGTCAAAACAGGTTATAGTTGAAATGCAAACATCTTTTCTCCATTCTTTTAACAAACTTACACATAACTAATGTGTTAATGTGATTATAAAAACAATATTAGTACAATGATCATCTAAATCTTTGAATAAAACAGGTTAAAAGTCACCCCTTTGACCTGTTTGATCCATTTGACCCCGTGCCTTTTTAATTGTTTTTTCATTTTTTTTTTCTATTTGACCCCTTTAAGATAAAACACAACCCAAATCAGCCTATTTATTAGTAAATGGATTGAAATTGTCACTTTTAAAAACAACACAGAAAATCTAATTTCAAGATGATGAAAATTACTTCAAATGAGCAAGAAAATGAACCAAGGCTAGATTGTTAAAGTACCTGACCACCTGTATCAGAATAACGATCAAGCTCCACATTTTCACCAAGTATTAACGCATGAAGGCTGTAAGAAATTTAATTTTGAGAACACACCAAATATTTTGACCTAAATGGGCAAAGGACATGGAAAGAGCACAAATTGAGGTATATCTGTGTGAAATCACTGGTATTTGACCTAAATGCATAAACACCAAAATTGAAGAAAAAATCAACAATCAAACAAACTAAAGAATTAAAAACCCGTTAAAAAATGAAAAAAAAAAATCAAAACCCTTTTCCTTAGTAAGGTGGTCAGTTGAACGGAGTCAACACCTGCACCAACCACCGCTATCTGGTCTTTATAGGACCTAACGAAAGACGCTAATTCAACCCATATTCGTCAAATTCCAAATCATGGTGCTGTTAAAACAGAATTTTAATATTTAAATTTGAAAAATGATAAAAGAAAAAAAAAAGCAAAAAAGGCATGTATAAAAGCAAAAAAAAAGCAGAAAATGGGTCAGGGCAGAACGGATCAGTTAAAAAGATCATTTTAAATCATTGCAAAAAAAATTAGCATGTATTCGGGCAAAAAAGAATTACATTTATCCTATAAAAAACTACCCGTTTTTTTTACCCAAACCTGCTTTACTTATTACACAACCTAAGACTTTTACCACATCTAATGAAATGGGTAGAAATGGTACCTGCATATCAAGATACATGCCTTGATGTGAGACTGCATATCTTCAATTCTACAACCAACACAAGATCTAGTAAATACAAGTGATTCTACAACCATAAACCTATGTGCGCACAAAATAGGATCTAATATATATATATATATATATATATATATGTAAGTGATTACAACTCAATTAAAATACAAAGCAACACAATAAATTATAAACATATGTCCACCTTCATGTTGATTTCATAAACATCATCGGGAGCCTTCTGCAGAAACATCTAAACTGTTTATCAGAAATTAGCAAATTAAAAAAAAACGTTTAGAGTAGTTGATTTCATCAACAAAACCTAATAGCAGAAACATCTAAACTGTTTATCAAAATCCACCAAACTCAAAAAGTAGATACTCAGTGAAAAAACAGCAAGTCCACATTGTCAGATTTAAATAGTTGTGCGACTTTGTTTGGTTTGTACAGTTCTAATAGAAATGAATATTTACCGATATTGGCTATTCAGAAGTGCCAATATGCCTCTGTACGATTAGCAAAATGGAGACCACATTCCAAACCTCCGATCTCCAACATCACCCGCGGCTATTGTCTACTCATCATTGTGCCTCCCAGTTCATGAAAATCAGATTTGGATGTTAAAGAAAGTGAAAGATCGTAATCTTAATTCCAAGCATCAACCTGCAATATCATATGTGATTTTTACAAGAACACAATGCAAAACCTTAAAAACTTGAAAATAAAAGACCAAGAGAAAATAACAAAAACAAAGGTTTACTTGTAGGAAAAGCCTGTGGCCACAACCAAACTGAATATTACTTGAATGTAGTTAGAAAGCATTAAAATTTAGGTTATAAAAAGTGTGAGGCGCTATGAGGCGTTTAGGTACCAAGGCGAGAGCTTCATGTATGCGAGGTGTGAATTTGATTCCATAGGTCACAACTATGCTTTAAAAAACGAATTTAAATTAAGATATAATAATCAAAAAGATGTTAAAATTTGAAAACAAACAAAGAAAAACAAAGTCAAAATACTTGAGGCCCTAAACATCAAAACACAAAGAAATGGCGAAAGCCAAATCTGAATATAAGAGAAGCGAGAATACAATATAAAAGAAACAATAAACCATAAGAACCAATCTAAAAGAAACAATAAACCATAAGAACCAATCTAAAAGAAACATGCAAATCCAAAAATAAGGTCAGACCAGGCAGTATCCATACCGATCAACAAAAGGAGCAAAAATCGAGCAGACCCAATTTCACATGGAAAACCTGAAAAAATTGTATGAGAAAACAATATAACGGGAGCAAGAAACCAAACAAACCAATCTCAAAGCAATGTGCAAATCGCGGAGGAATAAACCATAATAACCGATCTAAAAGCAATATGCAAATCGCAAAATAAGGGCAAAGAAGGCAGTATATTAACAACAGGAGTAATAATCGAGAACAAACAATTTCACATGGAAAACCTGCTATCATTTTATAAGAAGACAATATAACAGGAAATCGAAAAAATAAGGGCACATAAAGCAATATACTAACCGATTAAAAACATGAGCGACAATCGAGCACACCCAATTTTCGATGGCAGACCTGCAATACCGTGAACAAAGACATTTATAAAAAGCCACAAATCAAATTGAATCCAAAGGTACAAGTGTGACCTAAGAGCTTCAAGAACACACACAGCCGTAGGAGAAAAACAAATGACAGATGAAAAGGGAGGATTAAGATAGAAAGGTGCTATTGATATAATCAACAAAGAAGATCAACTTTCGGGTTTCATAAAAGACGATGAATGGAGATGAACGACAAAGTTTCAGCGTGAAAGCAAATGAATGAGAATTCGGGTTTGTCAAACAGAGGACGGATATTTGGATCCGATTAAGATCCGCGTGTAACATTATTTTGGGTAAATGGGTTTAGCGGGAAATCAATCCTACAAGAGAATGACATGTCACATAATTTATTTTCTTTTATTAGTATAGATGATATTAAAAGAATTTATTTTTAAATATTTAATATAAATTTAATCACATATATTTATTTTTTCATTAAAAATAGTTATTTTATCATCAATCAAATGAATTAACAAAGTTTATAACTGTCACGACAAATTACATTTTTTAAAGACATATTTTGACGAGTGTGTGTTAATAAATTACATTATATTTTAATCAACCAATGTAACACACTGATTTATTCAACCCTGTGTATTGCATGGGTTTTTAAAAATATAATTTTTATTTATTCAATTCGTGTAATACACGGAATTTTAATCTACTTATCAATATAATAACAAATTTGTATAAAAAGAGTTATTAAGATATTTATCAATATAATTTTAATGTTTCATCCCGTATAACATAAGGGGTTAAAGGTAGTTATATAGTGTGTATCTTCAACTCTTAACTATAAACCAAGCGTAATCATAAAGCATGTGTAACGAACGTTCTTTCAACAAGAATCGTCATGTGTGATATTTCACCGTGACTGACGTTTTGATGGGTCAGTGTAGGAACATTACCTAATTGGTTAACTTTTCTATATGTTTAAATATATTGACCAATTATTTTCGTTCAGTTACATTTAAATTATTTTTATAATATATAATTTTAATATCAAGATATTCTATTTTATATAGCAGCGTATTAGATATGTGTCTTAATCAAAATTAGCAGTAACCTTTTATTTGTTAAGACTTTGTCAAGGTTTTAGGTTTTAGCTTTTAGGACTTAGTGATGTATTTCTTTTCATTTAAAAATAAAAAATATAATTGTAACAAAATATTTAAGATACAAATTTTCATAACTGATTAGATATTTACGGTACAAATTTACGCCACCACTAGACTTGTAAATCTTGACTTAAAGTAGGAGAAATGACTTGGTTTAGGTACAAAAAATTGTATTTTTTGTTAAAATGGGTAACACCATAACACAAAATATGTTGAAATGGGTAACACCTTAAAATAATTTGGGTCAAGATGGATCGCTTAAAAACTATTTAAAATATGTTGAAATGGGTAACACCAGATTTTTGATACATTTTCTAAGACATCTTATTTCAACTCGAGCCACTTTTTGGTTACAACTCGTTCTGATCCGAAGCAAATTTATACCTTTTTTTTAAATAATTCGTCTTGACCCAAACTCATTTTGGTCCTAACATCCTGACTCGTTACCCAATCCGACCCATTCGTTTTGCCAGGCTTAGCCCCCACCCTCCTCCACCACGACCTCAATCAAATTCTATCACCGAACCAAAGGAAAACAATTCCAGTCTGGCTGATTACCCAACTCCACCTCCCGCGAAACAAATCGAGCATTTGTTTGCTCCATTTTTGCCATCTAAGGCCTCAATTGCAGCCAAAATAACTGAAATTAACCAAAATTTATCAAGTCAAAAATACCCAAAACAGCTATAATCATCGACATATCCCCTGCACAGTCGGCGGCAACGACTTACCATTTTCCGCATCTATTTTAACATCGCATCCACCGGTTCCGATTCAGACATACCTAGATCTCGATCGGAGGAACGTCAAATTTGTCGATGACAGTATCGGTATCGTGACGCTGCCGCCACAGGAGAAGGAGATGATTGAAAATGAAGCGGAATACGAGGAGGAAGATGACGATGAGTCGACCGGAGGCGGAGAATAGGTGCAAAGTCCGGTGCGCTGCCGCCTGGATAGATGCTTGTGGCACTTCCATATTTGTTCTTCAACCGTGTTTGTTTATCTGCTTCATTCAAACACAGTATGTGTGGGCTTTTTATCTATGTGTGTGTATTAATCCCTGTTATAATAAAAAAAACTAAATTTTATTTCATTTGTCAAGATCATATTTATCCTTACATCTATTTTTCTTTTAAAACCGTATTTATATTCTTCATCCAATATTTTCATATTTAACTCATTTTTTTAAAAGATTACATAACTAAAAACTTTACCAAATAAATTTTATCATTATAACCATTGACTCGTATTTTTTTTAAATTTTATCATTAAAAGTGAATATTTAAAAAAACAAGAATAAAAAAATATGATGTTTATAAAAAATGAGTTTTTAAAATTTGAAAATACTACTTTTGTATTTTAAATAAATTTGTGTCAGAATAAAGTTTGCTAATATTTAATTAGTAGTTTTTTAATTAGGATTGATATCAAATTTGTATAAAATATGTGTTAAGATATTTATCAATATAATTTTAACGTTTTACCACGTGTGTTACACGGGGTTTAAAACTAGTTTGTTAATATAAGAATGAAGGGTATATTGATCATTTACATGACATTTAACTGAAAAATCTAACGTCTGTTAGTATAAGGTTATAATTTTGTATAACCATATATATATAAAGGGTGTCCAATTTAATTGGTTAAGATACAGGCCTACATGTGTAATTTAATATATATATATATATATAGGTATTTATTCGTGTTAATCAACATGTAATATATATATATATATATATATATATATATATATATATATATATACAGGTCTTTTTTGAGGTGTTAATCATGTTGGTAGACGAGTTGTCAGGTATTTATTCGTGTTAAAGATATCAACTATAACCTAAACACGTTTTAAACCATGTCGTGTTCGTATTTTGTTCCGTTTCGGGTCCACCTATATATTTTTTTTGAACGGCAAATCTTTATTTTAATTTTTTTTGTCCTGACAAAGTTTGAACCCACAACCTCTTGATTATGAAACTCTCATTTTATCATTAGACCACAAACCCTCACCCTTGGGTTCACCCATTTAATGTTTATTTGTGAATATTAATAACACTTGGTGAAGAAGTAAATCTTAGCACTGGTGATATGACCCGACGGGATTACTTCAAACCTCGGGGGGAAACATAGTGTAAGTGTTGATGACCGGAGTGGCGAAACATAGTGTAAGTGTTCTGCCTTGGTGGTAAGGGGGTTTTCTCAAAGGGTAAGGTGGTAAGGCAGAACCTTGATGGCAACTTTTATTATTAATAATATTATTTTTGATGATGAGGCTTTTGCTTACTTTAAAAGGTGTGGTAGCACTATTATTACACCATGCAATTGCATAGACGAATGTAAGAATGTTTAGCGGCGGTAATTCAGGATATTGGTTTCATTTGAGTTTGAAGATATTGGTTATTTAAATTATTATTAAGTGACCAAAGTGAATGGGTGATACCCTAAATGGTGCCATAACGGAGCATAGATCCGGATTAGGAAGAACACATCGGTCCGGGTTTGACTGAAGGTCACAGTTAAGAATATAATAACATACTGGTTCAGGGAGATCACACTGATATGGATCACAATCTACACTCATAAGTGACGTAGTGATAAGTGGGGCGCATATGAATAACCAACGTAACAAACTAACACACTCCTGACATGGAAAGCACACGTGACATGTGACCAAGTGGAGTCATGATTCGAAGGGTATAAACACCCCGAGCCACCAAGAGAATGAAGTATTGATTATTTCACTACTCATTCCGACAACCTCTCATTAACCATAGAAAAACTTGTTGATTCTTACGCCAGAGTCGGGTCACAGAGAGAACCCTCTCTCTGTGGTGAGACTAACAGTTTTTCTCGTTTTGCATGCTCTTTTCCGGTCAAGGGGGAAGCTTAGTGAGGGTCAGGCCCTGATTTTTCGCTCATAAGTGTTAATTTATATGTATTCGGCCAAAAATTTTATAAATATTAAGTTCCGGCCCCCCTGATAGGGAAAAAATCCTGGCCCACTGCGTTTTTCTTCAAGTTTCGCCACTCCGGTCATCAACACTTACACTATGTTTCCCCCCGAGGTTTGAAGTAATCCCGTCGGGTCATATCACCAGTGCCAAGATTTACTTCTTCACCAAGTGTTATTAATATTCACAAATAAACATTAAATGGGTGAACCCAAGGGTGAGGGTTTGTGGTCTAATGGTAAAATGAGAGTTTCATAATCAAAAGGTTGTGGGTTCAAACTTTGTCAGGACAAAAAAAATTAAAATAAAGATTTGCCGTTCAAAAAAAATATATAGGTGGACCCGAAACGGAACAAAATACGAACACGACATGGTTTAAAACGTGTTTAGGTTATAGTTGATATCTTTAACACGAATAAATACCTGACAACTAATAATTTTAGTGTCCAAGGGTTATAAATCAATTAAAAACAATATTTCCAATTGATTTTAGGTTAAGAAAACTGTAAATAGGTTAGATCCATTCGTTAAATCGCAGGAAAACTAATCAATTAAAATAACCCCAATAATAATCAATAAAACATGATCCCTTCTAGTCGGGTCTTCGGTTAGGGTGAACTCTAGACTCAAGTGGACTAAAAATAACTAATAATTTTAGTGTCCAAGGGTTATAAATACCTGACAACTCTACCATCCTAGCTTTTAAGGTTTAGATTTTATGTTTGAATTTTAGGGTTTTGCCTTATGATTTAGCCTTAGGGTTTAGATTTTATGGTTTATGTTTTTTTGGGGGGTGGGGGGTTTAGGTTTTTGGGGATGGGTGGGGGTGGGTTTAGGTTTTTGGGGGGTGGGGTGGTGGTTTTAGGCTTTTTGTGGTGGGGTTGGAGGGGGAGGAGTTTAGGTTCTTGGAGGTGCGGGTGGAGGGGGGTTTAGGTTTTTGGGTCCGGATTAGAGTTTGATGAGACGGTCCCAACGCCGTTGGAATGAGCTCAATCGGAGTTCGTTTGACCCACTTCTTAGCGTTTATTAGCGAAAAACCACTTTTTAGTGGAGTCTTCCCCTATATATATACATAAATGTTATTTTATGTAATTTACTCAAATAATTATTACAAGACCACCGAGCCTTTTGGTTGAGCCCCCATAACTTTCCAAATGAGAGGTCATGGGTTCGAGTCTTGTTTACGACAAAATTGCTTCAGGTTGAGCTAGTGGGTTTTCCTAGTTATGGGTTCCTCGTGGGTGGTGTGCAGTAGGGTTGGGTCACCACGCTTCTGTTTTATGGCGAAAGGTTAATCAGTTCGGTATGATGATACCAAGTGTTCGGGTCTTTGCTATTAAAAATAATAATAATAAATATTACAAGTTATCAAAAATTAAATTATAAATTAAATGTAATATTAGAAAAATTAAATTATACGTTAAATGAATTTGCTAATTGCTCCCCTTGTTAGCGAATTTGATGAATTTGGTGCTGACTCTAGCAAATGGTCTAGTTTTACATGTAATTTTAGAAATCACACACAAATGTTTGATAGTTTTCTAAACCATTATAAATAAACATATCCAGTATAATACAACTAATAGCATAGTTGTTAACAGAGTTCGAAGAAAGGATAAATAATAATAAAAAAACTAGTTTTTTTAATAGTAAAATTAAAGCCTCTTTTCAAAGAGCGAGTAACAAGAATACACATTTAATATGAGAATACAAATCACCACGATTAAGTTATGTACAAATAACTTCAATTTGACATATAATAAGAAATAGAATAAGAATACGAATAAAAATAAAAAATATAAATACATTTTTATATTTAACCTAATGTATATAAAAACAAATTTAACTAGTAGTACAAGATATCAAGATTTACGACCAGAGAGAAGCCTGCCATATCGGACTTCGAACATCCTCCATGCCACCATCAACATTCGATCTCTTTAATCCATGCCGATGAAAAAAGACAGCTCCGCCACCGGACCACCGTCCACGTCCACCTGCTTTCTCGGCTGTTTTGGCTGTTCCGGCAAGAAGCCGCACCTCACAGATGAAGTCAACTCAGGCAGCCGGCACCGGCGGCGTCGCTGGATCTCTAAGTGGCGCTTCAGCTTCAAGAAACCCCCAACGAAAACAGTTCCCGTTGACCTTCCCACCGCCCCGGAGAAATCTGAACCGGTAACCAATGCTCCGACGACAGCCGGTTCAACATGGGAAGAAAATGAAAATCCAACGTTGACCAAAAAACATGCGATAACGGTCGAAGAAAATAAACCCCGTCGGAAGAAATGGACAGTTGCCGTCAAAAGTCAAGATGGGTCAAACCGTAGCCGCCAGAAAGAAATCAAACCGGCCGCCACGTCAGCACCGGAACAAAAAACTGTGACGATGGCTCACACTCTTGTTTCTTCCCCTTTGAAACCTTTGATGATCACTCATTCAAAATCCCAACCGCTGGCAACGAGGCAGAAACATCCACACGCGCCGCCGGTTGACGAAGGAGTTCGCCGTAAAAGTGGACCGTCGGGAGGCGAGTTTGACTCTATAAGTGGCATGTCTGTAATTCTAGTGATACTTGTCATACTGGTTTTATGGGGTAAGTTATGTGCTATTCTTTGTACTTCTTCATGGTTCTTTATTGCGCCTCGCCTGGTGGCCGCCGGCCAACGCTCCGCCGTAGACTCGGCTGATAAACGACCGCCGGGAGCCGATAATAATTTGGATTTGGAGTCGGTGGAGTACAAGAAAAAGGTGATATTGGAAGGACTTCTTCAAAGAAACCACCGGAATATTGCTGGTCGATTGTAGATTATTTATAAAGTATTCAAATTGGATTTTAAATTTTCATAATCATAACTCACTCGTTAATAATAATCTATACTCATAATTTGACCAGCAACCATTTTAATTTTTACTTTCGTTGTCAAGACAATTCAAGTAGCAAAATCATTATAGATTTATATTTGATTTTGAAAAATATTAAATGAAAATGCAAAAACAAATAATCCAAACTTTGGCAACACATTTATTTTAAACATGTTACACCGGAAGTCAACGAGGCAATGAGATGTTTTTCATTTGATCACTCTCTCACTTGATTTTCTACTCGATTTCACTCGTGTTTATCCTTATTTCGTTCATAATCATCATTATGAATGAAATATATTGGAAATACATGGATGATTATGCGTGTGAGATTGTCTTTGTTAACAAAAAGAAAAGTTAACAGTGTTATTGGTTAAATTGTCGACACTGATTATTATTAGCTGATGGTTAGTAGTTTAAATGATTAATATCCAATTTGTGTATGGATTATAATCATTTTTTTTCTTCAGATTTCATTTCATTTTGTGGGATTTTTGTAGGGTTCAAGGTTTTTAAATTTATATACTAAAAAATAAAAATGTTTTTGAAGTCTAACATGAATGTGGAAATACATGAATAATTATGTAGGTGAGATTTTCTACGTCAACGAAAATGAAAGTTAATAATATTATTGGTTAAATTATCATTATTATCCACTAATAGATAATAATTTAAATTATTAAAATCTGTGTATGAAGTTCAAGGTTTTTGAATTTTTGTACTCAAAATGTGGTGTTTGAAGTCAACATGAATGTGGGCACGTTAACGGGCTAATTTTATGTATAATTAATTCAATCATAAAATCAAAATAGCTATTAAAAAACATAAAATCAAAACAAATAAAAAATAATTGGTCATTGAATTGTATTGTTTTGCCTGATTTATGAGTTTGATGTGATCACCTTTTGGCTTTTACTTTATATTCACACTAAAATCATATATGTACATTTCTTGAACGTATGAAAATTTTAACATTTTTTTTTAATAAAAGTAGCTTTATGCATAAATTTAAACACACATAGTATGTAGTATATTTCCACTCTTTTGAAAAGATAACGAATCAGCAAGTAAAAGTTTTAAAAAATTAGTTATTAGGCTAATTGCATAAAAACAAATAAATAAATGGGGAACTTTATACAAATGTAATCAACTTTTCAAACTGTTCGAATTAAGTCACTTCAACTTTTTTTGTCCCGATCTCAACTTTTAGGTAACCTGCTAATCAGATACTTTTTACCTGTTTAACAAGTTTCCATTCTGACATGCCATTTAACATGCCGACATATAATTTATTTTTCGTTTTCTATTTTTTAATATGCTAACGTGGAATTAATATTTTTTTTTATTTAAAAAAAATAAAAGAATTTTTTTTGAAAATCACGTGAGTGGTGAGTGGTGAGTGTATGAAAGAACAAGAAAGATTTTTTTAATTTTAAAATAAAAAATATATTAATTCCACGCTAACATATTAAAAGAAAACGAAAAATAAATGTTACGTCAGCATGTTAAATGTCATATCAGCGTGGAAACCTGTTAAACAGGTAAAAAGTATCTGATTAGCAGGTTACCTGAAAGTTGAGTGACTAAATCATGATAAAAAAGTTTGAATGACTTAATTGGAACAGATTGAAAAGTTGGTTATATTTCTATGAAGTTTTCCCATAAATAAACAAGCAAATATACCTATTATAATCACACTTGTAACAGAGCTATTAATATGATGTGATAATGATAAACCTTACATCTATTATGGAAGATAGAGACTTACAAAAACAAATAACAAAAAAAACACAATGTTTTACATGATTCAACATTTTAATATATGATACACATAAGAAAAACCAACTAATTTTAACCAAGTTCTTCGAATATTTTACGAATATTTTACTGGAGTCGTTGGTTCGTGAAATTCAAAGGATTTAAAATTATAATTGACAAACATTTCATCTAAAATTGTGTTTGGTTGGTAAAGAATGATTTGTTTTAATGTCTCATTATAGTCAATTTTCATAATGTGCTATATTGTTATGAAATTCGGTATATTTTGTAGGTTAGCATGTTGCAAGTTAATATGATTTTTCTAATTTTTATTTTTAAATACTGAAATAAAATAAAAATTAAGTGAATTCGATTTATTTACTAAAAAGTAAGACTAAAGTAGAATATATATTAGTCCCTTAATTAAGGTTTTCATGTTATGCGATATCTTTACTAGTCGCTTAATCCTGTATATGTATTACGTTTTTGGGTTGACTTGTCGATTACTATTGGTAATTTTCCCCTAAGGGTATATCCAGAGTAGAAATTACTAATTAGGCCTCTTTTCATCTATTTACAAGTCCATTATATGAAAAACTAGTTTAGACCTCGTGTAATACACACGGGGTGAAAAATATCAATACATAAAATTTTTAAATTTTTATGTATATATTTTACAGGTGTAAAAATGTATTAAATATACTAAGAATAAAAAACAAAATTCAAAGTATGTAAAATGTATACATAATTGAGTTTGGAAAAATACGTTGATTACTATTTAATATAATTTGACTTTAATTTAATATTTGATTAAAAATAAAAGTTGCATAATTATATTTCAAAATTTCTTATAATAAGGGATAATTTAAAACAAATATGTTTTATTATTATAATTAATATTTATTTTAAAATCTATAATTATTAAAAGATATGAATGTATTTAATAGGAGAGAGAGGCGGAAAAAAAATGATGAAAATGTATATGTGACATGTAAAACCTTTATTTATTATATAGTATAGATTAATTCTGAATTTTATAAATAGAAACCCTAGCTATAAAATCTAACTAATGACAATAGCTCTAACTTATAAATATTTGTTCTTTTAAAATACCATTTTAGATTGTGATATGGACTCTATAGCTCTTCTAAAATATAACAATCACGAAACTCCCTTGCTCTTGAACCCGAAAGTGCCAGCAAAGTCGGCTGTCTCAAGTCTTAAAAGTCTCGATTATAATCTTCTAATAAAAAACAAAGTCTCTTAAAAAATAAACCCTAACCCCCTATTTATACTAAATAATTAATAGATTAAATAGGTAGCAAGATATCCTAAAAACTGGAAACAAATAATTTTAAATAGCTAAAAGATAATCTGAATCTTTAACTTGCTCCTCACTCCAAGCTTTCTCCATACGGGTCGGAAGTTAAATGGTTTGGATGCTCCCGTATCATACTCCCCCTCTTGAAAAGACTCGCCCTCGAGTCTTGTAAGACATTTGAGTTCACAAATCATTACAACCCCGCTACGTGGTTCGACTATCTTATATCTCCACAAATCCGTACAACCACCACCACAAGTCTCATAAGCACTAAAATGTTCCATATGTTACCCACATATATCCCAAACCCACCTGCCATTTTTCTCACTCTTTTTTTTTTATAGATCGCCTCCATTGAAAGATACTCCTCCTTGCTAAAGCTTTAGTCCCGAACATGAAACCCTAGTTCGGTTTCCTTCAACGACTACACTCCGCAAGTAGGAGTAGATTCCTTTGTCTTCACCTTACACCCGTGACAAACCATCCGTCTCCCATTCTTGTCTAAGAGGAAGTCTCGATCAACACCGACAGACGATTCCACGCCCCATGGCATCTCTTGATCTCTGGACTATCCTACTCGACTCATGGTTCATTGTGATGAATCATAACTGGATTATGGTGACAGGAATTCCATTGGTATCGCATTAGAACTGCTCGAGTTCATGAGACCTCGAATTCCCACGTTCCAGCTATCTGCAACAGGCAATCTGTCTCTTCTCCGGGCACGTGAACACCAACGCTTCTGTCGTTGCCTCTTCCGGCGAATCTACGAACAAGACGACATTATTCTTCACGATGAGCCATTTGAAAAACCAAAGCTCTGATACCAAATGATACCGAATCCATGGTAATACTCAAACGGCTCAGTAAAATATGATTTTATTCAACGGGCTTGAACCCGAAGGTTCCAGCCAAGTCGGTTGTCTCAAGCCTCAAAGGTCTCAATTACAATATTCTGATAAAAAACAAAGTCTCTCAAACAATAAACCCTAACCCCTATTTATGCTAAATAATTGATAGATTAAATAGGTAACAAGATATCCAAAAAGCTGGAAACAAATAATTTTAAATAGCTAAAAGATCATCTGAATATTTAACTTGCTCCACACTTCAAGCTTTTTCCATACGGGTCGGACGTTAAATGGTTTGGATGCTCCCGTATCATAAAGTGTTTGTATGGTTGACAATAATGAATTAGATATTAATGGATGGAAATTAATTTTCATTATTTGACATGTTTGGTTGGCTAACAGAAACTAATTGAATTCAGAATCCCTTACCATTTTATTTATTAATTGTCTTTTAAGTATTTTTATAATTTTATTAACAAATATGTTAACCAAGCACATTAATATGAATTTCAAATGAATCATTTAAATTCTAATTAAAGTTCCAACGTAAGGGTCATATGGTTAATAGACTTCTTTTATAGGCATGAAATATGAAACTAGAAGGAATTGGAAACTGTAAAGGATATATTTACCCGACTAATACATCCACTAACTTGTATCGTAAGCTTTGACTAAGTATATTTGGGTGAATGATATAGTTGAGTTAGGAGAAGAAAATGTCGAATTCAACCTATATATTAATACTACTGTAACACCCAAAATAAAAAGAAAAGAAAATTCAAAATTTCACTCCCTCGCGGTACGCGAGGGAGATTTTGACAAAACCTCGCGGTACGCGAGGGGACTGCTTATACGCCAGATTTACACCTTCTCGCGGTACGCGAGAAGATTCCCAACCAAGCCTCGCGGTACGCGAGGGAATAGTACACACGTCAGGACCAGAAAACACGTGTCATTCACCCTTGCCACCAGCCGACACGTGTCATGCTGACTCAGCACCGTTCGTGACACCTCATCCTCTCGCGGTACGCGAGGGATTTCCTTGGCCGGCCTCGCGGTACGCGAGGGACTGGAAAATCAGCCTATAAAAGGCCTTCAACGGGATTGAAATTCTGTACAGTTTCCAAACATTCCTTATACACAAACCCGATCTCTCAAAACTCTACTACGTTCCAAGCCGCCGTCCAACCTTCCAACGAAACCCTGCTCAAGCCGTAGTTCTGTCCAAATCCCGCAAAGTAGGTATCGTTAAAACTATTCATATATATATATAGCCGCAATTATATATATATTCTCTCATATATATTCTCGTTAATCGTGTCTTCCCTAGGAAGAAACGTGTCGAGGTTCTGCTCAAATTCCGAAGCCTACAACCCTACCAGCCATTAAAATCAAGGTGAACACGTTTAACGCTTTTTCAAACGATAAAACCATTTTATTTACGAAAACGGCATGAAACAAATTAAATGCTTTAATCATAAGGGTAATCTGCGTGATAGCATTCAGGCCATAAGCATACGTAGATTTGATCAAATGGTATACATGTGACGGGTGAAAGTCCGGTCCGTGGCTGGGTACAGATCATGTAATGGGAAATCATAAGACTAAGGATGGGTTTCCCTAGCAGATTATACGAGGGACGAGTTCCTGAGTATCATGTAAGACTAAGAACAAGGTTCTTAGCATCATCACCCTGGGAATAGGCTATCAGTCTGAGACATAGAGCTCAGCCAGTTGACCCCATGGCAGTTAACCCAGTGTATGTAGGTGGTATATACTTCAGGTGAAATAGACTGCTGAGTGTGTAGATTTACCATACAAAAACGTGCTTAAAGGCTTTAATTTGGTTTATGTTAGAAATCATTTTCGTGTCAGTTAAATGTGATTCACCGGCTTTATGCTGATGTTCATTTTCAAAACGTTTTTCACAGGTAGTGAAAGAAATCATTAAATTCAGGGTGGTGCAGTAAAGACAAGATCTTTAGGCATATTTAAATCCCTGTGGCAGACTAATACAAGACCAAATGTTGGAACGGACGTAGATCCTAGACATTTTTAAATGGCTTGTATTATGTAAATTAATTCAGCAGATGTACATTATATAATAGACTTTTGAATGTCTATTATCATGAAATGAAAAGGGACGTGGATCCCAAGTTTTGACAAAAAGTACAGAATTAACCCTTGAGGTTATTTACATTACATTTCATTACAAAAAGGCATCAAGTAAAAACAAAGACTTCCGCTGTCCAAATTTATGGGACCTCATTCAGATACCAGCGTTGTCTCGCGACGCCCGGGCAGGGGTAGCCCGGGGTTGTGACAGGTTGGTATCAGAGCCGCATTTAAGGGTTTTAGCAAAATTAGATACTTGTATGATAGTATCTTAGCTTTAACCAATAGTTGTGCCTACTAAACGAACGGTAGGAAAATGCCTTTAACATAACCAATAAATTTCAGGATGACAGATCCATACTATTACCCTCATAACTACCCAAACTTCTTTCCTGGAGAATTATCTAATCCAAGAAACGATCAAATAGTACCAAGCTATGATGATTATGTCCACTATCTACCGACCCCGGAGAATTGGAACAGAATGGTCGCAGAACAAGTGGAGCAGACTCAAGCAAGGCTTGAACCTCTGAGGGAAGAATCAGAGTATTCAGTGGAAATGGAAGATTCAAGAGAATCTTTACGTCCTGTTATGACATCTATGCCACTACCTCAATCGTTAGACATAGTATACCCTACCGGAACAATTCAAGAACATCCACCCAGTCCAAGTGAAGAAACTCCACATTCGATTTCTGAATCCGACAAGGCTGCCGTTTGTGAAGGCAGTGGTGGAAAGTATTTCTTTGATCCTATTCCAGAACATCCCGTTTTCAAGGAACCTTTCTTCTATGTAGATCCCTCCGATGGACGTCAGTATGCAACCGACGGAAAAATCGTGTGGTCTGTTAACTCAGCATATCACGATCTTAGGATGGGACACAGGGAACCACCTCCTTGTTATGGATACCATGATGAGCTGCCAAAATCAATTGATGAACACCTCGATCGTGCTCTTAGAGAGGCTGACGATCTACGTGCTGAACTGTACTTCACCAGACAAGTCGTAGTTAAAAACGAACAAACTATATTTGACTACGAACTAGCCCAGGAAGACAGGAAGTACGCAGAACAATGGGTGGCAGATCAGTTGATCCAGAAGGGTGCTATGACCGAGACCCTGGGGAGATTCTATCAAGATTTGGGAGATGTGCTTCTCGATTAAAGTTAATGATAGTATTTGTATAATTAGCTAACTTTAAGTGATATAGATGCATATCTATATTTCTGTATTTGTAACAAATAGATGAAGTTTAAGCGATAATAAACTTCAAATTTTGACCCAAATTCTTGTCTTGTATTCTTAGATGTCTCAACAAAATAACAATAGCGGTCCAGCTACCTACATTACCAAGGAAAAAGGAAAAGAAATTAATAATAATCCTGAAATAGCTACTCAACAACCAGAATTGCAACAACTGGTCAAACAAAGCATTAAAGAAATGCTTCCTGCCATAATAAAGGAAGTACAAGAAAACATCAAAACTCCAAGCCACGTAACTCTTCCTTCAAAAAGAATGGAAAACCCTTCGAAAACCCACACAGAGCAAGTAGCAAGCTCTCGTAAACCTCAAACCTCGAAAAGATCCAGAACATCAAGCAATAAGTATTCTGAATCTGAAGAATCCTTAAATTTAAGCAGTGAAGACTCTGAAGAAGAAGAGAAAGAAACAAAAAGGTATAGACACAAAGGGTGTTCTTATAAAACCTTTCAGGACTGTAAACCTTATGAATTTAAGGGCACCGAAGGCGGTATTGCTACTCTTCACTGGCTAGAGAAGATGGAGTCAGTAATAGCAATTAGCAAGTGTGCTAAGAAAGATCAAGTACTGTATGCTTCAAACTCCTTCAAAAATGAAGCGTTGGAATGGTGGAATTCAATCATTTCTGCCAAAGGGAGGAGAAAGACCAATGCTATGGATTGGAAAGAATTTCGGGCAAAGGTGAAAAAGAAATTTTGCCCCAAGACTGAAAAAGAACAAGCTGAAAGAAAATTTCTGGAGCACCGAATGGTGGGTACCAACGATCGAGAGTACACCACCAAATTCTTTGAATATGCTCGATTGGCACCTCACCTGGCTAAACCCGAGTCGGTTCTCATAACTCGATATATTTATGGCTTAGTTCCAGAGATCCGTGATTTGGTGAAGGTTGTCTCACCAAAAACCATTCAGTCCACCGTAGAATTGACCGGTACCATGACAGCTGGACTAATCAGAAATATAGAGGAAAAGAAGAAAGTCGAATCCTCTACAAAAACAAAACCCGAAGCCAAAAGATTTAGCAAAAGCTTTGGGCAAAAAGGATTTCCATTTAACAATCCACCATGCAAAACGTGCGGACGCAGGCATAGTGGAAAGTGTGTTTTTGAAACTCCATTCTGTAATCATTGCAAGGTCTCAGGTCACACTACTGAGAATTGCTTCAAGAGAAAGGGAATGATTACTTGTTTCAATTGTGGAGAGCTGGGGCACATCAGCACTAATTGCCCTAAGTTTGCAAGGACCGGAAGAGCTGGAGGATCAGGAGCCAAGATCACTCCAGAAAACAAAAAGACCGTACGAGCTTTTGTCATGAATGCTAACCAAGCTGAGAGAACGCCGGACGTAATTACCGGTACGTTTCTTCTTAATAATGTTTATGCTAAGGTCTTATTTGACTCAGGTGCGAACCGGAGTTTTATAGATTATAATTTTTGTAATCTATTAAATAAACCATTAAGTCCCTTAGCTGAAACATATGAAGTAGAAACAGCGAACGGTGATTTGATAAAAATATCCCAATCACTGAACAACTGTTACATTACATTGGCTGGTTTCACTATCCCAGTACAATTGTTACCAATGTCAATAACTGGCTTTGACATTGTTTTGGGGATGGATTGGTTATCCACTAATCAAGCCGAAATCCTTTGTAATCAACAAGTTGTAAAACTCGTTACACCAACAAACAAAACTCTAACTATCCAAGGTGATAAACCCACAAAACCTATCCAGATAATCTCCATACTTAAAGCAACCAAGTGCTTAAGAAAAGGATATCTGGCATGTCTGGTATCAATTACTGCCTTGGAAAAGGAGAAGAAGATAGAATCAGTACATGTAGTATCTGAATTTCCAGATGTTTTTCCTGAAGAACTGCCTGGATTACCACCAGAACGAGAAGTAGAATTTCGAATCAACCTTGTACCTGGTGCAACTCCAATTGCCAAATCCCCGTACAGACTGGCACCCACAGAAATGGCAGAACTCAAGAAACAATTGGATGAACTTCTTGAGAAAGGTTTTATCCAACCAAGTTCTTCACCCTGGGGAGCTCCAATTCTCTTTGTTAAGAAGAAAGACGGATCAATGCGCATGTGTATTGATTATCGGGAACTGAATAAAGTTACCATCAAAAACCGATACCCGCTTCCACGGATTGACGATTTATTCGATCAACTCCAAGGAGCTTGTCATTTTTCAAAGATCGATCTTCGTTCAGGTTATCATCAGTTGAAAGTGCATGATAACGATATCTCGAAAACTGCATTTCGAACACGGTATGGACATTTCGAGTTCACGGTTATGCCATTTGGACTTACAAATGCTCCTGCCGCATTCATGGACATGATGAATCGTGTCTGTAAACCCTATTTAGATGAGTTTGTCATAGTTTTTATTGATGACATACTTATTTATTCCAAAACCCAAGTTGAACACGAAACTCACCTCCGAACCATACTTGAACTTCTTCGAAAGGAAAAACTATATGCTAAGTTTTCCAAATGCGAATTTTGGTTAACGGAAGTACAATTTCTTGGTCATGTCATCAACGTGAACGGAATTCAAGTAGATCCTTCAAAAATCGAAGCTATATCCAAATGGGAAATTCCCAAGTCACCCACTGAAATTCGTAGTTTTCTGGGATTAGCGGGATATTACCGCCGGTTCATTCAAAATTTTTCTCGTATAGCAATCCCACTCACATCCCTAACTCGGAAATCTGTAAAATACGAATGGGGACCCAAACAATCTGAATCTTTTGAAACTTTGAAACAAAAACTGACAAACGCACCTATCTTATCCTTACCAGATGGTATTGAAGACTTCGTAGTTTACTGTGACGCCTCACATACTGGTTTAGGTTGCGTATTAATGCAACGCAAGAAAGTCATTGCTTATGCATCTCGTCAGTTGAAAATTCATGAGAAAAACTACTCAACCCACGATCTAGAGTTGGGCGCTATAATCTTTGCTTTAAAGTTATGGCGACACTATCTCTATGGGGTTAAGTTCACAATCTACACTGATCATAAAAGTCTCAAGTACATATTTGGCCAGAAAGAGTTAAATATGAGACAAAGAAGATGGATGGAAATCCTGAATGATTATGATTGTGAAATTTGTTATCATGAAGGAAAGGCAAATGTAGTAGCAGATGCCTTGAGCCGAAAAGAAAATGTCAAGCCAAAGAGAGTACATTCTCTCAGACTTGAACTACAAATTGATCTTGTAAGTCAGTTAAAAGAGGCACAAGAGTTAGCTTTGAAGGAAGGTAACTTTGAAAAAGAAGGAATGAAAGGAATGCTTGACTTACTGATCAAAGGTGAAGATAATATCCTTCGCATGAATAAACGTATTTGGGTACCAGTTACAGGTGATCTTCGAGAGCGAATCCTCGAAGAAGCACACAAGTCCAAATACACCATGCACCCAGGAAGTGATAAAATGTACAAAAACCTCAAAGAAAGTTACTGGTGGATTGGTATGAAAAAGAACATTGCTATCTACGTAGCAAAATGTTTGACTTGTTCCAAAGTCAAAGCCGAACACCAAAAGCCAGCTGGATTATTGCAACAGTTAGAATTACCAGTTTGGAAATGGGAATTGATAACTATGGACTTTATTACCAAACTTCCTCGAACCACTCGTGGAAATAATGCAATCTGGGTTATCATTGACCGTTTAACCAAATCAGCTCACTTTCTACCTATTAAAGACACCATGAGTATGGACAAAATGGCACAAATTTACGTTAATGAAATTGTAACATTACATGGTGTGCCTCTATCCATAGTGTCAGATAGAGATAGTCGCTTCACATCTCGATTCTGGCAAAGTTTTCAAACAGCTCTAGGAACTCGATTGAACCTTAGTACTGCTTACCATCCACAAACTGATGGGCAGAGCGAAAGAACTATACAAACCCTAGAAGATATGCTCCGAGCCTGTGTGATAGATTTTGGAGGTAATTGGGATGATCATTTACCTCTAATGGAATTCTCATACAACAATAGTTATCACACAAGTATTCAGGCCGCACCATTTGAAGCATTGTACGGACGGAAATGTCGAACGCCTGTATGTTGGTCAGATATCGGAGAAAATCAGTTATCAGGACCAGAGATAGTCCAAGAAACTACCGATAAAATCTTGCAAATACGAGAACGTCTAAAAATAGCTAGAGATCGACAAAAGAGTTATGCAGATAAACGAAGAAAGCCGTTAGAATTTCAAATCGGTGACAAGGTGTTATTAAAAGTTTCACCTTGGAAAGGTGTTATTCGTTTCGGAAAGAAAGGAAAGTTAAGTCCACGTTTTGTTGGACCTTTCAAAATCATTAAACGAATCGGATCTGTTGCCTATCAGCTTGAACTACCAGTAGAGATGGGTGGAGTACACGATATATTCCATGTATCAAACCTACGTAAGTGTTTAGCTGATGAATCCTTGCTTATGCCTTTACAAGATGTGGAAGTAAATGAAAAGCTCAAATTCATTGAACGACCGTTACAAATTGAAGACCGACAAATCAAAAAGCTTAAACGGAAACAATTGGTGTTGGTCAAAATAAGATGGGATTCCAGACGTGGCCCAGAATATACCTGGGAACTTGAGTCAGAAATGCGCAAAAAGTATCCACATCTCTTTCAATGAATCTCGAGGACGAGATTATTCTAAAGGAGGGGAGGATGTAACACCCAAAATAAAAAGAAAAGAAAATTCAAAATTTCACTCCCTCGCGGTACGCGAGGGAGATTTTGACAAAACCTCGCGGTACGCGAGGGGACTGCTTATACGCCAGATTTACACCTTCTCGCGGTACGCGAGAAGATTCCCAACCAAGCCTCGCGGTACGCGAGGGAATAGTACACGCGTCAGGACCAGAAAACACGTGTCATTCACCCTTGCCACCAGCCGACACGTGTCATGCTGACTCAGCACCGTTCGTGACACCTCATCCTCTCGCGGTACGCGAGGGATTTCCTTGGCCGGCCTCGCGGTACGCGAGGGACTGGAAAATCAGCCTATAAAAGGCCTTCAACGGGATTGAAATTCTGTACAGTTTCCAAACATTCCTTATACACAAACCCGATCTCTCAAAACTCTACGACGTTCCAAGCCGCCGTCCAACCTTCCAACGAAACCCTGCTCAAGCCGTAGTTCTGTCCAAATCCCGCAAAGTAGGTATCGTTAAAACTATTCATATATATATATAGCCGCAATTATATATATATTCTCTCATATATATTCTCGTTAATCGTGTCTTCCCTAGGAAGAAACGTGTCGAGGTTCTGCTCAAATTCCGAAGCCTACAACCCTACCAGCCATCAAAATCAAGGTGAACACGTTTAACGCTTTTTCAAACGATAAAACCATTTTATTTACGAAAACGGCATGAAACAAATTAAATGCTTTAATCATAAGGGTAATCTGCGTGATAGCATTCAGGCCATAAGCATACGTAGATTTGATCAAATGGTATACATGTGACGGGTGAAAGTCCGGTCCGTGGCTGGGTACAGATCATGTAATGGGAAATCATAAGACTAAGGATGGGTTTCCCTAGCAGATTATACGAGGGACGAGTTCCTGAGTATCATGTAAGACTAAGAACAAGGTTCTTAGCATCATCACCCTGGGAATAGGCTATCAGTCTGAGACATAGAGCTCAGCCAGTTGACCCCATGGCAGTTAACCCAGTGTATGTAGGTGGTATATACTTCAGGTGAAATAGACTGCTGAGTGTGTAAATTTACCATACAAAAACGTGCTTAAAGGCTTTAATTTGGTTTATGTTAGAAATCATTTTCGTGTCAGTTAAATGTGATTCACCGGCTTTATGCTGATGTTCATTTTCAAAACGTTTTTCACAGGTAGTGAAAGAAATCATTAAATTCAGGGTGGTGCAGTAAAGACAAGATCTTTAGGCATATTTAAATCCCTGTGGCAGACTAATACAAGACCAAATGTTGGAACGGACGTAGATCCTAGACATTTTTAAATGGCTTGTATTATGTAAATTAATTCAGCAGATGTACATTATATAATAGACTTTTGAATGTCTATTATCATGAAATGAAAAGGGACGTGGATCCCAAGTTTTGACAAAAAGTACAGAATTAACCCTTGAGGTTATTTACATTACATTTCATTACAAAAAGGCATCAAGTAAAAACAAAGACTTCCGCTGTCCAAATTTATGGGACCTCATTCAGATACCAGCGTTGTCTCGCGACGCCCGGGCAGGGGTAGCCCGGGGTTGTGACAACTACCACATGCATTTCATTTAACATTTAAATTAAACCTAGTTGTTAAACTATAATATCTTTTAGGAACACCAAAACATTTGTTTCCACGACTTTTCTTGCGATGAATATACAATGTTTCATAAATATATGCTCTGATACCATGTTATGATATCGAGAATGATCGCTAAAACAAGCGAGAATGATAAACGAGATAGCTAAAACAATCAAGAATGATAAACGAGAGAAAAAAGTTGAGAGAGAATAACTGGGGGTAAAACTGATATGAATTGATTGATAACTTGAATAATGTTACAAAGAAACTATTTATAGACAAAACTAACAAACTACTGAACCAGACGAACTTAATAAGTTCGCCCTATACTAAACAAGCGAACTTAGTAAGTTCGTATATACTAAGTTCGCTAACAAGTTTCCCTTTAGGGGTTTGGACACTAAATTATAAATAGCTCAAAGGGTCATTTTCTAAAACCAATGTCCACAATGGAAATGTTATGAGATACTATTAAATAATATATGATCAAAATAAAGATATATAATTTTAGTCAATAAACGCATAAGAGGCCAATGGCATCATTTAAAAAAAATACTTTTTAAATGTGATTAATCTGTTTATAAGTTTAATCAAATTTAATATTTTTTATTTATTATGCTACCGGTTTTCTATATGATTTTTACCCCCTCCCTCCCTCCCTCCCTCCCTCCCTCTATCTCTCTCATTCTTGAGTGTTTTACTCACACATGCACTCGATCCCCCTCCATTTTCTTCTTCATCGCCGCCATCTCATCTCTCTCCCTTCATCTCCTATTGTTTATGATTGCATCTTCGTCACAACATCCTCTATCTCTCACCCCATGATTGATTGAGGGGTTTAAATGAAATAAACTCAAGGTTGGACCTAGTTTCAGACTAGAGGGTCACGTGACACCCAATAATTTTTATATGTACCATTTATACAACCGAAACTTGAGTTACACAATAGGTTTTTTTGGTAGTGACACTTATACATCTAATAAGCTCATCTAAAACAAACTTATATTAAACTCATTACCCACTTAATTACGACCCTGAAAAATAATATAACTATCACGACACTCCATGTAAAATGCTATGGTTCCATCACTATACAATGAAGCGACAGTTGCTTTTACGACAGAGTACGTTTTAGCGTTTTACGTTAGAGTAACAACTGTTGACACATTTTTGTATCTACGTTTTGATATTCGTGATTGTGACAAAATTCCCGGCGAAACGCACGGCGGGGAAAGTGGAAAACCCGCTAGTTATTTTTAGAAAAAAAGTATACGAATGGCCCTGTGGTATTTCAAAATTTTGAATTTAGTCCTTAAGTATAGAAAATTATGAAGATAGTCCAAACTTATACAAGCGGGTAACATATTTAACCCCATCTAAATCAAGGACCAAACCTATTACGTTTATACAAAAGTTTGGACAATTAGAAACCCAAAATTTTATAATAGCACATGGACCATCCGTTAATTTTTTTTTATCTTATTTTTGTAACATATTTCATGATTTTTTCTAAATCATTTTTCTTCGTGCAAAAACCCTCAAAGACAGATCCCTTTACCCCATTTCCCCCAATCCCTATCGCAACAATGCCGAGTGTCGTTGCTCGCAATTTGAGCAAGCTATGGAGCGGAGTAGCAAAGAACCCAATCATCGCCAATCAACGGAGTTCCTACAGTTTGATACCCATGGTGATTGAGCACTCGTCACGAGGAGAAAGAGCCTACGACATCTTCTCACGACTCCTCAAGGAGAGAATCATCTGTATCAACGGCCCAATCGCCGATGATACAGCACACGTCGTCGTAGCTCAGCTTCTATTCCTTGAATCCGAAAACCCTTCGAAACCTATCAACATGTACATCAATTCCCCCGGAGGAGCCGTCACTGCAGGTTTTTTTTTATATGTTTTAACTGGAGTTCAATTGGCGGTTAATATGTGAATAGAAATGACACTTTTATATAAAATTACGAGCAAACTGTTTGAAATGGGAGTAAAATCAGATAATCCAATTTTTAGGGTTTACATGAATACTTGATACTGGTTATGTGAAATTTGTGGTGCAAATATGGATTGTTTTGAATGTGCTATCCATTAAAAAAAGGGTGTTGCTCCATACGTTCCTTTGGATTAACATTTTACAGAGGAAGTTGTTCATGTCATATAAACTTGTTAGAAACAGAAATATCTATGTATTATATTTGCAACATAAAAGTTTCAACTTTGCATTTAGAAGGGACATGGTTTTGATGTTAAAATCGATGTGTTGTTTTTGGGCAGAAATGAAAGGAATAACATACTAGAACGGGTTTTTAAGCGTGTTTAATTTTCCCGTTTGTTTACTCGCCTTTACAAATTTGGTGCTTTGAAGATTTAGGTGGCTGAAAATCAGTTCTGATATATCGTTAGGGTATTCTAAGTTGAGATTATTAAAAACATTGATGTATTTAACTTGAAACTTGAGTAAACAATGCAATTTTTGGAATGAAACCCGTTTAAGTAATTTTCAAGGTATCATGCAATAAAAGAAATGTTTGGATTATTTCGGGGAGTATGTTGATAGTATTTTCAGTGATTTCCACATGAAAAACAATGGCAGGTTTTCCATAATTTTTGCACAAAATTACTTAAACGGGGTGAAGGTCCGGCCAGGGCTTTTCCCCAGTGAGATTGGGAGGCCGGAGAGAGGTGTTAAACTGCTAGGAGGGGCAGTCAGCTGTGATGCCAGTTTTATTAGTGGTCTAACGGCTAAGAGGGCAATGCGAGCTGTTGACATCATGGGACACCTTCCCTTGTTGCGGGATCCTCAAAGCGAACTCCTCTTGCTTAGATCTTGTATGGGGGTTGCAAAGTTGCTATTTGGTTTGCGAACTTGCCAACCCCCCTTTGTGGATGATGCGGTTTCATGTTTTGATAAAGGCCTTCGAGAGGCAATAGAAGACATTGTCGTATGTGGGGGCCCTTTTTTTGGTGAACTCCAGTGGCGGATCGCGACCTTGCCTATGCGGCTAGGTGGGTTGGGCCTTCTGTCGGCCCGGGATGTGGCTGCTTATGCCTTTGTGGCTTCCAGGTCTCAATCTTGGGAGTTGCAGGACCACATCTTACGCAACAGTGGGGTTGCTACCACTGACCCAGATTATGCCAGCGCCCTGGATCGATTGCATGAATCTCTCCCTGATTTTGATCTCGGCGGTTTCTCTAACAAGGACACCGCCCCCAAAAAACCACAGAAAACTTTGGCGAATGCCCTTTGTTGTCGAATCGCACAAAGTTGGGGAGAAGATTTCCTTTTGTCCCCTCGCCAGAAAGCCGTCATTGAATGCTTACAGAGGCCTCACGCCCAGGATTTCTTAACTGTTATTCCTATTGAAGGTCTGGGTCAACGTATGTCAGCGGTGGAGTACCGGTCAATCCTTAAGTACCGTCTGATGATCCCCATGTTCCCGAATGATGAAACTTGCCCAGTCTGCCGTAAAGCATGCCTAGATAAATATGGGGACCATGCGTTACACTGTAGAGAGCTGCCGGGGTTTAAGTATCGCCATGATTTTGTTCGAGACGCGTTAATGGATATTCTCAGACGAGCAGGGATCTCGGCAAAGAAAGAGGCACTGGTTAATTTTCTTACGGACCCGGCGGAAGGGAGGTCCACCCTACGCCCGGCGGACGTGCTAGTTTTTGGTTGGGAGGGCGGGAAACATGCTTGTGTCGATCTCACAGGTGTATCCCCCCTAGCTGGGTTGCGGGAAAATGGGTTTGTGGCGGGGCAAGCGGTTATGAAAGCAGAGTCAAAGAAGGTGGAAAAGCACGCGAAAGCTTGTGAGGATAATCAGCATGCCTTTGTCCCCCTGGCGTTTGACACGTTCGGCTCCTTGGCGCCGGAGGCGGTTCGGTTCTTGGCTAGAGTTCAGCGTGTGGTCCACAGCAACTTTACGACTCCTCAGGGGCGAGGCTTTGTTTTTAGTAGATTAGGGTTTTCCATTCAGAAGGGGATGGCGGCGCAGTTTGTTGCCCGTCTACCTGCTATCCTTATGTAATTTGCCTTGTTGAATGACTAATATAATGATTTAGATTTCTGAAAAAAAAAAAAAAAAAAATGGAAAGGAGGGAAGTATAATTTAGTATAACACTCTTGTTTATTTTGTACCTTAGTAGTTATTATCTTGAATCCTGAAATGGCTTGTTTGACCACCAAAGTTGAAATGCATCTCTAATATATGGAATGGAGGGTGAACTGTTATGTACATCATCAATAGCAATTACTCACAGTCCAGTCTGAAAGTTGTGGGGAGGGCAAGGGCATAAATGTAAACAGTAGATTATTTTGTTTGGAAGTTATGTACCATTATTTACAGAGATTCTTATCTAGTTGTTCTGTAGGAATAGTAAGTGATAAGAATCGCTGTAAATAATGGTATCATAGGAAGTGTTTACTATTTAGTTATATCTTCTTTTTCTTTCTTTTGTATTTGCTTTTGTAGCAGAAGAAATTTTAAGTATACCAAATTTTCTTTCCTATCATATATATGGATGCAAATTGTAATCCTCAACAATAAAAGAGATTTTATGATTGTTTTGTGTGTCAACCTTACTCTCATGGTCATTCACTCTTTGGCTTATAGGTGCACCTATATTCTTACTGGTTTGAGTGTTTTCCATTCAAAATAACTCGAAAGATCTACATATTTATTTTAAGTCTTAGATTTTCTCTGGCTATATATTGTAGACTGCAGCACTAGCTTGTAGTTAATAATCACTTTAGTGAGTGGATGTGCTATATGACGATGATAGTTAGAATGCTAGATATCATTACTCTTCACTTGCTTCTTTTTTCTTACTTGAAGAATAAGCGTTGCATTATTTCATGTACTTGTTAAATATCTTCTAGGCAATATTTTTTTATCCATCTTTATTAACTTAAAGTTGTATGTTAGCTAACAATCTAGGTTTCTTCTTCAATTTGGGTTCTAAAATCTAAACATTTGTATTTCAGATATGAGTTCTGATAGAGCTGGCAATTTAAAACCATAGCCTTATGAATGGATTTAACATGTAAAATAAATAATATTTAAAAAGGAAACAAGTTGAAAGTCGCCCAAAGTATATTTAAATGCATAAAACATTCTTAAATGGTTCTATATGATAACTTAGATTATTATTGAAATACTATAATATATGGGATCATATTTCACACACTACTTGTTTATAAAAAAACAAATTTTGAGACAAAAAGTGTTTGGGGGTAAACACAACTCGGCCTGACCCGACCTGTTTAAACTTGCACAATAATTATCTGTGTGGGCCCATTCTTATTATTTTATGCTGTTATACATCATGTCTGAACGGTACAATTTAGTTCTAATGTTCTTATGTATATAGTGCTATAAAGTTACTGTCAAACAAGAATCAGATGGTTATGTTCCCACTGTATTACCGTGTTGACATGTCAATCTGATTTCCTGTGCATTAGAATTTTACAATTAATGTTTCTTCTTTTTGTAGGTCTTGCAATATACGATACAATGCAGTATATTCGTTCTCCAATTAATACCATATGTTTGGGTCAAGCTGCTTCAATGGGTTCTCTTTTATTGGCTGCTGGTACAAAAGGGGAAAGGAAATCTCTTCCTAATGCCACTATTATGATTCATCAACCTTCAGGAGGATACAGTGGGCAAGCTAAAGATATATCTATTCACACTAAACAAATTGTTCGTGTTTGGGATTCACTAAATGCATTATATTCAAAACATACTGGACAGAATATTGATGTAATTGAAAAAAATATGGATCGAGACTATTTTATGACACCAGAAGAAGCTAAGGAGTTTGGGATCATCGATGAAGTCATAGATGAGCGACCTATGACGTTGGTGACTGATTCCGTTGGGAATGATGGAAAGGGGAAAGTTTCAGAGTAGAATTTAATGTAAGAATTACCCCTTCTTGCGTATGTGAAAGGGATAAAATCATGAAATAATACACAAGTTTCAGTATTGTTTCAATAAAGTGACATACTTTTTTTCACTATAAAAGCACTCAAGTTTCATTTATTGTTCCATTGTTGTGATTTTTTTCTATAAGTGTTTACATATATATATTTTTCAATTTAAGTGACTTGAATAGAATATATATGGAAGTATGAAACTTGATTATTATTATTTAGCGGTTATTTTTTCAAGTCACTTAATCGAAACAATTATGAAACTTGGTTGTTATTTAGTGAGTTTTTTTATTCACAAATACATCCTACTTCAACTTAAACTTGAAAAAATAATCACTAAATGGTAACAAAGTTTCGTATATGTTACATTTAGGTCAGTTAATTTTAAAAATTTAATGTTTATAAAAAAATTCCCAACAATGGAACAATATTAAAACTTGAGTGATTTTTGTCAGAAAGAAGTATGAGTGCCTTTAATGCAACACTAAAGAAACTTGCTTATTATTGAATGGAATATTCTGTATGCGAAATCCCTAGAGTGCCTTGTTATAAATTTGATTTTATATATTTTTTTAAAAAGTTTGCTGTTTTTAATCTAACATGGAGATTTGTTGATACGGTGTGCAGGCTGCAGGTGTGTGGGTATGAGAATTCAGGAACAAAACACGAATTTAACGCCTTCAACTTTGGTCACTTTTAACAGAGTCGCGTAGTCTCGCTGTATTCTTAGTAAGTTACAGTTTTCAGATATTCTCTTAGTTTCTTGGAGATCTGATGATGTTATTTCAATTTGCTTATACTTAAAAGTTAGTAGTCATTATCTTATGGTCATTACATGACATTTGCTTCTGCATTTTACCTATGAATTTGGTCTTTAAGCCATGATGAACCCTGATGAGATCTTTAAATTTTAAACTTACCAATTACAGTTTCAGTTTACACATGAAGGTCATGATTGATAAATTATGTAACTTTAAGAACTATAGTTAACTCTGCCCAAATAATCACCTTGATCTTCTTGTTCAAACCTAAAGACATCACCAACACACACTTTCACCAGCAGCATAGGACTAAATGAGGTAAACAAAACCCTAAATCCTCTTCCAGATCCAATCCGAGGGTAAAAAAAACTAATTAAACCACTCCAAAATGACTATAGTATCCTTCCTTTGACTAGTGGCCAATTTTCAACTTTGACCTTCTTTGGCTTGTCAATTCCCATGTAGTCAAAGGCGCAAAAGGCGCTCGCTTAGGCGCCCAGGCAAGGCGAGATGCTGCCATACGGCCTTGCATCCATGAAGGTGCTCATGTGAGGATTCCGGCTAAATTCTGCAAAAAAACCGATCCGAACATCTAAAATTGTCCGGAACATGTCTAAATTAGCTTAAAACATGTTAAAAACCCCCTGAAATGGTATGTTTGAACTTTGCGTCTTGCTTAAAAAACGTTTTTAAGCGCATTATGCATAGCCTGAAGCTTGTTCTTTGCGCCTTGAGCCTGAGTACTTGGATCAAGTCACACTAAATCATGTTTTTCCCATTTAAATGGTTCAGAATATAACATATTTCTCTAACTTACTTTATTTACAACATATTAATTTCACATACCACCATATAATATAGAAACTATTAAATAGAAACATGCTTAATGCTTTAACTTTGGTATTTTTGGGGAGTTATGTTTCTCTAGATAGGAAAGCAAGTCGATCATTAACAACTTTTAGATGCAAAATCGCTTAGATAATTTAGTTGTCAATCACGTGAATGTTGATTCATGTGAGTTGGCTCTGATACCATAAAGGTTTTAGAGGTAAAATATAAATATGTATTTTATTGCTTATTAGAGAACTATACATGCCTTATATGTATAGACTGGAAATCATAACAACCCCCTAATAACCAAATTGCTATACTACCGTTAATTATTATGATGCTCTTACAGAGAACATAACACTTCAAACTATAATTTTGTGAGCACCAAGCACAAAATTAATTAATGTGTAACTACCTAAAAACACACGTCAAGAATAAGTAGTAATCTCTCCGTATAGAAAAGAAATAATTTAAATTATGCACATATACTTTAGGGCTGGCATATCGTGTATACACGTACACGATAAGACACGAACACGAAATATGTATACACGAATATGACACGATAACTTATCGTGTACTTTTTCCCAAACACGAACCTGTTTATACCTGCTTAACACGATAAGACATGTTTAGAAACACATGTTTAAGAACCTGTTTATACCTGCTTAACACGATAAGACATGTTTAGAAACACATGTTTAAGAACCTGTTTAGTGAAACATGCATTTTACCTGTTTAGACAGGTACTAACAGGTGAACCTGTTTAGTGAATCAGGTAAGAATCTACATATAATATCATATTTTAATATTTTTTATTTAAAAAAAATCTTAACATGTATTTTACTTGTTTAGACACGAAAATTAACAGGTAGATTCGTGTCTACCTGTTTAGGACACGAAACACGATAAGGCTATACACGATACCTGTTAAGATCGTGTAGGTTCGTGTACGTGTCTAAAATTGTCAGCCCTAATATACTTGTCAGAACAGTATTTTTCCTAGGTAAACCGAAATGAAAACAAGAACAAACTCCTTTTCATCCCTTTGTCAATAACAAAACTATGAAAGGAAAACAAGTCAGTTAATCAGTGAGTAACAGGAAAAGGAACGCAAGGGCGGCGTCGGTGAAGGCTAGGGACTCGTGGGTTGAGATTGAAGCATGTTGTGAGAAATATCTAGTGTATAGCAAATGCCGACTGATCAACGCCTTTTAGGTAAAAAACTATGAACAAACTCCACACACGTTGATACTCTCTTCCCCCTTTCTTTCTGCGTGCAAATCAAATCTAGTAAAACCATTTAAAAAAACGGGAACTTTTAATTATGGGGCCCAAGTAGCTGCTTGTTTTTATCTACACTTGGGTCAACCTTCCTATGCTTCTCTATCGTTACAAGTTCACTTCGATCAATAATAATCGTCTCACAAGTTTAGGTGGTGATCACCTTTGCATTTCTTGATAACTTTGGCAATGATCACCAGTTTCATACAAGGATGTTTGATAACAAATATTATAATAATAGTGTCAGCACTATTTGTCTTTTGAATATTTGGATCTTGATGTCTCAATCTAATGAAGCATACGAGTGGAACAACTATTGAGGGAATATGAAAAGAGAGAACAAATTAGAATGTGTTAATTCACTGCGAAAGACACCTTAAATGGTCGAGGCAGTGTCATTAACGTGGCTAAGTAAAGAAAAAAGATCCGTGGTTAAATACATAAAAGAAATGTATGAAGTTACGACGGCTTGGTTGTGGAGATCGAAACATATATAAAGACAGTTATATAAAGGTATTGATGTTTTTCAATCGGTGTCGGTCTCGGTCTCATTCTTCACGGTACCCACACGTTACGGTGGGGCGGTGCGATTAAAAGAAACGTATGAAGTTATGACAGATCGGTTATGGAGATTGAAACATTTATAGAATACATTATTAGGGGTATGTTCTTTTGAGAACCAACAATATGTTAAGAACCGTGAGAACCGCGTTAACTCTTTCTCTATTTAGAATATAAATTGACTAGAATTCATGTACATTTCAATATGTTTAAGGTTTGGTTTTAAAAGACCTCGAATTTGTAGTCGTTTTTTTAAATGCATATATGCACAAATGAATGCATATATGCATATTTTTACACTTTTCTTAAAAAAATTCAGGAGAGAGGAGATAAACTCAAACTAAGAGTGGGAAGAGATAAATAAAACATTGTTGTTGAATTTTACCTTTTTCACTAAAGCGATATGTACACGTTTTGTGCGGTTCTTTCGGTTCTCAAAAGAACATGCCCCTGCATTATTATGTATCAAATGTTGTGGTTAAAGAATTTTAAAAAATAATTTAATAGAATAAAAGTCAAAAGGAAAAAAAATGGGTACGGGAAGGAGATGGAAACAGTGACCTCCAACTTCAATACCATAACACTTCCCAACTACTTTAACATAATCTTTTGTTTTAATATGAGAATAAAAATATTTAAACAATAATGCTTTCCAGAAAAAGAATTTTTTTTTTACCGAAACAATAGTAATGAGCCACGTGGCCTGCGATGGGAGGCTCACCGACAATGCAAAAGGTGGTTTAGTAAATAGGTCCAACCATTGATATTGAATTTTAAGTTTAAATAGGTTCAACCATTATAAAGATTAAAAGTGCACAACTATTATAAAAATTAAAAGGGTCCAACCATTATAAAAATTAAAATGACACAAACATTATAAAAATGGCCCAATATATTTTAAAGTTTTTATAAAAAAGACCAAATATATAAAACTGATATTTAAAATTTTATAAAAAAACATATATATATACACACGCTCCGTAAAAATTTTAGGCCCGTAGAAAAACGGGCCCTGGCCGGCGGCCCGACTTGACCTACCCCAAAGCCTGACTTTAAAATGACAAGTCTAACTCTAAAAGAGTTAAAGTTAAAGATGATACAATTTTTTATTAAAAAAGAGAACAAATTCATAAAGGTGAAAGATGCATAGTGTAACTAGTGCACAAAAATAAAATCATGAGTTCAATGCTTGAAAATGTTAACGCTTCAATAGAGACCAATATATAAATAAATATAATTTTTTTGTTGGTTGTTAGAGATTATCAATATTTAATTTCTTATTTGATTCTAGAATCAACATGTTAACATGTTTTTTTTTTAAATATGAGTGGTAAGGAGAAAACTTGACTTTCCACCTGATATAACTATATAGGTATATAACAAGAAAATGCCAAAATAAAAACATAAAAAAACCTTTTCATGACTTTTTAATCAAACATGATTTTCTAACGAAATAAACTAATGCATCTAATATAAAAACCTAAATGAATTTTACTAGCATCCTTACTTCTTTTTTTTATACACTCTGACCTTTTAAAAAAATATTTAAATGAAACTTGTTTTACAATTTTGAAAATACAAGCTTAATAATTCAAAATACATCAAACATTTGTTTATTATAAGTAAAATTAACTTTATTAAAATAATGTCTGCAGTTATTCTCATATCCAATTATACAAGTTGTTTTGTTAATAATAATAATAATAATAATAATAATGCAAAAGATATAACAAGCAAAATCAATCTCTCTTATTCCTCCACTGAGTCTTATACCAAAATTTTGTGTTGATTTATTATTTTAAACCACATAAAACACAAGTTTGATGAAACACTAAATGAATACATGGAGTTTTAAATACCTAAATTAATAAAATAATAACACAAGTTCATAAATTCAGTTAACATTCACTTTAATAAGCATGCAAGTTATAAAATTACATAATTTTAAAAAAAACGCGACACACACACACACACATATATATATATATATATAGGATTAGGTTCAGGTAAAAACGATTCTAATTCTAAGAAGGGTGAGAAGGATTTAGAGCCATTAGATCAAATTGTAGAAAATATTGAATGGTTGAGATTAAATTGTATAAGAAAAAGTTATTGGAAGGGTATTTTAGTCTTGACCACTTTTGTTGACTTTTTATCAAGTTCCCCTCTCATTTTTAAACGTTCATAACTTTTACATACGACATTATTTTTTCAAAAAAATTACACCATAAAAACGAGCGTTTTTTTATCTTTAAAACGAGTATAGTGTCGCTATAAACAAAAAATAAAAAAAATATGTTTTCCAGCTCATTGTGTAATACAAGCTCATTGTGTAATACAAGTTCAATGTGTAATACAAGTTCAATGTGTAATACAAAATGATTGTGTGTAATACACTACAATCAATGTGTAATACACATTGATACTATTACACATTGATTGTAGTGTATTACACAATCATGATAGACAACTGAGATATATTGACTGTGTAATACACATTTATTGTGTAATACAAAATGATTGTGTGTAATACACTACAATCAATGTGTAATACACATTGATACTATTACACATTGATTGTAGTATATTACACAATCATGATAGACAACTGATATATTGACTGTGTAATACACATTTATTATGTAATACAAAATGATTGTGTGTAATACACTACAATCAATGTGTAATACACATTGATACTATTACACATTGATTGTAGTGTATTACACAATCATGATAGACAACTGGGATATATTGACTGTGTAATACACATTTATTGTAATGATTGTGTGTAATACACTACAATCAATGTGTAATACACATTGATACTATTACACATTGATTGTAGTGTATTACACAATCATGATAGACAACTGGGATATATTGACTGTGTAATACACATTTATTGTGTAATACAAAATGATTGTGTGTAATACACTACAATCAATGTGTAATACACATTGATACTATTACACATTGATTGTAGTGTATTACACAATCATGATAGACAACTGGGATATATTGACTGTGTAATACACATTTATTGTGTAATACAAAATGATTGTGTATTATTCTCAATGTGTATTACACATTGATTGTGTATTACACACATTGATTGTGTATTACACATTGATTGTTTATTACACAGTCAATGTGTAATACACATTTATTATGTAATCCTTGTGTATTTACACATTGATTGTGTATTACACATTGACTGTGTAATACACATTTATTGTGTATAATACACAATCAATGTGTAAATACACAAGGATTACATAATCAATGTGTATTACACAATAATCATTGATTGTAGTGTATTACAAACAATCATTTTGTATTACACAATAAATGTGTGTTACACAGTCAATGTGTAATACACATTTATTGTGTAATACAAAATGATGGTTGGTACGCAAAAAGTACTGATATACCCTCTTACGTGTTCCTTTGTGTAGTAAAGTTCCACTTATTTACAAAATTGCCACCGTGTAAAAAGTAACCATAGATCAGGTTAAACAACTTAATCCAATGGGCCTAAACACTTCTTACCCTTCTTGTTTTAAAATCTCTTTTTACAATAACCCAACCCTATATATATATATATATATGCATAGACATACGACTACTTGGGTAAAAATTATGAAGAAACACAGAATAATTGCTACCATTCACAAAAGTTTTTTCATGTGATCTACATGAAATTCATTCATGTCTTATGTGATCAACGTGGAAAGGCTTTCTATGAAGAGAAACATGATTTCTTGGTACAACTAGTGAGAGGCTGAGGGCAGTTGTTGCATCAGACAAGTTTTTCATCGTAAATTATCTATCAACTTTATAAATCTCACAAGCACAATTATGAAACGCATGTTAATCACAAGTACCATCACGTAACATAAATAGTTATATAAACATCACAACTCCGACACAATAAATTATTATAATTCATAAATGGTATAGTTATCGCAAATCGTATCTTAGAGCATCAACTTGCTTTCTCATCGAGAGAAGGTAAAATGCCTACAACAATCGACTTCCAAGGTCTTCTCACCACGAGCTCCTTAAAGAAGCAACCCGTGTGATATGATATATAACAGGGCATATTTAAAATAATTGATGATGAAGAAACGTGCAATTTAAATCAAACAACTCTTGTATGGTACGTTCTTTAGTAAAGTTATAACTTTATGCTTTTTATCAGAGCCGATCCTGATGATTTAAGTGCCCCGCCCGAGCCGGGAAAAAGAGGTCCTTACGAACAAAATATATAAACTACAAATTTTTAAACGAAGATTAATGATCGATGTCGTTTGGTCAATTAAAAACAATGCTTAAACACCTTAACTAGTAAGGGTAAGTAAAGTATCGTATCCACGAGGAGTATGTGAAAAGTGTTACTTTGTTACAATATTCAAAGACAGAAAACAATAACGATTGATTTGGATTTTGGTTTAAAACAATAATAAGAGAGGTAATCCTCTCCGGGATTCGGGTATGCAAACACAAGTTCCTTCAAGATAATTAGCAAGCAATTACATAGACATAATCATACGGTTCAATTGAATTCGGTGATAATGGAAGAACTCGTTGTAAATAAAACTTATTCTCACATAACCATCATAGATTAACCAACTATAATCCAACCCCCAAGTTGTCCCCGATGTAAAGAAGACCGAGACTATTGAGACTTGAACAACAATTCGAAATCAATCAATGAAGTTTAAAGCATTCAATCAATAAATGAAATCATATGGCTTAACATGCCAATCAAGATTACAAACCAAAGCTAATAATTCAAGAATTCACAAGTGTTTACAAAACCCTAGACCCAAAGAGGACTACAAGAGATTTAGCCACTCATACTCATAACAACAATCAAAACAAATGTACTAGGACTTACAATCATGAAAGATTAAGAACAATCGACCCAAGAATAGTAGAAATCGCCTTCTTGAAGCTTTGGAATGGCTGGAATCGAAGATAGATCGGAATGGGGGCTCATAGAGATTAAAAACCGAATTAGGTTAAGATTTCTGTAAAAACAGATCTTCGCGTGTCGCGAACATGGCAACCAAGTTCTTTGCGTGGCGCGAAGAACAAACCAGTCGGGCGCGCCTCTGGGAATCTTCGCGTGTTGCGAACTTTGAAGCCCACGTCTTTGCGTGTCGCGAAGACCATAAAATCCAGGAAATTGACCTTTTTGACTTTTTAATCTCTCGTGCTTCGCATCCGACTGCTTCGCTTCCATTTCCCGCTCATTTAGCACACAAAACCTGGGAGGTAGACACAACTATAAACACACATAAAACCGAACAAAGACACATACTAAAACAACTAAAACTCGCACAAAACAACATGTAAAGTAGGGTTATTAAACCCTACATCAATTAACGTTATAGCAATAAACATATAAAAGTTAGTATGTTACATGACATACCGTAATAGCTAACCGATGATTCACAAGGTTATCCTAGCATTCTTGCCAGCAAACTCTTCGATCACATCTTTGTAGTTTATGTTCTCTAAAATTTCGTTTTCGATAGCTATCATCGCCAATCCACTAAGTATTTTTTGGGTCATTGTAGATCGTAAGTATTATTTCAATAACTTCAATTTCAAAAAACTCTTTCCTACAAATGTCACCGTGACTAGAATAGTCAACAATATTCTATATGCAATCCTTGCATTTAGGGGATTTTCTTGTGACTCGTTCGAAATGCTTCAAAACATATACAGGGTTGCTAAATTTAATGGTTTCTAACGTGTCAAATGACTTCAACTCCATATAAAGCTCATCACCATCAATATCCAATCTTCCTCCAAACTGTTCGTTTCCTGCGTCTTCTGTTATTCAATTCGTCCTTTTTTTAAACACCCGATGGTTTCTAATTTCTTTATAAGGATTATGGTTCAACCATTACATAATTATATTATAAATATTAAGTGGATTATTGGATTAGAGCACAACCAATCAATCATTACATATTTAGAGTATAAAGATTAAACTGATTAGGGCCCAACCATAAAAATTATGCATGTATTTTACCATTCACTTTGATGAACACGTTACAAAATTTCATAATTTTAAGCATACATACATATACCGATACACAAACGTACGAATACTTGGGTAAAAATCATGAAGAAATACATAATAATTGCTACCATTCACGAAAGATTTTCCATGTGATCAACATGAAATCCACACCTTATGTGATCATCTGAATTTCCCATGAAAAGAAACATAGTTTCCTGGTCACAACTAGCGAGAGTAGTAACTACATCAAACAAAATTTTCACCGTAAGTTCTTTAGCAAATTCATAAATTTCACAAGTTAAACTACGAAACACTAATCACATGTACCATCATATAACATAAATAGCTACACAAACACAAACAAATTACTGTAGCTCACAAATGGTTTAGTAATTTCAAAGCGTATGTTAGATCATCAAACTGACTTCATCTGACAAGCAACTTTCGAGATCTCCTCACCACGAGCTTCGTAAAAAAGCAACCCGTATGATATGACATATAATATAGCAAATTCAAAAGAATTAATGATGGAGAAACATAAAAATTAAATCAAACACATCTCTTTATGGTAAGTTCTCTAGTAAAGTTTATAATAATTTGATGCCTCTTATAAATCATCATTATATGTATAGATGTATTTTAGCATTGTAATTTGTAAGCGTACGCAAGGTATTAGTTTGCAAAAATACTCGCCCATCACCACCATCTATCTCATCCACCGCCTCAACAAAATCCCCTGTCCTTCCGGCTACGGAATATTCCAAAAACACATACGGTTTACACTCCCTACTTTCTACCGGACTATCCGTCTCCGATCGCACAACCGGCCGCTTAGGGTTTTGGTTTCGTATCGTATCGATTAGTTAGGTTTTCGACCAGTCATTCGAAAAACGTTGCGTGAGCTTTATTCCTGTCGTCTCCCTTAGGGCTTTTTAAGCGAAGACGTGCCCTATGGCTCCTGGCCGGAAACGTGGCGGAGCAAAAGGAGTCAAGGCGAATAATCAGTTAAAGTTGGGCGATCTTGTTCTTGCTAAAGTCAAGGGGTTTCCTGCATGGCCTGCCAAGGTTAGATGAATAATGATGATCTGTAGTCATACATTGTGCCCTAATTCGATTCAATTTCAAGTATTCGTGCTGGTATATAGTTATGTTTACATAAAAGGACTTTAATTAGATTTGATCGCTTCTTTTGCATTACATTTTGTTGAATTTACCCTATTATCGAGAATTGTTAATATATCACTTGAATTGCTTTTTCTTTGATAATCTCGTAGGCTGCGGAGGGTGGTATACATTCAAACTGTATTTTGGTGATTAGTTAAGCGTTGGTTGCTATTTGCCTTTTGTCGATGGCTTCAATTACCCTAATTTGACTTTGGCCACAGTCTAAGAAATAGCTTTAATTTTTTCATCAGCTACTGTACTTGATCTAACCGTCGGATTGGTCATAACATGAGCGCGATTTTTATTTAGGATGTTTAGTTGATTTTCGGATTTTCCGTTTCCACTTTGCTTATTGGTGTATCCACCAACCCACCCCCATTCTGGAACTATCTTATCACCCCTTGGCTGCTATCTTATGAACATCATCTGCTAAACCATACTAGCACTCTTTTTCAACCTATAAGCTATCTGGATGATGCTGTCATGGCAAATTGTTCAAAGTTGGAACCTGGACGTGTTTTGACGCTAGTCTAGCGGATTGTTCTTTTGAGGGTCTACTATTATGAGGAATCTAGTATGGCACCAACCTTGATTAATTTGTCATTTCGTGATGAAAGTGTGAGAAGGTTAATGCATTTTGTTGGAGCTTATGATTCATGCTGTCAGCTTACATTAACGTGTCAGTTGTGACGGTGTACCTTACATCCTTTTGTTTGCTTGTATCTTTCTATATATGCAGATTAGCAAACCTGAAGATTGGAATCGAACTCCTGATCCGAGGAAATATTTTGTACAATTCTTTGGTACAGAAGAAATGTAAGTACCTGCTACCGTAAAGGCTGCTCAATTATGTAAATTTACCATCTTGTTTTGGCTACCATACCATTTGGGAGTAAGTTAACTTTGTAGATGAGGTACATCAAGTGCCATCAATACATGGGTATTTTTTGGAAATGATGTGATTCTTATATGTATTAAAACTGTAGGATAGTGAACAATAGTTTTTTTAATTATTTTTCTATAGTTTCGTTTACATATATATATATATGTATGTATATATGTTGAACATTTTTTGAAAATAAGTTCTTTCTTGACTTGGTGGTTTGTTAGTGACACACTCACCCACGTGGCGCGGGATAGAACCAACGCCACCTTTGCTGTCGGCTGGTTCTTTGCATTGCAAATTGCACTTTTAGTTTTTGTTTATCATTTTGTTAACACTTAACATTTTTGAAATCCGTGCGCATACAATTATGCGAAATTTGTTATACTTGAAAGTTGCGTACATCGAGAGGATCTTTTCTTCAAAAATAAGACGCTCATTAATTAAATTCTATGGATTAGTTTTTCATTCATATTTTAAGATTAATTATGAAATTATGCATTCTATGGATTACAATTATGTCTCTACATCACTAAGTTATTGCTATAAAAATCAAGTTTCCTAACTTTACATAGATTCATTTTAATTTTATCTGTATGTTCGTTTAATAATAGCCTTATTTTTTTTAATTGTATATTCGTGTAAGAATAAAAGTATTTTTTTTTTTTTTTAATTATTTAAATCTTTATACTTAATTTTGGGATATAACGTTTAAAATGTTATGTTTTTTAAGTTCCAAATGTACCGCTGCAACATGTTTATTTTCATCCACATTGTTTAGATCCGAGCCACATTCTTTATACTTAATTTTGGGCACTTTTAAATAAATATATCTTTTTAAGTTCCAAATGTACCGTTGCAACGTGATTATTTTTATCTGTTCAGAACCATGCTGCCACTATGTGCGCCCCGCTGCAGCGCGTGGGTATTTTTTACTAGTGGACAACTAATGTATAAATCATGTTGACAGCTTGCTTTAAACTGTTTAAAAAGCATAATTCATGATATTTACATGTTTCACTATTGCAGAGCTTTTGTAGCTCCAGTCGATATTCAGCCGTTTACCAGTGAGTCAAAAGACAAATTGCTGACTAGATGTAGTAAAGGGAAGACAGTCAAGTACTTTTCTCAGGCCGTGAAGGAAATCTGTGACATATTTGAAGAGTCGGAGAATAGGAGTTCAGGTTCCTTAAAAGATGATAATGATGCACAAGCATCTCAGCTTGATGCTAATATTATTGAAATGGTGGATGATGGGATGATTACTGATGGACCCAGTTGTGCGACATCTTTTAATGACATTGTAAATCATGGCCCTGGTTTAGAAAGGTGCTCACATATACACAGGGAAATGGGATATGCGGATGTAAACCCTAGTGTTTCACCTCTTGTTAATGATCGTTCTCCATCTCATTCCACCAAAAGACGAGCTGAATTTTGCAATGATGATATAACTTCACCTAAGGTGGAGAGTATATCTACTTCTGGTGCAGGTAAGACTTATTATTATTCTTTTTTTACTGAAGTAGGGAATGATATTTAGTGTTTAAGTTAAGTGAATCGCGTAGAAGACTTTGGTGCTTGCTAAAGTTGCTTATGTGCTGCCAGTATTGGACTACAGTGTATTATTAAATGGATAATTTGGTTTTGTATGCTTTAGGTCATAATACAAGCTCAAAGACTGGGTCAAATCTAGAAACTAAAGGGCAGAAGTCCAAGAAGATGGCAAAAGCTTCAAAGAATAACCATCATGATGTTGATGGTATAAACAAAAATCTTAGTCCAGCAGGTGTAGGTTATGCATTTCAGATCGGTCATATTGAATCCAGTGTAACTAAAAACTCAAAGGATGGAACACGAAGAAGTACCTCACATGTAAGCAAGAATGAAGTTACCGTGGGTTTGACAAACCCAGAATCCGGAGAAACTATTAGAAAAACGAAGAAAATTCTGAAAGATAAAACACATGTTGGGTCGACTGATGATTTAATAAAGGATGTTGAAGGTACTGGAAGGGAGCTTCTGAAAGATAATGTTCTTAATAATGGAGTTTTGCACCCTGCAAAGAAGTCCAAGTTCTCGGATGGTTCCCCCAAGAAGTCCCAAATATCCAGGAAAAATGATGTGTCCAGCAAAGGAAGCAATAAAGAAGTACATAAGGCAAAACCGAATCCGAAAACAAAAGATCGCTTGGTATTGAAGGGGCAGACAAATGATTCTGCATATGCATCTGAAGTTCTTGGCGATGAAGATGTTGCACAACCTACAAAACGTCGTCGTCTGGTGCTGGAGGGCATGTCTGATGATAGAACCACCGAAAGATCTTCTACACCTAAAAAGGGAGAAAACACCGATTCTGTTAAATCTGGACCTCAAGTGCATATAAAGAGGAGAGCGGTTCGTATCATTGATGAAGATGAAGATGAAGATGAGCCCAAGACTCCTGTGCATGGAAGGTCATCTAAAGTAGCTGATAAGGTCTCACACACTTCAATGTCTGTCGAAGAAGTTGCTGTAGTGACTGAAGCTATTCAAGATTCCCCTGGTGTGAGAAAAAGTGTGCATGTGAAAGAATCTGTGCCTAAATCTCAGCAAGATACTTTGGAAGTAGTTGAAGGGAAGTTGCATACTCCTGGGAAAGCAGAATCTGAAAAGAAATCATCTGAAGAGATTCTAAAGGGGGCCATCTCTCCAGTCAAGTCTCCTTTTGATGCTTACAACCAAATGGTTGAACCTTCTAAAGTCAACAAGACTTTAGGCAAGGTTTCTGGTAATTCTTCACAAAAGAAGGGTCAGTCAGGTTCATTTAAGCCCTCAGGTGGGGTTTATGATGGTGGACACCGTTCTCAGAATAATGCAGTAAATGAGAGAATTATGCCTGCTATATCTGGGGAGAAGCAGAAAACTACTCCAAAATCAAATTCACGGGTTACTGATTCTCCCGCTGTCTTGAGGAAACCGAGTGATAGCAATTTGTTATCTAGTGAAAGGTGTGTTAGAATATGCCTTAATTATTGTTCTTTCAAAAACTGTTTTGACACAAATCTTTTCTGGGGATAATTTTATACTCTGGTTGATACAGGTCAGAGCTTCGAGTGGTTCAAACAACTTCATTGTCTGATTCAAGAAAAGCAGATTCAAACAAGTCAATGAGGCATCTGATTGCAGTTGCCCAGGCAAAAAGAAAACAAGCTCAATCACACAACCTTGTGCATGAAAGTTTTAACGTATCACACACTGAAACAGTTGAAAAAAGCCCTGGTTCTATTTCTGCTGTTCAGCCAATCACTACGGGTCCTGGAATTATGGCTCAAGCAGATGATCAGCTTGATTCTGCAGAATTTGAGGAGAGAAGGACCAGTTCAGGACATCGCGCTGCTGGCGGATCTCTTAGTGGTGGAACTGAGGCGGCCGTTGCTCGTGATGCTTTTGAAGGAATGATAGAAACTTTATCAAGAACAAAAGAAAGCATTGGGCGTGCTACACGACAAGCAATTGACTGTGCAAAGCATGGTATTGCCAACGAGGTAGGAAAAATTCATGACTTGTATATTTCGTGTTGGTGCATGTATTAGAGACCTGACATATTTGTTCTATCCAATGCTATGTACTGCTTGCTATCAGTCTGGTGATGTGGTTTTGGGTCTCTAGTTTGTTTAATATCTGTTTAGTGGTAGAGGTCCACACACAAGATGTGTGATCTTTTTTGATGAAGAAACCCTTTACTGTGAGATGTTAGGATAGTTTGGGCTGTTGTATGCTTACTATATATCTTGACGAAGAGAGTGAAGACCAAAATGTAAAACATTTCCCCATACCTCCATCTTCATATTGTAACTTTATCTAGTCTTGCCAAAGGAAATCACACAATACCATAAGTGAAGCATGCCCTTCGGTATATGAATTGTTATGTCTAAAACTAGCTCATTCGTAACCCAAAAACAACAGCATTCATTGTAGACCCGTGTGTTCCAATTTAAGCAAGGAAAGCATTTCTTTCACTCTTGTTAGTATGCTGCCTTAAGTTTTTTTAATAGGGACTTCTATAATGAGCTTAGCACATCATCTTGGCAGTTATGATTATGCTTTATCTACATCAAGAAACACAACCTTACAAAGATTCTACCTAAGTCAACTGTATCGCTACATGAGATGTCCAATGAAGAGAGTAGCCTGTATTTTTTATTTCATGGGCATAAAATCTAATCAAGTTTGCAACACTTAAGTTACAATCTTAAGCTATGCTCAGCTACCTACTCTTTTGGTCACATCGTTTGCCCTTGTAAGCTTGTGCGTGCATATTTGGTATTATGGCATGTTCTATTAGAACAATTATTTTTTGTTAGCTGCCTTCATAAATTTCTACTGGAGTGCCTCTTGTTCATTAATTGTTCTGTGCTGTGGCATAAATTGTTTGATACTTTTGTGGCAATTACATTGTTGGTCTTAGGTGTTTTGCTGGAGTCTTTGATTGATCTCCTTTCCCCTTTAGTGGCTTAGATCTTCTCCTTTGTTAGTGACGATGAAGTTCCTAACATTTAGATCTGAGACAGTTTTTGTTTATCAGAATCTATTTTTGAGCATGTAGGAAATTGGATTTTGTATGGCAACTCTGATTAAATAGTTGGAGATGTTATTAGCTACAGGTTGAAATTCTGTTAGTTGCAGATATAAATCTTTTGGTTAATAAATTCTCAGCCAATTAAGAAAACATTTGACTAACTGCTGGAAAGTAGAAGATAGTTTGCTGATGTTTGAAGTACTATAAATTAGTTATGATGGGAATCATTATCAGGAACAATGATTTCCAAATTCTGTTAGCTTCCTTTTTCCAGATTATCTGATTGCTTAAGCAGGTATTGGGTTGAACATGTTGCATTTAGACTTTCTATTATTACGATCTGTTTCTGAAATTTTTTTACTCAATTGTTAACAGTGTTAAAATAAACTGCTTTCAGTACCAGTGTACCACACAAAAGTCTGGTTATCAGATTATAACTAGTGGTGAATTTATGCCTGCGTTATGTTCTTGTTTTCATATCTTGTTTTTAAGTTTATTACAATGAAATCATTATTGAAGATGTTTAACTGGTTGGAATTACATAGTGTGATTTCCTGTGTCTTTTGTAGGTTGTGGAACTTCTTACCAGGAAGTTGGAAAATGAGTCCAGTTTTCATCGAAGAGTGGATATTTTCTTTCTGGTGGATTCCATTACACAGTGCTCTCATTCACAGAAAGGTTTAGACATGCTTTCTTTTGTTTTTACATTAGTTTTCCTTTGTGCCAGTTACTTCTATATCAATCTTGAATTCTGCATGTATTGAAGGTTTATGTTTTCAGGTATTGCTGGAGCCTCTTATATCCCTACTGTTCAAGCAGCATTGCCTCGTCTTTTAGGAGCTGCTGCACCACCAGGTGCTAATGCTCGTGAGAATCGCCGTCAATGTCTAAAGGTGGTTTCTCTTTTCTTTCAGATTTTAAGTTGGCTTATAGTGTTTTCAACAGACTTCGAGTTAAAATATATTTTATAGGTTCTAAAATTGTGGCTTGAGAGGAAAATTTTACCTGATACTCTACTTCGGAGCTACATAGAGGATTTTGGCTTTTCAAAAGATGGTACTTCTGCTGTTTTTCCCTCCAAGCGTCCATCTCGGTCAGAACGGGCTGTTGATGATCCTATCAGAGAGATGGAGGGCATGCTTGTTGATGAATATGGGAGGTGTGTAATCTTTAATTCTCATTGATTTTTGTTAGTGAGAAAGTTGATGTTATTTCTATGTCAATTTGAGGTTCTTTTTATGGAAATAAAAATGTATATTGTGCCACGTGTGTTTTTTAGAACTGAAACATGTGCAGAAGTATATTATATAGTATTGTTTTTACACATTTTCAGCAATGCAACATTTCAATTGCCTGGACTTTTGTCATCTAAAGTCTTTGAAGAAGAAGAAGATGAAGATGATATTCTTAACTTTTCACATAAAGAAGGCATCTGTAAATCAACACTAGAGCTAAACACTGCCACAGGAGAGCTTGAAACAAGTTCAGTAACTTCAAATGAGAGACGCCACTGCATCTTGGAGGATGTGGATGGTGAACTTGAAATGGAAGATGTGTCTGGACATCCTAAAGATGAAAAATTGTTGACAGGTGGTGGCTCCTATAAGGCTTTTCAAGAGGATGAAGACTCCAATCGGACTATTGATACAGCCTCAAATAATTCCAATGAGGTGTCCCCTTTTCGTGAGGGTTCACCACCACTGCCGCCTGATTCTCCTCCTCCAACTCCCCCCTTGCCTTCTTCACCTCCGCCACCTATATCACCACACATGGTTCCACCACCTCCATCAACCCCATCGCCTCTGCCACCACCTCCACCTCCTCCAGCTTTACCTCCATCACAACCGTATGTTCATGCAGGTCCACCTCAGGTGTCGTTTTCTCAACCATCAATGCCACATATGCTATCCAATGTAAGACTCAACTATTTTTTCCATGATATTGCTTTACCTGAATACTTCTTATTGAATAGTAATAATATATGTTTCGAGAACCAATTTGTTCAGGTACCTTTGAACTCTCGTCTTGGAGCTCATGTTGATTCTGCAGTGAGGGCTGAAATGTTTTCCCAGCAACCATCGTCCTTTCCGGCAGCCGTACCAACCAGTTCAAGTGAACCTTCTGGATTTACTTCTTCGAGATCTGTAGAATATGGGCATGAAACATACACAAACCCTCAGGGTTCTCAATTAAACCAACCGTACCAAACTGGCAATGTACTATTGCCTCCAAGAACATTTCAAACTCCCATGCTGAATCAGACTGCTTCTAGTCAGTTTCATTATCCTAATCCTGCAATGATGCAGCATTCATACCCTCCTATGTATGGATTAACAAAACCACCTGACGGCCCAAGGCGTTATGGTGGTGATGAACAATGGAGGCCACCTTCAAATGAGTTCAGCACTGATAGTCAGCGTGGTGCATGGATGAGTAATGGGCGGACTTTACTATCCGCGACTCCTTTTGCTCAGGAAGGTATGGACTTCACTTTTAATAGTGGCTTTGGAAATTAGGTATTTCAGATGCATGAATTTGTTTTCTAGTTGGTGCATAATTGATGTTAAATAATTTCTGCATTTACTTTGCCCATGGTTTTTGATGTTTAGCATTACATATGCTTAATGTCTTGGACGTGCTTTTGGTATATGCTGTTCATATCTATGCTGCTTGCAAAAGAATGTGCAAACCTTGCAAGGGTTAATGCTTCATGTTTTTTTTTTGGAGCTAAAAATCTAATGTGTGAAGGGGATGGTTAAGTGACTTACCCTTTCTGATGCAGATATGTAAAGAGGTCATAGCTAGCAGTTATTTAGGGCATCATACATCTGTTCAATAATTTTACCATTTTTTGTCTTTCTCACCATTTATGTGTTTATGAGGCTTCAGAAACAGTAATATATGAAAACGATGGGCATGTAAAAAGATTTCATAAAGTGATCTAGAACACATTTAAGGCAGGAGTTCACCAACTAAGCTAAACAAAAATAAGCAGAGTAACTGTAATGGGACTGTTAGTAGGAGAGTATCAAGTAAAATACCGAGTCAAACTCTGTTGCCGGCAGAAAATGACCACTTTGTTTTCTCGATATGCAACTTATTTGTTCTAATGAAACCGTTCGTTTGTCAGAAGGCTAAGTAAAGTTTTAAGGCTTTAAAAATGGATCAAGTATTAGTAGATACAGATGTCTGAAGAAGGAAATGTCATCTAATTGTCTTGCATCCAGTTTTTTTGTTTGTGGCAAATTCTTTGGGTCTGAGTTATATGATGGCAAATAAAAGGTATGGCTTGAGAGAATGTTCCAACAAAACTAGACATGCAGCCAGGTTTATTATACACATATGTATTTCTTTATTTCCAAAATCTATGAATGTAGAGGGGGGGTTGACTTTTTTTTTTATGGGTTCTTTGAAGCATTGGGAATTAATAAGTAGGTATATATTCGATTTCCAACTTATGATATTTATTTGGTAACAGAGAACTAGGAATTATAGATGTACACATTTTTCTAGAACACGTATTCCTCTGATCTAGTGTTTGAAAGTATCGGTAATATTTTAAATATGGGTTTTTATAGTTTTTGAGTAGGGTAATGGATCATGGTGGGCAACATATAACTATATAAGACAGTCGGGGGTGACTTTTAGTGGTGCTATGGGTTCTACCTTTTGAATCTAAACCCATACCTGGTAGCATGTGGCTGCTGCTATTGGGAAGAATATGTTAATTAGTTGGTTTGGCATTCATTTGACAATTGTTTTCAGTCTAATCCATATGAATTGAGAAGACATATTTCAATGGCTAAGTAAGTAAGTAGGATATTGATGCGTATAGGTGGAACTAAAATAAATCTTGGACGTCCCAAGTTTGTGAGTTTACTGTTATGGAAGTATAAGTATGTTTCCGGATGGTGGCACAAGGTTGTGGTTTGATTGAAACCTTCAGGTGAGGAAACTGGTACTGGCGGTGTGAGAGGTGCCCTTTGGAGTTGACACATGATGGGGACTGAAAAGTCATGAATTTCTTTTAATACACTCTTAGCATATGAAGGTTAGAGAAAATGTTTGTATATTTAGTTATTTACTCGATAGGAATACCTCTATTTTTAGCACACGAAAGAGAGGAAACAGAAGGATTTCAGGGTCAATTAGGATCCCTAAAAGTTGAGTGTCATCCCAACTCAAATTTTCTGTTTAACTATTTAAATAATTCTAACAGAAGTTAACTATCGACATATAAAAATTTAATGAAAAAGCTTGTGGGTTTATTGACCATGCTAGTGAACTAATGCATCTGTTCCACTAACCTGTAGTGTTGTATATTTCTCAAGGATAAATAATTGTTTGGCCGGTCGTATCGAGTAATAAACTGTAGCCATTTTGCTAAAATACACTACTCAACAATTTTTGCCCACTGATCTTGGCCAGGAAACAGCATTTTGCTGTACATTTTCCTTGATTAGAAATCAATATAACACTCTTTTAATTTGAGCAAGCTGATCATGTCACATTCTTTGTGTAGAAATATAAAGTTTAGTTTGTTGACTAATGTATTTTTACTGTGGCAGGTTATTTTCGACCACCTATGGAGAGACCCCCAACAAATAACGTCAGTTTTCAACCTGTGGGCCAGAATATAGTTTCTGCTGGAGCTTCAAATCCAGGTGATCTAAGCAATGCTTTTTGTTTTTTATATTGTTATGTGCCTCTAAGTTCATGACTCGTGAGTTAAATTTAGCTTCTTAATTATTCGTTTTCAGGCCATAGTGGTTCGCGGATGATGCCATCTCTTAATTCTTGGAGACCAACTTAAGTAAGCTGCAAGCCAGTGTTGCAAAAATCGGGATTAATCGGTGGGTTACTGATTAATTTTCATGTAAGCGGACAATAAATCGCTAGTCGGTCCTAGTTGGCCAAAAATCAGTGTCAGCCCAGTTTTCTGGCTAAATTCCGGCCAGTTTCCGGCTATTTTCCAGCCAAATTCCGGCGATTATTCCCTATTACATATAAGAATGTGTACAAGTATGTATAATTTTGAAAAGTACATATAAAAATGTGTATATATTAAATTTTGAAAATTATATATAAAAATGTGTATATATAATTTTGAAAATTACATATAAAAGTTCTAATCTGATTAATCCCATATTAATCGCTAGTCGGTACCCCACCGCCTGACTAGCGCCTAGCGATTTTTGCAACCATGCTGCCAGCTAGGACTTCACTTTTTTGTAGAAAGAACTTCAGCCTACTCAGGCTCTGATATTATTAATTTTTCTTTATAGCGCGCCTGATGAAGTTGTGAAGAGGGCGATTGCAGGATTGTATATTGTAGTTTTCTCTTGGCAAATGCTTCTCTTGGACACATTTACAGAGTGTAAGCCCACATAACTCATTTCATATATCTTCTTTCGACTATAATGTAAACTAGACGAGTCATTTATCTTTAGAACGAACGAAACGAGTTACTTCTCTTAGCCAGATTCTCACTTGGCTGAATAGAAATAGAAATCGAAAGTACCCTTAATGTTCTTGGTTTTAAAATCCATACTTGTATGAATGTTCTTATTTGGATTTTTTGGTGTTGAAATATTTCCATTTTTATCCTTGACTTACTTTTCCCATGCTTATACATGGGACAAATCTGTCATTTCACATTGGAACAAATAATGGATTTTTAACCTTGCTCTGCTTTTATGGTTGCTTGTTAAGATAAGTCATCATCTATGTTTTGTACTTCATGTCTAAGTTTTTATCGGCCTCCATTATTTTTCGGTTAAATTATAACATGTTTTTGATAAATTCATGGCTAAGAAGAGGGTTATTTGACCTTTTTTAATTTATAAAAAATATTACACGCCTAATCCTGACCACTTATAATTTTTGTTTGTTTTTTTGTATTATGTTGTTAGCTTCTTTATTTTAGGATTATTTTCTAAAATTTCAGATATTTGTTTTATACTTTTTATTTCGATTTCCTGTATTTTTTTTTAAATAATTTATTTATTTACAGATTCTGTAATTAGAAATTATAAATAGTTACACATCAATAATATTCGATATTTGTATCATTTTGAAGGTCTATGAATTCTTTTAATTTATATTTTTCGAGATTATTTTATGTATTCTGTTAAACGTGATTTAAAAAAAATTTCTTCATGAACTAAAAAACGTAGACATAAGGAAAGAAAAACCAAGCTGGTACGAGATTCTTTTAAAATAGAAAAAAAGATATTATGAACTTATCAATTTTATTTATAAATAAATTTGCTTGTCGGCTTGAGTTTTCGTTTCACACCCGTTATATTTTGGTGTAATATGTAGCATAAAAGTATAAATTATTTTAAAATATAATATAAAATTACAAAGCTTTCTAATTACCTATAAAATGATGCATATATAATTTAGGTTTGGCTTTTAATTTAAAATTCGTAAATCAAAATAACTATTCTTAAATTAAAAAGGCAAAATAAAAAGGGCTTAACAAATATTTGTAAAATAAATACTAAATGAACGGTGATCATTATCATTTAGTGTAGAAAAAAAATCTAAAGGTGGGCTTTTTGGGGGAACTATTCTTCTGGTTTCTTTTATGTGTGTGCACATATACGTTCATACCTACCAATACTATATCTTTTAAAATCCCACCACCAATAGCAAAGCTATCGGTAGGGTATGGGAAGGGATCCAAGAGGATAGAGATGTTGCTTCTCGGGATGAGCGTTTGGTACCGAGTACTGGTATCCGTCCTGATAGATTCGGTTCCCACTTTTCTAGAAATTCGGTATCGGTATTTTTGGTACCGATACCATCTAGAGATGAGCGTTTTGTAACGAGTACCAGTATCGGTACGGTATTCGGTACCCACTTTTTCATAAATTTTGTATCGTTATTTTCGGTACCGATCTCATCCCTAGTTGCTTCCAGGGAGACCCCCCAGCACATATAAGTTCATATATTCAATATTTACATAGGCTGGGACTAGATATTACTCACCATTGAATACCATGCGAGCATTAGTGATTCAACAAATAGTTTATTCACTAGTGAATAATGGTTCCTAATGGTTCTCGTTTGAACCCATCACTATACACGCATCTACATATTATATTATATTATATTAATAATATTATATTATATTAACTTGTTTTTATTCTTTTGTTTCTGCTTTTGTCCATTTATAGTAGTAGCATGAATTCCTTTGCTGTGCATGCTAGTTACACAGTAGATGGTTATGAATCATGTTGTGTACTAGTTAGTTATACGACCCGCATTATGTTTCTTTTCTCCTGAAACGGTCAACCCGCAAGGACTCGGTGCTTGTGTTCACGAATGCGTTTGCTGGTGCTAATAAAAAGAATGAGGTTAGCATGTAGTTGTGATATCATTGTACACAATTTTGAATCTGAGTGTAAGAGAGGTGAAGTTGTCATGGACCCAGCAAAGGCATTTCTTGTGTTCAGGTAAGACATTTTTCTAAACAAGTCTGTTGTTTGCTACTTTATATCATTGTTACTCTGGTATGCGTGTGATCGGGTCGGTCTCAGTTTTGGGTTATCCTGTAAAGGGTTTTCGGGTCAGTCTAGTTTAAAGTAATCCTAAAAAAAACCTTTACAAAATCAATCAAAAAAATAAAACAAACTTTTGCCATCTCTAATCAACATACCTAAATTGTTCACAAATTTAAAGAAATATATATGATAGGAAAATTAAGTAACTTACAAAATCAATCAAAATAATAAACAAACGATTAATTCTCGTGTTTAGAATTCGATGTCAAGTAAAAACATTATTGTAACATTCTTAATATTGTTACATGTCATAGTTTACATCCCTTCATTTACTAGTATAATTTAAGTGATCCTTGAATATATATAACCATTAGAAAACTACGAATTCACATCATATTGTCATATATATATATATATATATATAGAGGGACATGTTAAATTGAGAACTATCATTTTGACGAGAACCAAAAGAACCATACATTCTTACACAAATGCATACATGCATCCTTACTTTATATATGCACAAATGCATATATGTATCCTTATATTTTGTAGAAATACATGGTTCTTTTGGTTCTCGTCAAAATGATGGTTCTTAATTGAACATGTCCCTATATATATATAGGGGCATGTTCTTTTGAGAACCAATCATATGTTGAGAACCGTGAGAACCACACAAAAAGTGTACATATCGCTTTAGTGAAAAAAGTAAAATTCAACAACAATGTTTTATTTATCTATTCCCACTCTTAGTTTGGGTTTATCTCCTCTCTCCTGAAATTTTTTTAAGAAAAGTATAAAAATATGCATATATGTATTCATTTGTGCATATAGTGTGAGTGCATATATACATTTAAAAAAACGATTATAAATTCGAGGTCTTTTAAAACCAAACCTTAAACATATTGAAATGTACATGAATTCTAGTCAATTTATATTATAAATAGAGCAAGAGTTACTGCGGTTCTCACGGTTTCTTAACATATTGTTGGTTCTCAAAAGAACATGCCCCTATATAATATATATATATATATATCTATATATATATATATATAGTGACGTTATGGCTATGTGTAGTGATTAGTGAGTGTGAGCCAAAAGGTGATGTCATGTAGGCGTCATATTAGCGGTATTTCTTAGCAAGTGAGAAAAAAGTAATGATTTCTTTAGTTAGTATTATATTAGAAAAATAAAAATAAAAAGAAATTCACACATGCTTTAATTCCATTGGTTGAAGCAAATTAAAAAAAAAGGAGAAGCAACCCCAACGGCCACGATATGTGGTCTCACGCCCCCTCTCATGGAGAGTCGGGGCAGTGTGCGTGGGCGTGGTTGATGAGGTGGCTTCTCTCACTCCTCAAGTCACGGAGCACTACACATAGCCTAATGATTTGTAGGCGTATCCTTAGGGAATTAGGGTGATATATTCAGTTTGTAAAATAAGTTAAATACACGTATTGTTGTTGGCCTTTTATTGAAGACATTTGATTTTCGTAATTTATGGAAGATGTAACATAATGAACTTGAAGAACTTTATTTGCTTATTTTAAACCTCTAAATGAAGTTCAATGTATAATCAATTTAAAGTAGAGAATTGCAAAAAATCCTATAAATACTTATACCTTTTACTTTAACTGTGACTCATAAAACGGGATTTTTAACTCTCACGTTCTCTCATAGTGCATATGATTATCTTTCATGAACTATGCTTACACAATTTGTATAGTTTTTTATTTAAAGTTGGTTCTGTATTGAATGCTCTCATTATACAAATTAAAACATAAAAATGTTTAGAACTACCATATAATATAAAGAATTAACTACACACATGGTTCATGTGGTAAAGTTATATTATAATTTACGATTGTGGTCCCATTTCGTGAGAAATTACACTTTTAGTCATTGTTTCCTTCACCATAACGGTCTTGATCCTTTTTATAACCACTCGTCAGGGTTAGAGGCCAAGTTCTTGAGCAAGTTTTGCTTCCGTGACGGTCATGGTTTAGGCAATTCCCCACATTCTCCAACCATAAACTTTTTATCTAACTTTAAAATCATAAGATTAAAACCGTAATATAATATTATCTTCACACATATTCTCTATAAAATTAACTCCATCTAATATAAAATTATGCTTATAATATTACTCTCTACATTGATTAATTATTCGAAACGACTACCATCACCATCATAATGAACATTCTAACTATTAATAAACACAGGTCGGTAGCTACACTGAAAGTATTATTTTTTTATTACAAACTTTTATCTTATTTAAGTACTTTGATTTGAGCATACATAATAAATAAAAGTTTTGGTGAGACACTTGTCACTCTCATATGCATTCTTAACTTTTTTCCCGCTTCTCTTTCTATTAGTTATTACAAATTTCCTTAATTGTTTTTATAATGGATCCTTAACTTTTTTTTTCCTGCTTCTCTTTCCTATTAGTTATACAAACTTCTTTAATTGTTTTTATAATTTTTGGTTTCCCGCCTCTCTCTTCTGTTAAATAATAATAATTTCTATAATTCTTTTTATAAAACGCTTTTTTTAAATAGGTTTGTTCATAAAACATTTTTATAAATTGAACATTTCTTTCATTCTTTTTTACAAAACATTATAAAAAAATAACTATATAACGTTTCTAGAATTTATATTAAAAAAATATGTAATATTTAAATCTTTATTACTAAGTAGATATAACATTGCATTTATTCAACCCGTCTAATACACGAGGTTTCTAACCTGCTAACTAATAAAGAGGTTAGATGAGTTTGTTTATGCCTTTTTTTTTATCGAATTTGAAATTTTATATTAATAATATTAATATTAAGTATAGGACAATTACAATAAAGTGGCAGGTAAACGGGCAACAAGTTGCGCTGCAACCCCCTTTTGAATAGCAAAACCGATCATACTAAAAACAAAGTTTTGGGTCTTAGGGGCCGAAATATTACTATGCACGACTCGTTGAACCCTGTTTAGGAATTCCACTGCCTCCGGTGCTAGGAACCCAAAAGTATCAAAAGCAAAAGGGATAAACACGTGTTGGTTATCTAAACAAGCTTTCTCGTGTTTAGCAACTTTGTCTGATTCCGCCTTTAAAGCAGCATGACCCGTCACAACCCCATTGTCCCTAAGCCCCACAAGAGGGGACACTCATGTAAGGTCCACACAAGCGTGTTTCCCCCCTGCCCAACCAAACACAAGAATATCAGTCGGCCGTAGAGTAGACCTCCCTTCAAGCGGATCTGTTAGAAAGTTCACGGGAGCCTCTTTTTTAGCAGAAATTCCTGCCCGTTTGAGAACATCACAAAGAACATCCCTAACCAAATCATGCCTGTATTTAAACCCGGGTAACTCTTTGCAATGGACCGCATGCTCGCCAAAAGAATCCAAACAAGCCTTGCGGCAAACTAGGCATGGCTCATCAGTCGGAAACTAGGGGATCATTAGTCGATACTTGAGGATAGCCCGGTACTCCACAGCCGACATATGCTGACCTAGTCCTTCAATGGGGATAACTGTTAGAAAATCTTGAGCCCGAGGAGTCCGGAGACATTCAAACACCGCTTTTTGGCGAGGTGATAAATCAAACTTTACTCCCAAATTCTGGACGATTCTGCTAAATAAGGCATTCGCCAAAGCATGTTGGGCTTTAGGGGGGCGGTGTCCTTATTAGAGAAACCGCTAAGATCGAAATCAGGAAGGGACATGCGCAAGCGATCCATCGCACACCCATAATCAGAGTCTAACCCATCAATATCACAACCCCGAAGAATGTGGTCCTGTAAACTCCAAGATTGTGTCCTCGAGGCCACAAATGCATAAGTAGATATATCCTGAGCCGCACATAAACGCAAACCCCCGAAACGGGTTGGAAGTGGTGCCAACCTCCATTGAAAATCCCCAAAAAAAGCACCACCATAAACCACGATATCCTCGATCGCACCCCGGAGGCCCTTGTCAAAAATTGAAACAGCTTCCCCCACATACATAGGCTGGCATGTTTTGTGCCTTTGTTTATGAAATTATTGTTTACTCAAGTTTGAAACCCGCTTCTTATTACTTTAGGCGTCGTCTTTTTTGGACTTGAGTATTGTTCACATAAACACACATATTTGTTGTTTTTATCTTTAATTTTTTTTTATCATCATGGTTCACATACATTTTTTTTTATTTCAATATTTTGCTTTGTACTTCCAATTTGTTCCATTCCAAAATATAACGTTCATGTTTTTTTTTAAAATAATTTCGGGGTTATCATGGGCCGTTGATGTTACCGCCGCAACGTTTAAAATCGGGCCGGATGATTACGTACTTAACCACGTAAACCGCAACACTTATAACTAAGTCGGGTAAAATATTATATATTTTTTACTTTTCTAAATACGCCTTTCGTGTTTACGCTCATTTTTACAACAACGTAACTTTTATTAATTTTTAGATATATCGTTACGATTATGACGTGAGAATTAAACCGCCGCAACACGCGGATAAAATTACTACTTCTAATAATAATCATAAAAAAATATAGCATTCATCATCCAAACACTTTCTGTTTAAAATTAAAACATTAGGAAACAACTTTCAACACGTCGAATCTTGTCAGGTTGTACATCTTGCTGTACCAGTTGTACACTTTTCTGTAGCAGCAGTACCTTGTGCAGCTGACCCTTTCTCACCCGTATAAATGGTGAATTCACTTTGACCATCTCCAATCCATTCAATTTGCATTCATAATCATCAATGGCGGAGCAGCAACGCTAATCTAGTAATATTTGCAATCAAAACACACGATTCATCAATCGGATTGTGTTTCTTATCCCCCTGCCATCGATCAGTTCTTCAATCTTTTCCGTGTGGTTTTGATTTAGTTGAGTTTAGTTAATTTTTCGATCGGATTGATCGACTAGGGTTCCGATTTAGGGTTTAATGTAAATTTTGGGGGTGGATGGTGGCGATTGGAGATGAAAAGGCGAAAAACTGAAGATTATTGCGATAAGCGTTAAGTAGATCGGAGTTTATTAATGGAATTAACATCACATTCGAAGTTGTATTCCAGTGTTTCTCCTCCGGCTCCAATGCACCAGTCTTCATCTTATGGCGGTAGGTCAAGTGTCGGTTATATTGAACACACCGTCACAAAATTCGATACGCTCGCTGGCGTCGCAATCAAATATGGCGTTGAGGTAGTTTCTTAATTCAATCATCCGGAATCATGTTGTTTACCTTCTATTTCCAGTTTCCTTTTTGTTTGATAGTTTGCTTGATGAATTTGTGGAATTGTGGAAGTTTATTATAATAATTAGTTGATTAATACGTCAATTATTCATCGTCAATATTTAGAAAACCTAATAACAAATCTGAATGTTTTGGAGCAAAAGGTTAAGAAACTGTAGTTCAATAGAATTGAATACTTATGAGTTTACTGTACTTAAATAGTTGTTTCTAGGAAGGATTGTAGTTAGTTAGGTCTTCTCAAGGTTTGTTGATGGTTATTTGGATTTGACTGTGAATTCATTGTTGCATTTGGATTGTGATGATGTCAATTTCTTTCTTAGGTGGCTGACATCAAGAGGATGAATGGCCTGACAACTGATTTACAAATGTTTGCACGCAAGTCGCTTAAGATACCATTACCAGGAAGGCATCCACCATCTCCCATAATGTCGAATGGATATCACACTCAAGGGTAATTATATTTTTCCTTTCACATATTGTTATGAAATCTATAAATTGTTTTGTTTCATCATCCCAAATTAGGGTTCACTATTGATTGTGGAACTCAATGAGTCGATGGGATTGTTCGATGTTTTTGTACTATTGCTCTGTCTCAAATCGTGAGAAAATGCAACGCTTTCTATATTAAATTGTCATGGAAGTAACAGTGCTTCCCGAATTAGTGTATATTAGTGTGCCTGATGAAGCATAGGTCTCAACTCTCATGATCATTAGTTATTTATATAAAATGTACTTCATAGAATTCCATAAATTCTGGTTATACTCTTGCAGACAAACCAGCTCTGAGGTGACCCATTCCAGCAGTATATTATCAGATTCATTTAGTCCATTTAGATCATTGAAATTATCATCTTCACCTCAAAGGAACATCTCATCATCAATCAATTCTTTAAGAGATTACTATGGTCTCCCACCAAATGGTCAGAAAGGTGCCAGCAAAGGTTATAAAATGACTCAAACCGACCCACCTCTTGGTCTTCACAGGAAGTCAAAAAGTGAAAATAATGGGTTTTCCAAGATTCGTAAAACGGATAATGTTCCTGTTCCAAACAATAAGGCAGCTGGTTCTGATAAAAGCATTGATAAGTTGGTAAGAAGGCGTAAATCAGAGGTTGACCTTAACAATCGCACCCTGGAAGACTTAGCAGCATTGCAGCCTAAAATAGCTAACCATACAACTACTGAACTCGAATCAGGTGCACCCAACATGGTTCCATTAGGATCCAGAGACTCGTCAGTGGCTCAGGCTTTCAGTGGGGTGAGGAAGTCTTCAAGTGCACCAAGTTTTCAACATTCAGAGACTAATAATAGTAATAATTATAACAATACTCCGGCTTCATCGTCAATTTGGCCAATTTCTATGCTGAATTTCACTGCTGATCTTCAAGCCATGTCCATAGCAGCCTTAACAAGTCCACTTTTTGATGGATTGCCAAAGCCAACAAGCGGGCGGAAGAACAAGGCGGCTCGTGATTAGTAAATTGTTTACTTTTTTGTGTCTATTTAAACGATAGAAGACAAATTGGTGTCATTTTGAGAAAATAGAAAGAATTGGTGTCATTTTGAGAATACAGAAAGAATTGGTACAATTATTGTCCAGGGATACACACTTTAGATAACAGTTGGAAGAGAAGGTTGAATATGTCTGTGTTGACTTAAAATATGTAATATTCTTTTTTCTTTGTTTCAAACCAAGACTTGTAAATTAGTGGTTGCTAGTTTCCCACCAAACCCCTAACCATCAGTCGATGATATTTTGCTAATAAAGCCAAAATCACCAAACCACTGATTTATATTTTAAGTATTTATTTTTGTATAAAAAATAACAATTTACTCCCAACTCTTTAGGTCTGTATTTTTTTGGAACCTATTACCTTTAATGGTAAAGAGTTAATTACACGGATGGTCATGTGAAATATTCATATTACTTGAAATATGGTCTCAAAATTTGTGAAATTACAGTCATGACATGATCTCAATTGTTTACTAAATCATAAAACCGTGGTCCTTGATATAAATGGAAGTTAAATTTTCCAATTAAATGAGTGTAAATGAGTTGTAATAAATACATAAATGAGTTGACGAGTTGTAACGGAGGTATAATAAAGTCGTAAACGAGTGACGAATTAAGTTTAAAAAATATACTTTTTTAATCTTGAATTTAAACAGTGACATGTTAATCAAATATTTAGGTTATGACAAAAACAAATATAAAATAGTATACTTAGAAGAGTTTTTTTTTACCTAAAAACTTACTCAAACTATAGTTTGTGTGATTGTGTCTTTTAAGAATATTTTTTTTTTCATGAAAGAGATCCTGATTATAGAATTCGTTCTAGACTCCTAAAACGGTTGACCCGAGTCCGTTTTCCATTAATCATTTAAAATACATGTTTAAATTACCAAGAATTTATATATTCATCAAATCCAAAACAATTTTTTTTTAATTAAAAATATGAAATACTTTATCCACTCAAACGCTCCCGCGAAAGTAGCTTCCAGATTCTGGATAAGAAGGCGAGGAGCGAGAGGGAGAGAAAGCTCGGAGCAAAACGAAAATGGTGTCTGCTAAATTGCTAATTCATTCTTCAAACCCTACTACACCGATTAACCCTTCGTCTCTCCTCAATTCTCTCTTCAATCATCGTCATCCTACTCCCGCTGCTACTTTTTTTCATCCTCGAAGCTTCCAACAACCTTCCCGGAGCTTAAATGCCATCAAAGCCTCTGTGCTGAACCGCCGGGACTTCATTGCCGATACCGCCGCCGCAATTTCACTTGCGCCGGTTATTGGATTGGACTCCACCTCCGTTGCCAAGGCTGACACCCTGTCTGAATGGGAGAGAGTTTTACTTCCGATTGATCCCGGCGTCGTGCTTCTCGACATCGCGTTCGTCCCCGACGATCCTGCTCACGGTCTCAAATCTGTTCCATGTTTGATTTGTTATTTCAAAATTCTGACGATGATTTTAATTGATTTTGAGTGACATTTGGATGGTGATTTGTGTTAGGGTTTCTGTTGGGGACCAGACAGACTCTTTTGGAGACGAAAGATGGGGGCAACACGTGGGTTTCTCGGTCAATATCTTCAGCTGAAGATGAAGATTTTAATTATAGATTTAATGCGATAAGTTTCAAGGGAAAAGAAGGATGGATTGTTGGAAAACCAGCAATTCTGTTGCATACATCAGATTGTGGAGATAGTTGGGAGCGTATACCGTTAAGTGCTGAACTCCCAGGGGACATGGTAAGGCCTTAATTGATCTACTTTACTTGTGTTTATATCTCTTAATCTTTATTATTACAATCATAGTTATCTAACTTGTAACTTTTATTATACCATTTGACCCATTGCATTTATGTGAACTTGTTAAAGATTTGTAGGTTTATGGGTGTCAGTTATAGCACATTACCACTTTTCTTGTACAAAGTGGTATGTTGATCTCAAAATTTCTACAAGTTCTGGCCAAACTGATCTGAAACATCCAAAAATGGGCTAGAACCAGCCTAAAGCCCTAAACTAGCTCTGAACAAGCCTAAAACATGTCTTAAACCCTTTAAAATGGTATGTTTATGGTATGCGCCTTGCTTATCTCGGCCCGAGCTTTTTAAGCGCCTTGCACACTATGAAGCCAACATGTTTCTTAGCTAGCCTGTGATGTTCAACTTCATCACTAGAGTGAGAGATAATAGCAGGACACTTTGAAGACCCTAGGGCCTGTTAGGTTAAAAGGGGTACAACCCCTGGGCCCGTTAGGCTAAAAGGCTAACCTATGGGCTACATTATTACTTGTTACTCGTTAATCTTGATTCTAGAAGCAGGATGGCAATATTGTATATCTAAGTTCTTATTTCTTTTTTATTAATTTGCAGGTGTATATAAAGGCAACTGGAGAAAAAAGTGCAGAGATGGTAACTGATGAAGGTGCAATATATGTTACAGCCAACAGAGGTTACAACTGGAAGGCTGCAGTACAAGAAACTGTTTCAGCTACTCTTAATAGGTGATCTGTAATTCATAAGGGTGCTTGGTTAACACGATTATTTCGTCGTTTTTAACAATCAAATAAAGTTACACAGTCCTATTCTTGGTCAAACTAACAGTTGCAATGCTCTATTTCAATTGCAGAACAGTCTCTAGTGGTATTGGTGGTGCTAGTTACTATACAGGCACCTTCAATACTGTGAATCGGTCCCCCGAAGGAAATTACGTTGCTGTTTCCAGTCGGGGTAATTTCTACCTGACTTGGGAACCAGGACAGGTTAGCCTTTTATTATTGATGCTTCATAAAATGACCATTTTACCCTTGAAATGTTTGTGTGTAAAACAATCACTAGTTTATATACATTTGTACAATTGTAGCCATACTGGCAACCCCATAACAGGGCAGTTGCAAGAAGAATCCAAAACATGGGTTGGAGAGCAGATGGCGGCCTATGGTTGCTTGTACGTGGTGGCGGTCTTTATCTCAGCAAAGGCACAGGGGTATGTGAAAGTTCAATAATGCCTTTGTTAACATGTTTCTATATAAAATAATACAATTCTTCTTTAAATTGACTTTTTGTTTGACAACCTGAACCTTCATCCTGCAGATAACCGAGGAGTTTGAAGAAATTCCAGTACAGAGTCGTGGTTTTGGTATTCTTGATGTTGGTTACAGATCAAAGGTTGGTAGTCTCTGTTTGTATTAAGTTTTTTGTTTGGTTTGCACACATGGAAGTTAATAGACAATTTGAGCTAACTGTAACTTATACAGGAGGAAGCTTGGGCAGCTGGAGGAAGTGGGATCCTTTTGAAAACTACCAATAGTGGAAAGTCATGGAACCGTGACAAAGCGGCTGATGATATTGCTGCCAACCTTTACTCAGTAAAGTGAGTTTTTAAGCAACTTTTTGATCTAACACATGATTTTTCACTTTTAAACTTCAAACGATTTATCTATGTTTAATTTATGATGATCATCATCTTACCTATCTTCTGTAGGTTTATCAACGAAAGACAAGGATTCGTGTTAGGAAATGATGGAGTCTTGCTAAAGTATCTTGGATGATTTCATGGTATGCAATCTGTTAATGCTTGCTTTTTTTGTTTTTTCCCCTAAATGTTGGATTTGTGGAGATGAGGACAATGTGGCAAAATGAGCGGGTCAGGTTGACCCGCAAAGACTTTTTTTTTAAATTTGTAAATAAATAATATGCCACACATGATAATATAAACTTTGTTATGGTAATAATAATTTATTTCTTAAGAATAAAACCATTTAGAAGGTTTGGTGCATTGAAGTACATGTTCATGTTGGGTGATTTAAACCTGCTTGACCCCTTTCCTTTTGATCTAATTTTTAGGATTTACCAGTTTGACCCGTTTGAGATAAAATACAACCCAAATTGACCCGTTTAACTAGGTCAAATTTTGTCACATGACGTTAGGGACAACTATGTTTACGGTGAAACTAACTATTCTCCCATCATGCAGGTTTTGTGAAACTTGTAATTTTGTAAACGCGAAAAAAGTACCATACATATTTGGGTACCACGGAGAAAGTAAGTTCATTTATATTGAATTTATGATGTATTTAGTGAGCAACCCAACTAAGCGCGATTGTTTGTAAAATTCTTGTAAATGAATTCAAAAACGACAACATAAACTTCTTTTATCGTCTTTGATTCTTCTTTTGGTATGTTGTTGGGTAGTTAAGGTTCGTTTTCTCTTAAACTACATGTCAAAGAGATTCAAACACGCCAGGGAATAAAAAGCAACAAATTAGAAGTTTATTTAAGGAATGTTTTATTTAATTTCATCTATAACACAAATGTATTTTGCACATACTCTACTATTCTTTCATTTTGTTCAGGGACGACTAAAAATTCTGAGCCTGATGAAAAACTGAAACCAGAAATATTTGGGATGAACATTCTTTAAAATTTTTTATGGATTTGAGACTGGTATGGAAAGATGTGATACCTACCCAATTAACTGAACTTGTTACTCGAATATATTAATATATTATATAATCTAAAAATATGCAATAAATACTATCTTAGAAGTTATAAACTTCAAATTATAAATACTATAAGATTTTTAGAATTTTAGTTGTATATTTTAAGTTAGTTTTTGAGATGAGTTGAAGATAGAGTTTCATGTAATAGGGCATTTCAACACGTAAACTTTAACCCAAAATATCATAAATGAGTATATTTGATTCCTGCAAGTATAGCACCTGTGAACCCAATGAGTATTAACGGGTACCCACGGGTATGATAACATAATTACCAAAACTAAATACCCTACACATCTCATCCCTAGTTTTATTTAGAATAGATGATGAAAATTTTGGGTTGAGCCGCTAATTATGGTTTTGAAAAATGATGAACCAAATCAGTCGGGTTGGTTGGGTAAGCTGGACCAAGTAAACCCATCAAAATGGTTTGGTGATTTGAACTGAAATTCCTTTTTTCTAAAATCTCTAGTTTGTATTATTATTTTTTTATCATAAAGATGTTCATTAACCTAATACGCATACATAATTGTATGTCAAAAAAAACGAAAAAGGTTAAATTCTAAACCATCTTTTAAACGTTCAAAATTCAAAACCGAATCATGGGTGAACCGTGCACCGTTAAACCGAATGAACTTACTAATCTGCTTTGGTTTAGATGGTTTGGTGGGTTTAGCTGTTTATTAAGACCCCTTTGACTTCCATTTTCATACTAAAAACAATACTAGAGAGGTTTAATCCTTGACCATTCCCGTGTGAATCATTTCATTTTTTTAGAACGACGAGTCACATGTTTATGGATTTTTTTGGCTACCAACCCAAGTGGCGTGTGAATTGTTTGATGGATTTAAAAAGAAAGGTTTGTAATTTTTCAAAACCCTGGTATCAATACTTTTTGGTCCTTTCGGTAATTAGGTTTATACACACAATCTTCGTTTCACATGAACAAAATAAATTCTCTCCAAGAGGGTGGACATGATCGTTTTACAAATACATGTAAATGTAATATGCCCATATTTTATGGCCTATATTTTTTTTATAAATAAAATCATATTCAAAAGACTTAATAACAACAAATATTAGGAACTTGATTCGTGTCATGTCTATATAACCGACTATACAAAATACATGACATTTACACAGAAGTTTGGGAGTGTAGTAGCCGATAACAAATCATAACAAGAGATTACTTATCTTTCTATACATATACAAAATCAAATAATAAGTTTAACTATTTCTCTAATAACTTGACCTTACGACAAAATAATATATTATAAATGTTTAGTCAATGCTTCATAAATACAAGCGATGTTTAATTTCCACAAAATGCAAAACGTCATGCTATAGATTAGGTGTCGTTTAAAAAAAAGTTAAATGTAAAAAACAATAGTAGTAGGCTATAAATTATAGTAGAGGAGTTAATCGAGTAAGTTTTCACGCTATTCACATTTAAAATTTGTGAAATTGAATTCAAATTCGAAAAACGATTTGAATCCGAATATTTAAACTCGGTTTGAATTATGGGTTGATTTTAACAAAAACAGACTATGAAAAAATAAATAAATTAAATAATTTATGTATTTTTATTAAAAAATATAATTAAATATATAAATCAAATTCGAATATCTAGGTCTAATTGGTTTCAAAATCACACATTTAAATTAAGTTTAAAACTGAATTTAGAATTTTGTTTCAATGCTAACTTGATTCAAGAAGTGAATTTGAATTATGTTCAATTCAAAATTAGGTTTTTCAAATCGAATTTGAGCAATTAAGGGCATCTCTACTCTTTTAAAAAGAAAGAAAAAACTCAATTTTGGTCCCCAATTTTTTTTAGACATTAGGGTTCTGGTCATTGGTAACAATGAGATTTTGTTTCATATTTTCACTGTATTTGGATTGTTATAAGCAAAATTTTTAGATTTATAGAGGACTTACAAACTTGATTTTAGTTTCTAGGTGAATATAGTGGACTCCAGCAAAGCTGAAAGGATTTTTTGTTCACGTGACAAGTGTTAGTGATTTTAGTGTTATCTAACTATTTAGTGTAATTAGATTTACTTAATAATCAAATTATAAGTCATAATAAAACATTAAACAAGTTGATAAATGTAGATATGAGAACTTCACAGTTCACAGTTAAACGTGATCAGATGTGAATAGTACGATGATTGATGACCTCTTGAGAAGTCTTCAGCAAGACAACCAGAAACAAATCCTTAGTAGTTACATAGTTATATTATTTCTTAAGTGAAAAGATGTAGATTTAAACCGTAATTAGTGAATGTGTGATAAAAAAAACCAAGTAATTAAGTTTTTAGTCTCTTTAGAGAGAGAAATTTTTTTGGGTGGGTGGGGTAGGGCATACAGCATACGGGGAAAAAATGTGGTCCGAGTGATTGACACTCCAACGCTTTTCAGCTTAGATTATATCGCCATCGTCGGAGCTTCCAAGACCAAAACCCACTCTTCAAATATCATCAACCTTCTTCACTTCAAAATCATCTACGATTGCTCCCCTTCGTTATTCTCTCCCTTCATTTTATCTATCTCGAACGCTCATGGCTGCTGCATCTGCGTCTTTGGCCGGATCGGCCGCCGTCGCTTTCAAATCCAACCGATTCTCAAACAACTATGCAATCAAAGCCGGCGGCCGGACATCAGTTCAGTTTCAACGGAGCTTCAATCATTCACAGTGCGGATCTAAACTTTCATTTGCTTCATCTGGTATGCCTATCGATTGATTTAGGTTTTATGATTCGATATGCTTATGTTAATAAAATTGTATAACTAGTTACCTTTTCTCCAAAATTTGGGCTCATATTTCAGTAGGATGAGATCGAATTGTTGTTTCTTGTACGAATTAGTTTGAATTGTTTTATTAAATCAGTGACCGCTGATGAACTGAACCTAAATAATGGATAACTTTCAGATTCAAAACATTAATTCTGTAAACTGATAGTTTACAAGATAATAAGTGAGTGTTCTCATCTATTGCTTGAAAGACTTTTGAAGCATGTAATTCAGTTTCTTTTTCTCTTAAATTCCAGTAAGGTTAATGTAACAATGTAAATGAATTATTGTAAATATTCAATAGCTGTTGAGCATAGAGAATGCTAATTCAGAAGTGGTGCAGCTCTAGTTATGATCTTTCATGAAGATTTAAACATGAATTTATTTACACATTGGATACATTAAATACTATTTATTGTTATACAACATTTGTGTGTTACATTGCTGAAATTGTTTAGCACACACGATTTTAATGAGATTTGCAGGTGTAAAAGCACAGGTGGCTACCGTTGAACAAGCAAGTGTTGATCCAACACAAAAGGTGGAAGCTCCTGTTGTTGTTGTGACTGGAGCCTCTAGAGGTATCGGCAAGGCAGTTGCACTAGCTTTAGGCAAAGCTGGTTGTAAGGTCAGAGAAACTTTTAGTATGTATGACTGAAAAGTTTGTTGCACACTGAATATCATCAGACTCATGAGCAACTAAGACATACGTACATATCATATCAGTTTGTAAATGCATAAAATCGTATGTTCTCTACATTTATTCTTTTTTATCAGTAATGTTCTCTTAATCTTGGGTTTCTACATTTCTTTATGTGAGTGAGCGTGATTCACTGGATGTTTTGGTTGTGGGTCTGAGATTATTGTACCTTCCGTTCTTATGGTAGTTATGGCTTAATGTTTCAGGTTTTGGTTAATTATGCAAGGTCGTCTAAGGAGGCAGAAGAAGTTTGTAAAGAGGTGAATTTATGACATGTAACTTATTCTTCTTAATAGGATATAAGGGGGAAACAAATTAAAAGGCTCGGTTAATCTTGTTATCTTGAAAAACAATTGGTTGCATAAAAATGGAATGGGCTATTTCCTTTCAGATTGAGGCATCGGGTGGTGAGGCACTTGTATTTGGTGGAGATGTTTCAAAAGAAGAAGACGTTACATCTATGATCAAAACCGTGAGTGAAAATGATGTCATATCTTTGATTCAGTTTTTAAAATTTTTTGGATTTCGTTTGACCTTGGGAACATTACAGGCAGTTGATGCTTGGGGGACTATTGATGTACTGGTCAACAATGCAGGTTACCTAATTCTACTTCCCCCACCCTATTTTCTGCAAGTCCTACTTCTCGGTTCTATTTGGTAGGAGAGAAGTTACATGAAGAGAAGAGATCTTTTAAAAAAGAGAACAGAAATAAGTAGATTCTTCAGTTTATACTCTCATTTAGAGTTGAAACGGCACTCAAGTAAATAAAGCAAGTTAATCCTGACAGTAATTGACTGTAAAAACCAAGAAAATCGGACACTATTAGGAGGCAAATAATTGATTGAAATATGGACTACTATATTTATATTAAATTTTAGAGAGAAAGTTTGGAAAATGGTCTTTTGCTCTACTTTTTTCTGTCATTTCTATTTTGTGTATATGTAATTGTTGCAGAGATTATTATTATCTTCTTTCATTTTCTCTTCTAATCCAACATAAAAAGAGAGACAATCTGACGTCCATGTTCTTCAGCTTTCTGCAATTTTCTTGTTATTCTTTTATCTTCTGTGTTTGTTTTTCTAATTCAACTTCAATCAATGATACAGGGATTACAAGGGATGGTTTGATGATGAGGATGAAGTTATCTCAATGGCAGGAGGTTATTGATTTGAATCTCACTGGTGTATTTCTATGTACACAGGTCTAGTTTCTAGAACATTCCCAAATATTTGTAGACAGTTACATCATTGTTGGGGATCTACAATCATATTTAGGTATTATTATTTTACTGAATTTTATCTCTTTTCAGGCGGCTGCCAAAATTATGATGAAGAAGAGAAAGGTAGTCACTCACATCAGTCTTTAGTTTCTATTTCTTTTTCCCCTTTACATTTTCTATTTTCACCATTTTTGTTGCTTCGTCACCCACATCTTAAAATGCAAAGAAAATGGTAAATTTCTCAGGGAAGAATAATCAATATAGCATCTGTTGTTGGTCTAGTTGGCAATCTTGGGCAAGCCAATTACAGTGCTGCAAAAGCCGGAGTTATCGGGCTTACTAAAACTGTGGCAAGGGAATACGCAAGCAGAGGCATAACTGTGAGTTTTTGCAGCTCTACCTTCATCTCGTATCTATATCTCAGTTACTAAATTAATCTGTAGCCTGTAGGTATAGTTGTAATTAGGTTTCTTTTTCTGTAACAGGCGAATGCTATTGCCCCTGGATTTATTGCATCTGATATGACTGCTAAGCTCGGGGAAGACATTGAGAAAAACATCTTAAAGACAATTCCCTTAGGTGGGTTTTTTTTTCTTTCGGTTTTTCTAGAGGTGACAACTAGGACGAGCTGGTTGGTAACAAGTCAAAACAGGTTCAGGTTGGGTGGATCGGGTTAGGTTGCCCATAAAACACTTATTTGTCCAACTTTAAAGTTTTAAAATAAAGTGGCCTATTCTATGCATTAAGAATACACTTTGGTCAACTCTCGACCCATTTGATATGATGAACTTACTCGCATATTTTATTATTCTACTTCCCTACATCCTCAAAAAAGAAGCAACATTTTCCAACTTCCATTTATAATTTCCCAAAAAAGTACCGCGTACAAAATTTCATTTTTAGTCAAGTTAACAATCCTAATCTGCTTTTTCGACCATCTCATTAGAAAACTAATTTAAGTCTATTCTTTAGCATTTTAAACATTTGATAATTGTTAAATAATTATCTTCAAGTACTTGTCAAATCAAATATTGCAATTGGTGACTTTTAAAATATGACAATAAATTGATTTACAGGGAGGTACGGCAATCCTGAAGAAGTTGCCGGGCTTGTCGAATTCTTGGCTCTCAATCCCGCAGCTGCTTACATGACTGGACAGGTTCTTATAAATTATTTCAAAACTTTGAATATCAAACATAAGGAGTATTCCATTTCTGACATGTATCACATCATATTTGAAAAAAGAAAATCTATAAAACTCGTCATTGTTACTAGTAAATTTGGACACCCATATAAAACTCTTCATTGTTCTACAAAACCTGCACGATAACGATGATGTTGGACACCCATATCAGTAGAAATATCCCTCCTGCCCCTATCTAATTATTCCCATGATTTGGTGGTTGGTGGTTAAGAAACCAACCATAAAGTAATTTACTTACAAATTATGAGATATTTTACACATTTATGTGTCTTGCAGGTGCTTACCATTGATGGAGGAATGGTTATGTGAGAGCACCAAAAGCCGAATCAACCGAAATTTATGGATGCTTAGATTTTGCCTTGAGATTACAAAATAATTAGTTACCCGTTAAGCATTTGCAGTCTTGTCAAACTTATGAATTGAAGTGAAACAAATGTGTTCCTATTTTTAATCTTATTTAGTTGGGTAGCCATGTTGCTCCACATTTTGACTTATGAATAGTATGGTTGGACACCACACATCGTCCACCCACTTTTTTTTTAACGACTAACGAATACTATAAGCCTGTCCATCTGGTGAAAGGTCACTCACGCTCCCGAACGCAGATAGTGCTGGTGACCCCGCCCGCCCGCCATTTTAGGGGAAACTCACCACCCAAAAACCCACTATTGTAAAATCCCTGGCACATCTAATCATATTGCATCAAGTAAGTCTTGAAAGTTGAAACGACCTCCACATTGAAAGGCCATGAAACCTGAAGGTGCCTCCGCCCAAACCAATTAATCTAAGGCTCGTTGCCACATCGTCGTCTCACTGATGGAAATTATTAATGTTCAAAGTCAAATCTAGTAGGGATGACCAGTTGTGAGTTTAAAGACATGTCCAATCATATTAAAGAAAATGTAACATTTTTTTAAGTCCTTTAACTGAAATTTTTAAATAATAAAGTTTATGAGCTTGTTAAAACAACATTTTATGAAGTTAATACTAGCAAACCAGCTGCTTGCACATTTGACGTATAGGTTGGGTGATGGTGTAAATTATTTTAAACTAACATATTTTTATCTTTACTTGCATATCAAGTGAAATATTTGACTCATTTTTACTAGCTTCTACTGCATAACCGAGAATCCTACATGTAAAACACTAAAACATATATTGACACGTCTACTTTAGGCCCGCTTTTACTATTTTCGTTTCTCAAAGTGTTATATAAAATAAGCAATGTGTACTTGTTTGAGCTACTACTCGATACCGAACTCATAGACTCATGTATGTTTTACGTGGAACCATGTTTTAATAGATAAACTTGAAACAAATTTTGAAAACATTGGTTAAAATGGTTTTTTGTATTTTGAATCACGAACTTTGTCATTCAATCCTGAACCAAATTTATGTCGAAATTCCAAATACCTCCCTCGTTTGACATTTTTGCTTGTCAAAAATAAAAACTTCCATTGATCACAAGCTGCTGTTTGTTTCTTTCCCTTCAAGTAACCGACAACAAGTAAAACATGTACACGTCAATAATCCTCTTTTCTTTAACCGACCGTATTATGAACCCTAACCGCCGTCTTTATGCATTTGTTTCCGTCTCATACAAAATATACCCCTATAAATAATCCCATTATTGCTCAATAATCAAACCATTCTCCTTTTTTGTCATGTCAAAAGACGTCTTCTCAAACAAAAAAAAATCTTTCTTTTTTTTTCTTCCTACTACGATAATCGATTACAATAGGCAAACGGGTAAACTTACTTGCTTATTGTGTCTTCATCTTTGCCTATCCTGGTCGAGTTCGACTGATATCTCTTCTTGATGATCGGATCGGTTTCTTCTCAACCCTTAAATTCCGTTCGGCCTGGTTGTTGATCTTTGGCTTGTTCTTTCTAGATCGTATCTTCAAGCTCTGATACCAATTGTAAAACACAGAGTTATGATTCCACATTATCGATATGATCAAGAACAATTAGGGTTCCATCCCCAATAATGCCACCTTCTTCCAATCGGCATCCACCGTTAAACTGCTACAAGATTCCCAATCCGAGTCACCATTCCACCGAGTCAACCACCCATGTTCCGCCGACAACCCAAGATTCTTAAATGAATCAAACTATTTGCTTAGCAAATCTTTCCCTCTACCGCTAACGATAACACCACGTTTTTCGGGTCGTTTGATAGCACATTCAAGATCGAAATAACTTCTTTGCTCGGAGTTTTATCAATCGAAGCCCGTGGCATCATTGTTCCATCATAATCAAGTAAGATCAACCGACTGGTTGTCTTTTTATAAGATGAAACAATGTGTTCAACCGATAGTTTCCTGACGTTCAACCTAAGAGCCACAACCGACGGATTGAACGTCAGGAAACTATCGATAGAACACATTGTTTCATCTTATAAAAAGACAACCAGCCGGTTGATCTTACTCGCTTATGATTGAACAATGATGCCACGGGCTTCGGTTGATAAATCTCTGACCAAAGAAGTTATTTCGAACTTGAATGTGCTATCCAACGACCCGAAGAACGTTGTGTTTATCGTTAGAGGTAGATAGAAGGATTCGTTAAGCAAATGGTTTGATTCGTGTCAGAATCTTGGGTTGTCTGCGGAACATGGGTGGTTGACTCGGTGGAACGGTGACTCGGATTGAGAATCTCGTGGCCGCTTAGCGGTGGATGTCCATTGGAAGAAGTTGCCATTACCGTTAATGGAACCCTAATCAGAAATTGAAGTTTGTCATTATTGTAGGCGGTTGATGCTTGGGGGACTGTTGATATATTGGTCAACAATGCAGGTTACCACTTTTCCTATGTACACAGGTTTGAATCTTGATGGACGATGGAATTGATTAGAATCGACGATGGATGTTAAATTTAATTGGAAGCGGGAATTAGAAGGTTAGAGTTGGGATCGATGAATAAGAATAGTCGTGTTTCTTGTAAGTTTAAAATTGTAACTTTATAAAAGATGGGGATATATGTAATTTTAGTTTTGAGTTAGTTATATATGTAATTAGGGTTGAAAATAAGGAGATATATGTAATTCTACCTTTTACAAAACTCAAATCTTGTTGTATTGTATTTTACTTTGTTTTCCGTTGTGTGCAAGATATATCAAATAATATAACAATAGTCCCATTTTGTTAACAAAAAGTTACATTGTTGGAAGGAATGAGATGATATCATATGACATTCAAATAGGACATATCTATTAGTGTCAGAACTAAAAAATTTCAAGTTTAAACTACTCTACCGTGACAAGATGAGGGGTAAGACCAAAAGAAGCGAGTTACCCCTGTTAATAGAATTTTTTACTAGTCAGAGGGTCAAGGAACCCAGACACTCTTCTAGTTACGATACCAATGAATCTATAGTTACTTTAAGTGTTACCATCAAACTCATTAATGGGCATAATATATAATGAGGAAGTTTTAAATATTAACGAACGAAAGTTATTAAGGAAAATGAAATTAACAGAAAATAAAACCGGCTAGAAACGTATATTATATATAGTATAAGGGTTAAAAATAGAAAAAAAAAACTTATGTGTCAAATTATTATTAACTATAACAATTAGCAACCGATGAACAGGGTTTTCTTCCTCTGCTTCGCCTGCCTTCCCCCTCCGCTTTTTCTTCCCAGGCAGGTGCTTCTCTCATCATTTTTTGTCATAAGAATTTGTATCAATTGATGTGGTTGGACACTTTATGCTTTGCCTGTTTTTATGGTAATTTCCGATCATGATGGTTATGGTTCAAGCATTGTTTTTTTGTTGTTCTGCATCGTGTTTTTCAGAACTGGAGCCGTGGAACCTGTCCGATTGTGCCTACTTGAACCGTTTATGTTTGAACCGGCCGTTTGACTGTGTTACCCATCTTAGATGGATAATCTGCATCTGCACTGATGAGTTAATGAGTTTCACTCATGTCATGAAGCTTTGCAATGGTGGAATCAAGCTTCCTCAAGGATCTTCACTTGATAGAATACTAGAAAACATTCCTCTACAGATGTTTAAAGAACTTATTCGGTCAGATGGTGAGGGGCTTGCCAAATACTCGATAAGACAACTCATTGAAGGTACTAATTCTGTTGAACATGTTTGTGTTAAAAAAAAGTTTGGCTATTTTAATTTCAACATTTCATATTATGCTGTTTTTACGGGCTGAACTAAATGTATGTGTAAATAAGGTGCTTAGAAATAAAAACGGGACTCACAAAATAAATAGTCACATTATAACTGACCTTTGTGATCTTTCATCCAAGATCAATGGAAAAATTTGATCATGGTATCAATGTAGGTTGTTTGATAAGGAGCAAGAACAAAACACATGTGATAATGAGATTATTAAACTTTTCTAGAGCTAGCATTCTAATGATCAACAAATAAGTTGTATCACATTGTAGGGTTACCTGTATGTTATTTAATTTGTTTTTGCAGATATCTAGGGTCAGAGTATTCATGTATCCAAGCAACATTTAAGGTATTATTACAGTCTTCTTTGCTTCAATGGTTTCTTGAATTTTTTCTTGGTAAATTTACCCGCCCGATGTTTTAAGAACATAATTAGAATGCAACAGCAGTTATTTGTTTGTTACACTTTCAAGAGAGTCCATTATTATTGATGCTTTATGGAGGTAACAAACCACAAGAGTTCATGACCTAAACTTATTTCTGCATTTTTTGACTCATGAAGTGCTGAATAATTTAACCATGTATTAATTCACACATATTTTCGTTAAGACCGTTTGTTTCTTCATCTGAATGTTTATTTATACTTTAGTTTGCCTATTAAAGATACTGGTATGTCTTAATGATTCAATTAGTATTATCAAATTTATGGGCTGAACTGATTAGCATGTTCTTATGTTGGGCATTTGTATTGCACAGTGATCTATTGCTGTTATATATTTTTTAATTTTCTTGATTATCCATTTTATTTTATGTATTTATATCTTTTTCTGTCACTATAGTTTGTTTAAAAGCAAGAACCATTATAAAAAAAAAAGAAGAGAAGGAGAGCAACAATTTAAAGTCATATACAGTAAATCACATAGGCAATTGGAGCATTATCATGTATCCAGTTTTGTATGTATTATTAAAATTTGTCATCAGTGTGGTTCGGTAGGTTGAGCTTATTGACCTCGACATGTGTGTTTTTTTAGTCAATGCGATTGAATTTTTAAACTGTATATTCTGTAACACGTCAAACAGGTAAAAAAAAACCAGATCAGCTGAAACGGTTCGATAGGGTTAAAAACTCTCAACAAAACCTCCTAAATTATTTTCTTGAAAGTATTGGTCTTTGAATTTTGGAGGCATAATAACGTAACATGACACACGGGTTGAAGTAATGTTGAAAACGGTTCGTATTGTACAGTTAGTGTAAACCAATTCCAATCAAGTGGATATTTTCAGCTGAAGATTTTTAAACATATACACTTCCGGCAAGTTGAAAAGGTAAATGGCCTAGCAGAAACATCCATGACTCTTTTTCATTTGTTGAAATCTATGACAAAACTGGATGCTTATTTTGTTATGAAATTGACCATAATGTTGGCCCGTTTGACGTTACACGTGTTGTTTGACTTTTCCGGAGGCAGTGGAATTCCTAAACAGGGTTCAACGAGTCATGCATAGTAATATTTCCACCCCTAAGACCCAAAACTTTGTTTTTAGTAGGATCGGTTTTGCTATTCAAAAGGGGGTTGCAGCGCAACTTGTTGCCCGTTTACCTGCCACTTTATTGTAATCGTCCTATATTAAATCCTATTTATATCTATACTAGGGTTACACGTGTTGTTTGACTTTTCAGGTCGAACTATTGGTTATGTTGGTTCAACTTGATGCTTATTTCGTTTTTCACATTCAACACCAATTTGTTTATATTTTGCATCATGTGTAACAATAGTTTTCTGTTTTTTTTTTTTTTAATTTCAAAATTTTGGACTCCAATTTGAAGTAATGTTGGCCTGTTTGAGTTGATGTTTGTGAATTCGTAGCGCAATGCTTCATGACACTTAGTAACCTCGCTATGGGGGCATGTCACGTGACACTTAAGTTTTTTTTTTCATTTTAACCATACTATATATAATATACGCCTTTAACCCGTTTAGTTTTCTATTAGTTTCGTTTTTCTATGATAACTTTCGTTCGTTAACTTTTTTTTAAAACGGAATGAACGGTTTTAGTTGTTTTTTTTCGACGTTCTGGTATAAATTTTATTAAAAACGAAGTTGTATTCAAATTTGAGTTTTTATTTTGTATCATACCCTATAGCAAGTTTGCTTTTCGACGTAAGTTTTATCTACACAAACGAGCCGAATCGATAATGACCAGGCTCCCGCCGCAAAGCGCGGGGGAAAAATCTAGTTATGAATGAAATGGTGACTATTCATACACGTTGTCTTTTAAACTTATTTAGTAATAGTAATTAGTAATGATATTAAAAACTAGCGTGGCATGAATTCAAAGCTAAGAATAATAGACTATATTTGGTATTATTAACCCATGCCCTTTCTTCTTTTGTGATGAACCCATTTTCTTAGGTGATTGTGTATACGAAAGATTACAATACTTTGTTTGAATTCATTCGTTATTTGAAAAATAAAATTTGAATTCTTCACTTTAATGAATTTAAGGGAAATTATTCCAATTTCAATTCATTATTCAATCAGGCGTGTTATCTTTTGATTTAAACACTAACCACAACAAATTCTTCGTGATACGATTCCAAACTTCGACTTCAACGGTTTCCCTAAAGCCCAACATGCTTTAGCGAGTACACTTTTTAGTAAAATTGTCCAGGACATGGAAGTGTACTTTGACATGACCGTTAGACAAAAAGCCGTTTTTGAATGTCTACGAGCACCACATGCTTAAGATTTTCCTCTTGCTATCTCTATAGATGGGCTAAGCCAACATATGCCGTCGATGGAGTATCGTACTATCCGTAAGTATCGCCTCATGATTCCCCTATTTTCGGTTGATGAGATATGTCATGTTTGTCGCAAGGCGTGTTTGGACTCATTCAGGGAGCATGCAGTACATTGTAGAGAGCATCCCGGGTTCAAGTACCGACACGATTTGGTTAGGGACGTTTTTTGACATATTCAAGCGTGCTGGGATTTCTGTTAAGAAAGAAGCACCGATGAATTTCTTGACCGACCTGTTGGAAAAAAGACCAACACTCAGACCAGGCTGACCAGCTGACATTATGATGTTTGAATGGATAGAGAAACACACAAATGTGTGGATAGATTCCCCTCTTGGAAATTAAATTTACTCAGGTTTTTAACAACTTAATTATGAGCTAGTTGTGAATCAGTATAAAAATCTTAAATGGTTTGTTGGGGATATGAAAAATATTTAAATAGCTTTTGTAAAGTAAAATAATCAAAGTCTAACATAAACATATATATATATATAGGGGCATGTTCTTTTGAGAACTAACCATATGTTGAGAACCGAAAGAACCGCACAAAACGTGTACATATCGCTTTAGTGAAAAAAGTAAAATTCAACAACAATGTTTTATTTATCTCTTCCCACTCTTAGTTTGAGTTTATCTCCTCTCTCCTGAATTTTTTTAAGAAAAGTATAAAAATATGCATATATGCATTCATTTGTGCATATAGTATGAGTGCATATATGCATTTAAAAAAACGACCATAAATTCGAGGTCTTTTAAAACCAAACCTTAAACATATTGAAATGTACATGAATTCTAGTCAATTTATATTATAAATAGAGGAAGAGTTAATACGGTTCTCACGGTTCTTAACATATTGTTGGTTCTCAAAAGAACATACCCTATATATATAATATTCAAATTTAAGTCAAACTTAGAGGGCAATCATAAATTTGATTTGAAGTACTAAACACAACGTGGGGAGCTCTAACCTGGATTCTTTATCATCAACGTGAACTCTACCACCTTTCTTGCATTTCTTCTCATCTAAATCTTCATCTTATCAACATATTCTGTTATAAATTGTCTATATATATATATATATATATATATATATATATATATATATATATCACACATCATTTCTTCTTCACCATCATCATCACCCACCTCAATCCACACAACTCCATCAAAAACTCATCATCCAGAATGATGAATTCAAGACGGGTTTTCCCCGCATTCATCTTAGTTTTAACCATCATCGACGCATCATTAGCGTTCGACTACAGCGAAGCCGTTGATAAAAGCTTGTTGTTTTTCGAGGCACAAAGGTCCGGCAAGTTGCCCGGGACTCAACGTGTGAAATGGCGTGGTGATTCGGGTCTCTATGATGGGTACCAACAAAAGGTAAGCATATAATTTCTTGTTAACATGTATCGCGCATGTTTTGCGCAATTTCACCGGGACATAATGAAGTGGTTGTTGCAATGTAGGTGAACTTGGTTGGAGGATACTATGATGCTGGTGACCATGTGAAGTTTGGGCTGCCAATGGCCTATAGTGTCACAATGCTGTCATGGGGGGCCATTGAGTATGGAAGAAATATGATGGATCTTAACCAAATGGGCCATGTTTTGAATGCTATCAAATGGGGTACTGATTATTTCATCAAAGCCCATTCACAGCCCAATGTTCTTTGGGGACAGGTATATAACTATAATGATGCCTTTTAACAGCATTTGCAAAACTAACTACAAGATTAACATTTTCAAACTTGTGCAGGTAGGTGATGGTGACTCTGATCACTACTGTTGGGAGCGGGCGGAAGACATGACCACACCACGAACCGCTTATAAATTGGATACTGAGCACCCGGGTTCAGACCTTGCGGGTGAAACTGCGGCTGCTATGGCTGCTGCAGCTATTGCATTCAGGCCTTATAACTCTTCTTACTCGGATTTGCTATTAGTTCATGCTAAACAGGTCGGGAACGGTTACTTAAATCATTTCCTAGTTCTTGAATGACTTTGGTGTGGTCTTTTGATGTAACTTCTGGCTTTATTTTCGCAAACTGCAGCTTTTTTGGTTTGCTGATCGGTTTAGGGGACTTTTCACGGACTCAATGCCGTCTGCAAAAGAGTTTTATACATCATCGGGTTACTCGGTAAGTTAACATGTCACTGTTACAGAAAATCAGAACAATTCATAATTCCTTAATTAATGAATAGTAACATTTTGGTTTGTAGGATGAACTGTTGTGGGCGGCAACATGGTTGTATCGAGCAACCAAAGACATTTTCATGGGATAATAAATACGCCGCCTCCATGGGCGGCACTGGGTGGGCAGTAAAGGAATTTTCATGGGATAATAAATACGCCGGTGTCCAGATTCTCCTTTCCAAGGTGTTGATAGATGGAGATGGCGGTGCATACACCGCCACACTGAAGCAATATCAGGCTAAAGCCGACTACTTCGCATGTGCATGCAACCAAAAGAACGCCGGCTACAACGCACCTCTGACTCCTGGTCTGTTGACTGTCTAAAAGACTTTGTTTGACCTTAAAAGTCAAAACTGTAGTACTAACGCCTTTCAATACAGGTGGCTTACTATACTTACACGAGTGGAACAACATGCAATACGCAGCCTCGGCTGCATTCCTGCTAGTAGTCTACTCAGACTATCTGTCAGCAGCTAAATCGGTCCTAAAATGTCCACATGCCAATGTTCAACCTCAAGAACTACTTATGTTTGCTAAATCACAGGCATGTCTAGACTTAATCAAGGTTTTTTTAAGAATATGTAAATGTAGGTTCATGTAGTTAACAAAACGGGTGTTTGGTGTTATGCAGGCTGATTATATCTTAGGGAAAAATCCTAAGTCAATGAGTTATATGGTCGGGTATGGTCAAAACTACCCGATTCATGTGCACCACAGGGGTGCATCCATTGCATCCATATCGGTACTCCACTCGGTAGTGGGCTGTGTACAAGGGTTTGATGCATGGTACCGCCGCCCAGAGGCTAGCCCAAATGTTGTTCATGGTGGGCTTGTTGGTGGGCCAGACAAAAACGACAATTTTGAGGATGATCGATCGAGTTATGAACAGACCGAGCCTACACTATCAGGGACTGCCCCTCTTGTAGGACTTTTCTCTAAGTTACATAGCATCAATTCACACTATGCAGCAGGGCCTACACCAACAAAGGGCCAATCCAATTCATGTGAGTAGTGACACACCGAAGTTACCTATAGTAATTCTACTGAGTGTATGTTTATGCGTTCTGACTTAAATATGTAATCTGTAATTGTTGCAGACTCGCACCCTAAGGTGGCAACAAAACCATACGAAAAACCTGGTAAGTTTTGACAAACGATGTGGTCAGAGGTGGCAATTTCTACCCATTTACTTACGAATGGGTCAATTTGGGTTGCGTTTTATCTCACACGGGTCAATTTTAAAATAGCTAAAAAGAGAACCAAACCAATTGAACGGGTCAAACGGGTCTATTTTACGTGCATACATCCTTTTAGATCATTTTATTCCATATCCAAATTATTGTTGTAATATTGTTTGGTTCCGTAATCACAATTGACGCATTAGTTATTTGTACAAAAACCAAAAAATAGACAAAAAAAGGTGTGTGTGTGTATGCAAGTCAACACAACTTAACCGAGTCGGTTTTGACCTTTACTAAAAATGACTTGTTTCAACCAAAACCCGTTACCTAAGCAATATTTTTGGTATAATTAATATAGAATTTGAAGGAAAACTGACTTATGTGGTTGTGTTTTGTAGTAGGATCACCAGTGGAATTCTTTCACACAATAACAGATTCATGGACAGTTGGGAGAATTGCATACTATAGGCACAAGGTGATAATCAAGAACAAGTCAGAAAAACCATTAACAGATTTGAAGTTGGAGATTGAAAACTTATCAGGGGCAATATGGGGATTATCTCCAACTCAAAATAAGAACATATACGAGCTTCCACAATGGATTAAGGTTATCAAACCTGGTTCTGAGTGCAGTTTTGTGTACGTTCAAGGTGGCCCACAGGCTAAAGTCTCAATTCAATCCTACCACTGACCATCACACCATAGTCAACCATTTCATGTTTGATAACTGTATAACCTACCAGGAAATCTTCTATTTTTTGACACTTATCTTAAAGAAATGTATCTATATGAGAAATGAGAAACGGTTCATATTCCAGTAAACATGTATCCAATTTAGCATCATAATAGCACTGATTTATTAACAAACTACTAATTGATACACCATAAGCGGTCTAAAATAGCAAGTTAGACTTGCATAACATTTATGCAACATTTTTAAATAAAATCATGCAAACTTCTTCCTAGTCGCGTTTGGAATTCTACTTAGCACACTAGCATCCAGCTTACTATAGTTGTTCTGAAGCTTTCCTAGTACATTGTATACCATGTTATCAATTTGGTCATCATACTTCTCGTACACAACAGGCAGAGTGTGGGCAGCCACAAAACCTTATCAGAAATAAATTTTAAAAAATTAAAAATTTCGTATTGAAGCCAAAAGATATATAGAGCATATAATTAGAAAACAAAATTGCAAAATCTTACCTATATATATTACAGTCCAAAAGTTACACCAGGTTCCGATTATTGCAGCCGTTAGCAAGCTCCCAACAACCTACACAAAAAAAATTAATGTGATGCTTGTGACATGCTCAATATATTAGTTTATATAATAAGTCCAGATTAGAATGTGGCATACGATTGCAAGTTGCTTAATATCTCCTCTAGAACCAACGTGCTGAAGGACACCTAGAGCGCGATTAACTTCAGCACCTACTGTAGTAGAGATGTTCACAATTAGCTCATCGGGCAAAACGAGACGAGGTGGGGCCCTGATAATAAGTAGTGTTAATTTTCACATTTTTACTACAAAGGCTTTCTACTTTATAAAGGATGCTTAAAGAAAAGTATACCTGTTCAAAAGGCGTGACCAAATAAACTGGCCAATGACACATACAACAAGACTGAAACAGACAAGAGGGAGAAAATGGTAGTTAAGCCATTCAAATAGCACCCAAACTGCAGTTGCACCACATAAGACACTTGCTGATATCTTTTTGTTCCTCCATAAGAGTACATCAGCAGCTGAAAATGAAGGGAAAATCATTTTTTTTAAAGATAACATATTATTATTATTATCATCAGGGTTAAAATATAATGATGAGATAAACATTACATTTGCCACCCCCTAAAATATGATAAACAGGCTTCTGTCTCCCAAACAGCTTGTTAAACTGAGCAGTTACAGAGTGTGATTTCTCCTCAGCAAAAAATGAACCAGAATCCTGACTCTGATGCTTATCAGAAAGAGTATCCATGATGTTGTTGATTAAACTTTCAGGTGTTATTCCCTCAGACATGGCTCCTGTGGTTGGAAAGATGAGTAATGTTTTTTATCAAGAGTTCAAGTACACAGATAGTCCCTGTGGTATGTCCAAATGTTGGATTTGGTCCCTAAGTTTGAAAAACTACATTGTCAATCCCAAATTATGCATAAACATAACATGTCCCTGGAGTAAATGATAGTTAACTTTTCTGTTAAATATTTTGAAAATGGCCAAAATACCCCTAGATTAAAAAATTATAAATTAAAAAAATAGGTTTTAAAAAAAGTGGTGGTGCCGCCTGACGGCCTGAGAACTAGAGTCTAGAGGTATAAATATAGCTTTTTTAATTTCTATTATTTTTTTTAATCCAGAAATATTTTGGTCATTTTCAAAATATTTAACAGAAAAGTTAACTGTCAACCACACCAGGGACCAAACATGTTACGTTTATGCATAATTTGGGACTATTGGTGTAATGTTTCAAACTTAGTGACCAAATAAATTTGGTCATACCAGAGGGACCATATCCGTGTACTTAACTCATTATCAATTTGATAAAAAGTTTCTCTCTTTGGCCAATCTTTTTGCCAAAAGTTGTAATCTTTGTTCTCTGATATATCAATTATAACTAAAGTTGAATTAATCCAATATGACACACACATTATGTTTGTATATACACATGATAGTTACAGTAGGAGACACTTAAACCAAAAAAATTATGAATCTTGCCCTTGCCTTAGGTAAAGGTAAAGGTAAGAAAAAGAGAGCTACCTTTAGAGTTGACTTTTAAGTCAAAATCAAGTTCAAAAATCTCACTCCCCCAAAAAAGATTATAAAAAGGAAAAACTTTCTACAAGAAAATAAAAAAATTAGTAGTGAGAAACTAAGGTGAACCACTTTTAATTACTAAAAAACAACAAAAGTTGCTTAACAACACTATTTGTAAATGAACTAACTTTGACTTAATCTTTCGGAAATCAAACAAAAATTGACTAAATTTTGAATGTAATAACAGCCGATAGAAATAGATAAACAAAATTGTGTTCAATTTGGGACAATATCAGGTCTTTAATTGCGTAATAAGACCATACACAAAGATGTAAATAAATAAACAGTTCATCCATTTGAAGTTATAGAGAGAGAGAGAGAGGGGTACCAAATTGTGGTTTATCGTTGTCGATGTGAGAGATTGTAACTGCTTAAAAAAGTTTACAAAGAAAGGAGAGAATATTGATTGATTATTGAGCGATTTTAAAGATGATGGGTAGCGGGCGCCACAACGAAAACGACAGCGTTTTACAATTCGTGGCCCATTCGCTCACACACCACTCACTAGTCAAGAGTCAGTACCACATGGAACTTTTTAAATGTAGTTTTAATTACCATGTGTATCTTCATTTTGTATCTATGGTTTTTAACTTTTAACATATTATATGTATGTTATTTATTGTTTACAAAAGTGTAACACGAGTGGTTCTAGAGTTGATGAATATTAATTTCTTTTATATTAAGTTGGTGTAAAATGACTAAACTACCCCTTATTATTTGTACCAACTGTTTGCTCACTTTTAGAGATGGAAAAGCGGTTTCAAACCCTAAAACGGTCTGGGTTTGACCAACAAAAGTTAAAACTGGCTTTTTGTTCAAACCCGTTCAGGTTCAAACATGTTCTTGTAGGGGTTTTGGCCCGCTCAACCTAGTTTCAATCTACAGGGCTACAAACCATTTTCACCAAAACCAGTTACGTTTTCGATTCGGGTCGTTTTATAAACTGGTTTTTTGTTCCCCTCTACTCGGGTTTGGTCCCTGAAATAAAAAGGCGCTTGAAAATTTTTATAAAATATTTTGCAAAAAGACGATGTTTTAGTGATTTAACTTTTTTGTTTTCATTAAATAGGTAAAACTATTGTTTTTAAAAACAAACATCAATCCAGTTCAGGAACCAAAAGGGCAACAGAAGAATAGGACAACGGACAAACAGTCAGGATCAAATCAAAAACTGAGACCTGAAATATGAATGAGATAATACATTTTACACATTCAATTACCAGAACAGAACAAGCTTTTCATTTAAAGAAATAAATGGAACAAAAATGCATTTCATTTTAAATTGAAATAAAACATAAAACCTGCCACAAAAATATTACATAATACGCCAAACTAGCTTCAAAATGCCATCACAATGTCATAAAAATAACTCATAAATTTAACCAAACAAGCAGAGCCTGTTGGCTTGATAAACTATCATCCTTAAATGTCACAAAAGTTTCTTGTACAAGGTGTTGCCAAGCCTGATCAGAAACCTCTACCACGACGACCACCACGGCCACCACGCCCACGACCACCACGTCCACGGCCACCATCTCTGCCGCCAAACCTACCTCTTCCACCACTCCTACCACCACCACCACGTCCACCGCGTCCACCACCGCCACGTCCCCCACCACCCTGCTTAGCTTCCTCTACTGTTATAGTGCCTCCACTGACCTCAGATCCGGTAAGTTCAAGAGCTTTACTGAAGGCCTTGCTGTCGGCAAACTCTACAAAAGCAACCCTGAAGAAACAAATCATTTAACAAATTAATTTATCATCACAAGATCAAAACACCAAATGTTGACTAAAAATAATATTTTTTTTTTAAAACCTACCCTTTAGGACCCCCGGTATCAAGATCTTTAGGAATAGATATCCTTGAAACCACTCCACATTGCCCAAAGTGCTCCTCAAGGGTACTCCTAACCTGTGCAACAGACCAAAAATTGAATTTAAACATTCTTCAATAGTAAAGTATAACTAAAAGACTTATGGAATTATGGTATGTAAACATACAATGTCAAAACCGTCATCAATGCCAAATCCCCTTACAAATACAGTTAGACCTTTAGGCTCTCCACTCTTTTGGGAAGACCTGTCATTGCTACAACATAATATACGATCGTTAATTCAGATGTCTAGTTTTAATCAGATGTTAAACCTTAATGGGAAAGATTCATTACCCCTCTTTGGGAGTGTAAGCACCCCTTTCCTTTGCTAAATCAAGTCTCACAGCACGTTCAAGAAACAATTCACCATTAAGTTCAAGGGCCTGCAGTAGAATGACACCTGTTAGTCAGAAAAAATACGCAGTAATTTTATTGGAAATAAAGAATTAAAGAAAGAAGTAAAATAAACCTTCTTAGCTGCCTCAGGGGTGGCAAATTCAACATGTCCATACCCTGCGAAGCGACCATCTTTCATGGAAAACCGGACCTCAGCAACTTCACCGGCATCTTTGAAGAAATTAATTCTGAAAGGTAAACTAGTTGTCAGAAATGTTCAAGCACAGTAAAGTTGCAACAAAACGTGTAAATAAGATAACACGTACACATCACTTTCTTCAACAGCGAAACTTAGATTGCCCATAAACAAAGTTTTGGATCCGGTAGCTTGAGGGGTAGCAGGGGTTTGAGCCTGCTAGATGCAACATTTATTACTAAAGCGATCATACACGTTAAAAAATAATAAGATAAATATAATCCTAAAAAGAAAAGCACAAGGTGCAAAAAGATATAATTACACAAAAAAACATTACACTTTTCTTTGTGATTTTAGGTTCATCCTCCTCTTCAGAGCTATCACCTTCTCCTTCTTCAGATTCCTCTTCGGAGTCGCTGTTAGCCTAATTTGCAACCACGTGTCAGCCAAAGCAATGAAATAAATAAGCAAGGTTTCTGAATTAATCTCTAGTTAAAAAAAGTTGAAACTTATATTGGTAAAAAATATACCTCTTTTGCAGCTTCTTGTTTTGCTGGCTCTTCATCAGTTGCAGCCTTGTTATCCTCCTGTACAGAATTATATATTAGTAACAAAATTACTCATGTTTATGATTAAACCTTCAATCAAATACAAAAGCTCTCCTTGGTTTAAAAAAGCGCCATGAGGCGCTGCATAAAGCGTGAGGCGCTGAACAAAACGCCTCAAATGGGTGAGGCGCCCCATATACATGAAGCGCCCTGAGGCGCCGCCTCAGGCTTGAGGGGCGGGGCGAGGCGAGGTGAGGCGCGCTTCATGTATTTTTGCCTTTTTTTCCACTGTTTTTTTTATGAATTTGAGTTCCAATTTTAGTTCCTCTTTACTTAAATCAGTTTTTTAAGTTGTTTTTCTTGCAAGTTTTGTGAAAATTACTCAAAAGGAGGAGTTTTTAGACTGAAACAACATTTACTGGGAGGTTTTAAGAATGTTACTAAATTTTTTATTACTTTTTTAGCTTAGCGCCTCGCATACGTGAAGCCCTCGCCTCGCGTCTGAGGCGTGGCGCCTCGGATTTTGGGACCGAAACGCCTCGCCTAGCGCTTTTTTAAACCAAGAAGCTCACTCACTTCATCTGAACTTTCACCGTCATCTGAACCAGACTCGTCACCGGTGTTCATTGGTTCCTCCTACAGATATACAGCACACTTGATATAAAGGCAAACAAAATGGTGCTTGTAATTATGTAGCGCAATGTGCCGTTTAATTACGGTGTGTGTATTACTTAATGAATTAGCTTTCAAAACTACACGTAATACGATTATACCTTCTTCTCTTCTTCCTCAGATTCTGATGCACTGCTTTCCTGTTTCTTGTTTTTCTTCCTTTCGGTCTTTTTCTCAACAGCAGGTGCCGCACCACCGTTTACTAGCTTCTGCTTTTTACCGCTCGCTACTTTCTTCTCGATGATCTCGTCGGCATCTCTTTTGCCTATAACCAGTAAAACATTCAATTAAATCATGTGACAAACAAACATCTAGCTCCATCACAACTAGCACTCTATTAAATAAAATCATACAATCTTTTTACAACCAAAATAACTATCATCAAATTCTTGATCAAAAAGAACTCTGTTTCACATTCAAAACTCAAATTATAGATTTTTATGTAACATGTTATAACTTAAATAAACGCCACAAAGTATACAACAAAATACAATTTGGTTCGGTGGTCATTTATTTAATAAGCAATCGAACATGAACACGCATTTTTTGTTCATTTAATTAAACGAACGAACATGAACACCCGAACACTAAGGTTTGTTTACAATCATATAGATACAATGATAAAAAATTAACTCATAAGACCAAAATAGGCAAATTATATTCATGAGACCAAAAAATTACCGCAAAAGGATAGAAATTCAAATAAACGTATAAAAATCCAAATATGCATAGAATTTGACCTAGAAAAGTAAAGCAATTAAACGATAAAAAATAAGCTACCGTTTTTCTCTGTTTTGGTCGGTTTTGCTACAGCTGGAAGAGTTGAATCAACCTGAAACGAAATCGAAACAAAACATCATCGAATCGGATACATGCTCGTAGATTCACGAAGTAACTAACAAGCTGAAAAGTGAAATTAACGGTACCTTGGAGGCAGACTTCTTGGCTGATTTAGGCATTTTGAAGAATCAAACAGAGAGATTAGGGTTCTTGAGAGAGAGGCTGCAGCAGCAAAAACCCTAAACGAGAAGTAGGGTTTTACGAAAATAGTAGGCTGGGAGATTATGGCATATATAGTGAAAGTCGATATCTGTAGATATTTATGAGTCTGACGGCGTTAGTTTTAGGTTTTCGTTTTCTTTAACGGGCGGCCGTTTTGTTGTGCGACGTGATGGCGAATTGTTTTAGTTTGCAAATTGAAAAAGTATTCTAATTTTATATATTTTAAGTAAACTAGTTTTTACCCCCCGCGCTTCGCAGCGGGAGTCTGGTCGTTATTGGTTTGGCTCGTTTGCGTGGAATCGCAGACTCGTTATAACGTACGATACCCAAAAACACTCGAAGTTGAATACAACTTTGTCTTCAATAAAATTTAAACCAAAACGTTGACAAAATAAATTATTAAGAAAACGGCGCATTCCGTTATTTAAAAAAACATAACGAACGAAAGTTATCATAGATAACGTTGTCGGGCCTATCGTTAATAAAATTTAAACGAAAGCATAGGCACAACGGTAAAAATAATGTTAATAGAAAAGAAACATAAAACTAAATAATAAAAAAGGGGAAAACAAATTAAAAAAATTACCGGTTCGGTTCGTCGAAAACCATAAGGCGAATCGATGATACCAATATCGACAATGATGTTGTTCGCCCATAATAGGTTCGGTTCGTCAGGGTACCACAACGGTAACGGCACTCGATACAGGCAACGATAAAAAAACGATTTTGAATACAACTCCGTTTTAAAACAAATTTATATCAGAACATTGACAAAAAAAAATAACGGCGCACCCGTATTTTGAAAAAAGTTAACGAACGAAAGTTTATTGAACTTATGTGGCAAATCTATAAAAAAAAATAGAGTTTTGAGTAAAAAAAGGAAAATTAAAGTTTATTTTGAACTTTAGTGGCCAGTTTATAAAAAAACTTTTATAAAAAAAAAAAAAAAAAAACCTACTATTCATCCCCATGGGAAATAAATAGTAGGGTAATTTGAATTTTGAAATTTAATTATGTTAATGTTTTTATTTTTTTTAAAAGATAATATAAAATTTGTTAATGCTTTTTTTTTTAAATATAATATAAAATTTGAATTCTAGTTATTACTTAACTAGCTTAGACCCCGTGTAATACACATGGGGTGTAAAATATCAATACACAAATTTCTTAAATTTTATTTATATATTTTACAAGTGTAAAAATGTATTACTATATATAGTAAGGAAAGAAAACAAAATTCAAAATATGTAAAAAAAAATAATATATAATTGGGTTTCAAAAATACGTCCATTACTATTTAATCTAAATTGACTTTCATTAATATTTGATTGAAAATAAAAATTACATAATTAGGTTTATTACAAACATTAAGTTTTTGTAGTTTGGTTGAAATGAGTCAAAAATGAAAGTTAAGGGGTTGTTTTGTAAATATTGAAAAGTCATATTTTATAGAAGGGGGGAGGGCTGCGATTTTACACACTTGTGTGTGTATGTTCTTGAGTTTAACAAGGAAGAACAAGGAGAAACAAGTACTGAATTCGAATTTAAAGTTGTTGCATATGCAAATTAAATGTGTTGATTTACTCATCATCTTCTAATCATCAAGTAAGACTCAATTCCAACTTTTGATTCACCATTGAAGTTTTCTTGGTGGGTCTTTAGGTGGAATTCGAATTTAGTTGAAATTGGATGAACTTAATGATAGATAATTGGTTATCTAGCTTAAATTGAAGTGTTGAAATCTATATAACATCATCTCAACATCTAATTTAAGGATTCAAGAATTAGGGTTTTTAAGATAAATTTGGAGGTTTTTGATTTTATGATGTTATGATGTTAAATTGAGGTTAGTTAAGTGTTTTGGAAGTTGTTTGATAGACAATTATATATAAAGCCCCAATTGTTAAGGTGTTTTGTAAAATTGAGAGTTTGATGGAACTTGGTTAATTTTCTAAACGGGTCATTTGGGTTAAGAGGGTGTTGGAATAGTGATATGGGTTTGATTATGATCATCTACCCTAGTTGCATGTGAATTTTGATTGCTTGATGATATGGGGTGTGCTTGAAATCCCAATTAATGTAAATTGAGATGTTTAGACTAATATGAAGATCACTTGTTTAGGTGATCGTGTGCCTAAGATTGAAGCAAGACCGGAATCGTCTAAATCACAAGGTAAGTGTCTTGCATTTACCTAGTAATGTTAGAGGTACATTGTTTTTTTGTTGATAGCATGTGTTAATTACATATTGAATAATTGTACTTGTATGTTAATGATAATGTGGTATTAGGAGTTTGAAGTCTTGAACTTCATAAGTAAGTGTGAATTGGGATCTTTGAATTCCACTTGTTAAAGTATGAAGTATGGTTTGTGTTAATTGCATAATTGTTTGTTATAAGTATATTATAGAATGATATTGAGGTCTAAGAACCTCATATGTAGTCATTGAAGATGTAACTTCATGATGGAGGATGTGAATGAGGACTATGAGCCTCACAAGTAGAATTGGTGAATGTGGTCAAAAGAATCACAGAAGCATGAATGGAGTTTAAGATAAATGAATCTCATAAGCAAGTGATAATTGAGGTTTTGAACCTCACAAGTGAAGGATAGTGTTGTAGCAACCCTTGATTTCTACAAGATGCTTGTTTATCATGTTGCCTAGAACTTGGTTTGCTTGTTTTGGAATGATAATCAAATGCCATGATTAATTGTTGTTTGTAATACTTCGAGTTTTTGAGGGTGGTTCTAAGTATCTGGAGGGTATTAGTATCATAATACAGTCCAAATAAGGCCTACATGTCAGCAGGAACAAGTCGGAAACGAAGTTTTGGGCATTTTTTACCTACTGCCAGCGCCTCATACGCCCAAATGATTATGGGAGACGCAGGACTTTTGGGTTTTTCAGGGTTTTGGCTAATCTTTTATGTAGGGACTTGTTGAAGGTCCCCAAGATTACTTATCATTACTAATCATGTTTAATTTGGTGTTTTGGGTTTAGGTAAAGCTCCGGTATAAGCTCGGGTCATGCACTTCCGGATTTGGATTCTCATGTTCGTTCTTTTGAAGTTATAGTTATTTAGAACTTACATTTTGTGAATTGTAATGAACGTAATGATGTTTTAACTTAATGTTTTGGTTGAAACTTGAACTTGCTCTTGAAATTATAAAATGGGACTGCTTTCGCTTATGTTTGAAAAGTTTAAAATGGTTAAGAATTTTGAGTCTTACAGGCTGGTTTGGGACGGTTACTGCTATTACTATTTATGTAGGGCCAGTGGGTTTAGGGGTGTTCAAAGTCGGATATCCGAAAATTCGGATATCCGAATTTCGGATATCCGAAAATTCGGATATCCGAATTTCGGATATCCGAAATTTCGGATACGGATTCGGATAGTGAAACGGATATCCGAAAATAAAAAAAAAAAAAATATATATATAAAAAAAATATTTTTAAATTACAAAAACAATTAAAAACCTTAAAAAACATTAGAAAATATACATATAAAAATATATAAATATAATATATCGGGTTTTGATTCAAATTTTCTTATTTTTAAATAATAAAAACAATTAAAAAAAATATATAAATATAATATTTCGGATATTCGGATATCCGAACTATCCGAAATATCCGAAAATCACTATCCGAATCCGAATCCGAAAATTCGGATATCCGAATTTTCGGATAATTCGGATTCGGATTTTCGGATACTTCGGGTTCAGTTTCGGATTCGGATTTTTTTGAACACCCCTAAGTGGGTTTACATTTAAAAGGATTAGAGACTTGGTTATTGGATAAGATGTCAAATGCAGAAATTTAGGTGGTCCATTCTTTTTTAATTTGCTAATGTGTGGGTAGGGGAAGATAGAATGTAAGAGACAATTGGAGCATAGGTAGGAGTTCATCTAGAACTCGGAAGAATGTCACGTGCTTGGGCTGTAAAGAGGTTGGAATTTTAAGAGTCTAAAGGCGAAAAAGGAAGTAAAATTTGCAGAGGTTGTTCGTTATGAAGACACTAATATGTAGTGTGGACTCTTGGGTAATATATTATGTAGCCTCGTTTCATGCCATGCACGATAGTGAAACGATGAAAAATGTAAAAGAAGATGACTTTGGGAAGGTACAATTAGGTAACTGTGAAGTTTTTTAAGGATACAGACATGGAGATATTGATTTGAAAACTCCATTGGGAACCACACGAAACTTATATAATGTCAGGGTGATTCTATATTTGAAGATGAAACTTATTTATGTCGGTCAACTGGATGAACATGGACTGGATGTTAACTTTGGTGGGGAGTGGAAGGTGATTGATGGTAATCTTGTTGTTGCTCATGGATAGAAACGTGGATCGTTGTATATGGTCGAGGTACCTACTGAGGGATGTATGACCATCTCGGTTCAGAAAGACAAAAGTTCACTGAATCTAGTGGGCGTAAGAGGGTTCACTTTGCAAACGTGAAGCCTAGAGCCACAGGATGTCAGTTGAATGTGTTCGGAGGTTTAAACCGGTAAGGGTATTTGGTATCAGTGGGAGCACGGGATGTGTTTGCCGAGTTTGGAGAGTGTTGATGGTCCTCAGTATATCTTTGGATCCGGTGGAGTGTGCAAGCCAATTGAGGCAGAGGATGAGTTTGCGGTGAGGTTAGCCATGACTGGGTCTAGTATGACTGTTGGGTTGGAGCTCGGGGGAGCTTCAACGAGCCTTTCAAGTAATTGATGAGAAGGGCGCTGCAAGTAGCATGATTTGACTCGAAGTCTTAGCTTGTTTTTGAAAGTGGTGTTTGGATGACTTGATTATGAACATTACTTGAGTTACTGGTGCTAGGTTTGTTTTGAATAACTTTTGTGAACGATGCAAAACCTTCAAGTGAGATATTATTGAGTTGTGAAAGCTTTCGGGTTCATGGGCTTTCAATTTAGACTCGTGCACTGGCCCTCGGTATTGGGCCGAAGGAAGAAGAAAGAGGCAACTGATCCTAGTAGTTTTAGTCCAGGTTTTATGTTTCTTGTCATAGACCATTTTCTAATTTAACCATTCAATCATAAAGAGGATAAAATAAACAAAAGTCATAAACCATTTCCTTTTTCAAATCTAATAATTCCAATAGCAAGAGAACTAAACAAAACCAAGCCATGAACGATTTTCTCCAAACATGACAAAAGTGAGTTCACACTCTAGGCGTATCCGAACACCCCTGTAGCCTCGCCCACCACCAAGACTTGCGCCACAACCCAACACACGAACCTTTTTCCGTTCTACAACCAAATCCCAATCTCTTTTTAGGTAAAAAACAATCAATTTCACCCAGATCCCTTCACCCCCTTAATAAGCGCTCCACCCTTCCTCTCTCTGTTTCAACGGCAAAACAGTTTCGTATTCGAGTTGAGGTTATTCTACTTCTTTCGCTGCATACATAGATGGATTAAAGGTTTATTTTTTTTCCTTTTGGATTCTTATGATTAATGTTCTTTTCTTTTGTTATGTCAATGTCATGTTAGTTAATAAACGCCCTCCATCCAAATAAAGATTTAGTTTTTTTGATTTTGTAACATGCAAAATTGACATGGGTGTTTTTGGTTTCATGGTTTGATAATGTGTTTATTATGCTTTATGTGAGAAAAGAAACCCTTTTTGTATCTTGCAATAAAGATAGTTACTTGTTATGATTTGAAGTTAAGAATTAAGCTCAATTGACATCCAAAAGTCATGTTGGGAATTTTCTTGTTTTATTGGATTGGAAAGGTTACTGATTTTAGCATCAGGAGGTGTTTGGATTTGTGTTTTGGAACTGATTATGTTGTTTAGTGTAACTTCAATTTGCTGTAATCAGCTTTTTGATGCTTAGATGAATTATTTTTGATCATTTAAATGCCAAATATACAGGTTCAAACCAACTGCAACAAAACTGATTTTTGAAGAGTAAAATATAGAATATTCCATTTTATTCATAAAAATGTCGTTTTTAGTCATTCCGCTTGTTAGTTTATTAAAAATTTAGAATTTTCCAAACACTCAAAGATATTGTTTTGCGATTATTACAACTTCAAACTGCAGAAGCACATCCAAACATTAGTTTCTACAGTTGATTATTTGATTCTAGTTATTTAAGATCACATTATCACTTTCAAAACTCAAATCCAGACACTAAATTTAGTTAACGTAGTACTTGACAATTTTTTCCGTAGTTTTGGTTTTTGAAACCAGCATAATGCAAAATTTTGGATGTACGATGATTGCTTTCCATCAGTTTGTTTTCAGGAGGTTACTTCTGATGTTTCCTGACATAAACAACTTGGAAATTAACCTTTCATTCTTGTTTTTCTACTATCCAGGAAGCAATTTGGGTCAATAAGCGTATTGGGGGCACCCATTCGCATTTGTCTATACAAAGTGTGAGAGGCTATAATGAATTTAACGAGACTAAAGTACAAGAATAAAAGATGGGACATCTTGTTTCAATCACACAAATATTTAATCGGTTTAAATTATCCCAAACAAACCACTCATCGATCCTTAACCTGTTACACAGCCGAAACAAACCCTTTTTCTTGGAATAATGTTTTTAGAAGATATCTATCAAATTCTTCAAGGTTTTCTGGCTCCAATTCCACAAGATTTCTTGTGGGATCATATGCAAATTCTAGTGGTTCTTTTAGATTTTATAGCTCAGAGGGTGATGGAAGAAATGCAAGTGAAAATAAGCACGTTCCCTTAAGAGATGTGTCAGAAATCGATAAGGGTGGTATCAGTAAAGAAAATATAAAGGAGGATGTGAATCACCATGACGCACATGCTTGTTTAGGAGAGCAAGATCAAAAGGAATGGCTTCTTAATGAGAAATTGGCTATTGAAAGTAAAAGAAAAGAATCACCCCTTTTGAGCAAAAGACAAAGATTCAAAAACGAATTTTTAAGGAGGGTTATTCCATGGGAGAAACAAACGGTTTCATGGGCTACATTTCCTTACTATATACAGTAAGTACCAAGTCTCATGTGTTAAAGTTTTACCTTTTGTTTTCAAATTATTTGTTTGCTTGATGCTAATTTGTTCTTTTACAGTGAACATTCCAAGAATCTTTTAGTGGAATGTGCTGCTTCTCATTTGAAAAACAAGCAGTTTACTACTACATATGGTTCACGGTTAGATTCTTCAAGTGGGAGAATACTGCTTCAAAGTGTACCAGGTATAGACCATGGAATCCAGTTATCTTGAATATATTAATATAGGTTATTTTTATATCAAAAGGGTCAAATTTGAAAAATTTTAAAACTTAGCTGAACGATTTAAAAACTTAGCTAAACAAAAAACTACAGTCAAGCCAATCGACTTGATCCGAAATCATTTGACCTGTCCATTTTTGTCACCTCTATAATCATCCTTGGAGTTTTTTTTTTCTTCTGCGTGAACGATTGATAATTTTGATGTTTCAGGCACTGAGCTTTATCGAGAGAGATTCGTTAGAGCACTTGCACGGGATTTACAAGTTCCATTATTGATTCTTGACAGTAGTGTTCTTGCTCCTTATGTAAGTTAATCCTGACTTTGTCTTTTAGCTGTTCCAAGAATCAGCCAATTGTCTTCTATCCTAATTTGTTCTAAAAGATTTTTAACTTGGTGGTTAATCGTTGCAGGATTTTGGTGAAGATAACTCAGAGAACGAATCAGATGAAGAACATGGAGAATCAGGTGAAGAAGTTTCTTCTGAATCAGAAATTGAGGATGAAGCAAGCAATGAGGAAGAGTGGACTAGCAGTGGTGACTCAAGATCAGATGATGAAGATGTTGAGGCTCGGGCTGCTGCAGCCCTAAAGAAGCTTGTTCCTGGAAATCTTGAAGATTTTGCAAAGGTATTTTCTTAAGAAAAGGAAATTTCATCCTCAACTTTTTAGGTTCTCAATGTTCCAACAATAATGGTTGTGAAGCTGTCAATGTTGTAGTTATGTTTTAGAGTGTTTGATGTGTTGTGAAAGTGTAATGCTAAATAATCAGTTGAAATAAAACGGTGGTATAAAATAGTGTTCGGATGTTCTTTTTTTCTTGAGGCTATAATAAAATATTTAGATGTTTAAGTGTTTGGCAAGTTTTGACTCATTAAGAACTTAATAGATAAAATGGGTAAATGACCAAAAAGGACATTTTTGTGAAAGCAGTAGACAAGTTTGTGAAATGGTCCAAATGGAAATAAAAGTTTGTCAGATTAGGTTAAAGAAGGGGCAAATACATTTTACCCTTCAGATATTCATATTAGTTGTAGCTCATATGAATCAGATATCATGTTTATCCAAACATTAAAAACTGATCATTGTGATTTCAGGTAAGCACCCCTTTAAATTCCCAATATGGTTCACTTAGGAACTGTTTAAATAACTAGGTCAAGTGTCCTCAACAGTGTGAATTGGAGGTGGTAAAGCTACATTAGTGGTTATATTTGTAATTTAGTTCGTTTTAATAATTTAGCATTTCCATTTGTAACAGAACATTTCTGTTGTTGGGGAGATTTCCTCCGAGTCTTCAAAGCAGGAAGATACGGAGTCTTCTGAGGAAGCAAAAGAGCCATTAAAGAAAGGTATAATTATTTTTTGAATCCGTGTAGCCCAAATGTTCTATTCAGTTATTTATCTGAAATACACGTTCTTGTGTGTAGAATTTTGTGAATTTATTTTTGATTAAAGACGGTTTTCCTTATTTTTTGTTGTAACAACTAATTATTTTTTACATGCTTTAATCAGGGGATCGTGTCAAGTATGTTGGGCCTTCTGTCCTTGTGGAAGAAGATAACAGGTTATTATCTTCCACTGTCATTACTCATTAGTAGTTTCCATGCCCAATTAATTGCTGCAATTAATTTATTTGTTGTTGTTTGTTGGGTAAATCTCTTAGAAATATGGTAACCGAAACAATGGTTTTTTAAGTTCAATACAAACTCTACTTGAATGTGAACATTACTTCTTACATGACTTCATTGTGTAAAGTTTTGCTTCTCTCTAATTGTGACTGCATGTGTACTTATAGGATCTTGATTGTGATTTCCATAATCCATACATTTAGGAGGTTGACCAACTAAGACTATTTCTGTCCATTCTTCAAGGCTTTTAAAAAAAATAAATTTCCGTTGATTATGATTACAATAACGATATTAGTACAATAACAATTTAAAAGTTTGAACTTAGGATGTTGTATGCATGAGAAAAATAGACTTCGGGTAGCTATCAAACCTGTTTGATCCGTTCCCCTTTGAGCAAATGCTTTTGAGACAACCCGTTTGAGATAAACACAAACCATTCATAACTTTTTTTTTTTTTTTTTTATTTTTATATATTGAATTATTATTATTTTTTTTATTCAATCGGAATCCATAAATCGAATACGAGATGACCGCCACAATTACAAACTAATGGCAGGTAGACGGGCAACAAGCTGCGCCGCTACCCCCTTCTGAATAGCAAATCATAACTAAATGGGTCGAAATTTCGAGTGGTAGCAATGTGTATCTGTTGAAAAGCCTATGAGCTTAAGAATCTCCATAAAAATGACTTAAGACTCACATGATTACATATCCAATGAATCACGGGATTAAATTGGGATCAATAGCAACGTCTGATGGTACAACAGATGTATATACTGTTATCACGTGCAGGTGGGTTGTTAAGGCATATTGATATGTATGAAAACACAGCTCTTGTTGGCTTGTCGCCTCGTTTTCACGTATACATTCTCAAACAAAGTTGTTTCATAACCATTATCTTGCATGAAAAAGACTGAAGCTTAGGATCCATTTCTTTACTCCATCGTCGGAAGTAAAATATGTATGATTTTGTGAAATTGTTTCTCCAACATTTCCAGTGACAAATCGTTTACTATTTTGCTCAACTGTTCTGATTCAGTGCTTCTGCTAACTTGAGCATGCTGTTACAGTCTTGGTTTGACTTGTGTTGATACTTTGATTGTGAATGTACTTGCTGAAAGTTAATTCTTTTCAGCTTCATCTTTATCTAGCATTTTTGGAATTTCATATCAGCCACATATGTTTATTTCTCAAATTTATGTTTTAATCTTCTTTTTTTTGGTAATTTTTCTTCTTCTTTAGGTCCATAGCCACGGGCCAACGTGGGGAGATCTATGAAATTGACGGAGAAAGAATTGCAGTTATTCTAGATGGTGCAGAAAATAAGGCAGATGATGCAAAAGATAACGAGAAACTCGAGCAATCTGCTACATCATCAATATACTGGCTTCATAGTAAAACTTTATAGCCAATATTTTCATAATCATTTTGCTAAATGTTTAAGAAGCATAAAATGACTATTTAAAAAGGTCAAAACTTTTATATTTTGTTTGTTTTATTGATTAGTAATTGTTTATTTGCAGTGAAGCATGTTGAGCGTGATTTTGATACTGAAGCTGAAGACTGTTATATTGCAATGGAGGCATTATCCGAGGTTACATAATCACTTCTGTAGTTTCTATGATTTTCAGTTCAAAAAATCATGAAAAGTAAAAACTTAAAACATCTATTTCATTTGGTTGTTTTTTTTAATTATGATGGCAGGTATTGTCGTCTGTGCAACCTCTTATAGTGTATTTCCCAGACTCATCTTTGTGGTTGTCACGGGCTGTTTCCAAGTCAAACCGCAAAGAATTTGTGAATAAACTTCAAGAAATGTTTGACAAGATATCAGGGCCCGTAGTATTAATATGTGGGCAAAACAAATCTGCAACTGGATCAAAAGAAAAAGAGAAATTTGTAAGTTTAATTCTCATCCTTTTTTTCAACCTTTTCTGTTGTTAGGGTTCTTATGTGATACATGTTTCTTGATTCTCTTATATTTCTTCCTTCATATTAAAACATTTTGGTAATTTTAATCTGTTCTCTTTTGTCCGCAGACTATGATTCTTCCAAATCTGGGCCGCCTTGCGAAATTGGTATTTCTCAGATTTTTTAAGAACATTTAGTGTCATCACTCAAATTTTTTTTGGTATAGTGGCAAACTGAGCTGGTTGGGTATTGGGTCAAAACGGATAATTGTTTTTAGTATGGGTGAGTTCGGGTTGGTTGACCTGAATAAACAATCTCTCTCCCCCAGTCATTAGTTTTTAAATGAACATTTACTGTGCCAAATATGATTGCATTAGTTATTTTTATTCATAAATAATCTAATTTTTGTGAGTAATATGATTTAGGAGGTTTTATGCACCAAAATACACTTTTTGTAACTTTTGACCCGTTTAACATGTTTCCCTTTAAGGTATTTTTTATTTGACCCGTTAATAATAAAACATAACCTGAGATGATCTCTTCTTGTTCATGCTAAACATGATTAAACATGTTAATGACTAAATATTCTTTAACTGCATTTAATACTTATTATTTTTGTTCAGCCTCTTTCTTTGAAGCGACTTACTGAGGGACTAAAGCCCACAAGAAGGGCAGAGGACAATGATATTTACAAGATATTCACTAATGTTATGTGTCTACATCCTCCAAAGGTACATATATTAGAATCTTGACATATTTTCTATTTATCAGAGGAGCTGGTTTCTTCATTCAGGAGCCATGTTTATTAGATATGCAGTTAAACTTTTAATAATTTTTATTTATTTATTTTTCTCAGGAGGAAGATTCCCTTAGAGTATTCAATAAACTAATTGATGAAGACAGACGGATTGTTATATCACGAAGTAACATAAATGAATTGCATAAGGTATATATATCTTTTAAGGCAGATGCTAGTCAATTGAAATGTGCGTTAGCAGTTTGTACAAAACTATAATTTTCTTTTATAATGCCATAATGCCATAATTTCATCAACGCATCACTTATTTTCTATTATATTTTTTAGGTTCTGGAGGAAAATGAGCTAACTTGTGTGGACCTCTTGCAAGTAAATACTGATGGAGTGATACTAACAACAAAGAGTAAGATTATTTTATTACTATGGTCTATGTAATACCCTGGGTGTAAAATTTATGCTTTATCATCTCTATAGTTAAATAGATGTATATCTTGAAGTTTTTTCCCTTAGAAATTAAAGAATTAACTATGGCAGTTTGTACATTTGATAAAATGAATTTCAGATATAAGTGGTCAAAAACTTAATGTGTACATTAAAATTTGTTTTGAATTTGCAGAAGCTGAGAATGTTGTTGGGTGGGCTAAAAATCATTACTTATCCACTTGTGAACTTCCATCCGTCAAGTCAGATAGATTAAATTTGCCCCGTGAAAGGTATTAATATCTTTGAATAACCAATGACCAGTTTGTTAAGCTGTTTCGTTTCATCTATTTCACTATCTCGTTTTGTGTGTCCTATTCCTTCCGAGTTGAGAAATAAAATGATATGGGGCTAAAATAATGGTCCCATACTTTATTGCATTACGTTTAAGCTGACATTTTCAACATGTAGCCTTGAAGTTGCAATTCTGAGGCTAACTGAGCAGGAGTCGATCTCCAAGAAGTCTGCACAGAACCTAAAGGTTTGTTTGTCTTTTGTTAGTGGTGGCAATTTCGATCATGTTTTGGTTAGGTTTTATAAACAGTTAAAATAGAAACAGGAAATGGATCAAATGGGCCGAAATTCGGTCCAACTTTGTACTTGATGCATAAAACCTTCTATATTATTTTATCCAAAACTAAGATTATTACTGAAATAATATTTATTTTGTATTCATAACCGACAACATAACTGTTTACAAAAAGACCCGAGCCAACCTGTTTTAACCTGCATACAATGACACGTTACCTGACCTGCCTGCTCCTTTAGTGCAAATTGTAAACATGCGTAACATGGGTTACTTGTGGCAGAATCTTGCTAAGGATGAATATGAAAGCAACTTCATTTCAGCAGTTGTTCCTCCTGGTGAAATTGGTATTAAATTTGAGGATATTGGTGCTCTTGAAGATGTGAAGACAGCATTACATGAATTAGCCATTCTTCCAATGAAAAGACCCGAGCTTTTCTCCCATGGGAATCTATTGAGGGTACTTTGTTTTTTGGTTTTTTCCTGATGGGTAATTTGGTCATTTTACATTTTGTGTAACTAACGAAAGCCTTTTGTCAGCCTTGCAAAGGAATATTGCTTTTCGGGCCACCTGGAACTGGAAAAACGCTTCTTGCAAAAGCACTTGCTACTGAAGCAGGAGCTAATTTTATCAGCATAACAGGGTCCACACTTACATCTAAGGTACTTTACACATTATGAAACCTGTGGTACATCATATTATGATCTAGGATATAAGATATTTTTTCCAAACACATAATTGCACCAAGTGATTATTTTAGAAAAGGGTGTACACATTTGTGCTCATTTCATCATTGTGGTACTTTCAACTTTCAAGATGGCAATTTCAACTTGTTTGTGCATAAATGGGTCAATTTGGGTATACTTTGCCTCTTATGAGTCAAACGGGTAAGCTTCAAAAGTTGGCTACAATGGAAACGCGCTGAATATGCTAGCCTCCTAAATTGTTCTGTTTCAGCAATTAAGCTTTCATCGCAAGTTGTAACAGTATAGTTTTTAAATCATTAGTTTAGAAATTTCAAAAAATGAAAAGACAAAGTGTGCGAATTGCGGGTCTGCCCAACCTGAACTAAAAATGACCCGTTTTAACCTTTTATCCAATCCACGTGACCCTCTCATTTTGCCACCTCTAGTATTTTCCTTTTCGTAAGCAGAATTATTTGGTAAGTTTTTTAATTTTGTTGTTCACTTATGCAGTGGTTTGGTGATGCTGAAAAACTTACAAAGGCCCTCTTCTCATTTGCCAGCAAACTGGCACCTGTAATTGTGTTTGTTGATGAGGTGAGAGTTACTTTTGAAGTTGAAACATTATGAACACTATTGTTTTTCATTAGACATTCAAACAATTATTGTTTCTATACTTTTTTTTTTCAAATTCTGTTATTCACAATTAGTTAAATATTTTTGTTGAATGTTCAAACAGGTTGACAGTTTACTTGGTGCCCGCGGTGGAGGATTTGAACATGAAGCTACCAGACGAATGAGAAATGAATTTATGGCAGCATGGGATGGATTGAGGTCAAAAGATAGTCAAAGGATTCTCATTCTTGGTGCCACAAACCGACCTTTTGATCTTGATGATGCTGTGATCCGACGGTTACCACGAAGGTAAAATATTATTAAAGAATGTTGCGTATTCTATAATGAGTAAATTGCATGTAAAAGAAACGTACTGCCAGTTAATATCTATTTAAAATCATCCTTTTTAAGGGCCCGAGTTACAAGTTTATAATCATATAACAGTCTTATTTGATTATAAATTTATAACTCGGGTCCTTAAAAGGTGTATAGAAATGCCTAAAAGTAGGCTCCTTTTAAGTGCAATTTGCTGTTTTATGATTAATGCGTCATTTAAACTTGAACAAAGCAGTTTAATTCTCAAGGATGTTGATTGGTTTCAGGATTTATGTGGACTTGCCGGATGCTGATAACCGATTGAAGATACTGAAAATATTTCTTGCTAAAGAAAACATAGAACCTGATTTTGATACACGAGGTCTTGCTAATGCAACTGAAGGATATTCTGGGAGTGATTTGAAGGTAATCTTCTCATTTACAGTCAATTTGACTAGAGGTTGCAAAATGGGCAGGTTAGGCGGACTGGGTAATGGGTCAAATGGGTAATTTTGATACGGGTCGGGTTGATCCAAAGTTGACTTGTATCTGCCATTACTGTGTCAAATATTATATTAAAGTTATGTTATTGCAATAATACTCCAACTCTTTATTAAATTTACGGGCAAAGTGCACGGAACTATATCCAACTTTACACCTATTGTTGTTTATATTTAAAACTTACCGTTTGACGTACCAACCTTTCATGTAATAAAACATAACCAAAATTGACCCGTTCACGAGTAAATAAGTCTGGTTTTGTTAGGTGTTTTAATTATATTTCTATTTTTTTCTACAGAACCTTTGTATTGCTGCAGCGTATAGACCTGTTCAAGAACTTTTAGATGAAGAGAAAAAGGTAAGTATCCTTCCCTTATTGACCAACTCATCATTGTACATTTATGTTTATTTATTTAAATATGTTTGTATGATATAAATATATTCACACATTTTGTTTAGAACCTTGGATAACACATGCTATTTATATCGGTACCACGTTTGTAAAATAAAACAACTGTTTTTGCAGGGAAAGACATATGACAAGACTCCAGCATTAAGACCGCTTAATTTGGATGATTTCATTCAATCCAAAGCCAAGGTAGACATTCTAGATCTTTCATTTGTTATATTTGCTTGTTATTTGTATATTCATATAGTTTATTCCTTTCATCGCGTTCACATATGAATGGGTCGATTTGGGTTGTGTTTTTATCTCCAAACGGGTCAAATAAAAAATTAGAAAAGGTAGAAAAAAGTTTTTGCAGTCAATGCAACCTGACTTAACCGGTGTTGAAAAAAATATGTTTCAACCCAAATCTGTTTTGACCCGGTTCCCAGCCGGCTCGACTCGTCCGGCTTGTGACCTCGAGTAGATTTCAGATAAAGATCTGTTATCTTGTTGCAAATGTTAAATCAACAGGTGGGGCCATCTGTTGCTTATGATGCTGCAAGCATGAATGAACTCAGGAAATGGAATGATCAATACGGAGAAGGCGGAAGCAGGAAAAAATCGCCATTCGGTTTTTGATGCTATCGGTTTTGTTTTGGCATTGTTAAAGATAGAAGAAAATGTAGGCGGTAACCTTAGCAGCCACAATCTTTGTACTTGCAATCACTGGGAGAGTTGCTTCTGGGCATGTGTTCAGTCATCTAGTCAAATTAACTGTAATAGAATGATGATAGATAGCAATGTTCTTCAATAATTTTCCATTTATTTCATAAGATTTTATATTTACCAGAGAAGACGTAGGGTAGCATTAGAGGACAATCATGGATGAGTTAACTTTGATTATGTTTAATTAGAAAGGTCAAATAAGTGGAAAAAAGCTTGGTTCAAAGACGAAACAAGTCAAAGGTGACGTAAAAATAAGAAGTTATCATGGAAACAACTTATTAGTTTTTCTAGTCATATCTAATATACTAAGTTTGTCGAAAGTTGTTTTTATGGTTTTCCATAGATGTAAAACACGTGTCGATATCTTTCATGCATATCACAGATTTTATTTTTTATACTCTCTTTCGGTTGCTAAAAGATATTGAATACACAAGTGTTTAGTTTTTTATTTCTCGATATTCAGATATAAATTTCTTTGAAAACAGAGTTGTAATAAAAATAAAGTGTTTTTTTGGTATCGTACGGCAGAAGAAAAAAAAAACACTATGGATACCATGACAGATAACCATCATGAACCGAACCGATACCTACCGAACATCGGTACTGGTGTCGGTATTATCAAAACATGTATTCTTTTTTATGGTTTTCGGTCAATGTAAAACACGTGTCAATATCCTTTTTAATGTATCACGACTTTATTTTTTAGTTTCTCTTTCAGTTGCTATAGCGAGTGCCACACAGGGAACCGAACAAATACCAAACTTTTAAAAATTGATTTCCAAGCAAAAAAATATATTTATATTCTTTGATTATCAGTACGGCACAACCTTTGTTAAAGAACTATTCCTCAACATGCCTAATAATGATATGCATCTAATTAGTCTTAAAGCGACTATAGTTAAAGTATAATACTTGATGTAAGATTAGCTCTTAAGCAAAAACTATTCTTATCAAATTCCTTACTATATTAGACAAGTCATAGAACTTATCTTAACTTTTACCAAAACTTTTAATATAAAGATGGATATATTGATCTAAAATTAAAACACAAATAATAAAACTACTTAATTTGATAAGTAATACAAACCATTAACGATATATCTTGACAATGACAATATCATCCAATGCAGCAAAAGGGTGCTTATTCAATACAGTTGTACTAAACCAGAACAAGATTGCTTTTAACTACCACAATAACTGTTTCTCGTACGAATTCGAATGCATAGATTATTATACAAATTGCATTTACAGCAGATTAAGGGAACAAACCTCAGGCCATTGGAAGTGCATATGTAACCTATCGAACGAGTCCCAGATTGAGTATCCCCCAAGAAGTCTGCGGCCACGAGTTCTCTTTAGCTTTCATGACCAGAACCCTGCACCACGCGATCCAACCTTCCCATGACATTCTCTTATCCCATGGACTCCCCCATTCTAACAGAAGCCTGAGCCCTTGTTCAGCCTCCTTTTCCGCCTCATCAAACCTCCCCTGGCTCAGATAAACCTGACCTAAAACCACATGCGGCTCGCCAACAAATGGATTCTTCACCAAACTCCTTTTCAGCACCTCTGCACATCCGTCTAATCCTCTCTTGGACACTTCACAAACACCTTCCCAGTACAGATCCCTCGCTTCTATCTGATCCTTAGCGGTTAAAATTTTGGTGCACTTTTCAAAAATTGGTGGTGTCACAAGCTCGATTTCTTCGTCTCTCGTGTTGGCTGACTGTGGTTGTGGATGTTTGATTGTGTATAATTGTTCTTCTCTTACAATCAGTGTGTAAATTGCTCCCATTCTCGAAATTGAAGTCATCCATAGCCCTGGCTTTCCATCCCCCGGCCACAGCGCCGTGGCCCAATCATTACCGGAAAATTTCAGCATTCCATCGGAATTATCGAACAATACGTCCTGAAAACTGAACAACTGATCGCTGAAATCGGCGATCGTCATGAGGAGGAAGTCGCTACTACTCTCCTCGACAGATGCACGTCTTCGCCTGTTTTTATATGCTTCATCACGATTCCTTCTGCCGGCAAAATCGACTGTATTTTCCTCCTCCATTCCTCTTCATCTTCGACTTCGAAAACTCCTTTCCGTGCATTACTCAACGATTTTTCAGAGTCCTTAAGGTGTTGCACGAGCTCCGATTCGTCGGAGTAATGGAATAACAGATTGTCGTGAATCAGCTGCTGACGTGGCACGATGCAGAACAAGTGAATCAGGCGCTCCGCCGCCTCGCCGACGTGTCCGCGAACGACGTCGCGGCCGGTGGAAGGGTCGAAGATGGCGAGATTTACGTAAGAGTTGGAGTAAGCGGAATGGAAGAGACCACAGAGGCAGACTGCATCTGGCACTCCCCATAGCTTGAGGATGCGGTAGATGTCGATGAGGTGGTCGAGGAAGCTGCCGTGCTTGTGCCAGCATTCGGCGGCTCCGACGGATTTTAAGACGGCGACGAGGGAGGGTAATCTATCGTCAACGTTCTCTAGTTGTCCCCGGAGGAACGGGCGGGCCGATTCTAGCAGATGATTGCGTTGGGGTTCGGTGGTTGAAGACGGCATCGTTTGGTTTGTTAGAAGAGTCCAATGGCATCTGATGCCAAGCGATAAGAGGGTTTTTAGGATGACGATAATGAAATAATTGATTACTCTTAAGAGAGGTGGGAGAGTTACCTCCCAACTAAAATAACCTCTCAAATTATGTCATTCATGACATCTCAATTAGCTAAAGTATAATTTCAAAATACTTTTTAAAGTGAGAGTGGTATCCTTCAAATTAAAAAAAACAAATCAAATTAATTAACTAAAATTTTAATTAATTAATTAAAAATACATAATAAATAAAAAAGACAATAAATAAAAACAAATTAAAAAAACACCTAAAAAATTAAAAATCACATGGCCAATCATACTTCACGGCTATTTCACGTTTTTATTTTAGGAATATTTCCAACATCGGTCCGGTTAGATGGTCGTACGATTCCAAAAATGCATGTAGCCATATAATAAAAAATGCATATAGCCATATTATAGAAATGAAAGTTGCATGTTAGGGCAATTAATGGAGATAACATCAAAAGCATTCCTCCTTTCAGCGGGTAGCATTGCTCCTTTCAGCGGGTTTCTATACCCGCCCAAACTACCCTCTCACTTTTACCCGTCGAACCCACTTCTCATGCGGCGGTGTACCCGTAATTCGCTCTCTACCCGCCTCCCACTCCCACCTTCCTAAGTTTATGATCTTGTATGGTTAAAAGTTACTCGTTAGGATGTTCTTATTCAAAACATTGATTTTGAAACTCACTTAAAACCAACTTGAAACATAAAATAGTCAACTAATATTCTATACCCTATACATTTGAAGAGTGGTTGAACACCACTAGGATGGCAAAAAAAAATCAAGCCTGACGGATATACCCGAAACATCTTAGACGGGTATGTGATTAGTTTTAAAATATTTCACGGGTATGGGATTAGATGATACCCACCCCGATTACCCGAAATCATATACCCGTTTACCCGAACTATATATCCGAAAAGTTTTAATTTTCCCTTAACCGTTTCCTTTTAATGCTTCATTTCAGTTGGTTAATTATATGAAAAATTAAATTTTCTTTTGAAATATGTATTTGATAATATTAATGTATGTAATTTATTCATATTTAATATATTATAAAAAATATAAAATTATAGTTACAGAAATGTACACGACACATACCCGACGGGCAGGGGCGAATCTAGTAACAAACATAGGGGTTCACAGAACCTTTCGAGTTTCAAAATTTTAGTAGAACGCCTATATAAAAAGTTGGAATGAACCCCTAAATAATATATTGAGTGAACCCTTTTTATAAATTTAAGAATTGGTATAGTGGTTAAGGCTTTGGGCTAAGGTTTTGGGCTCGAACCTCCTCCGTTACATTTTTTTTAATTTTTATTGGATAACTTGAATTAAATGTTAATTTGTCATTTTATAAACCTTTTTTATGTATAGATCAAATGTTAAATTGTTGAAACTTAAACACACCAGCATTAGCTAACTTTCAGTATACAAAACACAAAAGTAAAGAGAAAGAATGAAGCCTCGTGGGCTTGATGGCATGATTGGATTTGTTTTGAAAGGCATAATGGTTGGATGGCTGATGGCTCTTGAAGACGACATTCCCATGACTATAGTTTAAGTTATAGGCAGTTATGTTTAAAGTTTTTAATTATTTGTGAGAAATCTGATCATTGAAAAAAAGTGTACCCCTAAGAAAAAAATATTGGATCCACCACTGCCGACAGGTATTGGCCGATACCCGACGGGTAATGGGCCGGGTATGAGACACGATTTTACAATCGGGTATGAGTTTAGGATTACAGATACCCGGCCTGAACCCCACCCATTGTCATCCAACACTATTAAATCCTGGTTGGTTGAGCCGTACTAAATCCCTAAACAGCTCTAACTATGTGGTGGTAATTATCAAACATATATTGACCAACAAAAATATTAGGACCGTCTAATAATATATTTATGAGATAAGGCCCAAAAGGACTATCAAAATAGTTCAAGTATCATCACATGAGAATGAAAAATGAAAGCCTCTTCTCGCTTTCCAACTCCTACACCTCTATACCATACAACAATCCTAGACAACAACAGATTCTTAATATACATACCACATTATAAATAACAAATTGTTTGATTAACTGATAAAAAAAGTAACTAAAAAAAGCCTTACATTGCAAGTAAGCCTACTCTCATGGAGTGATTTCAATTATTCTAGTTTGCTGCAGATAAAAGTGCACTTTGTGATCCATTCCCATCTTCAAGCAAGCTCGCAAACACGGGCTGCCATGAAAATTATAGAAAATAAATATGAGTTCTACAATGCAATCCAGCATATGCTCTATGTGATTTTTGTGAAGCCATCTATGTATGTGGATTTATATTAGAGGTAAGATAGGCAGAACAAGGGTTCAAGTTGAAACAGGCGGTCAAAAAGGTTGTCGGGTTGGGTTGACCCACTAACAATTTTTTGTCCGAATTTCATGATAATATTCTAAATCTTTGAATGAAACAATTTAGGAGTTCTATGGACTAAAAAGACTTTTGGTACCTGTTTGACATAGCAACTTTTTTTTATATTTGACCCGTTTAAATTAAACAATTAAAACAGCCACTTCTAATTTATATGGATGCATTTAGATGTTCTGATCATCATCTGGATCTACATATCATATGCTGAAACGAAATTGGCATGGTTTGACTTTTGAGGTCAAACATACCATTTCATATCTTGATATATATGATCATTCTTAACAAAAATAACTGAAATTTCCACCAAATACTGTTTACCAAAGCAGTTTAACTTAGCTCTACAGATTAAAGTATATTTAAAAAAATTCCCACATTTTAGGGCATTGTACCTCTTCATTATGGGACTTCCCAAGGTAAAATGGCTCCTTCTCTCGTACCCCACCATTGGTTGAAATGATCCTTTCGAGGTCCTAACATAAAGATAACAATTAATCATGTTTACTAATCATAATACTAGGTTAGATAGCGTATTGATTGAGGTCAAAGGCAATGAGAAACTGGAATTTACACAAAACACAATTAGATTACAGTTTCTATAGCTAGATGATATTAGCCTTCACATATATATAGATCAAGTAGAAACTGTTTTACCTTCCCTGTCAAGATCTCAAACTCAATCAATTCCTCAACAATCTTTTCAAGAACAATACGGTTACTCCAAAGGATCGATTTTGCTTTTTCATAAGCTAGATCATAAATCTGCACAAAGCAGCACATCCCGTGTTAATTTTCAATTCATTTTAAATAGAAATCATTTATGAGAAATTGTACGAATGGGAAAATGATGATAATCATTTAGATAAGTAATTACATAAAAGTACTACTGTTCAAAAAATAAATTCTTTGTTAATATATTCTGTTAATTTACATATTTGAACGAACGGCTTATGCATCAACTTATTTCAGCCTAATGTATTTTAGAACATTACTTGATAATCATTCATCACAAAAATAGTTTAACAAAACTTCTGCAGTGGCAACAAGCTTACCTTTTCTACTTTAGCTGCCATCTCATACTCATGATTGTCCCCCATGCTTAAAGCAGTCTCCTTAACATGTGCATAAAACACAAAAGATGAAATAAAAGGGAAAAAAATACAATTATAAAATAAGAGATTTTTACCGCTCTGCCATGATGATAAACTACTGGACTGTCATCAGGCCCCCATCCATACTGAATCACCATTCTTGTAGCTATCTGTTTTTAAGGGGTATATCGTCAAGCTATCTATTTTTAGACGAATATCATAAACCAAAGATAAATAAATACCTCTTGTGCCTGCTTCAACTCAGAAGAAGAAAGAATGTTCTCTTCTCCAAATGGAAGTAACATTTGGGATGCAACATATGACCCAAAGCAGAATACAAGCTTCTTTTCAAGGTATGATCTTGATTCAACATTTCCAATCACGGAGCCTTCGGTTTTAGCCTTTGTGATCTTTGTACACCCAATTCCCTGCAACAATTTCCAGTATAAATTAACTGCTAACCAAGTATTTAAGTGTATAAACAATCAGAATCAGATAATCAGCTGTAAGAAAACTGCTCCATGAGATTGTGTTTGGGTGTGCTTCAGCTATTTGATATCGTAACATACTGATAATCAAATGTTGGGATGTTTGGCAAACTCTGATTATTTAAGAATGTTATACATTAAATTGCCAGAAAGGACATTATCATATGTTGTCCAAATATTTGAATTCATAATGCAATAGTTGTATTCTATGAACTATACTAATTCTTTTACATGTTGCTTATCAATGCAACTTCAAGAAAAGGGTTGACATCTACAACTCCAATAATTATATTGTTTTCCTAATAAAATTATCAAAATATTAACTTTTACACATATACACATATATATAATGTTTTTACATGTTATTTATCTATATATCTCCAAAAACGTTGTTTGGCTTCCTTTATCGGTGTATTCAGATAATATTCTAAAGTTGATAACATGGTATATAAAATTCAAACGCAGAGATAATTACAAAAATCTAAAAATAAATACATACCTCCCAAGATAAAGGCTCTAGCCATAAGTTATCAACCACATCATAGTTTGGTAAAAGAGAGGCAATAAGTCCACGTCCAGCAACCCACACAGCATGTGGAAACTTAGTCTCTCTTGACCACTAATATGTCATCAGGAATAATAGTAAATATTCAATATTAATAATATTTAAACTAAATATATATATTATAATTAAAATAAGTAACAATATACTTACATCAAGAGGAACGTTTAGATATTCAATCCCATTGGTTATCTGGCCATATGGCTCCATTAACTCAACCACATTTTGCAAATCCTCTCTGGTCAAAGTCAAACCAAGATGATTAACCAGCATTTTGCTCATTGCCTTTGCAAGTTTTGTCTTCCTCAACCATGTGGGAATACTATTGCTGAATGTCTGTGTAATAATCGTTTCAAATATATGCTTTATTGAATTTTAGGGATAACCAAACATGCAGATATTTCTTACCGCGATCAGGCTAGTATATCCCAAAAGTTCATCTTTGTCAAGAAATTTAGTCCTGAAAGCACTACCTTCCAAAGCCACAGGAACAAGTTGGAGTTCTACAGGACGTAAAAGAGCTGTTTTTTCAGCTACCTGAAACAAAAAACAAAAATTAGAAAGGAATAGAAAATAATAATACAATAATTGAAAATGCAATATCATACCTTGTGCCAATCAACAAAATCAATAAGGTCAGAATCCATGGTTTCTTTTGCAGCAATCTGAAGTATTCTCTCTCTTTCAGCTTGTGTTGGTAGCTGAAGATGGAATATTCTGTCCATCCTACCTGGACGTTGTAAAGCCTCGTCAATTCTTTTTAAATTTTGAGTTGTAGCCATCAAAACAACACCATCCTGTTTCTCAAACCTGCATAAAAGATTGATGACATGGACATATATAATAAAGAGTGACAGCAATCATGTAGATCAACTTGTGTATGCATACACACGCACAGAGATAGCCAGATACACAAGCCACAAGGACGTATACTTAGGAGTTGGCCTGTTTGTTTTTTCCCACATTAAGTGATGTATGGATAAATGAAGTCTGTATTGTTCATGTGCTGTGGAATGATAGTAAATGACCTTCATACCCTTTTTTTAGTAATTATTACTGAACAAAATCTAATTGTTTGATAAATCTTTTAGATGAAAGTTAAATGAGAAAAAAACAATCGCCAATTTATGATAGATTTTTCTCAAAATAATATAATAAATAACATAATTATATAAATTCAATAATAGGAAGTTGGTGTTGTTCAAATTGTTAGGATCCGGCACACACAAACACACACGAAAGCAGTAAATCGACACAAGAATTTAACGTGGTTCGGTTCGGTCTAGGTGACCTACATCCACGGGCTATAACTAGGGATCTTTTCTTATTCAGGTGCTCAAGAAATTAGAAGTACATGACATCAATATATAGATACTAATCTAGGGTTACAAAACTTAACCAACAAGTTAAGCCCAACTCGGCCCCAACCCTAAACCTGCGAGCAGGAGGCCCCTAGGGCCGGCCAGCTTCCTTAGCCTCCACACTCGACACAAGTGTCGTAACTAGTAAAATGCAGAAGTATAAATAAAAAAATCAAGATCAAAAATAAAAAAGTTTCAATATAATTAACAAAAATTGAACCTACAAATTTGAAATCATTAATAACAACTGGAATTAAAACAAAATTAGCCTTCTGAAACGAATATTTTTTATATTAGAAATCAGAGACATAATTAGAAGAGACCTTTGGGAAAAGAGAATAGGTGAAATTAATATGATGTTAAATACGGAAAAACAAAGAAAAGGCAATGACTTAATGGAGAATGCAGCGCCACCATGACTTTTACAGTCAAGTGCTTTCTGGATTAAGAAAAAATTGAACAAACAGGCTCCTTCTGACTTACCACATCAAGTCATTTCCCCATTAAGTTCATTAAGCCAAAATCAAATGGCACCTTGATTATGTATTCATGAGATTATCGCTTTCCTAAACCAATTAATAAGAAAAGAAACGAGAGTTACCCATCAAGTTCCACAAGAAGTTGATTAATAAAAGCCTCGTGATCCTGTTTTTTAGTATGTATAAACTTCCCTCGTTTACCAGCAAAGAGGTCAAAATCTTCCACAAATATGATCACAGGCGCCTAAATATGGGTTCATATTCTTCAGTAATTGTTGCAAAATAAAAAATATAAGAATCGATGTAAAGGTATGATGTCAGCGAGTATAACCAGATCTCGGGCTGTTTGGAACAGTTCTCTGACATTGGATGCACTCTGGCCCACCCATAAGCCCGCCTCTAACTGTTGGGCCTTAACCTCAACAACTGGAACCTTAGCCTCTGCAGCTATAGCCATGGCTAGTGCAGTCTTACCGGTTCCTCTCTCACCTACAATTAGAACTCCCTGCAATTGAATTATGTAAGAACATTTTTATAACTAATGTATATGAAATTTTCAGAACGAAAACCTGAAGTGCACAGCTTAATCACACAGGAATTATCTAAATGAAGATCCGAATTAATATCATACAAGTTTTTACATATTGTATTAAAAACTAATAACAAATCAATCATTTAACAGTATCTATTATGAAGGTTTAGAAAACAACATACCCGAGGGGCACGAGCACCCATTTCTTGGAAGGCACGAGGATTTTGTAGAAATGCAACAACTTCATTAATTTCTTCTCTCATGAACTCAACGCTGGCAAAATCTTTCAAACGTATAGGCGGATTTTTCACCCTCTAAAGAAATATATATTATATTAATAAAAAAAGTCACTCTAAGAAAACAATAAAAGCAAATAAAGTTTTCATGTGTTTTGAGTTCAAATATGAACCTTCATCTTATCAAAAGCATGGGTGATAGGATCAACACCTTCCTTCTTCTTTTCTATTGCTCCCCGCAACATGGCCCGGAAGAAGTATTTCTGCATGGAAAGAATAACATTATAAATAATTAATTGGTGTAGAACAGTTGATGAACATGTGTTGAGCGTAAAGAAACTTCTAGAGGAACGAATCATACCAGCCTTCTCAGCTTTCTCATGTTTGGATTTCTTCGTCTCACCTTAAATCCAGGAAGCTTGGGAGTTCTTTTTTTCAGAAAACTAAATATGTGGGATAAAATATATCCATATATTATAGCCCTAACTACAAACATAAAATACCAACTGAATTCCTCGTCTTCACTTTGGGATTTAATACTCATTTCTGCCTCTGTCTTCCAATTTAAATATTGCTTGATGGCCGTAGTCCTACTCAATTTTAACTTCACCTGTAAACAAAGTCAGGACAACATAACACAAATATATTTAATTAGGTCTTCAGAAGTGGGTTTTAATTAAAAAACAGGATGTAACAGATGGTGTTTGGATGTGCTTTTGTTGTTGAAGTTCTAATAATTGGTAACCAGTGATTTGAGTGTTTGGCAAATTTTTAATATTTGATTACCATATTTATACATAAAATGACTGAAAAGGGGATTCTTGTGAAATAAAGAGATAAGTCATATGAGTTGGGAGTAAAAGTCTCTCAGATTAGGTTCAAAAAGGGGTTATCACCCGTTGACAATTCAACGTGTTTCAACTGGTATGAAACTTATTATTGGCTCCTAAACGATACGATGAGCAGTAAGAGAATCTGTTCATCCAGACATTAAAAACTGACCATTCAGATAATCCATTTCAACACACAAACCCAAACACCCCTTTCGTGCCGAATTATAAGAACTCGTAAATGATATTATTTGGATATTTACCTGGGAAGGAACTATAAGCTCCAGAACAGGACAAAAGATTAGCACCGCAATGTCTCTGTTTATACTTTTGACCCAACTAAAGATCCAATCAACAGTAGATACATCTCTAGCATTCCATAATCCAACTAGCAACTGTCGGGAAAGCCGAATTGGCAAAAGGAACTGTTGTTTGATATCTAATTCTGAAAACGGGATCCACATCAACTGAACAAAAGTTGGAACATTTGAAGCAAGCATCTTTAAATACAACCCATCAACTCCTCCAAAATCTTCAAACATCCTATCAAATTCCTGAAATAAGCATTTTCAATCAGAATCAAAGATGAACTTCTGCATGAGAATTTATAAGTGGCAATTTTGGCTAATTTACTTGTAGATGGTTAGTTTAAATTATGCTTTATCTCTAACAGATTAGATGAAAGACCCAAAGTGAGTTTTTAGTACATAAAACATCCTAAACCATTTATTCAAAAAATTATACTAGTATTAAAATTAAATTAATTTTGTAATCATATCTGACACTAATAATTTATAGAAAATTTAGACAAAAGTAATTACCAATAACTACCCACCTTACCCAGCCTGCCCATTTTGCCACATTCAGAAATGATGCATATTCAGAATATTAATCATAGAATAACCTTCAAATCGACATAATACTCTTTGTCATCTCCCTTGAGTGTAATAAACATTGCAGCCCAATCATGTCTGATTCTAGCATTTTCTACAAGCTTCCGGGACACAGCATAAGGAGCAGCTATAGGTTCCATTTCCCACCTATTTCTTTCTTCATTATACCAAGTTTTTGACAATACTCTATCACGGTCCAAAAGAATTTTTTCCTACAATGACCAATCAAATTACTTAAATATTGAAGATTATATATTTCTTAATTAGAATATTATGTGTCAATACTATTTTTAAATTTTGGAAATATTTACCTGTCTCTCAGCAACATACTTTTTACCGAATTCAATGTCTTCTAACAATTTTGTTTTAAGATCCTTTTTAGCTTCTTCCCGCCATTTTTTCCATCCATGAAATAAATGTGCACGAGCAGCCTTTGGAACCACAACCTCTTTTTCTCCAAACATCCATTTATTTTCGATTTCCGGATAACCCTTCAAGATTTCATCAACTGGGCTGTTTAAAATAATATATTTTTCATCGCCAAACTTTTTCATTTTTTTCCTAATATTAGCTTCCAGATTCTTCTGCAATTCTCTTGATTCTGCAAGCGCTTGCTTCACGCGTCGACTGAATTCAATGGAATTCTGATCAAATGGATATTCAATATCATCATTTTCTACTACATTTGAGAGAATCATTTGTTCCCAGAATTGTTTTTGTGCAGTTTGCAATTGTTTTTGAATTTCAGATCTAGAAAGCTTGGTAAGAGAGCTTTTAGGCATCCTGCAAAGACATTGTAAGCAAAATATTAAGCACCAAAAACAAAAATACACACACACATTAACATATATTGTATAGGGTTGACTAGATGTAAAGAAAATATCCTGGATATCAGAAATTGCCATGTCTGTGATATATTTGTGTACCATGATTTTCACGCCCCCCCCCCCCTACCCCCCACTCAACAATCTTGGCGACTCTTACAACTAGTGACAAAAATGCAATGAAACAGCAGCATGATAATGGATAGGTCAGTAAATAAATGCATTATGTACATTCAGAAACTAGGTAAAACAGATTCTATTATGCATCTTCATTTATCCCTATTCACAACAACTAATGTTAATTGTCATTAAAATACAGAATATAAAATGTCTACCTTTTATCGTCTTTCCTCTTCATTTCCCGAACAAAATTCTCAACGAGCAATGTGCTTTCCCTCTCTATAAAACAAAGTTCCCTAACACCAATGCTCAAAGCCATGGTCTCTTTAACCGACATTTGATCCTCAATCTTGCCAATTTCCTCCGAAATTACCATAAACTCCTTCTCTTTGTCACTAATTACCTCATCCAACTCCACTACCTTGTCCTTACCCTTCTTTTCCCCACTACTTTCTAAAATCCTATCTCTCTCCTTCTTAGATTTTATCATGGAATCAAGAATCTCCCCTGACTTCCGATCCAATTCCGTTTTCTTCCCCCTCAAAACACTCAATTCTGCATAAAGTTTACTCATAATCTCCTCCTGCAATTCCTTCTTCTTCAATTTCACATCCTGCAATGCTACATTCACATTGTTCAAATCCCCATTATCTGACCTAGCTTCCTCTATAACCCTAACTAACTTAGAAACAGACTCGAGTAGCCTCCTTGTATAACCAGAAAACTCATGATCATTCCAATTCCTCTCTCCTTGTTTACTTTTGCTTCTTTTCACTCTCAATACCTCACTTATCACAGGCGCAGCAATTGCAGGGTTTTGGTGAAACCCTAGAACTGGACATAGCCCAATTACAATCCATATAACTGCAATCGCAATTGGTTTCGAAATTTGTTCAATCACATGAGATAACAATACCTTATCCTGACGTTGCTCTATGGAATCAAGGTCGGCAGTGGTAGGCAGCTTTAAGGGAGCACAAGGTGTATTGACAAGTGAGGAGCTAACCGTGAAAGGTGATTGAAACCTCCGGCGGGGGCGGCGGCGGTGGTGATTAAGACGTGTTTGTGGAAATGAAGAGAGATTGAAGGGAGGTGTTTTGAGGAAAGGTGTGAAGGGGCTAGGGGAGGTAATGTGGGAATTCAGTGAATTCATGGGAACGATAGGGGGTTTGATTTGCAGATTATTCACCGGGAGTCATTGGTTTCTGATGGGGGTTTAGGGGAGGGGGTTTCTGGTTGCCACTGCAGAAGATACAGAGGAGGATGACTGTTTCAAATGTGCAGAGAGTGAGAGATGAGGGAGAAAGCATAGGTTAGACCGATTGTTGAAAACCCACCCAAAACTTGAATTGCGATCAAATGCAGCCCGGACCGATTATGTTTGTTGGTTAGACTGGGGTCATTTTGAGATACGAGTCAAGCTATTATTATAACTAGTTTTTTTCACCAATCGAGAGTTTGGTCTTTTTTTCTAGCGTCACACAGAAAGTTTTGGTCGTTATCGATTCGTCTCGTCGAATACCATAAAAGCAAATACCGGTACCGGTTTCGATAATACCAATAGTGGTCACGGTATCACAAAGGTAATGACACTCCCTATAGCCAATGATCCCAAAAAAATACTAGATTTTTAATCAAATCCGTTTCCAAAAAAATCATATCGGAGCGTTGACCGAAAACCGAATATGTAATTTGGTTTTTGGTTTGGTTTAGGGTTCAAGATTTTGAATTCGGTTTGAACCGAAAAAACCGAATTGGGTTATACCATTATTTTAATCCATATTTTATAGTTAACCCAATTCATTTATATAAATAGCCAATACCCATATATGAATTATATATCATCAGTTTTAGTCGTGTTGCTTGAACCGAACTTGTTATTTGATGAAGATATGTTTTTGTTTAACTTTTTCTGAAATGTTGTGTTGCTTAAACCGAACTTGTTATGACTACTCAAAAGAAAAGAAAAAATGTCTTTTTTAGCTAATTCAGTTTGTTAGGTTGAAACCAAAAACCAAACCGAATTATAAAGTGATTTTAGGTTCGGATTAGATTTTCATGAATTAGGTTCGGTTCGGATTGTGGTTCCAACAAAAATAAATCAACCCGAAAAACCCGAATAAAAAAACCAAAAAAATCATAACCTGAATCGATGAACACCCTTAGGCTCCCATCACTTTTCAATCCCTAATATTTAATTAAATATAGTAATAAAGTATATACAAATTATTAACTAAAAGGATTTAAACGTGACTAGGTTAATGTAAATAAATATAAAAAAATTGTCGTTTTCTTAAATTAGTTTTAGAAACTTGTAAGATGTAATGTTTAAAACGTTTATAAAAACACATTTTTTTTAACTTTGTGTATTTGACTGCTTACTCTATGATTTGCTTTCGATTCCAAAATAAAGCAACTATAGCAAACATATCGACCTGGTCTTTTGGCTTTTGAATCAACCAAAATTTAGTTTCTCGTTTAAAATAATGGGTTGAAATGTTAAAATTAAATGGATCTAGCTGACTTGGTAGTATATCGCCCTGCTATACCTTTCACACCTTATCCACCCAAGTTCAAACCCCGGGTAACATTTGTTTTTTTTATCCTTTTTCTTTGTTATTTTTTGATCCATTTTTGTTTGTTTTGGTTTTTGCAGTTCTTTTGATCGTATTTGTGTTAAAGTTTTCTTTTATTGTGCAATATGTAAAATTTTGTTTACTTTTGTTTTTTCCACCTTTTTTTTGTTTTTTTAAAATAAATACGTGTGTCGGTGATGGTTGGTGGTTTTTGTTGTTTTTTAGTTACCCATAATTTTTTTTGTTTCAATAAAAAATTAGATGGAGTGTCTTAAACATAAAAACTCTCCTAGCCAGCGGCAAGGTTATACTCCCTTTTGACGTGCTATTGCTATTTTGGTTCAAACCGCGACCCCGCCCGAGAAACAATCACTAGTTATTTCTAGAATATAAATATTTTTCGAGGGGCAAAATGACAATCTTACCCCTCATCTAAAATAAACCCTACTTACAACCACCTCACGTAGTCACGTTTGCTTTTCAAAATTCTCGAGAGCGTTTCACTTGATTCAAATAGGAACCCTAGAACAACCGAAAGGGGATTACGAGCCACAAGAACCAACCACGAATCTCTGATGGCGGGAACGTCAGTGATACCGGCGAACAGGGGGCGGCGGAACACGATGGTAGACGACGAGAAGCTGGTGTTTGAGACTTCGCGAGGAGTGGAGCCAATCATGACCTTTGATCAGATGGGAATCAAGGATGATCTCCTCCGTGGAATTTACCAACACGGCTTCGAGAAACCCTCGGCAATTCAACAGAGAGCTGTACGGCCAATCATCGAAGGCCGTGATGTCATTGCTCAGGCTCAATCTGGTACCGGAAAAACCTCCATGATTGCGCTTACTGTTTGCCAGATTGTTGACACCTCTTCGAGAGAGTATGTTCTGTTATTCACCATTTGTTTGTTCAATTGCAACTTCTTTAATTAATTCGAAAAGAAACCATAGGTTTTCGATTTACGGTTAATTTTTGAAGCTCATTCCTCCTTTTTTTGCTGGCAATTTCTTATTCTAAACACTTATTCCCCTTTACTTGACTTGAGGATTTTATATCATCTAATTTATATCTTTATTTATGATTTGTTAACTTCTGGATGACAAGATGATGTTAGCACTTTCAGTTTGCCCATGCCTGGTTAATTGGTTTATGTTTTTCCCTTTAAGTGGTTATTTCCACTATTGGGAAGTTTGATTACATGTTCTTGTTTTTTTTAGTTTTCTTAGTTGTATAGTTGCATTTATCAATTTTCAACTTAATCTACAGGGTCCAAGCTTTGATTTTGTCACCTACAAGAGAGCTTGCAGCTCAAACAGAGAAACAAATACTCGCTATTGGTGATTTCATCAGTATACAAGCTCATGCATGCATTGGTGGAAAGAGCGTCGGGGAGGACATTAGAAAGTTAGAAAATGGAGTTCATGTTGTTTCTGGAACCCCTGGTAGAGTTTGTGACATGATAAAGAGAAGAACATTGAGAACTAGAGCCATCAAATTACTAATTCTTGTGTGTTTTTTTTACATTTAAAACTAGCATTGCTACTTGTACTTCTAAATTTTGCCACTTTCTGTTTTGATGTAATGTTTAAAATAATGTGTGAATTTCTTTAATGTCAACAGGATGAATCTGATGAAATGTTGAGCCGAGGCTTTAAGGATCAAATTTATGATGTTTATCGATACCTTCCACCAGAGCTTCAGGTGATCTACATTTCGTTCTCTTTCTAGAACTAGTCATTGATGGAAGCTATTGTCTGACATGAATATAACATTACTTATTTTGTATGTTATCATGTGATATTTAGGGAGCCATATAATGACTTGCATCATTGTTGCAGGTTTGTTTGGTGTCTGCTACACTTCCTAATGAAATATTGGAGATGACCAGCAAATTCATGACTGATCCCGTTAGAATCCTTGTAAAACGTGATGAATTGACTCTTGAGGTACAACATTTGTTGCTTTGATAAGTATTATTCTGTCTGCCAAATTGTCTGTCTTTCTCTCTCTTCTTTTCTTTTTAATTTACCTAGTTTACTATGGCAGGGAATAAAGCAGTTTTTTGTTGCGGTTGAAAGAGAAAATTGGAAGTTTGATACTTTGTGTGATCTATATGATACTCTTACAATTACCCAGGCTGTAATTTTCTGTAACACAAAGCGAAAGGTAATTAATTGCTTGGTCTAATTCTTTTATTTTGTATATTATGGAAAATGTTAGAATATGCTTTCTGTATAGTGGGATTGTGTGAATCCACCTTTGTAGTGTGTTCGTTATGTGCAACACTTTTGGGCTCACTTACAAGCTACTTATTTAATTTTAAAAGCAAAATTGGTAGTACACAAGGTTTATATTGCCAGCCTGTTGCATGGAGTAAAATATTCTATTTTTTCTTGTAAAGCTTGGGAGTATGGTTAAATTTTGTAATGGAGTTTAAGAATTTGGTCAAATCTCGTGATGAACTGAGAATTAGGTAAGAAGTAAACAAGTTTTTAATAAATCCCAGGAATCTGGTGAAATTTCATGAAAGCTCTAGATATTTGTCCAATCTATAAATAGCAAGATTTTGGTCAAATCTCGTGATAAGGTACAGGAATTTGGTCAAACCTCATGTGAAAAACATAGTGAAGGCACTATTCACTTCAAGTTTACTTCAACAATTTTCATTGAGCTAGATTAATCGAACTAACCCTAAGCAATGGGGAACTTTAGCATATCTTATTTTTATTCTTATCTGGGTTTAATACTTAATCTTGTCTCACTTTGTACTCTGTATAGGTGGATTGGTTAACTGAGAAGATGCGTGAGAACAACTTTACTGTATCAGCAATGCATGGAGACATGCCTCAAAAGGAGCGAGATGCAATAATGGAAGAGTTTCGATCTGGTGTTACTCGTGTCTTGATTACTACAGATGTGTGGGCCAGGGGATTGGATGTTCAACAGGCAAGTCAACACTCTTATCTTATTATCTCATTTCATGCTGTTAGAGTTATGCTAGGCTAGCCAAGTAAAAACACGAGAGAAATTTGTTTTAAGTTTTACTTTCTTACAATTGAAGAGGATTAAAATCATGTACATACTATGATTACCATCTAATATGTTCTTTAATGCTCTGTTTCAGGTTTCTCTGGTGATTAATTATGACCTCCCAAATAACCGAGAACTTTATATTCATCGCATTGGTCGATCTGGGCGTTTTGGACGAAAGGTAATTAAGAACTATTTTTTTCGTGGGTTTTTTTAGTAAGGGTATTCTGATTTCCACAATGAATTGCTTTTATTAAAAATGCTGAATACAAATAGTTTTTATGATCCAATACAATTATATGTCCATAATGAGGTGGAGATTCTGATAATTTGATTTATGCTTTGATGCAATTAGTAACTTAGATTTCTGTTACTCGTGTCACTATAATTCTATTCACCTTCAGTTAGCTTTGGGTTATTTGCTATCCGCCACTGAGTTTTCAGCTTATTAATCGATATGGAAAGCCCCACTGACCCCCCGCTTGATGACCGACCCAATGGAATGAGCATTCAGTGGTGGGGCTTTCTCTAATCTCTATCAAGAACACTTCATTTTTGTGAGAATGATGAGAACAAACCTTCACAAAAATGTAAACAAGTTTTACCCGTTTAATACATTTTTCATTTTTTTTTGTGATCAGTTAGTTTTCACAAACAAAAGGTGATGTGAAAGTTGGTTTTATAAAATAAATTTTCACGGAACCTTTAAACTTTATTGCTGTGAAGGATACATGATATTAAGGTTCATAAAAAGAGAACTTTGAAATCAAATTTTTTTTTTTTGAAGTCTGTCGGTTTCACTCAGCGTGTTCTCACCAAAATGGATCGTTCTCAAATAATTTTAATTCTGTATATGAATCAATTCTATGTAGAAAACAATGAGAACCGAATAAGCACTTATATGTAGGGCCGGCAATCTTGACCCGTAATCAGGAAAATGGGTTAGTATGGGTTTTCTTATTTAAAAATTGGGTCAACTTGGACTCTTTCTTTTTTGTCAACGGGTCAGAACGGGTTGAGATGTTTTCGAGTCAAATCTTCAACGGGTCCAGATGGGTAGATTGTTTTTAGAAATTGGTAGATTGCACCCAAACAGAAACACTTCTTATCATATCTTCCCCTTATTTTAGTCGAACCGCTGACTTGGGTTTAATGGTTCAACCGATCTGGGCGTGTGCTGTGATAATGATGACAGATATGAACAAGATCGGCGACAACAATGGTGGATCGGTCTGGGACGGCGGTGGCTGTTCTAAGGTTGAAAATGGTTGACCTTACGGTGGTCGTTGTTGTTGCCATTTTCCGGTGAAGGTGGAGAGTCAACAGAGAACTTGAAAAGTTGTAAAACCCTGTAAAAATTAAACCGTGAAATCATGATAATGTAAACACTAAACAGAGAGAATCAATCGGATGTCTCGCCGGAGTAAGAAATCGAAAATTGTAAACAAAGGAATCAACGAGGTTTTGTTTTTTGGAAGATAAAGATAAAAAAGAAAAACCCAGAAAAATATAAACTGTAGTGATAAGAGGGGTATTCAATCTGGCAATCTGTACACGTGTCTTACATTTTTTTACTATAAATATAAAATTCTTTTAAATTTAACTAATTGTTTCTCAAATTTTGTTGCATGTTTTTATTAGTTTATGGTCATTTCGTGCAACGCGGCGGATGATTATCCTGCTTCATTTTTCATTATGTAAGTGGCTTAAATTGAACCCGTTCTGACCCGAACCCGTTCTGACCCGAACCCATTCTGACCCGAACCCATTCTGACCCGAACCAAAATATCATTTTTTTAAAACAACCCGTCATGACCCGTGACCTTGATTTTAAATTGCGCGCATAATGCGTTTTGCGCTGATGCGTTTGGTTCAGCGCATCGCTGCACTTGATGCATAGCGTTTACATGATGCGTTGATATTGTGGCGTTTTGCGCAATAAGCGCTCATTGCAAAATGCGCTATGTTGCGTGCAACACGTATTTAGGACCTGGGTCGGACTTTTTCAAGTACAAACTGGGTCGGATCTTTAAGTTTAGAAGGTGGTATTTACCTGGAGATGAAGGAGAACTCTTGGAGAAGGGTGAGAAGCTTGGAGAGTCGATGGAGAAGGAGAAGATGGCTCTGACGGCTGGAAATGTTTTAGCTGGAAATGTTTTAGAAACCCTAAAGCTTCTATTTATAGTCTTTATTTACATTTAAAATGCTCATTAATAAATCTATGCATATTCTACTTGTACATCAAGCTTCTTTAGTTGTAAGTCATACTAAAGCTTTTTTACTATTTATTTATTATAATACCTTATGCATAAACTAATTGTACATTTAGAGTTAGACTTATTTTGGTATTTATTTATCTATTTTTTTTTAATTTTTTAATGTTTTATAGTTAACATGTTAAAATATTAGGTATAATTAATTTTTTAGTATTTTTTAATAAAGAACGCATCACATACATGATGCGCTCACATCGCGCAATACGCATCGCGCATCAGATTTTTGGACAAAACGCATCGGAGTGCATCGCGCAATTTAAAACCAAGCCCGTGACCCAAACCCGCCCGACCCGCCCAGTTTGCGAGGCCTACTTATATGTACTAACCAAATGTAGTGGGAGAGAGAGAAAGAGTGACCATTATAGGCTTGCAGGGTGTTGCATATATATATATATGTGTGTGTGTGTATTAATTATTTGTCTCTTTAACATTATATGAAATCTTGTTTTGAAATGATTTGCAGGGTGTTGCTATAAATTTTGTGAAAACTGACGATATCAAAATTTTAAGAGACATAGAGCAGTACTACAGTACCCAGATTGATGAAATGCCCATGAATGTTGCAGACTTGATATAAATGCTGAAACAAGTTTTAAAAAACCGAATGTCTGGTGTGCTCTACTTTACTGATGAGTGGATCTGTGATGGTGCAAAACTTTTGATTGTAGTTTTGAGCTTGCTTGGAGAGTTGGAGGATAATCTTACATGAATTGTTGTCAAGTTGTAGGCTAGAAATATTTTGATTTCATGTTGATTTTATTTTGTGAATATACAAATATTTCATCCAGATTGACTGGAATTATCCATTTTCATTTTTCTGCTAGAATTTAATATACATTTGTTACATTTTATTCCAATTTTTCTTTTTTATTTTATGAACATCTAATACGTTGAATAAAAATTATATAATAAAAAGCTCGTTTAGGTTAGCGAGTCGGCTCGAGCTTGATATGACCCATTGCGGATATCTAATTGTGAGATCTTCAATTCCCCACCGGTTTGGTGTCTTACCCATATCCTCATCCCATTATAACCTGTTTGATTTCATTTATAATTTTATCGTGTAATTGAAATAAACAATGATAAATGATTGGAGTGATTAATTAACCCCATTCCTCATGAATCAATTGAACATGTTTCAAATGTTGTTGGCTTCCTTGCCTTCATCCAAGTTATCAATCTTCTATAAATAGATCTGAAAGATTTTTTGGATGAATTTAAAGGTTAAAAAAATAGATTTCTTTCTCGCTTTGAGATAACAAAAAAAACAATTTCTGAGGATTTTTACAAAATTTGTGGAATTAGTAATCTTTTATATTGGTTTTTGAAGGGTTTTACTTCCTGTATTTAATGACATTGTATTTTATTATGTAACTTGAACCGACCAAACAAAAAATTACCACGTTTACTTGATAATCAATAGACATCCGAGCATCAAAAAATCAGTGGAAAAAGTTTCTAGGCCTGCACATGACGCCAACCCACTTTTATTATTTTCATTTTAATGTTTCTCTTCGTTTTTCAATGTGACTTCTAGTACATATCGTTTTTATTAGTTTTATTATAAAAATTAATATCAACTCAATTAACATAATGCGTAATTAAATAAAATTTAACTTAAAATGTTTGAAGTTTGAGGATGAAAGTACCCCCTTGCTCCAACATAATGTGACGAGATCTAATTAGCAATAACATATAACAAATCAATACTATATGAATGAGTGAATTACAAATTACGTCTTTAAGTATTAACTAAATTTTAGTATATATCTTTTAACTAAGAAAATTACTAAAAACATCATTTATGTTTAAAAACCTTGCACGTTACGTCCTTTAGCCTAACGCCCGTCAAATCTTACAGTTAAGTCAGGTGATGTGCAAGGCACATGGGTATTTTAGTATTTTTACCGTAAAACGGACTATTTTTGTAAACCCTCATTCATAGAAACAAATTACAAGAATAATCTTTTTATGTGTGAAAGCCCCAAAATACCCTCATGTGCATTGCACGTGATTAGACGTAACTGGTAAAATTTAACGTACAAGGTTTTTTTTAAAGATAAATGACGTTTTCTATAATTTTCTTAGTTAAAGAACGTATAATGAAATTTAGGTAATATTTAAAGGACGTAATTTGTAATTCGCTCATTATGAATTAAATTAGATGTTTATCATTAAAATTAAATATATAGTTAATTTAAACCAAGCTTTCCTTGTTTAATAAGGATACACACTCGCTTATCTTTTTAATTCCTTGCCACGCAATTCACAATCATAAGCCGCCATACATATCGTTCCCTCTACAAATATCACTCATATCACCTTCATTCGATCACACAATATATTACTCGACTGTAGCCATGAGTAAACCGGTTAGTAGTGGTTACGAATGCAAAACATGCAGCAAGCGATTTGATTCTTTTCAAGCACTCGGAGGCCACCAAGGAATCCACAAAAAGGTTGACGACGACGACATTAATAATGATGATGAAGAAACCTTGTTAACTCTGAACATAGTTGCTGATCCGAAGAAGTCGTTAGGGATGCATCGATGCAAGACGTGCATGAAGGAGTTTGAGACGGGCCCCGCGTTGGGCGGACACATGACACGACACAGGCTTCAAAAAGAACCGGAGAGGGTGCAAGAGGATGTGATGATCATGAAGGATGAAAAAGCAGGACAAAATCAGGACTTGAAGTTGGCAGCAAAAGAATGGCAATTGTGGATTTGATTAATTAATTTTTAAGTTTAGTTTGATCATTCATAAATTGAATTTATATGTTAGTTATGTTAAGATGGCTTTTTAGTTTATTTTAGTGTTATATACAAATGGTATTGATATAAGTTTAATGATTAAGTATATAAAACTGATTGTTTTTTTTATTTTATATGTATAAACTAATGAAAAAATCAGTGAGTGAATACAGCTTACCTAGTGTATAAAAAATATATAAATGAAATAAATTTAATGTAAGTAAAACTTAAGAATAGAAAAACAGTTCCAATAAATTATTATATAACCTTGATTGCAATCTTTTATATATCTAGGTTAATAATGATCATTAACAACCATACTTGATCAATGTAGGTCAATCACAATCATACTTGCAATCTAGGTTAACAATGGTCATTAACAACCATACTTATTGGTCGATATATGTAAATCGAAATCATACTTGACAATCTGGTTAACCATGGTCATTCACAACCATACTTATTGGTCGATATACGTAAATCACAATCATACTTGACAATCTGGTTAACCATGGTCATTCACAACAATACTCGATCAATCTAGGTCAATCATAATCATACTTGATCGGTCATAGTCATGATCATACAAAACATACAATGTCAATGTAAGTGAGTCACAATCATACTTGATTAAATGTTCAATTATATATAGTGAATCATTGTCAACCATAAAGAATCATGGTTAAACAATAAACATACTTAATGTAGATCAAATAATGAAAAATCTTAGTAAATCATTGTCAAATGAGTTAATTGAAACACATTCAAACATTGAAATATATGGCCATTAAGACATGTATGTATTGTCCTATCAAGACTAATTAACTCATTTTTATTATTTTCGTTATCTTTTAAAATTTTTATTTATTTATTTTACTTTTTATTTTTATAAGTATTTTAATATCAAATATAAATATAAACCGAGAAATAAAGGAAAAAGAAGTCATTCTCAACCAGTGAGAACAAAATTAGCAGCATAACAAAAAACGATCACTACATCAAACTAAATGTAATCAACATTAATATGATTTAGATGGTTTATTAATTATACATCCAACGTTGTATAAAATTAAATAATTCGCATGCATGTAAAATTCCCTTTTGAAAGTAAGAAATATTTTTTTTTAAGAAACAGTGGGAATAGCAAATTCAGTTTGGCTTCTAGGTCTTTCTGAAAGCATATTGGTTTACGGGTTTGCTGTCACCGTAAGCGGACTTGGAATTTCAGACCTTGAATCCGTTACCTTGAATCCGTTGCCATAGCAAACGGACTTGGGCAAATCCACTACGGTGGCAAGTATAACCGACCGTTTTTATGAATTTGCAGTCGTAGTTGTTCGAGAACCACCACAAAGACCCCCATTCACATATATTTCCTTGAGTTCGTTTGACATATCTGAGGATTCAAATCCAAAAGTCTAAGTCTGTTTCTAATTGGATCGAACTCCCTGTAAACCATTTCAAATCCAAAAATCACCCACAAACCAAATGATTTTCATAAAAACACCATTTCTCCAAAAAAATTTCCACAAGAAAACCTAACAACTATAAGAGCATCCACAACGGTGGATGAGAAAAACACAACAAAACGCACCACATCATATTTCCACTTAACCTTTAAAAACACTCATTTTAATTCAACATTACATCCACATTCAAACACCCACTTTTTTCATATAAATAAATAATTAAATATTGATATGTGAGAGGGTGGTCCACCATAATGCGTTTCCGAATACGTTCAAACAAACACCAACCAAACGTGTTCCTCCAATGCGCCATTCATAAATTTTGTCACCTATTCATCCGAATGCTAGTGTTGGACATGCTCTAAACAATAATTGTCGGCGGCAAATTTCTTAATCCATAAGGCGGTTTGAGTTGGATTATAACAAGTTGGTTATATCCTGTAAGTTAGCAATTCTAGCTATAATCAAGTAGGTTAGAGTTAGTAGCATATATAAACCGAGCCAAGAATCTAGTTTTCTTGATTATTAATAAAGTATTTAAGAGCTAGCCATGACCAGGGAATCTAGTTTTCTTGGCTACACCACCATGACCATCTATACCTGGCAAAGGGCAGGGTGACCGTTGAAGATGGGTTTGGGTAGGATGGGTCATTTAAACAAAATGATAATAGGAAGTGGTGACATTTTTTATGATAAACCAGTGAATACAAAGATTTTGATTTATTTTAATCATCAATCTTACCTTTTACATATAGTATGTATATGCATATGCTCAACTCCAAAAACCAGAAGCAGAACAAGGGAAAACTGATTATACCAAAATTAGTAGAAATACAACTTCGTGTTCTATAGTACACAAGAATAAATCTATACATGGTAGATGATTTTAATGGAACACAAAAAGCCACAACAAAACACACACATCAAGGTGATTTCAATAAATAAAAGGCAGACTAATTAATTACATCACACCCCAAAAATTATATTTACATGTGCAATGAAAAGACAAAAGGATGAATGAATGGCCTGCATTATAGAACAGTGTTGATATGGAGTGCTTTCAGCAGTGAAGTTGCCATCTGTTTCACCAAAACTTGACCCCCAGAACTTTGACCGTCTCTGCGTTCTTCGATTAAATTTTGAAGTTTTTGAGGCAAGTCGTTTTCTACAATAAGTTGCTTTGGACGTGGATGGTGTTCGTACACAGCCTGTCGCAAAACAGTTCATTAACTTTTACTTGTATTAACATTTGAATAAATAGATTGTTTCAAACCTTTATTAGTTTGAGCAGATTGAGACGAGCTATGGCGTCAGGGTGATCAAGCCTTGATATGAGCAATGGTGTTAACCCATTAACAGCCAATGTAGTATTTATTCGAGATGATTTCCTGCAAATTATGTAAATTAAAATTATGACATTTATCACATAAAGCAACTACATAAGCAATAAAAAGAAGTGTAGTAATTATACGTGATAATCTTCAAAAACGGCTCTAGTATGTGTAAGAAAAACTGTTCTGGACAGGACTGGAAGAATTTGACCAATTTTTGAACAGCATCCTTTTTGAGCAAAGCTTGTTCCACTTTCTTGTTGTCATTATCATGTGCCAAACAAACAGCAATTGAGTCTAATGCTGTTACAGACCAAAGTTGGTCTTCAAGTAAATTCAAATAAACATCCATCCCATCATGAGCTCTTAATTGCTCCCTTGTATTACGTGATGCATGGGCCATATCACATAATAAAGGTAACGCGTATTGTCTTAATGGAGAATCCGACATTATGAAACGCATTAAGTGTGGAATAATTCCATTTTCTGCTGCTTGTTCTTGTCTCCTCTTGTTTATCTTGCATAGGTTGAATAGTGCATTGAGGACCTTCAATGAAAAACAAATTAACAAGATTATATTTTGCAATATAAGATAATCATATTCTAACAACCATCTAAGCATTTCACTAACCTCGTGATGAATTGGAGACACAAGAGGACCGTCTTTGAGGTCAAGGTTAGGGATAAGATACTTGATGGCGTCAGCTCTTTGCAGAGGTTCCAAACAGTGTGGATCAGTCGACAAATGATTGATGCATTTTAATAACTGCAATTCAAGGCACGAATAGAATAACAATAAGGGCAAACATCCACAAATAAAAGTCAATCAAATTTGGCTCACCTTCAACAAGATAGGTGGTTCTATTTTGTTGAACATCTGAAAGAGTCGGCTAAGCAAACTTTGGCTACACATGTGGGACTTCACTGTTGAATCAGCACCAGCAAACTCAAGTAGAAGGTCTGCAACTTTTTCAAGATACTCGCGAGCCACGTCAGCGTTCCATGTTGATACCATGTGGGACAGAAGTCCTGATGATGTGGCACTCCCTGGTATAGCATTAAGAACTCCAGAACCAGAGAGTACAGCTGATGCTGTCTGAGATGCAATACCTGATGTGGAAGCCCCTCCCTCATTGGATGCCACCCCAGTTTTCTTACTAGCTAATTTATGTGCAGTCCTAGTCACCGCCTCAGTGTTAGCATTTTCTCTTCCACGACTAGAAGCCTCTGTACAACCACAAAAAAAGAACTAAAATCAGAATAGTGACAAAAACAAGATACACCGGGGAATTACGGTAAGAAAGTGCTATTACACAGAATTAAAGATGGCAATTTTGACCTATTTATGGGTACACTGCCCAATTTTTTTTAATTTAATTTTATTTATTTATTTACTTTTTAAAGGCAAATAATAAAGATGGCAATTTTGACCTATTTATGGGTACACTACCCAATTTGGCTATACTTTGCTTCTAATGGGTCAATCAGGTAAAATTAGAAAAAATGGTTACAAAAGAAAAGGATTGAATGGTTCAAGCTTGTCAAACGGGTTGAAAGTCAGCCAAAATGTATTCAAAATGCATAAAACCTCCTAAATGTTTCATTAAAAACTTTTAGATAATCATTATTTTTCTTAAGCATATTTAAAAAGATAACTAATTCTAAACTTCAATAAATGAAAAGACAAAAAAAACGTCACAGCCTGTTCTGACCCATTCTAAAAACTACCAATTTTAACCCAAGCCCGTTTTGACCTATTACCCAACCAGCACGATTTATCCATTTTGTCCCCTCTACACACAGTAATAAAAAGTGTAAATTTCTTAATCATTGTTAAAACATTAATTATTCATAAAATTCAAGAAGAAGACAAAACCATGCTTGCATGTCAGTCCAGCACAAATCCATTTTGACCCACTACCAAACCACCCAACCGATACATTTTGTCATTCTACAGAAAATAACCAAAATCAGAGGAACAAGAAAGGAAACCATCAGTGGCAGAGATATTTCCGGAAGGAAAAAAAAGTCTACCAGCAAATTCAGCCATCAGGAAATCCAGCCCGTTGGTTTTCTTTTCATTAGAAGAATGCAAAAGGGGAAGTATGCTTTCATGTTTCTCCAGGCCCGTAAGATGGCGAACATACTCAAGCTGACCCGAAAAATGTCGTGAAGGTGGTTCCTTATCCAACAAACTTAAAAGCGGTCTAACGTTTTCTTGCTGAACTGTTACAGAATGCCCGTTTGATACAGAATCCATAGATTTTCTAGGCCTGTCAGTAGACAACCTTCCAAAATTATAATGTATTTGTTTAGGTTCTGGATCTAAAGGATCTATTTTATCTCTCTCCATTGCTGTTGATTCTGGTGATTTTGATGTTACTGGAACTTCAACACTAGTGTGGCTTGATTGATGTTTATCTGTTTCTAGTGTAAAGAATCTTGAATCTGGTGAATGAGAAGATGAAAGTGTAGAAGATTCTTGTGGGGCAGAGGTAAAAGGATGATCGGTTACAGAATGTTTGACTTTATGGTTGTCAGGATAATCCAAACCGTTGGTTAAACTCTCGCTCTGGATGAAAGTATGATTACTAGCATCCAGTGGGCCAGAGCGGGCCCGCGTAGCTAAACCATCCATTGAAAAACCACCTACACCAGATATTAAAGCTAGCCTTGTTGCCTCATTTAAGCTATAAAGGGTATTTATGAGCCTGAGTAATATTCCATTTTTTGCAGCTATTCGACAAAAATCGTTCCTCAGGGTTGATCTTTGAAGCTTAAATACTTGCCACATGCAATCAATAGCTAAGTGGACCATTTCCCTGAAACTCCACGAATTTCATTAGTATGTACCCAACCAAGGATTACAAAAGGGTGTTTGAACGCGTGAATTGAAAGTGATTATGAGATACTAAATAGTCAGAATTACGGATGTCAATCGTGCCGGGTTGACGAGTTGAATTGTTCAACTTGAATACGACCCATATATTTAATTGTGTCAACAACATTAACCTTAACCCGGACACACTTAAACTCGAACACGACCAGTTTAACCCATTTACCTAAACGTGTCAAACAGGTGGCGGGTAGTAATCTAGTTTAAACGTGTTAATCAGATTGGTGGATTGTAATAAATGGGTCAAACAGTTGGCCAGGTCGACTTTTTTAAATAAACGGGCTAAACAAGTCAACTCAAACACGACCCGTTTAATTAAACATGTCAACCCGAACAAGACCCACTTTATTAAACGAGTCAGATATGACAATCCAAAACCTAATTATGTTTGTGCACTGTCCATATTGTGTTTCGGGTTGCGCCCAAAATTTCCACCACTAATCAGAATCAGATAATCAGTTGTTATAAAACAGGATATAGAAGATAGTGTGTTGATTGACTATGTTGTTGAAGTTGTACATTGTAATAGTAAGATATCTGATGATCAAGTGTTCGACAAATTCTAACTATTTAATGAAATAATACACAAAATGACCCAAAAAAATAGATCTGAGAAAAGAAGAGACGGTTCACGAATTTAAGTAGAAGTCTCTCCAAATAGGTTTAAAGAAGGGGTTGTACGTAAATTTATTTTACCCTTGGAAAATAAGTTTTGTTGCACCTGGTATAAAACTTATTATTTGACACATAGATGATCAGAACAGAATCTGCTTATCATAACATTGAAACTGATTATTACAGCTTCAAGTCACAATAATCAAATAGTTAGTTTCATAACACGAATCCAGACCTCCATAATCATGCAAATTCTCATCTTATACAAAACGATTCACAGTTAAAATAGTTGATTTAAAAAACCAAAAAAAAATTTGTTTTATTATGAAACTTTGTATAGAAGTCACAAACCTGTATTTTGCATAATCAGCCTCAAGAAATCCCACAAGTACAGGTATCCCACGGCAAGCGATAAACATTTGCAATGTCAAAGAGCTGCAACAAAAAAAGTCTCAATCCGTAACCATTGTATAGTAAAACACAGCAATTTATGCAGGTTTTAAACGGAAATATACATAGTTGTCAATAGCGACCATAGCGCTCGCTATAGCGCGCTATGTAGCGAAGCGGCCTATGGTCGCTATATGGTAAATAGCGAGTGAAAAGCGAGTAAATAGCGAATATTCCCTTTTTTTATTTTTTTTTTATGTTTTTAAACAGTTTTTTACTTGATTAATATAAATAGGGTTGCTAATAACCCTAATATATGAAGATTTAGATGATTATTGATTATAATTGCTATATATCCTACAATAGTTGAATATAAAATATTTTTAAAACTTTCTACTAGTGTATCGCTAAACGTGAAATAGCGCCCGCTATTTACCGCTATTCGCTACGTAGCGTATAGGTGGCTTGTCGCTATTTACCGCTATTCGCTATTGACAACTATGGAAATATATGAGATGATTGGATACCTTGACTGACAAAGTTGCTGCAAAAAGTAAGCAGCTTCCATACGAACTTCTCGTGTTCTATCAGGCACTGCAAAGCCCATAACAACAGGGACCTGGAGACATTTATTGATGAGTAGAGAATAAATAGAAGTAATATCTTACCATTAAATAATTAACATCTTGTAACGTAGGGTACATAGTACATACAAGGCCAACAAGACAAGCATTTTCCTGGAAGTCAGTGTTATCCTTGATAATTTGATTTAAAACCTGCAGCACAGCGCATACAACCTGCACCTACAAGATAACAGTAAAAAACATTATTAAGTATCTACTATTATAACTAAAAGAATAGAAAAATAAACAGCAAGCTTCTTTGAATTGGCATACCCGTGTCCTAGGAACCTCAAGCAATTCTAGAAGAGGAAGCAACCCATGTTGGGTCATAAAAACATGTTTCTGCTCAGGGCGGTGTTGAAAAAACATAGTTAGCTTGTGACATGATGACAAAATCACATCTTCTGATTCTTCTGGTCTCAATTGTGAAACTAGTTTGCCAAATTCAACAGCCTACATATTCATTTATGAAATAAATAACTGTACACAATATAACCTAATTTAACAACTAATAACAGAACAGATGTTACCTGAAGGTGGGACAGATTGTCTGCAGGTAGTTTATCATCAAATCCCTGATAAGCAACAGAAATTAGAGAAGTTGATGTCAAAGTCAAAAACCTATAGCGAAGAAGTCAACATAAAAAAATTTAAAGAACTTACCAGACCATCAATTCCAATTACATCCTCCTTTAAAACACCCATCATCAAATGAAGTATATCTCCCCCATTAGACTGCCTTGGTTCATTCTCCATTTGTTTTTGAGCAATGGTAGCTCTTAATCGTGTAGCCAGGTCAGGTTTTCCACCATCGGTAGCGAATGTGTTACCTTGATTCATATGTGATAATGAAACGGATGTTGAAGCTTTGGCTGACTGATCGTTCAGATGTTTGTTATCTGTTGGTTGAAACAAATCATCCAATGAAGCATCGCCAGGTGTATCACTAAATTGACTCAGCTCATTTCCTCCGGACATTCTTCCTGCCTTCACATTCTATGTGCAAAAATTGGAAAAGAATGCATATGATTCTGAACTTAGAATTTTTCATGAAAGAAATTTATGTCATATACCTGTTGAGAACTGTAGTCATGGGCTTTGTGCCCAGAGTTATGAGAACCGCTATAAGTAGTAACCGAGCTTCCATTTTCTTTGACCTTTTTATCTACTGTGGTTTTTGATTTTGACTCTGGAGATCCAGAATTAACATTTGTTATCACTACCTCCGTAGGATTCAATTCTATTGACTCGTTGCCCTCTGTTTGAAAAGCTGAGTCGTCAATAGCAGAAGAAGAATCTAATGGTGCCTTTTTATGAATCGCTAAGGTGGCAACTTTGTCTCCAGGCACATCGTCTTCAGATGCATATGCTTTTTCCTCAATAGTTGAATTATTTTCCTCGTAGGAATTACCAGCGAGAGTAACCTCGGCTAATAGCAACTCTGTTCCATTTTCCTGAATTGAAATTTTCAATTAGAAGAAAGCCTAGAATTATATTGCCAGCAATACCAGCCTCTAAGAAATTTTGTACTGATCAGTTCCAATTACAAGGAAATACTTTAACTTTCTCTGCAGATAGGTTCGCAACAGTGCTTAGGTCATCTGCATTTGAACTTTTGGCACCCACTGAACCATCATCTTCTATATTTCTGAAAAATAAAATCTCTTCAGATTAAAAAAAAATATTCGGTTTAAGATCACAAGTCATACATATATACCCATATCCAGGTTTACTAAATGATTCATGCAGTATGATTGTTTGTTTCAGTTAAAAGCTGACCATACAATTACCTAAGTGAGCCACTATGCCGGAGTGAAGACTGCAATACAACACGCCTAGAATTCTGTATCCAAGGATGAGAAAGCAGAGTCTTTGCATCGGGTCTCAATCTAGCATCCTAAAACATGAAGTTGAATGTTATATGGAGCATATATCACTGGGTCATTATGGTAATTTGCAAGCACAAAGAAAAAGTAAAATAAAATATATTACACCTTACCTTTTTAAAGCACTGGCGGAGAAAATCAGTTAAACCAGGTGACAAGCTATCTGGTATAGGAGGATTCTCGTCCTGAAATATTTTTTTTAGAAGTTTAGTTATGGTAATTTGACCATCGACAACAATTTAGTAACTGGGGTCATTGTGGCAATTCAACCTGAACGATCCTAAAGAGAGCTGGCATGGGTTGAAGATCATAGTAAGGAGGAACACAAGTAAGTAGCTCGATCACGGTACACCCCACACTCCATATATCAGATGCTGCACAAACTCCTGACATTTCAATGACCTGAAAAAAAATTATTAAAAAGACATAAATGTAAACTTTGCCATAAGATCTCAATATCCCGCCACGCATAAGTAGAAGATGATAATAAATGAAGAAATTCAATCCTCTGGCTCAAATCATCCAAAGACGATACAGTAAATATGAAGTTCTCATTAAAAAAAATATAAATATAGGAGCAAAGACCTCAGGAGCCATCCAGTAAGGCGTGCCAACAACTGAATGTGTGTTAACATCAGCCTCAGTTAGCTTTGTGGCCACCCCAAAATCTGCTAATTTGACAAGACCCTGAAAAGGATAGTTGACAGATGTAACAAGGTAAGATCAATTTTAAAGCTAGAAGAACAAAGACAATGAAGTATAATCCAATTGGTAATGTAAGCAGATTTGCCTCTCATATCAATAAGTCCCAAAATCTCTTCTTTTTTTTGCATGATTGAGTCCTCTAACTTGTTGAAATTTACCAGAAGTGTGTATCATGCCCTTACAACCCGTTACATGCTTAAATGGGTGATTGCCAATGGGGCTCACCAGAACCTTTGTTTTTTATGCTTTTACATAATAAAAAGGTAATTATATAATATAAGTAGCGCTGGAAAATGACTAAATAACTAGGACAGCATCTTAATCATATACTATGTCAACGACAACCAAAATTGCCTATGTTGCGTCCATGTCAGTATGTAACCAGTTTGAAGGGTAAACTACACACTTTTTGGAAAATTCAACAAGTTCAAGGATTTAATAAGACAAAGAAAAAGTTTAGGAATTTATCCGCAAAAACTAGGAAAGTGTGTTGGGTTTTCTGGAAATTTCCCTAAATACTTATAGAATTATACAGCGCATATTTCCCAACTTAGACTTAAGTGGCCCAAAGCAATGATTTTAAGAACATAGTAATAGTACATTGTGAACTAGATGATTCTATGGAAAGATATACTTACCTCTTTAGTAGTCAGGATATTAGCACCCTTAATATCCCGATGAATGACCCCTTGTTCATGTAAATAAACCAAGCCTTCCAAAACCTGCCAGCATCATAAAGTCATAAATACCATATTTTACTTCAAATAGAGAGATTGAAGGCCAGTAACAAACCTGAGCTATATAAACAGCCACCAATGATTCAGGAAATGGCCCAAATTTGTTCGGTTTGATGATGTTTGCAAGTGAGCCATTCTCCACATATCTGAGGTTAAAAAAGCACAATAACTTAGACAATGCTTTCAAAATGAGACCAATGATAAGCATATAAAGATTAAAAATACTACAATACTTACTCAAGAATGATATGAAGATGTGTCTTTGTCTTTAAGGATCCAAGGTATTTGACTATATTTTTGTGGTTCAAATTCTGCCTCATAAATGTAGACGTATCATTATCCAGGTGATTTAAATAGCCATTAATTATCATGAACCATAAGCATTATCCAAGTGCTTTAAATATTCATGTACTCTTAGTAATAAAATAGTTACAATTCACAAAGAAATCGAAACAAGAGGATTACCTTAAGCAAGTCAATCTCTTGCTGAGAAGTTACCATCAATTCGATATTTGTACATACAGAAAGCAAAAAAGTTGTTAATATAAGGTAGTTGTGTAACAACATGCTGATTAACCAATTGGACATCTTATGATAAACCATTAGATGCACATCATGGATGATAAAATACATCACATAACATGTTTGAAAAAATTATTCACTAAACATTATTACAGACTAAATAGAAAATTCTATGAATAACTAAAAGGAGACAAAGACACCATAACAATGTAAGAAAATTAGCATTATTATGCTTACCAAAAAACTAAAGAACCTGCTACCAGACACATGTAATAAATTTGCAGATGCAAAAGCTATAACCAAAACCTACTCTGACTCTTGATTGCAAGATTCTACAATAGCATTAAATGAGATAACAAACATAACAAAACAATAACAAAAATGAAACATAAAGGACTAAGTGAACAACAGAAAAGAAACAAAATGGAAGCTTCAAGATTGATCATTTTTCTACCATATAACAATAGACAAATAAGTAAACGCTGGAAATGATGAAGCGGAATGTACAAGAAAAAAAAACAAGTATTTCCCTCCTCAAAGATGATAACACCTGGTGGGGAAAAAAGTAAGGGGTTGTTGTTGTTGATGTTAGCTTTAAAGGACAAAAACAATTAGATCATACCATGATGATGTTAAGATCCTCCTGTGCAATGTTCTCCAAAGAAACTTGTTTTATTGCAACAAAATCTCCGTTCTCCAAGTCCAAGCCCTTGTATACTCGACCATATGCTCCTTTCCCAATCTCATCTCCAAGCATCTTCCAAAGTCCAAAAACATAATGCGTGTAAATTCAAAATGCAACGTAAACCATTCCAAAAGTAGACCACTTAAAAGTAAAACCAGCCCGGTTACAATGAGGACAAAATTGGTCTTGGTACACAATATTCCCCTCGCATCATGAAAAGAGATCCTTTCTCCAACTCAAACCGTGATCTTTAGATCGGAGAAGAGTAACATCATATTAGTTGACCTAAGCCTCCTCTCTCTATTGTACAAATGTTTATCTAATGGCAATTAAGTTAGGTACCCCCTAATAAGTGTGTGTTCTAGTTACAAAAAAAAAAAATCATTTCACTCAGTTGTGACATCTATTTTTTTTTTAAATGGCAAATAACCTCACAAACCCTTGTTTCTGAAATTAATCAAACACACAGCCTATGGAGTGTGTTGGGAATTGAAAACCAACATTATTCTATCTAACTACTTGAGAATTGAGATAACTAAAAGTAGTTAACCATTTCTCTCTAAATTTTCACATATCAGATTGTATTCATAGATGCAAGACTTAGCATCCAAAATCAAAGCAAGGCTTCAAATTATTGTAACAAAGAGAGAATTACCAAAATATGCTATAGAAGTTGGGCGAAATAATGGAAATTACTTACATATTTATTGTCTAGGGTCTTCGACTTATTTAAGGCGTTCGTCGCCGCTTGCCGAGACATCTCTATCTCCCTCCCTGTCTCGTTGAAATTCAGTAAGTGGGAGGGTTTTCAGTAACCCTAGAACACGAATTCTGCCATTATTGTTTATTCAAGTGGAACAAAGCGCCGATACACTTTCAATTTTTCAAAATTAGGGCAAAAGAAGATGGGGGACAACACAATGGCCCGGCTGAAAGTGATCGGCAGCTGAATCTCCGACGAAAAATCAAAAAAATAAAGGAAGAGGGGCAAAATACTGTTGTGACGTTGCTCCGATTGGTTGGCCTTTCTGTCATGATGTCTGTTGAAAGCCTAATTTTAATATACAAAAATTGTACCTGAAGTCTTTATCAACTGACGCTTTTGACCCCTTCAGAATGGCAAAACTCTATTTACGTACCTTGATTGTGGTTCACTTTTTAATCTCCAGGTCATGATACGGATACACCACCCGACTCAAACATCATTGCGCATGTCATATCATATGGGTGGTGTTGTACTTGGTCAAATCGAAAGTCACGTCGATTAATCAATATGTGCCGCCTATTGTAGGGAAAAAAGGGTAATACGACCTGTATTATATCTAATTGTCTATTATACGGCTTGGTGAAATTGTATTCTTAATTTCGCCTATTTGGTTTTCTTTTTGGTCAAATAGGAACTAAAAAGGGAAAATCATGATGAAAAAGTTGGTATTTATCAATTAATTATTTAGTAAAAGACAAAAGTGATACTGTAGCTAAGAGGTTGACTTTTAAAAGTATTAGTAATGTTCAACATATTGTAATATGTTATCACTTTTTTTTCATGTAGTAAGAATTAAAATAAAAAATAATTCATATAGGAGTACAAATGGTACTACAAATTGAAAGTTATTAAATTCTCTCGACATGTGTATGTAGATGGTATCTAAATTAAGAAGAATCTAGACAAATATGATGGTGTGAATATATCATAAATACTTTAAGAAATTGATAACATCTCTTCATAGTATGTCGTTATTGTCAAGTGGTGTCAACAATGTTATCATGAATTTATTTAAAACACATGCTTGGTCATGAAAGATTAATATTTTCAACAAAAATAAGAACGGTTGATAATTCTCAATAAAAAATTAATAAATTCGCATATGTGTTCATAGTAGTTATGAATTTGTTGATATTTTTCAATAAAAATTTGATAAAGCTTATGAAACATATGCTTGCATCAAACTTCGAACTTTAAACGTCCAAAACATTTGTTTATCATCCATAATGCCAGATCTATAGTTTTTATCCTTGTTCATACATAAAGTTTCAATCTTTTTGGATTAAACCTTCTTTTTATTAGAAGCATCATTGTTAATAAAAATGGTAGATTTGAATCAGTTTCTTACCTCAAAGATAGTGTATAGCTTTTTTTATCTTCCTGTGTCGATCTTTAGCATAAATGAAGCAAGACATGGACTTCGAGACTTCTTTCTTCTTCCTCTCCTCTCTTAGCCGAGAACTTACCCAGCCCTCTCTTCAAGTCTGCGTAGCGAGGGATGGTGCAAATTAATGCACGTAAATAGGGGGCTAGGTTATGGAGTGTTTTTTAATTTTCTAGATGTTACCAACTAGTCTCTCCCTTTTTACATCTTTTATTAATCAACACTTTATTACTTGGTACTTTAGGATGTTACAACCTCTCTAAGGACGTGGTCAGTGTAATATCCATGATTTTCTAATACTATCTTATTTTAACTCAGGCAATTATGTCATCCTATTTCAATCTCATATTTGTTTAGCACAATAAGTCACATTGATTATTATTTAATGTGTATCAATTCAAATTTCAAACTTTCATTTACAATTTTTTATCTATTATATATTCAACATATGTGTGTATATTTATATATATATACCTTGTTATATTTATTAAATGAAAAAATATATATATATAAAACTCGTACGTCTTGATCATGTATGTACATTTTACTTATCATATGTAGTTATCTACAAATGTATAAGTTAATATTTATATTTAATTATATTAACTAGAACATTTATAAAGTTTATAAAGTTTTACTTTATAAACTAATTACAACTAAACAAATAATATTTAGATTTTTATAAATTTTATAAAAACAATTTTCTAAATAAATAAAATGGGTTTAAACCATTAAATTGAGTCTTGAACCCTCCACATATAACTTTGAACCCCTTCCTCATGAACCAAATTTAGACTCAATTTTGACTTTGGAAAAGTCAAACTCGACCCAAACCTCAATCAATCTCTGAAATTTCGGGATTCAAATTCGCCCAAATCATTCTCCATCCCATTTGCGATATTTAGGAACTAGTAATTAGCCAAGTTGGTTACAAAATCACGTTTTTTTAAACTCAAACATGGAGTTACGGTCGTGGGTTTTTAAAACCCACAAATGAAGTTCAAATTCCACCAATCTCGTCCCAATCAAGGAGTAAATCGCGTTTCAAACCACCTGATAGCCTCCGATAATTTCTATTTCACTTCACAATCAAGATCAGTACGCAAATTCAATATTTTCTCTCTAATATTGTTACGATCGGAGCAAAGAAAAGAGGATCGAAACTCTCAATTCCTGAACAATTCAGGGTCTGACTTCAGGTAACTCTCCTTCCATCTTGTTTTCGCACCACCTTACTGAGTTCTGTATCAAAATCGATCTGGGGAGTACGGGTCTACATCTGTATGGTTTGGGGAAGATGGTGATTTATTTTAATTATGCTAAATATATTTTATTTCTAAACCCTTAAATGCATTTGGGCTATAGAACCCCTTTGGTTCATGGAACTCAGGTGATGGGTTCAACACCTTTTACCATCTTTTTTTTTTTTTTCTTCTTTGTTCATTATTTTTCCTTTCTTTCTGTTACCATATGGTTTCAAATACACATACATATCCACGCATACATACCCATACACACATTCTTATATTTAGAGATTATTATGTTCTCATATATATATATATATATTAATAAACGAAATTCTTTTATAGATTTTTCAGTTTTCAAGGTTATATATATATATATATATGATCCAGTTTATAAATTTAAAATTCTTTTTTTCTTTTGAAAATAAAAAGGACAATACATTTTAGTTAAAAATTCTATTACATGTGGTTTTAATAATATAACTATGATATCAAGATAAATAATCTACTCTTTTCAGAAATACTTATAATTTTGCCTAAATAAACTAAATTGTTCTAAATACATTATTAACCTACACGTTTTAAATATCATAATCCTATTCCTTGGAGTCGGTTAGTGTTTATATCTAGTCGCAAAGAGTATTTTATTAATTAGTTTTAGTCACTTTTGACATTGTTTTAATAATATAAATATTACATTAAGATATTTAATATATAAATATATTTGCAAATAATGTTATTGTTGTCACCGATCTTTTTTTTATAAATAAAATTTATGAAACATTATTTTTTTTTGTAATCCGATTTATAAATTTATTCGTACTCCCGATCATTCGTTTGTTCCAAAACCTTAAAGTCGTCATATTCTTGTTTTCCTTTTAATCGTGCTTGCATTATAACAATCATATAACTATTAATTTAGGACATTCTTAATTCGGATTTCTACAAGTTACACGATCAAATCTCTGGCTATCAAGGTGAGTTTTACATAGCCCCTTTTTCACTGTTTTTACATTTTGGGGTGAAACATGATCACAATTTACAATGATTTACATAAACTACACAATACAAATCCACTTTACAATTTATGTGCAATTTGAGCTTTATGTTTGAGTGCTAGGTGTGTTAACTACTTATGTGCAATTACATGTACAATCATTAACTAATCAAGCCGACGGTTAACAATGATAGATCTATTGAGTCTGACAAACCCACCCAAATTGGGGTGATTGTTACCGACAACACAATTTGCATGCTAGTTACAAATGTTTGATTGTACTACTTGGTTACACAATAGTAACTCCCCATAAATGCCTTGTTAATCATGACTTGTATGGATTTGTTTACACACAACACTTTGATGCTATTTAGAGTCAAAACCTATGTATGCTCACAAACTTTTTAGTTGACCTCGTTTTCATCATGTTTCAGGTACAAAAGTTTGAGTTGATCAAGTTGCTACACTTAGGTTGTGGACCTAGTTAATTGAAACAAATGAATATGTTATGTATTTTAAATATTCTTGTATTGTTGTAATTGAAATTTGTAAAGGGAAATGTAACGTTTTAATATATTAAATTTTAGTCAACCATGTGCTCATGAACAGTCTACATGTCCCGCCCCGACGTTTCCGCCGTCGGTTGGGGTGTGACAGTCAGGGATAGGACTGGGTGGAAGCGTAAAATTAAGTTTAAGGACTTTCAGGGTTGGGGTACAAATCTATCTTAGCTTTATCTTAGATGGCTTAGTTATTCCTAGACATGAGGTGGCATGTGTATGTTGTCTTCCTCTTGGATTCGTGTATCTATGATGTTACCTATAATATTTCCACTTTCTTCTCCATTTAATATTTTTTATAGCTACTGACATTATTTATTAGATCTTTGTTGCTTGTTGTTTCAACTCTATGTTTCTCATATGCTCTTCATGTCCATATTTTTTTTATTTTATGTTTTAAAAGTTTGGGGTCTCAATAGAAGCATCTTCTCTATTCTTATGGGATAGAGGTATGGTTTACCTACATTCCACATTTCTCATACCCTACCAATAACTTTGCCACCAGTGGTAACTTTACTAAGTACAATTATGTAGTTTCCTGAGGTGGGTTTATCTTCAATTTTGACTAATAATCGTTACAGGGATGAGATTGTCAGAGGTGACAAAACTTGTTGGTTTGTTAACCAACTTATGACATGGATAACTTAGACGCAACTCAATGCTAGAAGTTCACAATACATCATATGTAACTTTGGTTAGTTGAGAATCCTGCATGAGCTGATATTCCGATGACCTCACCAATAGATAAAAGATGTATATCTTCATTATTTGATCACCAGGTGTCTGGACTATGCCACGAGTGGTGATAGGAATTTTGGTAATCCAAATTAATATAGCAAAACAACACCCAGTGGAGTACACAAGGAGCCTATTTAGTTGTTAAACTTAGATGCCAGTTCATCCATTGAATGTTGCAATGATGATCACAAAAGTTACTTTGACATACATCAAATTCACCGGTGGATCAACATGTTCATTGATATTTTCATTTTCATAACTGTGCTTCAGGATTTTTTTTAAGATTACAGTGACATAGAATTTAAGTTTCATTCGGGAAAAGGGGTTGCTTGTTTCTTATTTCAACAAAAAATGTAAAGGAAATGTTTAGTATATCCCATTTTATCTAATTCAAACACCTAGACTGTGTAATATCACTATGAGCATAAGCAAGGGTCTCTCACATCCGCCCAACACTTAGAGAACATCGTGACGGTTTTGTGAGCGGGGCGAAGTCCTTGTCAGCGTGAAGGCAACCACGAATGTGAACGTAAATCAAGAAAATGATTGGGACAGTAAAAAGTTGACACCTCACTATTTATTTTTCATTTTTTTAATTATAAGATTTAAAAGCTTATTTTGATTTTTCTCAAATAACCTTTTTAGTCGTTTGTTTTTCAAACTAAATACACAATCTTGTTTATTTTTTTAACACTCAAATATAAATTTTATTGAAAACGGATTTGTTTTCAAATATTTTTTTTGATATCGTAAGTGGTCTTAACACGTGTTTGGATTTATATTTCGAACTACATGTAAATGTTTTAAAAAAAACTAATAGTAATTGTTTAAAAACAACCAATAAAATGCATTAAAAAAAGTCCACTCACCCCTCCACATGATCATTATACACCTTTAGTGAATCTAAACCACTCTTATGGCAAGTCGAGAGCACTTTATACTCAAACTCATATGACCCTAACACATAGCCTTATTTTAACGTCAATTAATACTTATAAATAAATCGATCAAGAGTAAAGTCGCTACGGTTAAATGTGTAAGTTCAGATCATTCAGGATGAAATCCAAATTCCTTATATATCTAAATTTATTAAGTAATAACGATTTTAAATAATTAAATATATCTAAATTTATTATAATATTTTATTAAAACTTACTAAATTGTAAAAATATTTTAATTATTTATTATCTTAAAATATGATTTTATAATTCTTAAATTTTTATACGTTATTTATAATTATTAATTCTTTATTATATGTAATTTGTAATTTTTAAATTTTTATTATTTATTATTTATAATTAATAAATTTTTATTATTTTTTATTTCATAAATAATTGATAACCTCCAAAAATCCACTATATAAATCCTTATAGAAATTTATTTAACGCGTAAAGATATAGAAAGCAAAAAGAGAAAAAGTAATCGGGTATCCGTATTCAAATTACGGATCTACGGGCAATCAGCCACTCAAGTTCTCATCCTGGCGGCAGAGACGAAAAAGAGGTCATCTCCGGTCACACTTTTTTCTTTCCGTCGCTAATGAGAAATCCCGAGGCGGTTCTGAATTCGCGTCTCCGCCGCTGTTCATCAACGGAGCTACTTCCACCGATTATTTTCTGTCTCCTCTTATTCTTATCATTTTCAATCCAATCAGTGAGCTCCGACACCAGCAGCAGAGAAGAATGGCAGATTCTCACGAAACACAACTTCTCATCTCAAATTCGCCTAAATCCTCATCTGATCCTCATCGTGACCGTGCCATGTAATTCTCTCGCTTAAATCTCAATTAATTTGTTCATTTGTGGAGTTAGCACCTGCATTTCATACGCAATTAGGTATACTTATTGTTTTGTACTCCACTTGTGTAATAATCTATCGCTGTAAGGTAAATATGTTTGTGATAATCAGATCCAAATGAGAAACAATAACACGTCTATTTTGTTGACTCATACCTAGTTATTATTATAAAAGCAAAATTGAGCTTTACGTTATATTAGTTATCAAATTTTAAGGAAAGTGTTAGAATCCACATGGATTGTGAAGTTAGATATAAGTATCTACTTTGGAGTCGTTTTGTAAAGAGACATCAGTGATTTATGTTCCTATGTGGAATCTTAGACTTGTAATTTTAAGATGATTTGATACGAGGATCTGTCGTGCGAACAGTTAACTTGATGCAACCTGCTTTACAATATATGAATTGTGGGATAGCTGCCTAATGTCTTTGCCAAAATATAACATGTGTACTATTATTGTTGATAACTTCAGCATATAATGAGGGTCTAGAATTAACTAAGCCTGGGCTGGTTTAACTTGATAGTGTAAAGGTTGCAGGATGTTAATAAGTTCAGTCAGATACGGACTAAATTAGATTGGAAGCAAAAAATTATGACTGTGTCAGTGCTCTATTGTCGAATATCGTATCCGTTTATTTAAATACTACCCTCAAAATATCATTTGCTGATGTGTGTTTCAACCTTGAGATTATCTGGCATATAATACATTTTTATTATATTAAGGTTCTTTGGTTTCAATGTCTTAAATTTCTTTTGATGGTTTAAGGTTCTCTAACGAGTCCTATTGTACCTTTTAACTAACTAAACTTGGCTTGGGCAAGTTTGGAATGCAATCAAGAATGATATTATACGTGGAAGAGAATTTGTTTAACCTCATCTTTAAGTTAGCATACAGGAATGTTTAATTCAACATGATTATGTGTATTCACACATGTTAGAACAACTGTGAATAAATGCACGTCTGATTTATGTGTTTTTGAAATTTTGGATATTAAAGGGATTAATTTAAAATATTCCATGCAAATGCTACCATAAATCTGATAGGTCTCATTTTAATGCCCAGGGTCTGGCGAGGCCCGTTCTCTTATGAAAGAACTAGCCCACATGGTCACTAAAAAGAAAGAGGAATTTACAACTCTGAAGTTGATGCTCGTTCATAAAAATCATGATAAGATCCTGGCAGATGCGCTGGGTGCTAAAATGGAAATAAATATTATGTGTTACCATCATTCTTTTCCATACAAGTATCAAGGAACGCTTCGGGTTCAGAACATATTATCATCTGTTCGTTATCTTATGTCACTTTTACCTGAAGAAATTCCCCTCAAGTCTTTATCAACCACAGAGGACCTAACAACATTCCTCAAGTCAACTGACAAGGCTTTACTTGTTTTGGAGTTTTGTGGATGGACACCCAAACTGATGGCCAAAGTCATGAATAATAGATCTGAAAACACGTCTGGTATTACTTCCTTACCATTTTCACTTTCTTTGTAGAGTAAAACACTGTGGTAGCTCTTTTTTTCCTTCTAGAGCAAAGCACATATTTCTTTGCTTTTCTGTTGATATCTGTGTTATTTGAATGTTTAATATGTTATCTCTCATAGTTCTATACATATTTTAGAGGTGTCAATCTTGATCCATTTACTTATGAATGGGTTGATTCGGGTTATGTTTTATCTCTAACGGGCAAAAAGAATAGCTTAAGAGGAAACATGTCAAATGGGTTGAAGTTCTCCTGAAGTATATTTTTAATGCATAAAACCCCCTAAATCGTTTTATTCAAAATAGTATATTGTTAAGAATGAATATATATTTTTTACTCATATTTAACACGGTAAAATTTATCAAAAATTAATTTTTTGGGACAACTCGACTGAGCCGTACAGAAGGTGCCCGTTTTGAGCCATTACCCAACCACTCATTTTTCCCCTTTCAACTCACACAAGTCTAAGTGATAATGTCTTCTAAAAGTAGCAACTAGAGTACTTTATTTTAGGAGACAAATAACCAGCATATAACTGCTGATTTTACAGCAGTAAATTCCCCCCAAGTAAAACACAAGAATCCTTGATTGATTCTAGAAATAATCCCAAGTTTCAAAAGGAACAGTTGCATTTGACTTTTTATGGTCAGAGACATGTTCTTTTGTACTAATAAAAGCCATGCAGGTGTTTCTCTTGGGACAGGGTTATTTGGAGAACGCGATGAAACAAATGCAGTTGATGAGAAGAAGAATCAGGTGGATGGTAGTTTCTAATTCCACATAATAATTACGTGGCCAAAAAGAAAATAAAAGGAGCTGACAATAATACTATGTATTTTCTTTCTTGAACAGGGGATGGAAAGTGAAAAGATCACCTGCAACATTGATGAGCAGTTTAATGAGCTTCCTGGGTTTGGTGACTTTATTCCTCTCGACGAGAGTGATTTCTGGGAGGCTAAGAAAATGGAATCAAGTGATGGAGATCCATCTTCCTGCAGTTTTGAGGAGTTCCAGCTGTTTGAGTCTTCACTACACAATTTTACTAGTTTTGCTAGAGAATTCTTTCTGCCACCTGAAAGGTTAAAGTTTGGTTTAGTGTCTGAGAGATCATTAATTTCATCTCTAGGTGTTGCAGATACTGGTTCATGGTTAATCATGCAATACTCTACTGGATGCCCTAGCTGTGCTATGGTTTTTAAAGAAGGAAGTGATCTCAAAAGAATTATAGAGATTAATTCACCTGTTATGGAGGCAAGTTTATATGCTTTTCCCTTTAATCGTTCTGTATCATGTAGCATGTTTGAAGATCCATGAATGCTACAAATATTTGCTTTTCTGAATCAAACCAGGTTTCTATTTTGCCCTTCATCATTATTTTTTGCTGATTTCTATGCAGCTTAAAGGCGATGAGTATGATTTTGAGCCTGGTTTATCATCAGATAGGCCATCAGTACTACTTTTCATCGACAGATCATCTGATTCCTTAAAAATTAGAAGAAAGAGCAAGGAATCTCTTACTGTTTTAAGAGAACTAGCACTGCACCATTATATCCCATCCAAAATGGATGCTCAAAACATTGTCAATCAAGCTCACGTCTCAAGGACGGTTTCCCACCATCCTAAATTGGAGATGTCAACATCATCTCAAAAGGTAACTACACTAAAAGATAAGATTACTATCATAACCATGAATGAGGGTAAGCATATTACTTTTGATGATATTGCTTCAAATTTGCAAGGTAATTCCTTGCAAGATGTCTTGGCATACGTTCTTCAGCAGAAAAAACAAAGAAAACTGAGTTCACTTGCTAAAGATGTAGGGTTCCAGCTACTCTCTGATGATATTGATATCACAATGTCAGAAGTTAATGTTCATTCTGATGATAAACTTACAGAACCATTTATGAAAGATCTTAGTGGCAGCAGTGTTGAGTTTGATAAGGATCATGTGTCACATGTGGATGATCTAGAACATTCTGGAAAGGATGATGAGAAGATTTCTGTCGATACAAGTGTTCAGTTAGTTGCCAATTTTGAAAAAGGAGAAGTTGAAAAGGGGTCCAATTGTTCATTTTTCTTTGTTGATGGAAAATTTCGGTTGCTTGAAGCATTAACTGGGGTTTTGAAGATCCCTTCTTTAGTGGTTATTAATCCTACTTCACATCAACATTATGTCTATCCAGAAGAGGATGATTTTGGCTATTCTTCTCTATCTGATTTTCTTCACATGTTTCTTAATGGAAGTCTTCTACCATATCAACGGTCCAAGTCTCTTGTTATTGAATCTAAGGAGGCCCCACGCCCACCTTTTGTCAATCAAGATTTTCACGAGGTTGATTCTATACCACGTGTCAATGCTCTTAAATTTATGGAGTTGGTAGTTGGTAACCACTCTGGTTCTCTTAGTCCTGACTCTGTATGGAAGAAAGATGTATTAGTGCTTTTTACTAGTGGTTGGTGTGGATTTTGTCTGAGAACAGAACTTGTTCTTCGTGAAGTATACCGTGCGTTCAAGGGTTATGGCGATATGGTGAAAAATCAATTTAGGAATGAGCAATCCTCGTCAGGGAATGGTAAATCTTTAAAAAATATTACATTTTTACCTCTTTTTTCTTTCCACTTATTGGTTCTTATTCTTCTTTTACCGTTTACCCAGTCTCATTTGTTACCGTATTTTGACCAATCAAATCGATACTCCAATAAAATGTGATAGTGGTGTGCCTCACAATCAAAAGGTTGGGGGTTCAAATCTTGCAGGGTGCAGGTGGTGGTGTATTTATCCTAGAAAATCTAAGTGTTGTTAAAAAAACGTGATAGCATCTAGAGAAAATAATTTGTTACAAATATAAAATATGCTGATATAGGCTTTGCAGAATATGCTCATCTATGACAACTAAAGGATTAATTTTAAGGCTATTATAATAGTATACAGATCTATGCATTTGTCTGTATATTATTAATTTTCATTTTTAGTTCTCATCTCATAATGTGTATGTATGACTTTCTATTTTTAATTGCCAAGTCTTTGGCTACATGGACAATGCAATCATATTGCTAAGAAGGTTTAAATATGTTGCAGATGACATTAATGACACCATAATGAAGCTCCCGATGATCTATATGATGGATTGCATCGAAAATGACTGTAGTTTGCTACTAAAATCATTGACTAAGGTACTCGTTTTTCCCTAATCTTGTTTTATTATGCATATTTGTATGTTCGATTCAAGTTTTAGCTTTGTGTATTCCATTTTAAAACATCAGCTTAAATCAATAAGTGTTTACCTCATGATTTACTTGCATTTCTTTCATATTCTCGGGATGTTGCCTTGCTTTGTACATTCCTTTGGATCATTAAAACCTATTTGATATTTCAACCTGTTATTCTCCATAACTAACTACAGCAATAAGCTATTTTCTTTGTATGACTGGTATGCTTGATACCACGCTTAGTTCTGCTATGAATGTCTTGCGGTTGTAGCAGTTCAATACACATGCAATAGCCAAATATTTAAATGCATCACTGTAAAAAAATTGTGCATATTGATGTGCTTTCAATATGCAGAGGGATCTTTACCCATCTCTGCTGTTATATCCAGCAGAAAGGAAGGAAGCAATCTTGTACGAAGGAGAATTATCTGTATTTAATATCATCAAATTTATTGCTGATCAAGGTGGCAATTCTTATTGGATTTATAAGGAGCGAGGTAATTATAAATTGTTGGCCGATCTTATTTTTTGTAGTTCTATTTTAACCATCAAACTAAACCATTTTGTAAGACCAACTGAATGCTTTACACCAAGAAAATGTGAATTCCCCAGCAAATCATCATGCTATTGATTTTAGGTTTTTGTAAAGCATATTTTCATTTAGTTTTTGTATTTTCTATGATGTAGGTACTTTATGGGCTGAAGCTTGGAATGAGAAGCCATTTAAAGATGGATCAGAATATGTAATGCATGAGGAAAACCATGATATTCTACTAAAATTCCGGACCCAGAGCGAGAATTTAGGAATTGTTAACAACAAGATTGGGCCACGTACACTATACGATTTCAGTGGATCTGGACATGAAATAATACCTGGTTCCATACTTGTTGCAACACAAAAACTTGCCGGGGCATATCCATTTGCCGGATCAAAAATTCTCATAGTCAAAGCAAATCAAACTACTGGATTTCAAGGTCTGATAACCAACAAGCTTATCAGTTGGGATTCCCTCACATCACTCGAAGAGGGGTTGGATTCCCTGAAACAGGCACCACTATCTTATGGTGGTCCTGTCATAACACGTGAACTGCCTCTTGTTTCTTTAACTCGGCAATCTTCCAAAGATGAGCACCCTGAAGTGCTACCAGATATCTACTTCCTTGACCAATTAGCCACAATTAATCTAATACAAAATTTAAAGTTACATAATCGGTCTATGACTGACTACTGGTTTTTTGTGGGGTACTCTGCATGGGATTGGAACCAACTATTTGATGAGATTGCTGATGGATCATGGAATTTAATTAACGGAACAGCGCAGCAGTTAGATTGGCCTATGACATGATGTCACCTGGATTGATTAATTCTCAATTGAGGTTAAATCTACACAACCTTTTCATGGTTAAATCGACTGCTTGTTACATCAAAGAGCTGTACATTAGATCAAGTTATTTCCATCAATTTCTTTTCATTCTGAGATGGTCATAAATGTTTTTTTGTTTTCATGATCTGATTCATTACAAATAGATAGTTTTAATGCTGGATATTACTGTCTTTTTGTTCTTTCCATTGGTTGTTGAAAAGTCGTATTTCGTTTTTGTTTCTTATAGTTAAGTGTTTGGAGATTAAGCAAGGTGGATATACAACTAGCAGATATCCAAGTATTTATTATGTATGGAGTATTATGTATATTAATATATGCCTTACAGATACAGTAAACAAGATGAAAGGGGCCAACCCCAGCAGATTTATACAAATGACAACATTGCAGCCTGGAAAGAAATGAATAACAAAAAGTATTATTCTGTTCTTGAAGTTTGAAGCCATGCTCGAATCAGTTTTTGGGCTTCACATAGATCTTCTGCAGAACTGAAAGGTTAGATAAATGTTATGTCTGCAACAGTTTTTTTTTTCCATTTGAATATAAAGTTTGAAACCATAATGAATAACTAACCATGTTAAAGTATTATGTTTATTGATATGAGTTCTTTAGCTCAAGTAATTTGGACCATCTCTTATCCACAGTTGGAGCCTTTGCTTTGCTTATATCTGCAAATGGAAGTAAAGGTCCGCAAATAAGATATTTTGTCAATGAATATAATGTAATTAAGATGCTTTTCTGTTTAGGTTATTTATTCAAAGTTTCACTGCTTTGTTTTTTCCTTTTAGAATGGCAAAATTTCACTGCTTATTACTTACGCTTTACCCCAAGTTCTGATTTCTCACAAGCATTTGAACAGGTTTCCTGCAAACATACAAAGATCCTGTTTAAACTCTTTCTTACAAAGTACTATCATAATATATCCCTCACCTCCTAAAAAAATCCACCTTTATTTTGTATTTTCAAATAGGTGTTATTTTTTTATATATAATACTTCTTAAATGACGACGGTTATTGGAGTTCCTTCACACCAAAATATTGTTATTTTTGAATTTAAGAAGCAAAATATTTGACACTAGAAAGTCAAACAATGACCGACCGTCAGTTCTTACATTCACTGAAGTTGTCAGCCTAACTGTGTCCTGTATCAACGAGTCGAGATCTGCTTCACATCCAGGTTTCACATAGATGACCTGCAAAGTATCAATGTCTTTAATCCTCTTATACTTGCAACCCTATGTATACATACTCATTTATATCCATCTATAATGTATATCTATATATGTATATAGAAAGAGAGATACTGATGGATCATCGCCCCCAATTTCAGGTAGCTGATTTGAGTCACCGTCTTTGCTACTTGAGAGGACCCACACATTGAAGTTTGTAGTAATCTGAAAACAGACCACATCATTGAACACACAATTCAAGTGTAACAACAACATGCAAGAAACAGAATACCTGTCTGCAGTAAGGCAAAGAGCAGTTGCTACACTTTCTGGTGAAAGATGTGTCAATTTTTCCATCAACCGAAAGCCCAAAGCCTGCATGCTGGTAAAAAAGTAAACATACATCTTATAACACATTCCTATAATCATGTTTTCACTAATCACAATATAGCAAACAAAGAGACCGACCCGATGAATTGTTAGAGACACGAGGACTCGTGAATTATTAGGATCACCATCTTCAACTAAATCATCCAACCGTAGGTCTCGAAGTGAGAAATTATAGTCAGCATTCCAGTTCCCTTGCCATTTACCTTCCGCTGTTGATATTCATATCAGCCTTTTTCCTGCCTTTTTCCTACCTTTTTCCCTATCTGAACACAAACAGATTAGTCATCCCATATTTTTTGGTAATTTAATGATTATTATTATTTTTAAATAAAAATGAACCCAGTTGAATTGAAGTATTAACATACAAGTAGTTGAAATTACCAGTGGGATAGGGTTTCTTTGAATGGAAGCAGAAAGAGTGTATTTGGAGAAGTTGAATGATTTGTTGTGTGTTGGATTTGAAGCAGGTAAAAGAGATGTTACGGTTCCTGAAATGCAGTATCCCATCTCTTGGTGCACCTGGTCACCTTATCTCCAGGTTTTATGTAGTTTCAATTTGTGGTTTATATCTTTTGGCTAAATCCTTAGAAGCCCTTAAAGTTTTGTCAAGTTTGCAAAAAGTGCCTAATTGTTATCTTCAAGCTCATTTTAACCCTCATAGATCTAGCAAAGAAGTCAGGTTAGGTTAGGGTTGTTTTGGGAGCCGAGCGAGCATCAACTCCAGCTCAATACGAGGTGAGTCGACTCGGACTGTTATATCCAATCCTAGTTAAAATGTTTTTTTAATATAAGTCTCGAATAACAAGTTATTAACAACCACAAACTATACAAGCGTCTAAAAACAAAGCGTCAGCCTACCAATTTACAAAGAAAAATGACGATAACAATTTGTTTGAGCGAGTCAATGATGGGTCTACCTGTATCATGGACGCGGATTAATGTTTATACGAGTCAAACCAGCTCGAACTGAATTATGAGCGGTCTAACTTATTTTTTGAACGGCAAATGAGCGGTCTACTTAATTGCCATTTGGTCATTTACCGACTTTACCTTAAGCCATTGGTATTAAATTAAACAAAAATTAAAAAGATATAAACTATTCCATATACTTATAGAGAGGTTAGATAACAAATAGACCGTATAAAAACGTTTGGATGTAAGAAAAAAATGTTGTAAACACAAACCCACTTTATATTTCAAGAAATATAAAGGTAAAATTATAAGCAACATAAATTTTATTTTCATTTTAATTCACAGGTGTAAATTCACTCTAGGCCCATCCATCTTTTTGCCCATTAGTCCACTTCATTGTTCCCATTGCCCGTAAACGAACCGAACGAACACGAAAATCGATGTATTCGTGTTCGTTTATCTAATTTTAACCGAACACTAACATATAATCGAACATATTTTTTTGTTCATTTTGTTCATTAAGAAAATGTTCGTGTTCGTTTGTTAAAAAGCTAAACGAACATAAACGAACACAAATGAACAAACATAAAAGGAAAACAAACGAACAAACATAAAAAAACACAAACGGACGTAAATTAACATTAATAAACACACATGAACAAGTCTAATACTTAATAATTCAACTAAAAATACATGTAAATTAGTGGTTCAAGTGTACATGATTCATCCAAAAACAAATGAACACAAACGAACATAATGAAGTTAATAGACCAACATAAATGAACATGTATTAACGAACGTTCACGAACATAAATGAACAAACATGACATATGTTCATGTTCATTTGTTTAATTTTTGTTCGTGTTCATTCGTTAATGATTGTTGTGTTCATTTACAGGCTTACCAATTCCCAGTCTGTCTTCTTTCCAATTGATCTTATTTGGTTCTGTTCGCCACCGCTTCTTCGCTCTCTTCAGATCAGTGTCAAAAACAACCAAATGAATCAATCAGAATCACCAAATCTATGAAGAAAGACCACTACAATCTGCTGTCGTCACTACTACACAATCACCACTCAAATCGCCGATCAATTCAACAAATCCACGCTCACTTGGCCATAATCCAAACACCACCATCCACCACTCTCTGGACCACCGTTCTCCGCCATTACTCACTTGGGAATTCCCCAGAAGAAGCTCTTTTGCTCTACAAACACCATCTCCACCCCACCACTTCGTTTTACGGCGACAGTTATATGTATGCGTTCTTGATCAAATCCTGTGTTAATTTACAGCTACCCATCTCGGGTTCACAGCTCCATTCTACCATCTTCAAAATTGGGTTTGAGAATCATGTGTACGTGCAAACTGCTTTGGTTAACATGTACGTTATCTGTGGCTGTTTACAAGAATGCCGTAAGGTGTTTGATGAAATGCCTGAGAGAAATTTAGTCACCTGGAATGTTTTGGTAACAGGGTTAGCAAAACAAGGAGAAGTTACATTAGCAAGATCTTTCTTTAATCTAATGCCTTTTAAGAATATTGTTTCTTGGAGCGGTATGATCGATGGGTATACGCGAGCAAATCAACCCAAGGAAGCCATTTCGTTGTTTCGACACATGGTCACTTTAACCGGTGACAACAAACCAACTGAAATAACTGTTTTAGCAGTCTACCCCGCGGTTTGGAATGTTGGGTCTCTGGAGTTATGTCAATCTATTCATGCGTATGGAGAGAAGAACGGGTTTTATATGACAGATATACGTGTTACAAATGCTCTTATCGATGTGTATTCAAGATGTGGGAGTGTGCATAGTGCATTGCGCGTTTTTGAGTTCATAGCAAGTGACAGAAGGAATCTAGTGTCATGGACATCAATCATCAGTGTCTTTGCAATGCATGGTATGGCTAAAGAAGCTGTGGATAGTTTCAAAAGAATGGAGCAAGTAGGCATGAAGCCTAATAGGGTTACATTCTTGAGCATCTTAAGCGCGTGTAGTCATGGTGGATTAGTTGAAGAAGGGTTAGTTTTCTTCAAGAAAATGGTCAATGAGTCGCGTATTGTGCCTGATATCAAGCATTATGGGTGCTTGATTGACATGTTGGCTAGATCAGGGAGGCTTGAAGAAGCAGAGAAAATGGCTTTAGAGGTACCAAAAGATATGGCAAATGATGTTATTTGGAGGACACTTCTTGGGGCATGTAGTTACAGTAATAATATTGAGATGGGGAAGAGGATCACAAGTAGAATATTTGAAATGGAGAGGGGATATTCGGGTGATTATGTGCTTTTGTCAAACATTTACTCGGGTGTGGGTGATTATGTTGATTCGGAGAATGTTAGGAGAAAAATGGATCAAATGGATGTTTGTAAACTACCCGGTTGTAGTTCCATTTAAATCCTAAATAATAAGTGTTGTATTTTTTTTGAAAGGCAAATCTAAACCTCCTATTGAGAATTGGGATAAACCCGACCCAATTGGCCCAACCTAGGCTGAAAACAAGACTCAAAGACCAAGATTCGAATATGATTGATTTTTAAATATTTCAAACATTTAATAAGCGTGTATTTCGACCCTAAAAAAAACAAATTCAATAGAGCTTACTTAAAAGCTATGATAAATCATCACCTTCATTATAACTTGGGTCCTATAGTCTAGTATTTCACAATCAATGTCTACACATAGTACTAAATGGCAAATTCAATAGAACTTCCCTCAAAGATACGATAAATTATCACCTTTATTCTAACTGGCGTCCTATAGTCGTAGTATATCACAATCAATCTCTATACAAACCCCAATTGTGAAGGACCAGAAGAAAAAGATCAGGAAACGAGAGCACAAATGCAAAGAAAAGATATGAGTCTGAAAATTGAGAGACCACTATCTCTCTCCTACATTTATAGGCTCCAAATGTAAAATGGATAATCCATGGCCAACCGCGTGTGTTTCAGAGATAAAACAAACCCATGGGTCAATGGGCGTTCTCATTAACGAACCGATTTATTAAACAGACCAGGCCCATCAGTAAGCAATCTCCAGCAGCCCAATAGCAATCCATTTGCAACCCGGTCCATTATGCAACAAAAAACAAATAAGCCTATCAGAACAATAATCTAATAAAAGATTGAAATAAATGTTGTTTAATGTTTGAATTATTACTTTTAACAGGTGTTCCTCATCATGGCTGCGTGAATCCGATGAAGATCACCAGCAAAAGCTCTTATACCCTTGATAGAGATCAACAAGAGAAGCTAGGAGAAGACATGATTGATTCAAACTTTAAATGTGCTTCTTCCATTTGATATGTACAATTTAATAAACAATTCAATAACAATAACCACCCTCTAACTATCCCTAGTCAATCAAATAACCCTTAAACTAAAGATAATTATAAACATAATAATTTATATATAAAAAATACATCATTTAGCGCTCATAATCAATTCAACTTATTGCCTAAACATCATACTTCTATATGATTTGGCTCGTGAAAATAAAAATCATTCATTTCTACAATAAATTTTGTATAACCTTAATCAGTTATTTTATAAAAATCAGTAATAAAAACTGATTAATCCTCACTTGTATATCAACTTTATTAAACCAAATCTCAATTCTCCCTTCAAAATAATCCTAGTACAACATTTAGTTTGACACAAATGTATATAAAAAAAGAATTCTTTTAATACATCTTCTTCCCCGGAAATCGATGTTTATAAATCTGAGCAAGAGATCCTATCGGCAAGTTCTCACATCTCAAATTTATAAACATCGATTTCCGAGGTACCACATCAATTGACTACACATGACACTGCTTGAATTTTTGATTTGTAACATAACCGAACTTTTGAGCATGTAGTGCTTGAATTAAAAGGGATGAATATGTTAAAAAGAAGGCATTAAAATCAAGATTGTAGATTTTTTTTAACGATAATACCTTATTTTGAGGCTACCTAAACTACTCATAATAATTACACCATTCTATATTTATGACGGGGCTTGAACCCTTGACTTTAAGGTGAGCTTCACCACTTTAAGGTAAGAGAAGGATATGAATCGTTTCTGTTAAGAAACCTTCGATCAGCGGATGCTTGATGGAAACGGAAATAAAAAACGAAGGGAAACAAAAATAAATCATTCACTGCTGCAAAAATAAGTCATTATGAAAGTGATAACCCAAAGAAAACAAATGGAAAATAATTCTGAGTAATATTTTTGAAAACTTGAAATTTGATTAAAACCGAATTCAATTTTAATTTGAAATTCGTTTTTCAAATAAGATTAGAATCTGATTAGTATTTAGATTTCGAAGTTTATATCGAATTCCAATTTATATTTTCCAATTTAATATTTGAATTCAGATTATATATATAATTTCTTTTTTGTTTGTTATAGGGACGAGGGTTATGTTATAGTAAAAAAGGTTTTAAAAATAAGAATGGTAAGAATGATTCTAAGCTTGACATGTGTTATTTTATTGTTTTTAAAGGGAGGGCATAATGGTCAATGTGTAATATACCAGATCAATGTGTAATATACCAGGTCAATGTGTAAATACCAGGTCAATGTGTAATACACCAGGTCAATGTGTAATACAAGGTCTAATATTACACAATGATCAGACCTGATATTACACAATGAGCATATTACACAATGACTTGACATATTTGAGCGAATTACACAATGAACTGGAAACCGTAAAACACAATGATGAAAACATATAACACAATGATGAAAAATATTTGACACAATGAACTTGTATTACACAATGACCTGACTAATTACACAACGAACTTGTATTACACAATGACCTGACTAACTACACAATGAGTTGGAAAACGTAAAACACAATGATAAATATATATAACACAATGAACTTGTATAACACAATGAACTTGTATTACACAATGACTTGACTAATTACACAATGAAGTTGCATTACACAATGAACTTGTATTACACAATGATCAGATATTACACAATGACCAGACGTGGTATTACACAATGAACTTGTATTACACAATGAACTTGTATTACACAATGAGCTGGAAAACGTAAAACACAATGATAAATACATATAACACAATGAACTTGTATTACACATTGAACTTGTATAACACAATGAACTTGTATTACACAATGAACTTGTATTACACAATGAATTTGTATTACACAATGAACTTGTATCACATAATGAACTTGTATTACACAATGACCAGATATTACACAATGACCAGACGTGGTATTACACAATGAACTTGTATTACACGATGAACTTGTAATACACACAATGAGCTGGAAAACGTAAAACACAATGATAAATACATATAACACAATGAACTTGTATTACATATTGAACTTGTATAACACAATGAACTTGTATTACATAGTGACCTGACTAATTACACAATGAACTTATATTACACAATGACCAGACGTGGTATTACACAATGAACTTGTATTACACAATGAACTTGTATTACACGATAAACTTGTATTACACAATGACCTGACTAACTGCACAATGAGCTGGAAAACGTAAAACACAATGATAAATACATATAACACAATGAACTTGTATTACACAATGACCAGAAGTGGTATTACACAATGAACTTGTATTACACATTGAACTTGTATTACACAATGAACTTGTATTATACATTGACCTGACTAATTACACAATGAGCTGAAAAACGGCAAAAAAATCGTTTTTGTTTATAACGACACTATACTCGTTTTAAAGATAAAAAATGCTTGTTTTTATGGTGTAATTTTTTTGAAAAAATAATGTCGCATGTAAAAGTTATGAACGTTTAAAAATGAGGGGGGAATTGATAAAAAGTTAACAAAAGTGGCCAAGACTAAAATACTCTTCCAACAATTTTTTCTCCTACAATTAAATCTTTTATACAATTTGATCTAATAGCTCTAAATCCTTCTCACCCTTCTTACAATTAAAATCATTTTTACCTGAAAATAATCCATATGGACGATTATATAATTTTAAATTTATTTTATTGGAATAAAGTTTTCATTTTCTTTTTCCTTCATAACTTTATTTGAAAACCTTTATTTTAATATTTTATTCATTTGACTGATTTTGTATTTCTAGGTTTCAATATTGAATTTTGGTCATTTGATTTTTTTATTAGTATAATAGATTTGTTTTCTAATATCCAAACGCAATCGTTACTTGAATAAGTTCTAAAAGTGGAAGGTTTAAATAATTACTATATTTTGTTATTAATTCAAATCAGATCGACTCGAATTCGAATATTCATATTAGAATCGGTTTTCGAATTTGAATCCAACTTTAAAAGCTTAAAGTTTGAATAACTTGATTCGATTAACTCAAAAATCGAAATTCGATTTGATGAACAACTTGTGTTCGCACTTAAGTTAGCACCACTTACCTTTACCGCTGACGTGACACAGACCGACCACCTATCTTAGTTGTTCACACTCTCTAGTGTAAGATCAAATCTGTTCCCGACAACCAGGTAACAATACTAACCCGTGATAATATATACACTATACCTTTACATAAAAGTAAAATTTACCGGCAATCAACTTTGTTAATCTTTAACGAATTTGAGCAAAGAACTAAGTGCTAAAACCTTTGAAACATTGTGAAGTCTTAACAAGCAACAAACAATTCGATGTTTTAAACTCTTCGTAAATGATTAATATGTGATGTATTAATCATTTAATCGCCTAATCAATGTCTTGGTTATGGGTGTTCCCCATCATGACTGTGTGAATCCGATGAAAATCGTCAGAAAAAGCTCTTATACCCTTGATAGGGATATAAAAAGAAAGAGAGAGAGAGAAGCTAGGACTTCAAATCTGCCTCTTCCATTAGATATGTACAATTAAATAAACAATTCAATTACAATAAGCACCCTCTAACTATCCCCAATCAACCGAATAACCCTTAAACTAAAGATAATTATAAACATAATAATTTATATATAAAAAATACATCATTGAGCGCTCATAATCAATTCAACTTATTGCCTAAACATCATACTTCTATATGATTTGGCTCGTGAAAAAAAAAATCATTCATTTCTACAATAAATTTTGTATAAGCTTAATCAATTATTTTATAAAAAATCAGTAATAAAAACTGATTAATCCTCACTTGTATATCAACTTTATTAAACCAAATCTCAATTCTCCCTTCAAAATAATCCTCACTTGTAAAAATCACTAATAAAAACTGATTAATCCTCACTTGGATAAACAAATACCATAACCATTTAACTTTTAAAAACAAACACTTAATCAAAATCTATCCACTAATGATAAATTATCACCCTCTTCACTCTAGCAGGGCTCCTAAAGTCGCATCATTTCACAATCAATTTTATATAAAGTACTAGTGCTATCTATGCATGGAAATTGGTTGAGTTTGGTACACGTTATAACCATTTATAAAACACAATCAAACGTCGTGAAGTATTATGAATCTTTCGGGCTTTACTTCATATAAAAGTATCAACTATAAAAAGTACATTATTTTTTTTAAACCGTAATTTTTTACTCATAAATACCATCTAAACCTGCATTTGCAGGATTTAAACTAACACACATATAAAAAAAAACACATACACATGTATCATCAATGAAAACCAGATGAATCCTTATTTGTAAATCAACTTTAGTGAAACCAATTCTCACATTCGTATTGTATGAGCTAAAAGTTTAAACAGAATATTTAAAAACAATCCTCTAAGAAAACAAACTATGCCATAGTCCAACATATAGATTGATATAAATATATAAAAAGAATACTTTTAGCACCTCATCTCTATCAGAAGTCGATGTTTACAAATCTGAGCCTGAGATCATGTTAGCAATCTGAAGTCTCGGATTTATAGACATCGACTTCCGGTGGCGATGCTAAACTCGTCCTGATTTTTCGATTAACAAGTTTTCAATCTTCTTCATTGTTATCAAATCAGATTCTAACACACTCTAATTCTCTACTATTTCTAAATCATAATCGGTTTGTAATTTAAAACTAGAAACAAACTTACCTTAAACTTGTGACTAGACCTAGAAACCTGCGACTGTTCTCATGACTTGTACACAAAGAGAAAAGTTGAGAGTGCTTTATATGGCGTTGCTCCGCCGTAAAAGTCGCCTCTTTTTCGGTTTTTCGGCTTTTCTTCTCTGATTAGATTTCTGTTTCCATTTTTTCCCCTCACTTACACTATACACCCTTGCACTTTAAATGTTTTGCACTTTAGCCCGTTACTTTCAATATTTTTTTCTTTCATTTTTTCTAGGGTCATAACATAACATTCACATTAAATTCCCTGTGATCGTTTTAATCCTTTATATAATAAATCACTATCTCATGTTGCCACATCAATTTTTTATAAGGTCAACTAAAGTTTTTCTCGCCCAAACTTAGTCAACATAAATTATGGTAACATCAATTCGAATAATTAACTTTGGTTGAATACAATTAAGAAATTTTGAATATTATTGGAACATTCAAATCCTTAACTCTCAAATTATGAAAATTTATGAATTATAGTTATTATTTTTTTTATTTTCAATACTATTGATTTATTATTTTAAATCGATACTTATACATAATTTCAGACTTTCAGTCATGAGAAATATATATAATTTTATGAATTTTGTTGTTTTTATTGTCCAACCCATGTAAACACGGGTTTTCTAACCTAGTTTTACCATATATCACTTTTATCTTTAAATTTTATTCAAATTTTTAAAACCTCTCATATCTTATTTTTCATATCTTCTGTTCACTTAAGTAATAATTATTTTATTTTTTTATTTTACTTTCTCTTTCTTCCCCTTACCAAATTTGAGGAAAGATAAGGAATAACACTGAATCTATAAATATAAGGAATAAAAATAAATCTCCAAATATCATATTTGTTCTAGAGGATGGGATAGAATGCAAAAGTAAGTGAAAACCCTAAAGTTTTCATTGAATTAAAAGAATGTGGTTCATATAGAGAATTCAATGTCATTGTTCTTATAGAGTTAACTATAGATTGAAAAACAATAATAACTAGTGTAAACTATCATAAAAAAAATCAGATTATTCATAACACTTCAAGTAATAAATCAGGAGACTCTATACATTATAAATACTTGTGTTACTTCCATGGTGGTCAAATTGTTTGTGCTAACCTTGAAGCTACAATGCTACATCAATACTATAAGCAAGAAGATTTGTTAAGATTATCGGTTTTAGTAGAACCAGTCAGGTCAGATCAGATCAGGTTAACCAAAATTGAAGCTAATTACAGAATGCAGTTAGATTTAGGCTTGACTTTGTAGTTGAACCGCATTTGAGATCAGGTTCAAGTTTTCATACCTAGGTACGTGTCGATAAACAAGAATTTATCATAACATAACCCACACTTAAAAATCACAAATGATGTATATCAATTATAAAACACTATGATAACAAAATCATAATGTTACTAATCTCTAGTCTAGTATACAATCACTTTTTAGTCCAACATAAAACAAAAATGTTTACACTCTGCATTTCACTTCTTGTGGCTCTTCTTAGAATTCCAGAAACTAAGCAAATATCTTGTTGCAGGGTTAGAACAACCAAAAAACCTAACAATATTTTGGCAATCTTTTTCCTCAGCTTCATCATTTCCATTTGAATTTAAATGACTTAAATATGTCTTCCCTTCATATATAAAGGAAAGTTGCTGCCATAAAAGCACGGCCAAACCGATTTCTACAGAAACACTTGCGAAAAATAGGTAAATGAGTACAAAACCTCTGATTGGTAGAGACTCTACTGATATGAGGAAAGGGAGTGCGCTTTCTGTGAGGAATGCGAAAATGGTTGACCAAGTCAACTTAACCGTAGGAATGTGTCGTAATGGCGGCCATATTTGACATAATATGTATGAAGACATGATTGAAACATAGAAAGTACTGGTGACTGCTGACATGAGGAAGAGAATGAAGCTTCTATGATTTCCAGCACCCACACAATTACCGATCTGTATTGGAAGATGGTAATATAAAAGATTAGATATAAAAGGTTGTGAGTCAAATGAGGGGGTGTGAATGAGTCGAGCTGTCGGGAGCTACTTGAGATTGGCTCACTAAAAGCTGCTGAGCTTAAACAAGCTCGACCCTGAACCTAAACAAGTCTATTATTTATATAAATATAGTAATTTTATTAAAATAATAAATATGATTATTGAATTTTCTGAATGGAGAAAATAATTGTTCTCAATTTCAAAGTTAATAAAATCACTTACAAATGGGCAATGATGATCCATGTCCAATACGCACATTCCACATGACCGACAATGATGTGTGTTGGGTGACTTTGGGTTTGAACACACATTACAAAAGGTGTAATCCATGAGCCCACCTCTACCCATGTTTGGGTAACTGCCCCAAGGTATACGCGGTGGTGCACCAGGTGACCGAAATGCAGCAAGAACAAAAGTTGAAAGTGTGGCTATTGACAAACTAATCGTGATAGTCATATGAAATATACCATAGAAATAACCCATAGAAAAGGTGACCGGATATATAGCCCAAACACCACCACCTACAGAAAGGAAGCGAATCTGAAAAATGATGCATATAGGGGAAATCAAGGAAATCACATATGTGCATAAACGTTACCTATAATGAAAAGCATGAATAGCAGGAGAACAATGACGAAACAACGGTCTCGCAAACGTCTTAACCAAAAGTACTTGTTATCATATTTACGGGCGTTGTGATTAGTAATGGCCCCACACCAACCGCACTTAAAGACGGGCGCATAAGGTGAAATAATAAGCCGCAGTCCACATCCCCAACAGGTTGTATCATGTTCCTCAGTTATGGGTGTCACATAATCATCCTCCTAAATGAAATTATTGTAAGTAGTGAATACTAGTAACATCAATGTTCATGAAATGAGACATATTAGTAACACTGTCTTGATATTCAATTGTGTTATTGTAAACTTACACCAACTAGGCTTATAGCTAAATTTTGAACTAGTGAGAATGGTAGTAAACAAATAAACATACCCAACAAAAATCCGACTCATAAAGTAGGGTCTGGGGAGGGTAAGATGAGAGCAAACCTTACCTCCATCCCATGGGATAAAGAGGCTGCTCCCAAAGAGACTGAGAATGGTAGTAAGAAAAATGCAAATCATGTATTCATGAACAGAACTAGACGGGTGTCTGTTGACCCTTAGCTACTCAAAATTTCTTTTCACATTGCTATCTAACGTCGTCGTTTTCTTGTAGTTACCCCCTTCCTTTTTCACCCATAGATAAGTGAATGTAAAAAAAAAATATCGTGACCTTCCGCTTGGAAAGTTCTTGTCAGCTTGGTTTTAAAAATAGTGCCTCAGAGGCGTGCGATGCGATCAGAGAAACGCCTCAGAGCCTTGAGGTTGCGCACTTGCGCTTTATGTACATGTGAGTCAAAATTGGTCAAATATAGGCTTTGGTAGAGGCTGAAATGTAAAAATGACCAAAAGGATGAAAATATTATGAATTGTTTACTTGATTAAAAGGCTAATATTTAAAATCGACCAAAAGGATGAAGAAACTATGAATGGTTTACTTGATTAAAAGTCTGACATGTCAAAGAGACGAGAGAGATGCAACTTTTGTTTACATAAAGCTTGTTTGCTTGTACAAAGAGCAACGGTCGCGTGGCTCTCGCCTCATGCCTCGGCTTTAATGACCTAAATGCCTCACTTTTTTAAAACATGCTGGTCATCACCGCATGTACTATACGTATCCGCTTTAACCTGGAACTGTACATTTTGAATCTTGTTGTTGGATTTTGCATTGACTAAGATTTTGTAATCAGTATGTTTTGTGATACCATAGCTTACTTGGTTAACAAGACTTCTAATTATGGCAAACATATCTACACAATCCAACAGTAAAGATCAAATAATGTGAAGTTAGTTGAATCTAAGTTCGATTGCCCTAACAGAACGTTGTTGATATCTAGCATAACCACAAGAAATTCAGCAAATAACAATATGTTTGATTAAAAATTGTTCTAGTCAGAGATGAAATACAAAAATCTGAAACAAACACGCATAAAAGTAGAAAACCAAAACCAAACTGATCATCAAATTCCATGAGGAAGGTTACCTGTTTTATCGGTGAATCCGATGAAGGTGGAGCTGAATCCGTGAGATCCATGGCGAACGCCTACAGTTTCAGACGTGGATTTAATCGCATCAAGAACAAGAATCTAATCAGGTTTAAATTTATGAATCAATCAAAGAAACAGAGTTGAAAATTGAATGTTTTGGGAGTCGTTGACAATTGGGGGGAATTGGAATTGAGTAATCGCGGGATGCTATAAAAGAAAGGTAATTTATTGCGATTATATAGTTTAGATGTTTTGTTCCTCTTCATAAGGGTTTATCTTACAAACAAGTATTCTCATGGGCTTCTTTGTGTGCGCCGCGTTTACCAACACGTATACTCAGTCAAAATAAATTAACAAGTTTATTGATCTAACTAAGTTAAATTGTATTTTATTAACACCGACTCTCCTGGTTGAGTGGTAGCCCCCCGTAACTTTTCAAATGGAATGTTTCGAGTCTCCTTTATAACAAAATGTTTCAGGTTGAGTCAGGGGGTTTTCCCTACTCCTGAGTGGTGTAGGGTCGGGTCAACAAGCTTCTGTCAATCGGACAAAAGGGTGATCCGAGTGTCCGGGTCATTGCTGTTAAAAAAAACTGATTTTTATTAAATGAAAAAAGGATTTTGATATACGTACCCCTTTAAATGATTTTTACTTGTTGCATCCCCCTAAATTTTCAAATAAATATACAATTCAAACTTTTTTTTTACTTTTGTCCTTTTGTTAATTAGTAATTATTGGTTAAAATTTATTTTGTTAAGGAAGTATGTATAGTCTAACCGTTTTTATTTTATAAAAAGTGATTTAAACTTATAAAACTGTTTTATAAATAATGATTATTCGTATGGGGTAAATGGGTACGTTTTATTTATAGAAAGTGTTTTTAAAGTTAAAAAAACGGTTTTAGTAATAATAATTTTTCGAATACGGTAAAATGATAAGTTTAAAAGTTGTTTTTTCAAGGGGGTGTGACAAGTAGGAGGAGGATATGTATGACCTAACCCGTTTTTATTTTATAGAAAGTTTTTAAACTTAAAAAACGGTTTTATAAATAATGATTATTCGAATGGGGTAAAACGAGGTGGGTACGACAAGTAGGAGAGAGAATGAGTATAAGTTATATATTATAGAAAATGTTTTTAAATTTAAAAACGGTTTTAGAAATAATAAGATAACCTTCCACTCTTCCCTGAGACCCAAATTCATATCGAATTCCAATAATGGTGGTTTCTTCCTTTTCATTTCAGACCAAAGGTATAATGTTCAAACCCAATTACGTAATTAGGGTTTGCTTTATCTCTAAGTTCTTGCGTTGGTTAACAATTCTCTCTTCTCCTTGTTGTTTTGCAGTACCAATGCACCTAAATTCGTCTCCAAGCGGATCAAATTTGTTCTTTCCTGTAAGCAGATTCTCTCTCTGTGACTTTAATTCCGCTTTGATCGTTTCCTTTTTTTTTTCTTTTTTCCTGAGTTTAGGTTTCAGTGAAGCAACCAACAGCAGGTTTCTGTTTATTGGTAAAATAAACAGTTGCCAGTTTATTTACTAATTTGTCTATATTATTGGTAAAGTATTCAAATTAACTAGGGGAATTAAGGGCTTGTTTGGTTTAGCTTATTTAAAACAGCTTATTGGCTTGTTCTGTTGTGAATTGTGATAAAGCTAAAGAGTTCAAAGAAGGTTTTTTTATTTATCAAAACATTGATTCTGATATAGAAAATAAGAAGGATGATTACATTAAACTGGAAGGTAAACGTGCAACAAGTTGTGCCGTAACCCTCTTTTGGATAGCAAAACCGATCCTACTAAAAACAAAGCAATGGGTCTTAGAGGCCATAAAATTACTATGCACGACACACTGAACCCTGTTTAGAAATTCCACAGCCTCCGCCCTCCAGGGCTAGGGACCAAATGTATCAAAAGCAAAAGGGATAAACACCTGGAGAAATTTTTTAATAAAAGAATTTTACCTTGAAGTTAAGAAAGAAATGTTGATAAGATCTTAGCATTCGGTTTCAATGTAACAGGAAAAAATGGCAGTTATATCTCAGTTTTTTGTTTTCATCAACACCCTTTTATAGAAGTAGAAAATTCTGATAAATTTTCCAACACTCCTCACTAAAGATTTCAGTGAAAAATGTAAGCTTATGCTATATTAACATGTAATTCTGTTGCAAATTTATTAACATTTTTCAGTTTGGGGTATTTCTTCAAGAGTTCAATGAAATCGTCACGTTCTAGTCAGAAATTTAAACCTTAAACCACACCATATCAATTTTGCAATTAAAAAGTAGTTCCTTAGTGAAACATAGCATCAATGATGCATAAAGTTTTATACTTTCGTTCCGTCCCCTCCAAATAAGAGAGTGACTAACCCTCTTAGCCATCAGCGAGGGCCTTTGCTTGACCCTCAACCGTTGGTAGAGCTCCTTCTCGTTCCTCACCCTCAGCCCATGAATTCCTACACTTAGTGGAAATGCCATAAAGTGTGAACCAAGATACGTGAGACTAAAACCAAAACAATTTTATTTTATAGTTTTAGCACCCCAGCAATGAGAGGTCTCTTATATCAATGAAGCTTTTCAGTTTTACTTTGTTTATGTTAAATAAACATGCATTTTATTGACGGAGATGAAATGTCTACACATAAAAATAGTTGTGATTTTTCTGTTTTCACAGAAAAGATTCATATGCCCAACAAAACGGGTCCCACACCAACAGGTCCGAAGATATCAAGCATTTTGTTCCTTAGAAGTTGCAGTTCCTAGCATTGATATCCCTCTATCAGCTTCAACAAATTCCATAGAACTTATGTATGCAATTCTTTCCTTCCCCAACTTATGTATGCAATTCTCGTTACATATTAGTATATTACAGTTACTCCCTCCATCCTCTGAAATTGCAACACTTAGAAGTCAGACCATATACATACTTCAATGGACGTATTAAAATGTCTAAATTACCCTTCAATGACTATGAATAAGGGCAATCTTGTAGACTAAAATTGATTCCATCCAGGGGCAAAAAGGTATTCTTAGCTTGATCTTTTGCCAAAAATCCAAAGGTTGCAATTTCTAGGCATGGAGGGAGTACTGTAACAGTGGTGCCAATTTTGACCATTTTACCTATATCTATATACGGGTCAATTTGGGTTGTATTTTATCTCAAACAGGAAAATTATCTTGTTCAGGTAGTTGGAAAAGTCTGTTTAAACATAAAATCTTCGTAATCGTTTTTATTCAAAGATTTAGACCATCAGAGTAATAGTTTTATGTTTGTAATCATAACTAACAAATTAACTATTTTAAAAAATCGTGATATTCACCCAACCCATTTCAACCCGTACTAAAAATGACATTTTCAACCCAAACCAGTTTTACCCAACAAACCCATCTTCCCAACCTTAACCTTTATCATCATCTTGGCTTCTTTTTGTTTGTAACATGGACCCATTGATCCTAAACAGAAGACACATATCAGATGTCATACCAGAGAATATGCAAAGGCTGGTTTTGATGGATCTGGACCCGGGCTCAGCTAAGTTGGCGATAGCCATTTTGGGCCCATTTTTATCAGCATTTTCATTCCTCTTCATAATAAGAATTGGGATGTCATGGTATCCAAAGCTTCCAGTTGGTAAGTTTCCTTATGTAATAGCATACGCCCCCACAGAACCGATTTTGACAGTTACACGGAAGGTGATTCCACCCCTTGGCGGAGTTGATGTAACTCCTGTGGTTTGGTTCGGGTTGATTAGTTTCCTTAATGAGATATTAGTTGGTCCTCAAGGCTTGCTTGTCCTTTTGTCTCAACAGGTTTAGATTATTTATGTATTGAGTTATAAAGAAAATCTACAATTTTTTAACCAAGACCACAATAAAGTATAACTTTCTGTTTGCTTGTGATGGTGAATATGCTTGGTTATTATTTCTTCTTTTGTAACTCTATAAATGTTCTAGCAAAATCCATGCTTGGTTATTATTTACAACAATATATGTATGTTACAGACTTAAAAAAGTTTATTTACAAAAGAACTAAGTTTAATTACACATAAGACAGTCTTGTATTACCAAAAAATAAAATTGTGTCGTACCCAAATTTAACATTTCTAAATCTAGTTTAGCATTTAAAAATCTAGTAAATGTACAAAATTAGCACAAACATAGGGGTGTGAACTACAAAATTTACTTGTAGTGAAAAGGAGCGTTAATAAACACCAAAATTGAATTTAAAAATAAAACAGTGAAAATACATAATATTTGACACGGCTTTATTTTGAATAAAATTTATATTAAACATAAATAAAAGTACGTACGTCGTAGCAGTATATTAGGAATTAAAAAACAGCATTATCTTTTTATTTTAAAAGTTTAAAAATAATAAAGTATGTGCTTTATATTTGTGAGTTCTTCCATATTCTTTTTTAACATATGTTTAATTTTTTTCCTTTACACAATTGCTTACATGCTCAATAATTTTATCAACATTTATATCCTTATTGGATCATAAAGACAAAACTCTATATGGATACCTGTATTCATCAAAACTGCATAAGTGATCATAACCATGTTATCATCACCAACTAGTCCTAAACAAATGAAATCATTTATATACAAGGAAAAAGAATCAAAGGAAGATTGCAGAAGATACATGCATTCCCACAATCATCAACTTGTACTCTAGAAAGAGTTGAGGAGTCAATTCAATTCCATATAATTTTGCAAAAACAAGTGACAAAAGAACAAAAGTAGATGTTCAAGAAAACAATGAACAATGTAAACAAGCCCCCCCACATGTCCCAGTTTCAATAAATGATATTCTCCATTCACAATTTCACATGCCACATTCTGTGATCCAAATTCTATAGCAAGAGGATAAGCCAATTGTTCAAAGATAAATGCTTTAAAACATTTGTTCTTTCAGGCATTTTAACAAACACTTGGTAGGCATACTAACAATCCCATATTATAACAAACATTTCCATATGTAATGATTATTTGTCATGACTTGAAATAATAGAGATAAAAATCACTTTCAACTTGCATATCCAAACACCCCATAAATTTGAATGGACCTCACCACCTAAGTGATCTTATTGTGACAACTCACTGTTGGAGGTTTGTACAATGGAATCATGTATGAGACATATGATCTTTGGTACATAGGACATTGGTTGGATATGGTGGACCAGGGTTTATCATTTCTAAAAAGTTGCATTTCTTCTTCCAAATCTCAAAGTTTGCTTTAATAATATAAAGGGGTACACTTTTATGGAAAACCATGTAAGAAATTAGAAACTAAAAGGGCCCACCCATGCATATCATTTGACCCCTTAAATTGTTTTTTTTAGTGATACCCAGGGAAATCCCAAGTCTGGACGTATACCGAAAAGATGTTGGGTTCATAAGTAATACCAGATTTCAAATATCACAAACGCGTATTGAACACATTGACTGTAAATAAGAGGATGTAAGACCTACAGACAATATTGGTTGGTATGATAAATCAGATGTTACAGGTAGAATAGTTAAAACGAATAATATACATAATTCACACATATTTGATCATTATTGGAACCATATACGCGATTCCAAATAACTTAAGGAAACTCGAATCAAACGATTTATTATCCACTAGTTTAGATCCCGTGTATACACACGAGTGAAAAATATCAATAAATAAAATTTGTTAATCTTTATGTGTATATTTTACACGTGTAAAAATGTATCATATACAGGATATAAAACAAAACTCGAAATATGCAAAAACTAATATATAATTGAGTTTCGAAAATAAATTAAATATTATTTAATGTAATTTGTTTTTCATTTATTATTTGATTGAAAATAAAAGTTAAATAATTAGATTTTCAAAGTTTCGTAAGGGATAATTTAAAATAAATGTGTTTTATTAGTATAATTTATATTTTGTTTAAATATATATTGTTGTTAAAAATAGAAGGTGCATTTAATAAGAGAGAGAGGCGGGGAAAAAATGATGCGATTGAATGTGGAGACGACACGTGGCATGAAAAAACCTTTATTTATTATATAGTATAGATTTTTACTAGCATATATACAAGAAACCAAACCATTTGATCAAAACCCGGGTTTCTAGCAATCAATATACATAAAAATCACACTCATAACACATTCTTATAAGCTTGAACACCAACAAAAAAAGTTAGAACAAAAAAAACCAAATTTAAACCAGAAAAAAACTTCAAAAGGGTCAACACAATCTTGGCAATGGTCTACCATGAGATGAACCCGATAACATGACCCGATCACCCTTAACCATTCTCGACATCTGACCCTTCATCTCCCTACAAACTTTCTCCAACTCCACCACCCTCCATTGCATTCTTTGCAGGTTCAGTTTCACCACCCCATCATCAATCTCCTTGTCTTGATCATATTTTGAGCTGGCTCTAGAGCTGTGATCGGCTGAATCGAAATGAAGATGATCATGTGCGCCATTGTTGTTGTAGAGTACCATGAGTTCTCTACTGCTTTTGGTTAATGGGGCGTCGTGATCATGGTCGTGTATGTAGGCATAATCTTGATGATGATCGTTTGTATAAACTGTTGGTATGTTTGAATGTTGTGAAACAAGTGCTTGGACTGCGATTCTTGGTGGGATTCTAGGGTTTTTGGCTAAGTCTTTGCATGCTTCTAAGCTTAGCTTCTCGTAGTTTAAACATCTACATAGCCTTGATCTTTCTTCCAATGATAGACATGGGTGAGACTGCATGTTCAAACAATTTACTGTGAGAAATAGATAATAATACCACATTTTAACTTTGTTTATATAAATACAATAACTTTAACTTTGTATAATAAATGCATAATCAAATATAATATATAAAGTTATGCAAAATAATATACATAAAATTACAATTACAAATATATAAATGCCCCTAAATATAATTATAAATAAATAAAGCGCAAATGCCATAAAAAAACCAATACACTTTCTGTTTTTTCTCACAAAAATCCCTTAAAAAAATTTTGTTCATAAAAAACCAATATACTCTCTTTTTTTCTCATAAAAGTCCTTCAACAAATTTTTGCAGATAAAAAACAACATACTTTTTGTTTTTTCTCACAAAAATCATTGGACAACTATTTACTCTAGCGATGAATTGGTAGAAGCAAGGTAAAGGAAACTGATTGACAAATTCATTCTATAAAGAGATTATTTGTAATCAAATTAAATCCATTTTGTAAAAATACCTATAAAATCAATGAAAACACATAAGCAATCTATTTGTTTCTTTTGGTCGATTTCCTTTGTCTTACTTTTATAGAATCATTTGCTACGGTAAATAGTTATTTAGGGACTTTTGTGTGAAAAACAATAAAGTATATTGGTTTATTATGAACGAAAATTTGTAGAGGGACTTTTGTGAGAAAAAGAGAGAATATATTGGTTTTTTTATGGCATAATCAGATATTATAGAATGATAAACGAATTACAAAAATTGTTTACTCGTTTACACACTATCAATTTGTAGGAGATAAAAGTAATTAAGTGTTGATGAATAACTTTGGTGCGGTAGTTTTTTTTTTTAACGACAAACTCACACACTTTAAATCTAGATCACTTGTTTACGACGGGACTATATACTACGATCTATTTGGAAAGGAACACCTTGCAACACTTCTGAGTGCGATCATGACAAATGATGTTTGGTGATGCCATAGAAAATATAAAAAATCTTGTGTTAAAAAGCAGTGTGTGTGCCGGGCAAGAAGAGACCATCATGTGGCCTTCCACTGGATTCTTCGGCCATTTACTACTTGACATAGACAAACTGTCACCTAAACACCCACTTACTGATCATTTTTTATTCCTTTCCCACAATTCACGTTCCCTCATTTCTTTTCTTTTTTTCTTTTAATTCTTAAATAACCATCTTTTTAATCAACAAAAATGTTAAAATCATTTTATTTTAATACTTTTATTATTACTATTTGAAAGATAACATTTCAATGTTCGTATTAAAATCATATTAACTTCTACATGAAAAGAAAATCATCTGAAAATGTTAAATATTATTATATAAATAAGATTGTATTGAAAATAAATATAAAATATTACTAGTTGTAGGTACATTCCAAACCAAACACTTGCCCAGCCACTAGACAAGTAGCTCGAGGAGTCGGATTCAGCCGTCCGTGACGGTCTGACTGTTTCCGGGTGCTTAATTACTTTTATATCCCTAATAACATATTTAATTACTAAATTAATTTTGTATACTAAAATAATATAACCCAAATTACTTTTCAGCCCACAATCTTTTGATATTTTTTAATATATTATGAACAAGAAAAGGCCAAAAGGGCAATAATGCCACCCCGAGAATAAATTTGATAGATGAAGAAAAACTGTAAATTATTTATTAATTTAATATTGGGAAAAAAAATTTAGGGTCAATATATTTCTAGACGGTAGATTATTAAATTTCAAGCACCTATAATTATACTTTTAGATAATATTGGGAAAAAAGTTTAGGGTCAATATATTTCTAGACGGTAGATTATTAAATTTCAAGCACCTATAGTTAATTATATACTTTTAGATAAAAATATATGAGAATGATCATGAGAAAACCACATAATTAGACGGAAACAAAAAAAGCTGTCAAGATTCAATCAAATAATTTATAAATTTTTTATATTTTTTAATTTATTTATAAGTGTATTAATATAATATTACACAATTTACCAAAAAAATCAATTTACGTATACGTTACCACATTTTTTTGTTTTCCGTTTACGTATACGTAAACCAATATTTAGAATGATTTTTGGTAATGTGTCATATTACATTGATACTCTTATAAATAAGATAAAATAAAAAATTATTATTATATAATTAATTAAAATTAGTTTTCTCAATAGTTTTCTCGGTTTTCGCCTAACTGTAATATATATACTAAGAAAATTAATCAGTGTTTTTTTATAACATATAATGGAATAAATTATTTATCAAACATCTGGAGCCAGTTAAAAAGTAGAAGACATTAGAATTACGTGTAAAAATGGACATAACCATATCCTGTCACATTTCTTGTAGTTTATGTTTTGTCTCTATACTCCTTATATTCGGTACATGGTTTTCCCTCAAGAGTTTTAATATCTTTAAGTTACCAGTTTATTCAAACATGTGTCACATATATAGAGTTTTTATTAGCTAAAAAATTAAAATACCTCGTATCTACCTTATTTTACAGACCAACCCATGTATATATCATACCCAATATTATAAAACGACACAAATATAGCATACTTTTTACCCCAATTTATTAATTATTACTAACTCCATACTATAGTATTATGTTGTTTTAACTATTTAAAAAGTTGTGTACGTTAATCGTACTCCACCCCCTTCTGTTTTTACTTGTTACAAATGTTTCTTTCAACTTATCACATCAGTAATGTTTTCATTTTTCACAGTAAAAGACAAAAAATTGAAACCCGTTGATTTAGTGTTTAGTTTTGGTACGATTAGGATTTGAAATTTAAGAGAGGGGTACGTTTACCCAGCCCTGTATTATTATTTTGTACATATCTATACTATATAATAAATAAAGGTTTTTACCTGACACGTGTCGCCTCCATATTCATTCTTATCATTTTTTTCTCGTCTCTCTCTCCTATTTAATGCACTTCTATCTTTTAATAATAATATATATTTAAAGAAAAAAATACTAATTATACTAATAAAACACATTTATTTTAAATTATCTTTTATCATAAGAAACTTTAAAATTTAATTATATAACTTTTATTTTATTTTCAATCAAATAGTAAATAAAAGTCAAATTATATTAAAAAATAGTAATTAACGTATTTTCGAAACTCAATTATATATTAATTTTTACATATTAATTAACGAATTTATTTTTTTACACATGTAATATATATATATATATATATAAAGATTTAAATTTTTTATGTATTGATATATTTCACCTCGTGTGTAGACACGGGATCTAAACTAGTTTGATATAAACAAAACTATATAAATTATAAACAGTAAATAATATTGATTGTTTTTAATAATTAATTACCTCAAGATATATATCAATGGCTTTGTAGACCCCATCAAAGCAATCTCTTGCACAATCTGGTAAACTCTCAGCAACCCCTAAAAACTTTGATATCTTCAATGTCTGATCTGGTGCAATCTCCCCCAAATATTTATCAAGCAACCCCCCAACCTTTTTCAACCTTTCCAAACACACCCCCTCAACTTTATTACTCTCTCTAATCAACCTCAAAACAAGATTCACATCATACACACCACTTGATCCACTAATATTACTCACCAGCAAATCATCCACTTTTGCTTGATCAAGCATCCCTCCGATCAACCTCTCCAACCCCCCTCTACATTCCCTACTCAACCCAAACCCTGAAACAATCCGTAATACCCAAAATAACCCTCGACACGAAAACGCACTCTTCCCCATTAAAACCACTCCACGAACCGCTGTGTCCGCCAGACCACCATACTCACACTTTGAAAATGAAAAAGCTTCCGTTTTTGACGACTGAGATGAAGTTTTTAAATAATACAGGAGGAATCTTGTGAGGGGTAAACTGGTGTTGTCATTGCCGTAACCTCCCAAAGCTTTTACAAATCTTTCTATAAAATAAGGGGGCAAAACCGTCATATCGTCATACCACCATAACCCTTTGGATGACGAACATGACGACAGACGTAACAAAGTGCCGGACTTTACCGTACTGTCGGGAGAAGACGACGACGACGATGACGGGAAAAGATTCGCGGAATCTGAGTTTTGTGTGATTTTGATTATGAGATTAGATACGAGTTTTTCGATGATTCCGAAGGAATCCGCGTATGAAATGAAGGACGTGCAGCTTTTTAGACAGTCACGGACGTCCGTGAACGACCAGTTCGACATCCGGTTGAGAAGGTCGGTGGTTTTGGGTACGAGGGTGTCGTTCATGTTTAAGAAAACCGCACAGCAATGAAGGAGAGAGACGTTGGAGACCGTGATGTCTATCTCGCCGTTGTTGTAACAGAATCTTGAAAACAGTTCAAACCCATCGGACCCGCCCGGGAAATCGTTGATCTCGATGCCGGTTTTTCTGATCTGGGTTCGTTTCTTTTCTTTCTTTATGAGCTTCCTTAGCTTCCCGGAGAATCTGGATACCGTTTTCTGCAAGAAACCCTAATTATTGCCAGGTTTCGTGAAATTTAATGAAACAAGAAGTGGTAATTTAGTACATACCTCGTGAATGTAGAATGTTTGTTGACCATTAATATGGAGCTGCAAATCACAGAGTTCTGCCATGGATGTTGGTGTTCGGAAGTGATTTGATCAATTCATGGGTGGTTTTTCTAGTATTTAGGAGTTAGGACCACAACAATTATATGAAAAGTGAGTTTGAGATCACGAGAGTATGCGTTGGCCAAAAACAAAGGGTATATGAATATCATATATATATAAAGAGAGAGATCATGTTGTGTTGTGTAGCTAAGCACATGAACTATTAATTTGGCAACTATTATCTACACTAGACTGCCTATAAATCAAATGTATATCCGTATATCCATATGTTTTATGAGTCACGGATTGATGTTTTGTTCCAACTTAATTTATGGTCATTTCAATTTGTTTCATTTTCTAAAATGTAGAATAAGTCAAGTGGGAATTGATATTTTTTTTGTCTATACAATATATGTGGTACATATTGAAATTTAAATATCGGAATTTTGATATATTGTTATTACAAGTATCCCGGAACCAATATCCAGAAGGTAAAACCCATCCGGATCTTAGGCAAATAAATATTGTAATTGTATTGAGATTGTTTTAGATTAGGGTTACAAAAGGTGTCCTTGTATTAGAGGTGTCCTCGTATTAGAGGTGTCAATCGTGTTGGGTTGCCAGGTTGATAGGTTGACGGGTCTAATTATTGAACTTGAACACGACTTATAATCTTATTCGTGTGACCCGTGTCAAAGATTTCAACCTTAACCTGGATATTCGACCTGAATATGACTCGTTTAACCCGTTTATCTAAATAAGTCAAAAAATAACCAATAATTGATAAAATTAAATTCATACAGTATCATACTGAATTCACATTCAAATTGAATCACAAAATTATATCAAATCAAAGTCACAGTAACAAAGTGACAAAATGAAATCAAATTCAAGAGAGCACAAAATTGAAGCAAAGTTCTTCCAAAATTTCCAAAACAACAATTTAAATGCTAAAAATAAATTATCTAAGTTCTTTCTTTGCGTTTATTTCTTCATGCTAAAATTTGTCATCCTCAAATATTATCTTTATCGATGTTCAAGCTCATCATATATCTTTATCGATGTTCAAGCTCATCATATTTTGAGTTGCTTTGAACTCATTATCTGGTGCTACTTAGAGAATTAAAATTTAGTTATAAATAAGAACTTAAAAACATTAGGTAGTAAATAAGTAATCAAAATTATAAATACTACATTTTCCGACAAACAACCAATCATGTGTCAAAGCTTCAACGGTAGAAGGAAACATTGAACTTCGATATTGGTCCAGAATTCTTCCACCAAGACTAAAGGTTGATTTGGATGCGATGGTTGATACATGAAGGAACACAAAGAATATTCATAGCTAATCTAGCTACATCCGGATACCTATATTGTTGAGCCTTGTGAAGAATAAAAATGAGAAATAAATTTAAAAAATGATGATTTTTTGTTAAGTTATATGGATGATGAACCTAATGTAAATACTCTTATGAGTGAAATTTTACATACTTTTGTTTGCATTATTTAATAGGTATATACTACAACTACTTATGGTGAGAATGTGATCTTGATTAAAGATAAAAAAAACTAATGAAAGATGAATTCGAACTTGAGATTAATCTCTTATGTTACAATAATCAAGTGTTTATTGTTGGACAACCCTTTGATAGTTAATTAGTTATTAATTACTCATAATTTCAATTACGTACACTTCTCTTAAAAAAATAAACCTAATTGTAAATTATTTTAGTTTGGTTGTCCTGTAATTATGTTGGTACGATAGTGACATCTTTCCACTTCCGATCAAACCTATTTTGGATGTTCATATTGAATTATTTAAAAGGGTAATTTAGTAATATTCTCAATATATATAATGTTATTGTCTTGCCTTGAATTTGTTTCTACGCGGCACCCAAGAACACTTTTGTACATTCTTAACTTTCTTAACTTAAGTTGCGTCTCCTTTTAAACCCAACCCCACCACAACCCCCCCTAGTCACATCCATATAAAACGTCCAACTTTATCCTTGCAAGAGGCTTTGTTAGAATGTCTACTCTCTGTTGATCGGGTACATGCTCCACTTCAATTTGTTCCCTTTTAACACACTCTCGAATGAAGTGATATCGGGTGTGAATATGTTTACTACCCCGCATCTCCACCACAATTTAAGTCCCAATTCGGTAAAACACACGTAATTGGCTAACTCCCAAAACATTTATTATGAAGAAACTTAACTCAAAACTTTATTACAAATAGCAAACCCTAACTCGGTTTAGATAGGCTATTTGGTTGATTTTTCAATCTATGATACCCTACACGGTATATATATAGCTAACCTATCACGTTAGACTATAACTAGGATTCCTATTAATTAATTACATAATAATCATCTAACAAACTTCCTATTACAATTCATATATGATACTTAAATAATTATCCACTAATTAATTAATATCATTGCTTGACTTGCACTCCAAGTAAACACCTTCATGTGAATGGGTTGGCCCAACTACTAGCCGGCTTGCTAGAGTCGGGAATTAAGCCCAACATTTTTTTTTGGATAATCTCCCAAAGAATTTTATTAACCAAGAAAAATGACTCAAAAACTTGATTACAATGATAACCCTTACACAGTTAAAACTTGAACATAATGATAACCCTAACACGGTTAACACTTGATTACAATGTCAAACGCAAACATGGTTTATATAGACTAACCCTAACTTGTTAGCCAAAACATTACCATACTAATTATAATACAATTAGGAAACTTAACTAATTTAACCACAACTTGTCAAACTAGCCCCTTCATATTTACCTACACGTAAATACAGTCCTCCCATATTCACCTACATGCGAATACGGGTCCATAATTTCTAACATATTCTAAGCCAATCTTTCTTCCAATGGGGTCTCTTTAACAATATCCGTGTATCTCTCATAACCTTCTATTTGCTCATCATCCGATCACCATCATCATCAACAAATGCGCGTGTTATCGCTTGTTGGAATATGCATCCCCACCTAATGACGAACATTTTCACATCTTTTGCATCACCGACAACACTGATTACCAATTCTATCGTAAAGGGTATGCATGTGAATTCCGACATAGATGAGAGTGATTTTTTTGTTTTTTTTTCCGAATTACATGTTGCTATATTCTGTAATTAGCTTACCCTAATGTTTTAGGTGTTCCATTAAGTCATTTGTTGTGATAGTTTAATTTGTAAAATGATGATTAGTTTTCATTTAACTTGTTTTTGCAATTGTTAATTTTAGTTATTTTGAAAACCGACCAGTTCAGTTTTTTTGCATTTTTTTTAGTGGGGGTATTTTTTATGCATTTTTGTTCATGAGCATTTACTTTTGAAAAGTCTAAACTATCCTCGCGTGGATAACAAATGGGGTAATTTTACATTAAAAACTAACTTGTATTTAACGTCAGAGGCTAAAGATACAACCATCATACAAATGTTTGGGCTAAGTTTTTTATTTTATAATTTTCAGGGTCAAACATGCAATTTGATTAAACCACCTTACCATTTGTGCAGTTAACTATAAATAATATTTTTTTTTTACTACGATGCCCCTGGATTTTAAGAATGTTATTGATCTGGATTAGTTTCATCAATTATTTAAGATAATATTTTTTCAAAGATAAGACAAAAGGATGGATGGAGCAAACGGGTTCCCTGATGGTCAAGTCGCTTGGCCAACATACAAACCCCATTTTTGGTTCGACTTAAATTTATGGATTTTAAGTATATTATATATTATAAATATAAATGTGTATAAAATATATATATTTTTTTAATTTTAGAACAGCAAGTGTATAAATATTAAATAACCGAATCCAACCCACATTAAAACCAACATTTATAATTCCTTTTTTTTTTACTTTTCATAAATAATATGTTACATAGAGAAAGTTTTGTTATAACTCTTTTTTAAATAACACATAATTTGCCGCTTGTTTTCAGTTATCTAGTAATTTATAAGTTAACTATTTTTTACTAATATTTTATTTGAGTTAATATATAACTAATTTATTAGTTGAAATTAACTTCACATGCCTGGCAGTTAAGGATGGTTAATTGAATTAAATAAACCGTTTATAACCTGAATTAATCGGTTATGAAAATCTAAACTAGAATAGGCTTGTTTGGTTTAGGCTCATAATCGAACCAAACCGATACTCTTACATCACCTATATTTTGTTAATTATTAATTACTAATATGAGTATAATAATAATTAAAAGTACTATTTCATATTGGTTATAGTCTATTAATTGTACTAGAACCAAACAATCTCGACAAAATTATTATTCTTAAAATATTTTAACGCTATGTCATTTGTTGTGTATCTTATGTACATCACCAGTCCACCATGTGCGACATAATCACCTTTTATTTCATGTGAGTTGTGGGCCCGCTGTGGAAGTTAACAAGAATTTTACTAAAGAAAATACATGTGATAACTACCCCTAATTTTATATAATAATTAAATAGAAAATTTAGTAATACTGTTATATTCATAATTTCATATACGTTCTTTTTTATGAATAATATCCAATTAATTAAGGTAAAAACTGAAGTTTTAATGTTCTATAAGCTATTGGTTAATATGAATAAAAACCATTATAAAAATGTATAAGTTTGTATTGCTCAACTTGAGTGTATAATTTACAAAAGTTACAAATGTATGGACAATTAGTTATAACTAGAATTGTGACCCGCGTTGCGTCGTGTTTAACCGTGAAAGAAATCAACGTATTTGAAAGCTTATAAAATAAAGCTATAGAAAAACGAAACATTTAACAAAGTTACCGTTCACGAAATAAATAAACGTACTTGCAACTTTATATAAAAAAGGCAAAACTTTTACACAAACACACGCATTAAACTAAATAGCTAGTAATATTTTAAAAAGTAAAAAAAAAAACAAAACCGTGACAAAGTCTTAAAAAAAGTTTACCGATAAAAATTTAGAAAAAGAAAGTAAAACCGTTTAAAAAAAATAAATAGTTACAAAAGTTCATACCGACAGTGTACGCAAGTGCTTAAATAACTTGTACACTATCACGCACAACTATATTACAATTGTGTGTTACCCCCACTACGCGACGGGTTCAAAACGTAGATAAAAATAAGCAAAACACAACGGTATATTAATACTCACCCAGCGAAAAAAATGCATGTCAAAATAGTTGAAACGTCGATAAAAAGAAAAAAAAAGAAAATTAAAAAAATCTAAGAAAAAGAATTAAAAATAATTTTTTTAACTTCACATGGCTGCATGATTAACTTTTTTTTTTAGTTTAAGGGAAAGAATTAAAACTTATTAAAAGAAAGGAAAAAAAAGAAGAAGCTAACTAAAGTTAGGGTCCAGAGGGTAATTTTATGAAGAAAACAAAATTGATAATTAAATGCAGCATTGAAGTGTTGTACCAGAAGTATAAATGGTTTTTAGTATGAGTTTTGTAAGTAATTAAATATCAGGGGAGTGAATATAAAACACTAAATATTTTAATAATATGAAGAAAAAAATAAATTATTTGTTTTTTTAATTTTAAGTTTTTTAAAATAAAAAATAATAAAAATACAATGATTATCAATCTCTCCTTAAGTTCAAAAAAATATATACACACACAAATTTCAGGTTTATATATATGTGTGTGTTTTAACCCAATGGTTATTGTTTTAACGCAGTTAACTTCGTCAAAATCAATATAAATCATTAATATTTTAGATTGAATAACATTATTATAACAATATAATGTCATGTCTTTTTTTTATTTTTATAAATTCGAAATTGTAAGAAAGTTTACACTAATATAATTTGAATATAAAAAGTGTAAAATTTGAAAAACATATCATTTGATAAAAAAATTAAACGATTTAGAATTGTTTATTATGTTCTCACAATAATTTATTATTGTGTAAAATACTTTTGAATGATAACTGGTTTAGTCCATTTATCCTGAGTGTTATTTTTATTATTATTATTATTATTATTTTCATTTAAAACTAAAGACTCACAATTTAATGGTGGGTAAAAGACGGTCTAGAACTGTGGAACAGACAGGGAAAAAGGTGCAAAAAATCATCAACGCCGTCTTTCTAACAACCATTTGGAGCTTATGGGTCACAAAGGAATAAAATTATCTTTGTAGACGGTAATAAATCCTTGACGAGGATCATTGAAGACATAAAAATAATGGGATTTTTGTGGATCGGGAGCATATTCAGAGCCAGTTCCATCACATGGGACCAGTGGGTTCGATTTGATATGTCCGGTTTGAGCTAGGTTAGCTTTTGGTGTTGGCTTTATGTATCTTGGTGTAATTCGTCAGCATCTAGCTAGTTATTGGTGATATAAAAATTTTTGTTGGTCGTTAAAGAAAAAAAAAGGAACTGTGGAACAGACCACATGTATCGGGTGGGCAAAATCATCGCATATGTATTTCTTCAAGATAAGTTCTAAATTATTATTTTATTATAGTTTTTATATCTTACAATAATTGATTTTAAAAAGTCACAAATATTACTCTTTGTTCATTTTCCATTGTATTTGTGTATATTATAAACTAGTATTAAACACGTGGTGAAACGTTAAGATTATATTTATAAAGATCTTAACACATTTTTTATATAAATTTGATATCAAACATAATTAAAAAACTATTAATTAAATGTTAGCAAACTTTATTCTAACACATATTTATTTAAAATACAAAAGTAGTATTTTCAAATTTTATACGTAAAAACAAAATTTTGGTTTTTTATTGATAAAATTTTAAAAACTCGCTTTTAGATAATAAACTTTAAAAACTCATTTTTTTAAATATCCTTTTTTTAAATTCTTGTTTTTTTAATATTCATTTTTTTATGATAAATTTGTAAAAAAAAATGTAAGTCAACGGTTATAATGATCAAATTGATTTGATAAAATGTTTATTTATATAATCTTTTTAAAAAAATAAGCTCAATATGAAAATGTTGTATGAATAATGTAAATGTGGTTTGGGGGGAAAATTAATGTAAGGATGAATATAGTATTGAAAAGTGGTATAAAATTTAGTTTTTTATTGTAATAAGGATTTCCTCAGCTGTATAAGCAAGATGATAAAAAAAATAATTTTTAAATCATTAAATCATATAAAAAACAATCAATTTATATCATTTGACTTTGTACCGATTTTAATCGTTTATTTAACTCTGTTTTCATCTATTTTTACACACACAAAAAATACCAAACATGTCTCATTCTACCTTGGGGACCTTCGTACCCCGGAGTCACCCCACTCTCCTGTAGATTAGTAACAGTGTAGCACCCCTATGATCCCTACTATTTTTCACCCTACCATCAATGTTTTGAAACCCGGACCGGGAACAGGTGGTCTGACCGGTCCGGTTACATGTGTTGAACCGTTTCTGCAGCGAACCGGTGGTCGGACCGGTTGAACCGGCGGTCGGACCGGAAACCGGGTGGTCGGACCGGTTGAACCGCTTGACTATTTTTTTTTTTTAAATCTTTTTTAAGTCTCTTGGCTTCTTATTTCGTAGGTAATTGTTAGTTTAAAATTATTGGAATTGACTTGTTGGTGGTTTTTGAAAGGATTAAAAGCTATTTAGACTGATATATTTTTATAATATTTATGACGTCGTCCGGTTCTTAAATCCGGTCCGACCGGTCGGACCGGTCCGACCAGTGGACCGGTAAGGAGACCGGTTCGACGTCCGGTCCGGTTCTGAAAACATTGCCTACCATCAATATATAAATATAGGTATGTATCATGTATGTATTAATTATTTGTATCATTTGAAATGTTAATGATTGGTTCAATAATGCAAAAAAACATTCTAAAATAATTACCAATCAGGACCTAAACCAATCATCAACAAATACAAAACAATAGAAGTATATACTTTTAATTAATTGCATATTTTTTAATAAAATATTAATTTAAGTTTCCTTGTTTCTAGGCATGTAAATGAACCGAACGTTCATGAACTGTTCGACGGAAAGTTCGTTTATGTTCGTTCATTTAATAAACGAACGAACACGAACAAATTTTTTGTGTTCGTTTAACTAAACGAACGAACATGAACACATGTCGTGTTCGTTCATTTATGTTCGTGAACGTTCGTTTATGTTCGTTCATATATGTTCATTTATGTTAGTTTATTAATGTTCGTTTATGTTCATTTATTTGTGTTTATTTGTTTTTGGATGAATCTGTACATTTGAAACACTAATTTACATATGGTTTTTTTGATGAATTATTAAGCATTAGACTTGTTCATGTGTGTTCGTTAATGTTCATTTATGTTCGTTTGTGTTTTTTTATGTTTGTTCGTTTGTGTTTGTTCATTTGTGTTCGTTTACGTTCGTTTAACTTTTTAACGAACGAACATGAACAAACACGAACATTTCCATTTTCTTAATGAACGAACATGAACAAAAAAATGTGTTCGATTATGTGTTCGTGTTCGGTTAAAATTAAATAAACGAACACGAACACGCCGATGTTCGTGTTCGTTCGGTTCGTTTACAGGCCTACCTGTTTCTTTAAACAATAGCATTTAGTACATATGTCATATGACACATTATGATTATTAAACGTTTATATTCAAGTTTAGTTCATGGGTGGCTCTATGTTGTGGATTTTTAGACTTGAGCCTAAGGCCCCCAAATTAAAGAGGCCCCCAAATTTAAAAAAAAAAGGAGAAATTATATATATAGTTTAATTTAGGTTTTTTGTTTTGAGTCTAAAAATATCAAATCCTACTTTAACAAAAAGATTTTAAGCCTAAATGTTTTTCATATATACATATCCAATCTTACTTTATGAACCGTTTTTTCCCCACTCATAAAAAAATCCTAGATCTCTCACTGTTTATAACTATGATAATTGAAAAAAGACCTCAGAATTTTACTTCGCCTTAGGCCCTCAAAATGGTTGAGCCGGCCCTGGTTTAGTTACCCCTGGTTATAAAAATCATCCAAGAAAAAGAATGGAGTAAATACAACTTAACCAACAAAGAGGTACAGACGGACCATAAACTTTTTTATGGGGGTGGAAAACTTTTGGGGTCGACTAACTAGCGGTATATAATATTTCTTTTCGGTCCAGTTAGGGTCGAATCGGGTCTGGTCATATAGTTAAAAAAAGATATGAAACTAAATTTCTTATATTAAACAAAAAGTACGACAAGCGTCATTACAAAATGCATAATGAAAATACAATATATTTAAAGTTGTTCTATATACTTTTCCTTTTTTAAAATCTAGCCATAACATCATCTAGAGGGACATTCTTAAACAAATTTTTTTCAATATAACAAATACAATTATCATTTAAAACGGTTCCCAAACTCTTGGGTTTGCATATCTAGAATCTTGTTGAAGCAATCATACTCATAATAGTGGTGATATGTGATGTTTGTGTTTTTGTCTTGGCTTCTTTGGGTTAATGTATTCATCATCAATGTTTACCACTAAAAGTTTATATTTATCACAAAAAAGAGTTAACCTCCTTAAAGAACTGATCAAAACCCTCCAATCTAGACTTTTCAAGTAGGCTCTTGGTAGAAGAAACCAATGAAATCGCATTCAACAAATATTAGTCTTTACTTTGAAGACATTCAGACAATGTGTTTGTGAAGTCTAGAATATGCAACATCAATTGTAAGTAAAATACAAAGTCATATTTTTTCATGTCCAATTGAAGTATGTCTGCTTGTTTGGCGCTAGCAAGTAGGCGTTTTTTAACCATCGTATGCTTAAGACTTGAATTTTGGGAGGTTTAAACCGTCGATTTGAAACCTATACACTAAAACTTGTTTAACCCGAACTGAACCGGTCAAAACCCCTCAAAAATTGGCTTCAAACCGGTCAAACCTGGTCAACTCCCCCTCTCAAAATGGTTTCAAACCGAATCAGTTTAAACTTAAACCGGTTTTGACTTTTTTTGACCAGACCAGTTTCGGGTTTCAAACCGGTTCGGTTTGAAAAAAACGATTTGTGCATCTTTAATTGCGTGTAGGCTAATGAGCTTAAGATTTAAAACTTGAATATGGGATTTGGGATTCAGATTGGGCTTAAAATTTAGATCATAAACTTGTAATTTAATTATTAGTTATTATTTATATATAAACTATATTAGTGTTTAATTGAGATAATTATTTAAATTTGAAAACTTATAAATTTCTAATTTGGTTTTTCTTAGAGGTTGGTTTCGAAAGTTCATGGGGGCGATTGCAAAATTTACGGAGACGATTGGGATTTTATCCCATATATAACACTAATTTTTTTTACGGAGGGCGGCTGCCCCTCAAGGAGGTAAAGATAATTTAACTGATGAGTATCAATCCTCACCTGTTATTAAGTAATAACTAGTAAAAGTGTACCCGCGCGTTGCGGCAGGGCGCACGTAATGGCAACTCAGTTTTAAATAATGTAGGTAAAAATAAACATGTTGTAATGATACATTTGGAACTTGAAAAAACATAATATTTTTAAAATTATAGTCTAAAATTAAGTATAAAGATTTAAATTATTAAAAAAAGGTCTAGAAATTTTAAAATCTTTTATTTTTTAAATAAAAATAATAATTATGACGCCTATGAGATACAATACAACCCAGTATTGTTCATCTCACACGTTACATTCAGGGCACAACTTTCTTAGGGCCCGGGGGGCCCGGCTCCCCCAATTTTTTGCTCAGTAGTGTAAATTATATGTATTCGGCCGATTTTTCGCTCAACAGTGTTAATTTATTCGTATTTGGCTGAAAATTTTATAGTTCTGACCCCCTGATATGGGAAAAAAATCCCCCCCCACCAAACGTTTTTCTTCAAGCTTCGCCACTGGTTACATTGTGTGTATATATAATAGTTAAATGCAACAAGGCCAAAAAAATTATTTTAGTTATTTTCTTTTTGTGTAATTTTTTTTTATTTAGAGATTTTTTAGTTCGAAATCCACCATTTTAGCTAATAAAATCCGATAAATACTTTTAGAAGATTCAGAAAACCATTATAAGATCTAAGTCGTATCATAAATTATTATTATTATTATTATCATTATCATCATCATTATTATTATTGGTTTACTTTTAGTTTTTTTTAACAACAATGAGAATTCTCATATAAAGCTAACAGGGAACTAGCAAAACCTCAAATACACCGATAATATATTTACATTGGTCGTTCTACTTATTATATTTTATTGGTTCTAATGTTCACCCCTCCCATTTGCGGTTTATCGATCCAATTTTCCCTGTTGCAAAGGTTATGTTTTCCCCTGATTTTTACCCATTTGAAGCTAAGAATTTTGATGCCTTCCACCAAGGTCTCCACCGATCGTCTTTCTTTTTCAAACACCCACGCATTTCTCGATTTTCAGATCGTCCATAGTGTACCATATCCGATTAAACTTCTGATCTTTTTGCTTTCCTTAGTTCCCGGTGTGTGTTTTAAGTATTGGAGCAGTTCCTTGACCATCGAACAGGCGGTCACGTCCTCCCCAGCCCAGGAGCAAATTTTGAGCATCACCGCCGCAGCCACCGAGCAACGAATAAAAGTATGATCAATCGATTCCGTCTCCTGTAGACAAAGCGTGCATATAGTTGATTGAACCGGAACGCCTCGTGATGCCAGCATGGATGTTAATGGCAGCAGATACTGAGCTAATTTCCAAATGAAACATCTTATATTCCATGGTACCCAATTATTCCAAGATATCTCCGGTTTCGTACCTTGAATTGTCTTTTTTTCGATCCACCTCCGACACGATTCCGTTGTAAAGTTACCCGATGAGTCGGCAACCCATACCCATTTGTCCTCACCATCCTTGAAATTGTATGAGCCGATCATTTATTCCATATCTTACCTTGTCCAGTTTGCTTGCTTCCTTTTTGCTAGACCAATCCCATTTAAATTCAATTTTCCCACCTTCCTTCATTAACACTCTTTCTGCAATGGTACACCCTTTTCTTTTTTCTAGTTTATACATTTGATGGAAGAGAGACTTAAAGTTCCCTAGCCCAAACCAACTTAGTTTCCAGAATGACGACATGCATCCGTTCCCAATTTGTTTCTTGATCTGTGCATTTAGATCCGAGCCCATCCCATCTGAGCCTGATGAAGCCTCAACGATTGACACCCATGTGCCCTTCTTGGATTTTTTTGACAGCTCTGATATACCATCGAAGGACGAATTGTGGATAGCTTTTATACACGAAGCCCATAAACTATTCGGATCATTCAAGGCCTTCCATTTCCATTTAGTTAATAAAGCTTAATTCATTACTTCTCGGCTTCCAACCCCAAGACCACCCATTTTCTTCGGCTTAGCGACCTTATCCCAAGCCACCCAGTGAATTTTTTTTGAAGTTGCATTACCTCCCCAGATGAATCGTCTCCTAATTGCCTCCAACTGTTTTATAATCTTTCTAGGAGCTTTAAACATGGACAAAAAATATAGGGACAAGCTTAAAATGTTTGGATAGTTTCATGTTAGCCCCTTTTGGCATTCCAAGGTGAGTGATAGGAAGTGATTCTGCAAGACATCCAGCTTGAGACGCCATTTCTATAACTTCCCTTTCAGTTACGCATACTCCCATAATCTTGCTTTTGTTGAAGTTTATCTTTAACCCGGATGAAAGATAGAAACATCTTAGGATCCATTTGAGATTTCTAATGTTGCCTTCGTCCCATTCGCCCATAAAAACACGTCATCCGCATACATAGCATGAGTAACCACCGACCCATTATTAGGTAAGGCCACACCTCTAAAAAGATCCTTTGAGCCAGCTGACCTCATCATTGCGGACAATCCTTCCATTGCTATTATAAAGAGTGATATGTCATCATTTATACATATTTTACATGCATAATAATCCCACATTATGGTACCAAGTTGAATAATAACCTTGCAATTTGTGCTTAAAATACAAATATTTAACAATTGTAGGTTATTCGGTGTTAAAAATACAAATCAAGCTAAATCCGATCAAGAACACCAATAATTCAAGCTTCTAGAAGGTTCATTCCCAGAGCATTGACCCCCAAGATGTCAAAATTGGTCAACAAAAGTCAACAAGAAGCTACAAGACAAAACTGGGGAAAAAGAGGAGGTTGCACGGCCGTGCATTGGCCTTCTCTGCTCCCCACGGCCTGGTAGCGTGTCCTCTGTACCCTGTTTGATTCCCTGGGCCTTTGCACGACCGTGCATTGCACATTTTGAGGCCTATAAATAGGAGGCTTGGGTTCTTCATTACACACACCAATCCAGAGAGTAATTACACTCAATAAGAGGGCATTCTCGTGGTTAGAGTAGAGAGTAGAGGGGCTCTTCCTCCTTGTTCCACAATATGAGAGCCTACGAAACTCGTCATTACGCTAGTCGTTATGGCCATTCGTGGCTAAAACTTCTTTGTATTGCTAGGGTGAAGATGATGTTTGGTGCATGTTAATGTTTAACTTATTAATAAAGTGGTATGTTTATGTCTTTAACTAATTCGTTCTCAAAAACCATCTCTCGATGGGCTTTTATTATTGTCTAAATGCGTCTTTATATTTGTGAGTGTCTTGATTTTAAAGAGTAAGATCGTAAAACCTTTTTTAATCAAACTTCCTTTGAAACGCGTACGTCTTTATACGAGCAGAGATTGATAAACCAAGGTTTGGTCTATACTTCTAAGATCGTACGTCTTTATACGAGATTATTATGCCACCAAGAATTGGTGAACTCATGTTGGGAACGGTACGTCTTTATACTTGGTCTCATTGTTAAACTGCCTCCCGATGAACAAAATATAATTACATATTTAACTTAATATAAAGATTTTGAGTTCGATGTCTTTATCCAACCCGGAGATGACCATTCGATGGGTTGAGGGTAAATGTTGTCCCTAACGGGAGGCACTACCAGTTTTTAAAGAATATAATTTGCAAATCAAATGTCGTGAGGACGAGGCTCTAGCGGTGACCCGGGTCACAAGTTTGTAGCAGTCATACCACTGAATTAGTTAACTTAACATTATCACGTACCAAGCTGATTCGAATCCCGAAGCAATACATTTTGTAATCTGATCATTTTCGCCTTATTTAGTTTTCTGCTATTTACTATTCTGCTAGTTACATTTCTGTTACACACCTCACGCACATTTTTACTTTTATGTTATTTACTTTACCGTCATTTACTTTTCTGCTTCACAAGCACACAAAACCACCTATTAACTAATCCGGCTAAACGATAACAAAAGTTGAGTATTGGAACTCGACCGTGTCCATTGGTTCGATACTTGGTTCTTACCTGACTATATTACGTTGCGATATTTCTCCCTTTAATGAATGCCGATTGTTCACTGCCGATCACAGTTGTAATTACTTTCTGATTACGCATTACTAATAGTTTCCCCAGGGACTTAGGCATTACCCCGATTAAGGAAATGGGCCTAAAATCATTTACTGTTTCCGGATCTTTATTTTTCGGGCCCAGGGTGACGAAAGAGGCATTACTGCCTTTGGCCATAGATTTTTTTGATTTAAAGTGCATCATAAAGTTGACCATTTCTTTCCCAATTATCCCCCACAATTGCCGTATGAATTCGAATGTTAACCCGTCCGGACCCGGAGCTTTGTTCCCTGCACAATTCCAAATAGCTTGTTTGATTTCCGATTCAGAAAAGCCAGCATCAAGAACAGTTTTATCTGCATCCGACAACCTCCCCAGATTTGGGTTCCTGAATGTAGGCCTACTGGGACAAGGATCATGGAACTTTTCTTTATAGAATTTAAAAATCTCCGCATTTATCTTTTCTGGTTCAGCTACCCATACCCCATTGATGTTTAACCCGTTTATTCTACTTCTTCTCTTCCTCCCGTTTATCACCCCATGAAAAAAGGATGAGTTTTCTTCTCCCTCCGCAAGCCATTTTATCCGAGCCTTTTGCTTTAAATCTGCACTTTTTATAGCCTGTAACACCATGAGCCTCTTTTTCTTATCCATCCTCCACACTTTTTCTACATTGGATAAACCTTCCGATTCAGCTTTTTTTTCCAACTCCACCATTCTTAATTCAATGGTTTTTGATTCGATATCCCTTTCCGCTTTCTTTATCCTGCACCAGTCTTTTAGATTCTTTTTTAGAGAACTAATCTTCTTGGCTAGAATGAAGTCCGGACTGCCTTTAAAGACGGAACCTGACCAGGATTTATGAATAACCTCAGGAAGTTCCCGGTGGGATAACCAAGAGTTGAATAGCCTGAATGGACTTGGCCCATAACCAATTAAGCAGCAAGTTAAAATCACCGGTCTATGATCAGACCATTTTCTTTCAAGAGCCGTGGCTGCCGCAGTAGGCCACCCAGCATGAAAGTTACTGCAGACAAGAAATCAATCAAGTTTGCTTGCTACTGCCCCGTCTTCTCGCATCCAAGTGTATTTAGCACCACCCATTTGATATTCCCAAAGACATGCTTAATCACAAAATTTGTTGAATTCGACCATATTAGGATCATATCAAGCTCGGGATGTTCTCTCCCCCCAATTCCTTATAGCAATAAAATCGCCCATGAATATAACATCCCCTTTGAAACAGCTTTCACTTTAGACAACTCTTTCCACACTTCTTTTTTCTCATTACAGCCTTTAGGTCCATACACATTTACCATATGGATCACCCCATCTATACCTTTCCAATTCCCCGAGACCCAAATGAAATTAGATGAGGTTTTTATGTTTGATACCTTGAATAGATGTCTATTCCAGCAGCAACCAAGACCATCCGATCTTCCATCTGAACCTACCCCCAACAGATTCGAAATCTTTATCTCCCCATATACTGCCATACGGAACCGGAATCCGTATTTTCAAGTTGGGTTTCCTGTATGCTCATGAATTGAATTCCGTGCCTTTGCCTTATTTCTTTTATCCATCCAGGTTTTGTCAAACCCCCAATCCCCCTGCAATTTAGTGTTAAACAATTCATGCACCCATTTTGGTTCTCCTCACCTTGAATTACTGTTCTCACCAGCTCCTCCTTGTCCATTGGGTCAACTCCCATCTCCCGCCCAATTTGGATCGTTGCTAGGATTTCGTCATCTGTTTCTTTGTTGTGTGCGTCTCCACCGGTTGTATCGTTACCCCCTCTTCCCGATCGATTCACCATATCCTCTCTCGGTGATGTCCCCGCTGTTGAATTTAGGTCAGGGATTGCTTGTTTCGGGTACTTGTTTACCGTTTTCCAAACCCATTTATGATGTCGTCCACCTGGAACGGATCAACGATGTTTTTTTTCCATTCTGGGCGTTTTTCTCGATTTAAGCCCAACAGGTAAAATTATTCGCTGGGCTACAGAATTTATAGTTGGGTTATTGTTTTGTTCTTGGGCTCCACCTTTTTTATCCGACCCAAAAAAGTACACATTGCCTTTAATGTTGTTTTCTCCTTTTCCCATGCTAGACGGTTGACTTTCCCCATGCAACTTTAATTTCGTTTTCCGACTTAGGGTTAGGAGCCGACCCTTCGACTTGTGTCGATCCGGATATCTCGTTCGGCCAGCTGTAACCTCCGGTGCCGGATTTTCTACCATCTCCGGTGATTTTGACACCACCAACGTCTCCATCTCTTTGTTATTGCACCAAACATCATCATCTTCATAGAACAATGTTTTGTAACATTTATGACGCCACTTCATGTGTATTTCCCTTTGAATTTTCTCTCCCTTCTCCACGAGGATCCCCACTGTATCCCTGGTGAGACTCACATCCTCAAAGGCAGCGTGCGATGGGGCTACCACTTTTCCAATCGAAGCAGCAATGGTGTCAAACACCTTTGCTTCCCATAGGTGAACTGGTACCCCGTTAATTTTTAGCCATGCAATCCGATCCCGGACATAATCTTGCCCTGTCCAGACTTCTAACTCCGAGAAAATCCTTGACCACTTCTTGAATGAGTTGTTGGTTCCTGTTGTTTCCTATTACTGCGTTAAGATAAGGTCTATCACCCCTGTAAACCGAACCTCCAATGTTCTCGTTGTTTTGATGGCTTCTGACTCTTATCTCCTGATGTTTTCTTTCTTCCCCCTTGTTTGAATTCCCTCTCTATCAAACTTCACCAAGTTCACTGATAGCCTTGCGTTGTTCATATTGATCTCCCCCATTCTTTTTCTAGCATCCATTTGTCTTCCACACCCGTGAATCTAACGAAACCAAAGTGACAACCAGATCTATCCTTTTTGGCTGCTACATAGATGTCTACAATCCTCCCAAATTGGGCAAAGCATTCTTCTAAGGGGCCGTTTGGTTCGTGGAATTTATAGGAATTTGAATTGGAATTGAAAAACTTTCCGTTGAAATATGTGTTTGGTTAGTTTTTGATGGAATTGGAAAACATTCCACCAAATTCCATCAATCAAAAGAATCTGACATTCCTTCCAATATGTGATGGAATTATATACTTTCCTATGGAATGTTCAAGGATTACTAAATTACCCTCGTTTCTTCTGATCCAAACCCAAAATTCAGATGCGACATTCTATGGACAAATAAACAAAATCAAAATTGAACGAACAAAATCAGACAAAAAGAATCCTAATATATAAGAAAAAGAACGAACAAAATTGAAGAACTAGTCTCACCAAAATCAAAGAACAACCCCACTAACTAAAAAATATATAATTCAATCAAGAACCTGAAAAATTAAAAGATAGATAAATTATAACTTCTGATGAAGGCTATCCTTAATGAAAGTTATCTGTTCAAAATCGTTTGATGGTTTTGGGCCAAATTGAACAAAAAAATTGATTTTTTTCAAGAAAGCCCTTCATTGCTTTCAATCAGGTGAAGGTATAATCAAACCAGAAAATTCCAGCCAATCCTCCATCATTTTTTTCAACAAATCTTTCCACCGTCGATTTCAACTAGTGATGAAAAATTAGAAATCGAACGAGATTAATTACAAAAATCAAGTGATTTGAAGATGGGACGAGATGAGTTAGCCGAAAATCAAATGAAGAAAAAGAAAATCAACGATCTGACGAAGATACAATAATAATGGGAATAGGTTTGAGCAGAAAGTATTAGTGAGGAGGGTACAGTTGTCATTTGACTTTTTTTCGATTGCAATTCCATTAAAAAATTAACAAACCAAACAACTTATACAAATTCAATGGAATTAATTCCAATTCCTTTTAATTCCATTTCCTTTTTTACATTCCAATTCCTTTTAGAATATTCCGCGAACCAAACGGAGCGTAAGTCTTCTGGTCTTGTCCCTTCCGGTAAGTTAGATACAAAATAGGATGTCGCCAGTGGTGTCTTCCTCCATCTCTCCGGTTCTCTTCCGAATCTTCTTGGCTCCTGTCGCCTCCCCAGGGGGGGGTCTTCTCTCCATTCTCTCAATTCTCTCAATTCTCTTTACTTTTAGTTCAGATTAAAAAAGAGAGCCACCAACATTGTAGTGTTTCCTCAAGACAAAGTGTAGTGGCGTTATAAGACGACCACCAAGGTGACATATATATGAGACCTGAAGGGTCTCGAAACCACCCACATACAATGAATATAGAACTCTAAATTCTTTTTAAAATCATCTTGGAAATAAATGCTTCCTAGATCAAGAGTTTAATGATGCTGTTTTTTTTTTTGTTTTTTTTTAAAGGAAAACTTCATTCACAAAAGGCCCCCCACAAGCAGGGAAAAGCCACGCCCACACAAAACAAATTACACCATAATAAATTTACACCAACTATCCCAAGATAACGACCTAGATTTTGCTCTATTAACAAACCACCAGAAACCTAAGGTCTTTATATTAAAGATGATATCCTCAATCTTAACCGGTTTGTTAGAGAAAAGATTCTCGTTCCTAGCCTTCCACAAGCACCAAAGAGTCACGATGATAATCCCATGAAGCGCCTCTTTAGCATTTTCCCCAACATCACTATACAAATGAAGCTCAAGTAAATCCCTTATAGAACACGCTAAAATGGGAGCAGTCCTACACCATCGGCTTCTCGCATGCCAAACAACCGAAGCCACCATACACGAGGTAAAAAGATGTTCACTAGATTCTGGGACGGTGTTACACAGCACACACTTGAGAGAATCAACATGAATGCCCCTCCTCGCCAAGGCAAACACGAGTCGGGATCCGTTTGAACTCCGCCCTCCACGCGAAAATGTTGCATTTAAGGGGAACCCATTTGACCCATTTCATACTAAACCGAGATCCGAAGTCCCTGCCCTTCACCAAACATCTCTTAGCCAATCCCACGGAAAAAGGAGTTGAGCTCTCTTCCGTCCAAACCCAACTATCTTTGTCTTCTGAAAGTTTAACCTCATCAATAATGATGCTGTTGGTCGGCACTTTATGTGTGTAGTGAAGACGCCCTCATTCATGGAAACATGTTTACAACTTCATGTAGGACGACGGATGTTCATTTTTTCAGCACTTACAATTTGTAACGAGAATTATTCGTTGTTTGCTATAATAATAAGGATACTTGTAATGATTTCATAAGAAGGGGCATGGACTAGGGTGGCAGGTGTGAGGGGCGTGAAACACCGCTGCCCCTCAGTGAGGGGGTTCATGACCAGAGCAAATTATCTTTTTTTTAACAGTAATTTGGATCACTGACGTGCCACTGACCCACCCGATCATCTCCACCCCCATAGGAGGAAAACCCACCATAGGTAAGAAACCCCCTGACCCTACTTAGACCCCCATTTTTTTGCCACAGAGCAAATTATCTAAATAGACATTTTGACCATCATTTTTACCAAAATAATCTTTTACTTTTAGCCTACAAAAACATAGACACTCACAACCAGAGGCTAAGCCTTCTTTGTTTAGCCGGCGCATAATTCTAGATAAGAGACATTTCAGCCCCACTTCTAGCCAATCGTTGTCCGATACGTGGCATGTGTTCCCGGGCTAATTAGCCTACCTCCCACTGGCTAATTAGCCTAACATGAAAAAAAATGTAAGCCCGACTTTCAACCAATCTAAAGGTGTCATTGTGTACAACCGAGGGCTAAACCTTCAAAAGCCAGCTAAGCCTTCAAAAGCAGGTGTTGTAAACATTTTGCAGGTGTTAATTGCTTACTCTTCATTCGTTCACTGTAATTCTATTTTATTTCATAAGCGATAAAGACTCGATACTCAGAAAGACTTATTTGTTTTTCTAATATTACCATGTCAAATCGAAATAAAAATGAAAAATATAAACTTGGTTGTTCGAAACATTTAAAAGAAATTAAACTTATCACAAAAAGAATCGTTACTAAGATTCGTAACCACACAAGATAATGAACAAAATGAGGAGGTTTATAACAATAAAGTTCGGAAAGGGCACAAATTTTTGTATTGCCTTGCGACTCTAAAAAAGTTGAGCCACCCCTGTTAATAACATAAGTTGACGGGTATTTCGTTAAGATAATTTGCATGTTTAAAAGAAGTAAAATCCCAACCAAACTGATAAAGGAAAAATAAAAACAATTCAAGTCATGATTGTTTGCAAAAACAAACAGTGCCAGGATACAAATACTTCACAAAGCAAATGCAGATCCCAAAAGAAACAGGTGTCCCAAAAATCTTACATAACACAAGTTTTATAGATTAATGGTTAATGATGATACCTATGACGATCCCGGTCCTTTTCCCGACCATAATCTCTGTCTCTTTCGTAACTGTAATCCCGGTCGCGCTCTCTTTCCCGACCCCTATCCCTCTCACGACTTCTGCTCCTTCTTCTATTCTTGCTGGTTTGTCTTTCCTCCCTCCTGTCTCTGCTTCTTTCTCTTCTATCTATGTCACTCATCCCTGCAAATTTTTTTTTTACCATTTTCTCAACGTTTACCAGATACTAAACTAATAACTTTAATAAAAAATTCAATATATTATAAACCGGTACCAAGCTCCTCAACCTCCCAGCCTGCACGCCCGGTTCCAGGTAAAACTTGACCAACTTCAGCTTGTTGTGCTTTCACACGAAACTTCTTCTTCAAGTTTCCAAATTCATCATACATTTCACCATCATCCTGAAAATGCATGGAAAAATCATGCACATGAAAATAACACCTTATGTAGTTTAATTTGGAACTATAATAAAAAGGAATAAAGAAAAAAAAGTGATCTTACTTCTTCAGCTTCCCGCCTACGCCTCTTTGTTTCCTCTAATTCTTCTTCATCGAGTTCTTTGTACCCACCAGCACGTCCTCCTCTGCATGCACAACACAAATAACACAATATTTTATTCACATTTTAGGTTTAAAAAGAAAACAAAATAACATTTCACAATAAAGATTTAGATACATGAAAGATAACGTTTTAGATCATTTGACATACCTCACACCCCCTTCACTAACACCAGGTTTATTAGTGTTGCAGATGTTGCATTTCAATCGTTTTGCCCAGTTGATGTTAGCACACCTGGAGAAAAAAGTTTTAAGTACTAAAAGTCAAATAACTATGTTAATGTAGTTGTAAAATATTTGAAAAACAATGTTGAACTACTTGTGTGCTTACATTGGACAAGACCAATCATTAGGACCAAAAAGGCCGCCGGTAGGACCACCAGCACCACCTCGACCGCCGCCTGAATCAGGACCACCACCACGTCCCCTACCTCGACCACCGCCTGCTCCACCACCAGATGCACCAGCAGGTCTAGCACTTCCACAACGGTTGCATACACCACGAAATGCGAAGTTTACATTCGTACAACTGTTACCAAAACATCACCATAACATAATAATAAACAAACATAATTTGTCACGTAATAAAATCTATCATAAATACATTCAAGATAGCAAGAATGAGCGGCTCACCAATGTCATATCACAGACCTTGTATTCGGACACATCCAGTCACCATCTTGTCGCCATGCTTTTGGTGGAATGTCTCCAGATGCATCACCACGACCTCTACCTCGGACCCCACTTTCGCTCATGTCCCAGCCACTTTCATCAGGTCCCACATCATTGACCAAACTTGAGTCAACAAATGGTGCTACCAAAGTTTGTGAATTTTTTGACTGTGCAATGAGAACTTCAATAATATTCCCATGAAATTCCTTATTGTTAAACCATTCTACAGCAGCTTGTGCGGCATATGGATCCTCATATGTCACTGTAGCATCTCCTTTAGGCTCGTTTGTTACTTTGTCATGATATAACCATATCTTTGGTCTCCCTGTTCTTTTATCTTTCTACATTGTGGGGAAAAAACTAAGAGTTACAACACTTCAAAAAACAAAAAAAACAAAAAATAATAAAGTATTATGCAATAAGAAAACAAACATGCAGGTAAAGAAATACCTTTTTAGAACCCGTACCTTTAGCAAGCCAATTGTGCCAAAGAATTCAGCTAACATATCTTCATCTGTTCCAGGTGGCAAATTACAAACATACACAGATCCATTTGAAGGGACTCCTTTTGCTGAATAGTTTGCCATTGTGTTCACGAAAAATCCCAAATTATATAACTAACATCAAGCACTACAAAAGGGGTAGAAAAGTAAAACAAATTAATTATCAACTAAAATTGTTAACAAAAAACTTATATTCATTGAATTGCCTTAATCAATTTGGATCTGCCTATGAATCCAGATTTTGGACTTTAGCTTAAGATAAAAACGAGCAAAATATGTCTATGCATAAGCATGTAAAAACCAGCTCTTAGGTTGATGATTGTATTATTTGTCAAATGGTCAAAACAGTTTACTTCTACAAGTTTTAAAGTCTTTAAATTATAGACTCAAGAATGGAAATTTGTATTTTTTTTTTTGTTCTAGACATAATTCAAATTCCTTGGCAGATTTCATTTGTTTTTTATTGTTTTAATGACAAGAATGTTCAAAATATTCAATTTTGAAAAATATACGATCCAAATATTAAGCAACAAATCAAAAGATTGAATGTCAAATTTCAGCATCTTTCATATTTGGTCACATTTTACCACTTCTATTCCATGATCAGAGATACAACTCACATTATTGTACATCGTTTTCATGATGGAATAACGTTGTAGCTGGTGATCGTTTTCATAAACAAAGCATAAAAATCATATTATTCCCATTAATTGAAGAGCGTTTTAAACACAGGTGATAGTTTTCCAAGTCGTCACTCAATTGACTACCATGGTTGGAAAAATCGCTAGGCGCTAGTCGGGCGGTGGGGTGGGGCCTAGGCCTAGGCGGGATTAATCGGGGCCTAGGCGGGATTAATCGGATTGGAATTTTTATATGTAATTTTTAGTTTTTTATATATACACACACATTTTTATAAGTAATTTTTATAAAAATGTTCATTTTTAAATACTTATAAACATATTTGGCTGGAATTTGAAAGGGTTGGCTGGAAAATCCAAGGTTTTTCCGGAAAATCCAAGGTTTTTCCGGAAAATCTAAGGCTTTTCCGGAAAATCCAAGGCTTTCGCCGGAATTTGGCCGAAAATTTCAGGTTTTTGCCGGAATTTTAGCCGGAATCTAGCCGCCTAGGACCGCCTAGGCCCGATTCCGATTAATGGTCCGCCTAGCTCAAAATTACAAGTTAAATGGCCGCTAGCGCCTAGGCCCGATTTTTACAACACTGTTGACTACAAAAGCCAACTATAACTTTAAATATAGAGAAGAAAGACGTTATTAACAAGTCTACACCATCGATCATGCAACACTTTTAACATGGCTGCCATCCATCACCAAATGTACCGCACAAACATAATTGAAACAAAAAATGGGAAAAAAAACTGTAAAGCATAGGGGTAAGTTTAATAGCTACAATAGATATATTCTCCTCAAAATCTTGAAAAAGCCAATCTTTATACTTACAACATTTAAATATTAAAATACAACTTAGGGAAACAGGTTGAAATCTGGATTCTTTAGTTTTTATAAATAAATGTACAAATCAATATTTCTCAATATGGAAATTCAGCATATCAAAGCAATTTGAAAAACATAAGATTTTGTTTTTTTCTTACAAAATGTAGTTTCACATGAACAAACTTCATAGAAATGGGCATGCCTCAATGGCTTTACATGCAAAAATCATTCGCTAGGTTAATTCTATCATACATTTAATGCTGCTAAAATGGGTCCTCTCTAAGTATTAGAGAAAATGGAGCAGATCCTTTCACCAAAATGAGATGACAACATTAATGTTTAACAAACAATGCATGTTACATGATGCTAGGCATAGGAGCAAGAAAATACATAGATAGTATGAGGCTAGTTTGGGAGACAAAACTAAGGTAAACTTGGTAGTCAGTAGCTGATACATAACATTATATTTTTGTCCCAAGTGAACAAATCTAAAACTAAAACATTGATGACAAAATATTTGTAAACCATTTCCGGTAACAAATTCACAATCAGGATCAATTGGATCACCTTCAAGTTCATATTAACATGAAATTAAACTTCTCACAGCATAACTAAATCTAAAATCACGTTGATGAACACTAGTAAAATTTGAAAAAAAATATATCACATACATAGTTAGACTAATTTAAGCAATCAAGATGAATAGCTTCGGGGACACTCCTCCAATACAGAATCAAGGAAATTTTCATTCCAATGCAGTGAATATAGAGTCAATTTTCAAGCTAAAATCAGACGTTGCAGAAGCACATGTTGTACGTATCTTAAAACCCTAATTTTGGATTCGTTTTGATGAGGATACAGAGATGGAAAAGATTAATTTACTGAAATTCGAGACAGGAGGATGGAGAGATAGAACGGTGTGTCTACAGTCTACTTACCGGAGACAAACAGCGAGCATCGATAAGGCAAGATCGGAGAGACGATGACGATGCGTAGGGCGCCGTAGCAGAAGTTGTTTGTTTGGTTTTGACTTTTGAGCATAAGAGAAGCCCATAACCAATGCTACTTGTGCGTTTATGGGCCCGGACCTGGGCCTGGTTCTGGGCCTGGGATTTTTGCAATGTTTTTCGAGAACTTAAACTCAAGAAAAAGAAAACTCATAGTAGTGTAGAACCGGTTCTGGGTAGACCCGGTTCTGTGGTGTAGAACCAGTTTCTGGTAGAACCGGTATCGAGTATTTTTAGAACCGGTTTTGACTATAAATATTGGAACATATCCAGACACTATGGGTAGGGTCGGTTCCGATTCCAGTTTTTTTGTTCACCTCTACATAGTACCATGAAGGCATGAACCAGTGGTAAACTAATAATAACCTGTTGCAATGTTATTCGCTGGTACTCACAAAACGATAAACCGGATAAGACAGAGAAATTGGTTAAGAACGAGTATCAAACTATATCATGAAGTTGTATTAGAATTCATTATGAATTCGATGATGAAAACTGACCAAGTGAATTCCTTTCTTTATATAGGAGACGAAAAGGCACCATGAATTGTCGCAAACATTTCATCAAAAGGGGTGACAATTAGCGGTTGTTACCACTCGTCACCGCATCAGTAGAAAATACCCATTAGTAGTAACTTAGTTACTACCGACCATCAATATTTGTTACTACTGAAATATAGGTTTGCTACCAAAGAAAATTGATGTTGAAGTACAAGATTGTTGTTGATGCTTCAGTTGCTACTGACATTCACATTTGCTACTGATTATCAAAGTTACCACCGATGACCAAAGTTGCTATTGATTATCAGTAACAACTTACTACTGATTTATGAGTATTTTTCATCACAAATTCATGCAACTTTTCACTATTCATGCAGATCTGATGCATTTTCAATGAAGCAACACTAAGCTAAAATTTTATAGCGAGACCCCGCCAAAGTTTCAACTGATAACGAAAGTTACTAGCAAGACACCCGACAAGAGCTTTGCCCCTTGGGTGGTGCCTCCTTGGAGCCCCCTTCATCTTCAAGGGTTCGCCCTTAATTACCTTATAGGTTCCCAAGTATCGAAGTTAGCATAGTCTTGATCAAATTACTTAATTCAACTAAACTAAAATGTCTTGGATGCCACTAAAATCACCAACATGTTGGTGTAAAAAGCCGAATAGAGAACATACGAGTTTACCTCGTTAAGAAGGGCATGTCAGCAGAGTCGTTGGGTGGAGGTGGTAATATCATGTGCGATGTTAATGATCCATTGATTTGACGTAGTGAGCTCTAAGTTTTCCTTTAATTTTAATAACATGAAGCCATATTGGGGAAAAAACAAATAAAGCCAAATTCAAAAGGAGGTGGGGCGGGAGAGTATCTAAATCCAAAAGACGTTTCATACAAGAATAACTTCGAGTAGGGTGTTGATACTCAAAACTAATCATACCGGTTCCTTTCTAATACCCGGTTTTCCAGGACCGATTATATCCAGAACCGATTATTGAAAGAATACCTGAAATGTGCACCTCTAACCCTAAGCCCTAAAACCATACTCAGTTCTAAAAACAATCTAGTTTTTTTATATAATTTATCTATGTTTTATGACTTTATGTTTTAAACATTTATCAATTTTGTAACATTTTAAATTTTAATGTTATTGGACTTTTTAGTTAGTTATTTATATAATGTATTTATATGTTTAGCTAAGTTTTTCGAATACCCGGAAATAGGTTCTTGAAATACCTACGTTGAATACCCGGAACGAGTAAGAACCGGAACCGAGTACATAGAGAATGGTATTTCAACCAAGAACCGGACACGGATCCGAAACCGGAATCGGTTCCTTCTAATACCTGGTTTTTCGGAACCGATAATACCCGAAACCGATTCCGGTTATTAAGAATACCCGAAATGTGCACCTCTACTTGTAATCCGTGTCTGATTGTGAGCTTGGAAACAAGGCCATACGTAATTGTACTTGTGCGCTTGTTGTCCAGGGCTTGTCCTTTTGTGGATATCCAGTTTGAGCCCGGACCAGACATCAAAAGCTTGTATTTGGATTTGATTTTCTCAATATACAGAAGTTTTAACTTTTATTTTAAAATTTCTAAACAGAAGAACAGATTTAGTTGAATAAAATAAACACTTAATAATAGTATTTGGATTTGATTTTCCAAATATATAGAACTTTAACTTTAAAACTTCCTAAATTAAAGAACAGATTTAATGTTTTACCAAAAAATAAATTCTAAATTTTTTACGCCAGAACAATTAATTGCAAATAAATTCTCATGCATGGAGTAATTTTGGAAAGTGTCAAATAGTCACTAATTTCTAATAATTGTTTTACTTAAAATTCAGTTTTAGAAAGTTACAAAATTTTCACATTGTTTGAGTAATTTTAGAGTTCAAAGAAAAGATACAAGTACACCAAATTAAATAAAAGATCTCATATATATCACAATTAAAATAAAAGATCTCATGAATACAGCTATCAAATTCCATCTTCATATTGCAAATCTTAAAAAATAATATTGATCAAAAAAATAACTCTCATGACTTCAACAGCGGTTCAAAATAAAAAAATATTTGTCCTTCAAAACTCAAAAGAATTAAGAAAACTTAACTTCCATAACCTGGGAAATCTAAAGATAAAAAAAGATTCTAATCTTGTTTTAAACTGACCCTTAAACAGCTACCGGAATTGGCATAGGCAGAGGCTCATCAGCAACAAGTGGTGGCCTGTATTCCTCAACCTCTTTGGGTGGGAGTGCAATGACATCATCCTTAGGCATGTGAATCACAACATTGTCAGGCAATGGTGTCTTTGGGCCAAGTTTGCCGGTAGGATCCCAGTCGAGCATAATCTTAACCTTGATACCAATAACACCCTGCAAACAGATTGCAGAAATTCAGTTAAATATCGTTTTCGTTAATAAAACTATACAAGGGCTTAAAACTGGAAAGCAAAAGCAAATAAAACAGAGAACATATGAGTTTACCTGTCTAAGAAGCACGTGTCTCACAGCAGACGCAATGTACTCCTTGGACGGTTCACCAGATGCCACCATGTACCCGTCCTTGAACTTCATTGATTTGGCACGTTGAGCTCTAAGCTTTCCACTAACGATCACCTGCGATTGATAAACAGCGCTTTAAAAGGTAACAACTTTTTGTACGACACGACAGAAAGATATTAATCTAATATCAACATACCTCACATCCTTTAGCTCCATTCTCCATAACAAATCTCAAAACACCATAGCAAGCCCTAAACGTAGTCAAATAAAACATTAGTTTATTTGAGTCAATATCGTAGATTAGAAGTTGATTATAACTTTTTACAAACCTGCGAACGGCAAGGCCACCAAGAAGCTTGTATCGCAAAGATTCAGCTTGTGCAATGGCACAGAGCCCCCGGTTGTTAACCCTCTCAGCATAAAGTTCAACACTGTTTTCAGGAAACTTAAACCGTTTCTGAACGAGGGATGTCAACTCCCTTATTCTCCTTCCCTTCTCACCTAGAAACCAGGTTCAATATATAAATAACAGATACAATTGTGTTCTACAGATTTAACACCAATCATAGAATATGAACGTTTTGTGTCGAGAAAACAGTTTTTGAAAACCAAAATAGTTTTTTTAGATTCTATGATAACTTAAGGCAATTGATAATAGATAAATAATTGTTTATTCAAGGTCATTGATCGCATACAGACTTATAAATCATTAACATAAGGTTTATTTGCTTAAAAGCAATTGAACAAAACCCTAATAAAATAACAAAAAATCAAATTACATTATCAGTAATTCTACGAGATTTAATATTTGAATGCAAGAATTCACATTCAATTTAACGTGATTAACAGATTACCTAAGACATTTTGGGTACGGGTGGCTCTTATGATGATCTCTGTGCGCATTGGCGTAACCCTAACTTCGACGCCGGAGTAACCGTCCTCTGCGAGTTCTCTAGTAAGGACCTCGTTCAACTCGGCGAAGAAGACGCCATCAGCTACAAACTGATAAGCAAAAATAGTACGCTAAGATATACGCCAAAGTAAACATAAAATCGATTAAAAACAGGAGTGATGAGAGTAACCTTTCGCTTTTTGCTCAATTGAGTCGCCATGGTTGCCGGTAGGGTGTCGAAAACGAAGAACACCGGCCACAAGCGCTACAATTGTCCTGGCGAAATACTATAGTGACCGCAATATATTGAAGATGGTTAGGGTTTATAAACGTAATTAACGGAGGACAGGTTTTAAACCCGAACTGAAGTGGGCTGACAAGGCCCAATTTTCGTCTCAATAACACTATAAAAGTGGACGTAGTTATTCATTTATCTTATGCCCTAATTTTAGTCTCAATAAAACTTTAATTTTGGGGAAATAAAAACCTCCTTTGATTTAGGGGAAATAAAAAAAACCGCTCGCATCATAGGCCCAGTCTTCCGACAGGTATCTTTAAGCCTAATGGTAGTTGGGCTTCCGCGATACTCCTGGTAAATTTGAAGATATCCGACAGGTTAGATGGTTGGTGTGGCAACAATAGTGGGTCTTGTGCATGTTCAGGTCAGGCCACCGGTCCTGCGGTAGTTTGGACTGGATCTTTTTGAGACCTCAACATCGCTAGTAGCGATGTCAGAAGCACCATGGGGACCCCATGGCGAGTGTTATCTGCCTTATAGAGGTTTAACATTTAGAAGAAGCAATATTAATATAAATCATTACAAAGAGTCTGACAAGAAAAAGAAAGAAACAAAGAAAAGGAATAGCCGTGATGGGTTTTTGATGGTTACTACGTAAAAAATAAGGTTTTGTCTCGTTGAATATCTAAATAGTTTAGGGAAGAAGTTTTATGGTTCATAAACAGCCGTTGATTTTTTTTTTTGAGAAGCGACTTTCTTAAACCCCTACTCCATTCGGAGCAGCCCGGGTGTTCCTATGAGTCATGTATGTCTTTCTCAATGGATTGTAACCGCAGCAGACTCGAACCCGGGACCCACCTAAGAGGAAACCCACAACTGGGAAAACCCCCTGGAACAATTTGTCCCAAGCGAGACTCGAACCCATGACCGTCCATTTGGAAAGTCATGAGGCTACCACTACACCAGAAGGCTTTATGCGTTAAATATATGGTTCAAAAGTTTACAACACCCCATTGCCCCTTTTTAACGTCGAATTCTTCAAACCGAATCTAGCAACTGAATATGACGTCGTTATAAATTTATTGATAAATGTAGTTATAACAGATAATATAAATTATTATCTAGTCACTAACGGTGAACCACTAAGATCTTGTATCTTGAAACATTAATTTCAACTAATTGTCATTTCAAGCATAGTGTATACGAGATAGGGCATCTAGCCTGATTCATCAAATCAGAGAACTCTAACCACATTAAACAATATGCTTTCTTGTGTAACACAAAATTAAACAACTGCAATTCACAAGTCAGTTTTTAGGAACCCATCATATGAACCGATTCGATATGGGAAATAAATCTAGCAAACATACTAAACAACCAGAGTAACATGAAAGACATTTGAGATTTCATACACAAGACTTGCAAACAACAAAATACAATTACAGTATGTGAAGATGCTGAATGCTTTTGACCTGGATTACGTTTCAGAGAGGTGCAAAAGAAATCATTAGACCAAACATAGACAACTTAGCAAACAAAAATGGATACATCTATTGCAAAATGTAAAATCAACAGAATGCGGAACTCAATTAATTAAACCACATATTTGTTCTATTTGTGATATGCAGCTAGAGAAAGTACCTTAAGGAATAGATTGCTTCATATAAAGACGCCACTCATCAATATATGCCTTCTTTTCATCATCAATGCTTGGTACTTTACACGTCTCTAGTCTTTCTATTATCTTTGTAGTCTTACCCAGAAGCTTTGCTGCAACCTTCACACTTTCCTCTCTTTTCTCTATCACACTTTCTTGGCATCTCATTGTTATGACTCGGGGTATGTTGGTGAAGCAAGCAGAGAATATGTCTGCAATCATACCATTTAAATGGCCAAACAACTGCTTTTTCGTAATTGGTTCTGTGTTGCTTTGGTATCTAAGCAAGATTGTTTGTGTGATTCGATACATTGAATTGGCCGCAATCAACGTGTGTGAAGGGTTCTCCACCAATTCTCCATTAGTACTTTCCTTGATTTCTGTCACAATTTGTTTAGCTTTATCAGAAAACCATTTAACAATCGATGTTGTTGTTTGCCCTTTAAAAACATTTTTTGCTAGAGGATTATCCAACCACGTGCATTTGTGTTCGACCTCATGCCATAAGATCTGAGTGGTCTTCCGAATATTTACATATTCACTTGCACAATTAAGGCTTTCTTCTACTAGATGGGTGAACGAAAGACCCTCACCAACACTTCTTAACAAGCTCTCAATTATGCCTTTACCAATGTTTGGGAGAGCAACAACGATGCACGTTATGGTTACTATAGGTAAGCTCCAGGTGTTAACAAATTCAACATGAAGCAGAGGTTGAACACGATCAGTGTCAAAGATCTCTACTCCATCGAATCCACTAGATTTCTCGAGAAGCTCTAAAAGATTGTTGTTTTGTTCCTTCTCGGCCTTTAATATGAAAGAATTTATAGCTTTTGAAATGCCCTTCAACGTTTTTTCAGAAAGCTCTATCTTATCATCTATTTGTAAGACGTAATTGCTAAGGTCTTCATCTATATCGTCGGTTCTTGAGGCGATGGGTGGAGTAAACCACCTTGCCTTGAAAGACTTCCAACGATAAAAACAACTGACCACAAATATTGGTACTAATGTCACTATGAGCCATGTCACTTTGCACAATGTGACAATCACCATTTGAAATCCGATACAAAGGCTTAGAATGATATTTTTTGAATTATAGATGAGACTTCTTGATCTTGGACTGCTTGATAGAAAAATCACAGGGCTTTGTTTCCACTCTAGTAACTTTTGTGTCCAGAACTTCTCTACTTTAAAAAACATGAAATAATTCTTATTCCATTTAGTGCCTAACTTGAAGCTGAAAACAGAAAAAACATCTACACATAGGAGCAATGGTTCCCACAACGATTCCAATGGACTGTGTTATAAAAATGGCAGCTGTTGACCACTTGTATGGTGATCCCTTTATATTCTTAAAATTAGATGCTAAGTACTTAATATTATAAATATCTAAGAGAATTTTGAACATGATAATCAAGTTCATGACCATAGCCATTGCACAAATTACACCAGAAGCAGTGGATAATGGATTACTAGCCATCCCAAACTGAGGGCTACCGGTTTCTGCCATGACCCAATACCTTCTCACATGTTGTCTTAGTTTCTCAACTGTAGATGTTTCGGGATGTTGTAGACGTTGATCAGTTAAGGATATTTTGTTTGTGACTTGATACTTGGTTTCTAAAATTTTCTTAGAGGTTGGAATAGTTAGAGATGAAGAAATCATCATGATTAGTAACAGGAGGATCCTAGCTAGATGCATGCAACAATATTGAATCCAATTTGAAAATACTCATGCAGTTGAAAGAGAATAAAATCAGAATTACTAATAACACCGGTTTTTATCTGAATGCTTATATTCACAATGATGGTGATGATGAGAATACACAAACCTATTATGTTTGCTAGCAATGTCTTGTTGTCCATAGACGCCAAAGAAGGCATTAAGTTGGCCATCATCGTGCACATGAAACCCAAACTTCCTAGCTTGGCTGCTTGGTCCATGTAACTCATCTCACTATTTAGATCAACAGGTAGTTTCATGGCGACGGCTATCACTGTGATAGATGTGGCATTGAGAGAGAAGTATTTGCATGGAAACCAGAACTTTTTATTTCGGAAACCAAGAAACAAATCGGCCACCATAGCAAGGATGCAGAAAAATGAAGCTATTGCAATGTAGACCCCAATCCACACCATTGGTTCACTATACGGGTCAGTAGTTTCTTTAACTTTCAACATGTTACAATAATCATAAAACTGGTAGATGTCTTCACGGCTGAAGTGTCTACCTAATTCTTGGCCGTTATCGAATACACGGAGTAAACAGTGCACAATAATGTGACATCTAAATGAACTCATGGTGGGATATTCTTAGCGAAGTATCGGGTAAGTTGATTCTAATAATCTATAAATGTTAAAAATGTCTATTTTATATTTCAATTTGCTAATCCATATGTTTTTTTTCTTTTTTGTATGTTGGCCCCTCGAGACTTCAATGCCTCCTTCTTGCAATTGACTTTTGTGATGTTGGGCTTTGCTTGCTATGGAAGATGGGCTCAAGTTCAAGATGGGTTCAAGCCCATTAGTCCATTTTTCTTTTGGTGCATACTGTTGATGTTGGGTACAGCAAAGACCTTGATGTCTTTCTTCTTTATCACCATTTTAGTGTTATTCATTTTCTTTCAAAAGGTTTCCTTCTTTACAAAAAAAGATCCGTTGATGTCTTAGCTATATAAAAGGAGGGATCATCTTCAAGAAAGAATAGAACCACTCTCTGTTTATTATTGTTCTTCTTCATTTCGTATGTATTAGGGTTCTTTAACCCCTTCTGATTCATTTATCTTTTTTTGTAATCATTTGAGTAATTTGAATAAAACCGTATTTAACCAGTCTTTTTGACAATAAAACAGAAGATATATAAACATCTTTTAATTCGGTTGTTGCAATGAAATTTCCTTTCAATGCAATTGAATGACCATGGACTTTTCAGACAGAGGCAGACTTTAACTACCAAACAAAGTAGAATATATAAAAAAAAAGGATTAAAACAGAAATACAAAGAAAGAAAGATGGTCCTAACTTTGTGTGGCCAGACATCTCGTTATCAAAATCCGGTGACTAGCAAGTCTCGGATCTTTATGTATAATCTATTGTTTATTGAGATTACAAGCAACTCCGTAATTAGTGGAAGAAGCAGGTATATACTAATGATAATGTAAAATTTCATCAGTAATTGTAAATATAGTAATCTGAAAAAAGTTACTATTTTAAGGGTTTTAAGGTCATACGAGAATATATATATAGTGTAAAAGAGCCTAATTAAGGTGTGTTTGGTTGATTAATTAGGAATTAAAAGGTAGAAACAAAACCTGTACGTATAGACTCAACCGACATAAATACGGAATTAGAAGTCTATGCTAAATTTATTGACTAAATGGAGTTATAAAAATTAATATAATTTAGCAAAAAAATATGTGGGGGGGGGGGGGGGAGGAGAAACAGAATTCAAATTTCAGTGAAAGATCATCATTATTCGTTAAGATGCATTATGATGGGCAATCTGTGTGGCAGTTGAAGACTTAACCCTCCATAAGCTTCACATATATTTAGAATTTTGTTCTTGGTTCTTTCTCTAGGAAGAAAAAACCACAAGGTATACTAATGCTATGTATAACGAATTTGTAATTAACTAATTAGAAAAGGAAGAGCCGTGTGGGATTTTAATGTAGGGGAAAAAATATATGGTTCATAAACGCGGGTTGACTGACTTGACGCGCTACTTATATGGTCCATGATATGCCATATATGACCGTTCGTATGATGATTAAGAAAGGGAAGACCCGAGAGTCGATCATATTTTTTTTTGAACAGCAAATTTCATTAACACAGAAAGAAACAGCCACAAGCCAGTGGCAATCTCAAACAGCCAGAATCAGAAAATAAAAAAATAAAAAAAAAAGAAAGAAGCAGCAGTAAACAACCTACACAAGGTGCTAAATCTTAAAAGAACACTAATCACCCATTCCAAAGAGCTCATCTTTGACCTACTCTTTATCCATAGAAAACCCATTGTTTTGATATCGTCAGTGATTTTGGAAATGGATATCGGACATTTCTCGAATAAACATTTGTTTCTAACTTTACAAATCTAGTAGAATTATTGAATGAATCATACGTTGTTTGGATCGTTGAAGCTCACCAATCCCTTGGACATAAAACAGATCATTAATCGTGAAAGCAAAAAATAGAGGTAACTTGCACCAGATTGATATAAAACAGATTGATATATGCTTCCAACACGGCTATTCCTTTTCTAATTTAATATTAACTTAGTGATATGATAGATAAGTTTAAGATTTAATGATTTTTATGTAAATATAATTTTATATTCATCAAACAAGGGATGCACTCTAGAAAACAATAATTTATTAATTTATAGAGTTTTAACATTTTGAAGAAGCAATATTAATAAATCATTACAAAGAGTCGACAAGAAAAAGAAAGAGACAAATAGAAAACGAATAGCCGTGTTGGGTTTTTGATGGTTACTACGTAGAAAATAAGGTTTTGTCTCGTTAGATATCTAAAATAGTTCAGGGAAGAAATTTTATGGTTCATAAATACCCGTTGACTGACTTGATGCGTTAAATATATGGTTCATAAGTTAACAACACTCCATCGCCCCTTTTTTGATGTCGAATCCATCAAACCAAAGCTAGCAACTGAATATGACGTCGTTATAAATTTATTGATAAATATAGTTATAACAGATAATATAGATTTCATTGTGAGATGATTAAATTTAGCCAGGATTAACATTTGGTTGCGGATTTACTGATTACAAAAGATGCTGAATATTAGAAATGACTAAAATACAATGTAGTTAGCTAATTAGCAACGATTAGATACATTGCAACTTCTTCTCACATATTCTCCATTAGTAACAATTAGTTCAGTTTCGGTTACTAATTTTTCTTTTACTCTAGTCACTCACGGTGAACCACTAAGATCTTGGTATCGTGAAACATTAAATTCAACTAATTGTCATTTCAAGCAGAGTGTATATGAGACAGGGCATCTTGCCTGATTCATCAAATCAGAGAACTCTAACCACATTAAACAATATGCTTTCATGTGTAACACAAAAATAAACAACTACAATTCATAAGCCTGTTTTTAGGAACCCATCATATGAACCGATCCGATATGGGAAATAAATCTAGCAAAACATACTAAACAACCAGAGTAACATGAAAGACATTTGAGATTTCATACACAATACTTGCAAACAAGGCCGTCCCCGAGAATTCGAATGCCCTACACGAGCAGTAAAAAAAAGGCCCATAATGAAAATTACTTTTTTAAAAAGGCCCAATAATTTTTTTTTTAAAGCCTCGAAAATTTTAAATATATATATAAATTTTTTTTTTTTTTTGGGCCCCTCAAAATGTTGGGCCCCCTACGGTCGTGTTGCCCGCAGTGCCTTCCAGCCGCCCCTGCTTGCAAACAAGAAAATATAAATATTACAGTATGTGAAGATGCTTTACAATGTAGAATACTTTTCCCCTGCTTCACGTTTCAGAGAGGTGCAAAAGAAATCATTAGACCAAACGTAGAAAAACTTAGCAAGCAAAAAAGGAAGCATCTATTGCAAAATGTAGAATCTACTAAATGCATAACTCAATCAAACCACATATTAGTTCTATTTTGTGATATGAAGCTAGAGAAAGTACCTTAAGGAATAGATTGCTTCATATAAAGACGCCACTCATCAATATATGCCTTCTTTTCATCATCCATGCTTGGTACTTCACATGTCTCTAGTCTTTCTATTATATTTGTAGTCTTACCCAGAAGCTTTGCTACAACCTTCACACTTTCCTCTCTTTTCTCTATCACACTTTCTTGGCATCTCATTATTATTACTCGGGGTATATTGGTGAAGCAAGCAGAGAATATGTCTGCAATTATCCCATTTAAATGGCCAAACAACTGCTTTTTCGTAATTGGTTCTGTGTTGCTTTGGTATCTAAGCAAGATTGTTTGTGTGATTCGGTACATTGAATTGGCTGCAATCAACGTGTGTGAAGGGTTCTCCACCAGTTCTCCATTAGTACTTACCTTGATTTCTGTCACAATTTGTTTAGCTTTGTTAGAAAACCATTTAACAATCTCTGTTGTTGTTTTCCCTTTAAAAACATTTGTTGCTAGAGAATTATCCAACCATTTGCATTTGTGTTCAACCTCATGCCATAAGATCTGAGTGGTCTTCCGAATATTTACATATTCACTTGCACAATTAAGGCTTTCTTCTACTAGATGGGTGAACGAAAGACCTTCACCAACACTTCTTAACAAGTTCTCAACTCTGCCTTTACAAATATTTGGGAGAGCAACAACGATGCACATTATGGTTACTATAGGTAAGCTCCAGGTGTTAACAAATTCAACATGAAGCAGAGGTTGGACACGATCAGTGTCAAAGATCTCTACTCCATCGAATCCACTAGATTTCTCGAGAAGCTCTAAAAGATTGTTGTTTTGTTCCTTCTCGGCCTTTAATATGAAAGAATTTATAGCTTTTGAAATGCCCTTCAACGTTTTTCCAGAAAGCTCTATCTTATCATCCATTTGTAAGACGTAATTGCTAAGGTCTTCATCTATATCGTCGGTTCTTGAGGCGATGGGTGGAGTAAACCACCTTGCCTTGAAAGACTTCCAACGATAAAAACAACTGACCACAAATATTGGTACTAATGTCACTATGAGCCATGTCACTTTGCACAATGTGACAATCACCATTTGAAATCCGATACAAAGGCTTAGAATGATATTTTTTGAATTATAGATGAGACTTCTTGATCTTGGACTGCTTGATAGAAAAATCACAGGGCTTTGTTTCCACTCATGTAACTTTTGTGTCCAGAACTTCTCTTCTTTAAAAAACATGAAATAATTCTTATTCCATTTAGTGCCTAACTTGAAGCTGAAAACAGAAAAAACATCTACACATAGGAGCAATGGTTCCCACAACGATTCCAATGGACTGTGTTATAACAATGGCAGCTGTTGACCACTTGTATGGTGATCCCTTTATATTCTTAAAATTAGACGCTAAGTACTTAATAATATAACCCCAAATCTGTTAACCTCAGATTTGTCTCTTAACAGTTTCGTTTCTTGATCCCGGTAATCCTAAACGTAAACCTTTGCGTCCTTATTGCCTTATGTTCGTCCTGAGTACAGCAATCCTCCACTAAACTGCAACACTAAATGGTCTCATGTTTGTGGCAATTTCTTGGCCACAACTCCAAACCGAGTACAAACCCGATCGTCCTGTATTTACACGACCTGCAGCCTTCACTTAATCGAATTCAGCGCCACGAATCTGCAATACTAAATGGTCTCCTGTTTGCAACCTTCTAGGCTTCGATTAACTCTGCAATCTTCAAGTTTTGGTTCCGTCCTTTTCAATAAAAGTGGTCCCGAACAGCCCCTGAGTTTATTAACCTTTCTGTAAAGAACCAATCCTGCGTTTGTCCCTAATTGTCTTGATCAGGCCTTCGACCAAAACTTGCAGTCCTCAAATTTTAATTGTCCCCGTTTTCGTCCCTGTTCTCGTTTCCCTCTCGATCACCCTCGACTGTGATCTTTCCTGCAATTAATCAATCTTATCAAAGAATCGATTCTTCCACCGATTGTTTTCTGTAACCACGTCTGATTTCAGAAAAACAATTGTTGCAGCGAGTATGATTCCCTAAACTGAAGCTCTGATGCCACTGTTGCCCTTTAATCCCGAATCAAACCCAAACGAAGAACATGAACACAATCTGTTGTAACACTTGCATATATATATAAGTCAAAATCTGGTACATGAATCTGTTTACAAATCGATCCTATATATACTGCTAAATCGAACCGACGCGTCGTTTCCCTGTTAACCGTCGTACACACATTGAACCGGTGTGATTTCCGGCCAAACATCGCGTCGCTTTCCCAATCGCCGTCTTCTTTAGTTTGTAGGTTTCCGACTTGTGTTTTGACACATCTAGTCCTTTAAGTTGTAAATAATACAAATGCTATTCTAATTACAACAATAACCTAATTACATAACTAATCCCTATACTATGTGAAAGTGATTAACTCAGAGTTCGCATATCATTTGCAGTGGTCATCACTCTTCCAAAATATTCAGTCACCGATTCCCCATTCTTCATTTCTAAGGTCTCGAAATCTCTCCGAAGCCGCTGCAGTTGAGCCCTCTTTACTCGAGCATTACCCTGATACTTCATCTTCATAGCATCCCACAGTTGCTTAGCTGTATCCTTCCGGGTTATCATTTTGAGAATGTTCTTATCGATCGAATAGAACAGATAATTACGTGTTTTTAAATCGATAAGCTTCATCTCTGCTAGCTCCTTCCTTCTAGCATCTGACACTTGATCTCCTGCACGTGGCTGTACATAGCCGACCTCAATAGCAGACCAATACTCCTTTGATCTGAGCAAGTTTTTCATGACCAAGCTCCAATGGTCATAGTCCCCATCAAACTTAGGGACGATAAATCCTTGTGATGAACTTCCTTCTCTCATCGTATCGTCGTATGGATCACTCAACTTGGCTCTGATACCACTTGTTGTAATCTAAGTAGTATCTAATGAACTCACCAATTGTTGTGATATTATTTCATGAAATGAAGCTGGCTATATATAGCCTTACAGACTCGAACTCAAAAGAAACATTCAAAGAAACGTTCACCACAAAATCTAGACCTAAGACCACATAATCTGGAAATACGACTGACTCTTTCAAAATCAAAGACTCAACAATAATGACCTACAAACTCGGTCATAATGACCGTTATTTTGACTCCAACACTTTCCACCACCATTATCATCTTCTACATTATCCTTTCCATTCTCACTATGTGAACTTTTCCCTACTTGATCAATTGGTATAGATCTATTCAGATCAGATTCAGCGGTAGCACGAGCTGTGGAATCTTGCGGTTTATTTTTTAACAAAGCCGTTTGAGAGGTTTTAGAATGTTTTTTGGCCCCTTTTGCACCCATAAATCACTATAAACAAGTGGGGGTGTTTAGGTTTAATCACACCTCTCTCTACACACTCTAATATCTAAAATTGCTCTCTAAACGCTATCTAAACTCTCAAAAAAAACCATGGCAAGTATTGTTGGTGCTTCCTCAAACGAAGTTACTGTTGTGCAAATCATACCAACAACGAGAAACCCTTCAATTTGGTGCAATTACGATCTATGTTTATTGTCAAACGGTAAGGAACGTGTTCGGTGCAAAAATCGGTATCAGGTTCAGGTTTATAACGATTCGGGTTCGGTTAAACCTGGTCATCATCGGGTTTTGGCTCAAATCGGTTTCAACGGAGGGAGATACAAACCGATTTCAAGCCTTCGGTTCGGGCCGGGTCCAAATCGGTTTCCAAAACGTTTTGGTTCGGATTAAGAACCGATTCCGGTTCCCAACCCGGATTTTTTTTCATCTCTACCATTTGAATATCTAAATCTAGTTAGACTCATTACAACACTCCGTCACCCTTTTTTTAACCTTTTTTTTAACGGGGAATTTCATATACCAAAAGCAGCTAAATGATTAGAAATTCATAGAGACAATATAAAGTTCATTGCGAGATGATTAAATTTAGCCACAATTAACATCTAGGTGCGAATTTGCTAATTACAAAAACGACACAACAACTAAAAGATTATGTAGTTGGCTATGTTAGCAACGATTAGATAAATTCAAAGGCAATTTCTTCTCACGTCGTTTTTCTTTTTTCTAATACTGTAACAACTAACAAACCTCATGTGTCTCCTAGGCGGCTTTAATCCGGATGAAAATTCATAGCATCAAGTGAAATCGAACATAAATCCCTCGTTTCCAAAGACTCCAACCAGGGAGTCAAACATTGTCCTGGCTTTTAGAACCTTTTGATGTACTTAGAGCCTTAGACCATGCTAGTTATTCTTTTACTCTGATCCAGAGTGGAACCAGGGGAGGGTCAAGAGGTCCATTAACCCTCCATTCATCAGAATTTGTCTAGATTTTATACATAAAAGGATCAAATTTTTTTATAGAAAAAACTAAATTGGATCATTTAGTTGTAGTTGGTATAGAAGATAAACTTATGATGACACCCCGACTAAAATGTTCTGGTTCTGCCACTGCTCCGATCAGTCTACCAATGAACCACTAAGATCTTTGGTATCGTGAAACATCAAATTTCAAGTTAATTTATTAAGTACGTCAAATCAAACATGTAGCTAACGTTTGACTATAGAAAATGGTTCATCTAGCATGATTCACCAAATCACAAAACTCTAACCACATTAAACAATAATACTCAGAATATTAAAACAGTACATTTCACAAGTTCGTTTTTACATTAGGACTAGTCACATGGACTGATTCCATACGGTAAATAAATTTAGCAAACATACTAAACATCCACAGTTACATGAAAGAAATTTGAAATTTCATACACAAGATTGGAGAAAAAAATGAAGAAAAGGAAAGAAACAGAATTCACATCTCAGTGAAAGATCTTCGTTAAGATGCTTTTTGATGGGCAATCTGTTTGGCTGCTCAATACTTTGCCCTTCATCACATTAAGGAATAGATTGCTTCATATAAAGACGCCACTCATCAATATACGCCAACTTGTCATCATCCATACTTGGTACTTTGTCACAGGTCTCTAGCCTTTCGATTATCTTGGTAGTCTTACCAAGAAGCTTTGCTGCAACCTTCACACTTGCCTCTCTTTTCTCTATCACACTTTCATGGCATCTTATTGTTATGACTCGGGGTATGTTGGTGAAGCAAGCAGTGAATATATCTGCAATAATGTCACATAAGTCGGCAAACAACTGTTTTTTGGTAATTGGTTCTCTGTTGTTTTGGTACCTAAGCAAGATTGTTTGTGTGATTCGGTACATTGAATTGGCAGCAATCAACCTCGTAGGAGGGTTCGACATTGGTTCTCCGCTGGTACTTTTGAGGATTTCTATCACAATTTCATTAGCTTTATCAGAAAACCATATAATAATCTCTGTTGCTTTCTTCCCTTTAAAAACATTTTTGGTTAGAGGATTGTCCAACCACTTCCATTTGTTTTCCACCTCATGCCACAAGATTAGAGAGGTCTTTCGAATATTTACATATTCATTTGCACTATTAAGGCTTTCTTCCACGAGATGGGTGAATGAAAGACCTTCACCAACACTTCTTAACAAGCGCTCAACTTCGTCCTTACGAATATTTGGGAGGGCAACAGCGATGCATGTTAAGGTTACTATCGGTAAGCTCCAACCATTAACAAGTTCATTAGGAAGCAGAGATAGAACATTATCAGTGTCAAAGATCTGTACTCCTTCAAATCCAGTAGATTTATTGAGAAGCTCTAAAAGATTGTTGTTTTGTTTCTTCTCAGCCTTTGATATGAAAGAATTCATAGATTTTGATATGCCTTTTAGTGTTTTTTCAGCAAGCTTTGTCTCCTTCTCAATTTGTAAGACGTAATTGCTGAGATCTTCGTCTATATCATTAGTTTTTGAGGTGCCGGGTGGATTAAAACAACTGACCACAAATATTGGGACTACTGTCACTATGAGCCATATCACTTTGCACGATACAACAATCATCTTTTGAAATCCAATGCAAAGGCTTAGAATGATATTTTTTGAATTGTAGATGAGACTTCTTGATCGTGGACTGCTTGATAGAAAAAGCACAGGACTTTGTTTCCACTCCTGCAACTTTTGGATCCAGTACTTCTCTACTTCAAAAAACAAATTCCAATTCCATTTATTGCCCAAATTTAACCTGAAAGCCGAAAAACACCTTGATATAGGAGCAATGGTTCCCACCACCACCCCAATGAACTGTGTTATAAAAATTACACCTGTTGACCCCTTGTATGGTGATCTTTTCATGTATTCTCGTTGAGAAAACGATACATATGTCCATTGATAAGATGGCCAACCTGAATAGGCATTAAGCGATCTTGAAAGCACCAAATATAGGTTTATGATTAGACTAAGTAGACAGATTATTCCAGAAGCAGTGGATAATGGATTGCTAGCCATCACAAACTGAGGGCTACTGGTTTCTGCCATGACCCAGTACCTTCTCACATGTTGTCTTAGTTTCTCAACTTGAGACATTTGGTTATGTTTTAGACTTTGATCGGTAAATGATGTTTTGTTTGTTGCTTGATACTTGGAATCCAAAATTTCTTTAGAGGTTGGAATTGTTAAAGATAAAGAAATCATTATTATTAGTAGCAGGAGCATCATAGACGTATAGATCAATGCCACAACAGGGAAGGACACGTAATATTCTTTAATGCCAGCCTTACCAAAAATAGCATTCGTATTTATCTCAATGATAATATTCACAACAATGGTGATAACGAGAATACACAAACCTATTAGATTTGATAGCAGAGTCTTGTTGTCCATAGATGCCAAAGAAGGCATTAAGTTGGCCATCATCGTGCACATGAAACCCAAACTTCCTACCTTGGCTGCTATTTCACCGCTTAGATCAACGGGCAGTTTCATGGTGATGGTTATCACCGTGATAGATGCGGCATTGAGAGAAAAGTATTTGCAGGGGAACCAAAACTTTTTACTTCGGAAACCATGCAACAAATCGGCCGCCATGGCAAGGATGCAGAAAAACGACGCTATTGCAATGTAGAACCCAATCCACACCATAGGTTCGTCACACGTGTTATAGTCCATACAGTTTTTTACATCTACTTGTGCTGTATACATAATGGGATTTTTCTAGCCAAGTAACGAGTAATTAGTTGATGTTAATCATCTATAAGAAAGAAGATCTATAGACATCTCTTTTATAAGAATTCACAGTTTGTACCGAGAAATTTCAGTATTGTTGCACTGAAACTTCCTTTCAATAACCATGAAGTTGTCAGACTAAGGAGGACTTTGACCACTAACAGAAGGAAGAAATATAGAGGAAAGAAATACGAAATGTAATGTCAGAAAACAAGTGGGTCTTGTCACTATCGTATTAATAATTAGATAAACATTTACATGAGGCAATTTGTTTTTTTTAGATAAAAAACTTGGAATAATCAATTTATGTTTCAGTTTAAGAGAAATCAACAACACAATAAAAGAAAATATTAACATATATTATAATCTTTAAGTAATGGATTTCAGTTTTGATCTTAGACCTGTCAATCTACACATGTTGAATATTTGTAATTTTCTGGGCCATTAACCAGACTCCAAAGCTATTCTAATCCTAATCGAATTCTAAGATCTTCCGGGCCGACTCAACTATCCTAATCTTTGGCTTGGCCGACTCTAATTAAAACAAATAAACAAATTGACCCCGGCCTCTAACTATCAAATAATTATAAAATTTGTCCGACGATGATATATCTACGCACCTGAGCCATAATTATAATTAAGGCCTCCTAAAACACTTGAAAGATAATAAATGATTAATTACAGAGGTTTTACCTTTTAATATTTTGAATAAGCAATATTAGTAAATAGTTAAGGAGAGTCGACAAAGAAAAAGAAAGAAAGAAAACACTCCATTTAATAAATAGAAAAGGAAGTGTTGGGGTTTTGGTGGCTCCCAAAGTAGGGATGAAAACTTGTGGTTCATGCTATGCTTTGTATGATGAATAAAGAAAAGACCGAGTCAATCATCGTCCAGACTTTTGAAAAGACCGAGTCAATCATCGTCCAGACTTTTGAAAAGACCGAGTCAATCATCGTCCAGACTTTGACTCCTCCTGTGTAGATTACAAGTGAACCCAAGCCAGTCTACGAGTGAACATCAAATTTGCATGAGACTATCCGGTGTGTAAGCCGCTACACCACGACGTGGCTGATGTGAAGGGAGTGGCCCCCTTTCTCTTTGTCGCTGGAAAGATGTGTTGCGTGGAGAAACCCACACTCAAACCCCCGCTGGCTTTAGTGATTTTTGTGATGGTTTATTTGATTTTTTAGAGAGAAGCATAAGGTGAAGTATTTCTTTGATGGAGTGGAGTGGAATTAAGAGTGATAAATGTGACACTGACGTGACACATAGTTGAGGAAAGCAAGGAGTGAAAGTATACCCCATAGCCTGATAAATAAAATCTTTGTTATTATAGGACATCAAATTTCTAAGTTCCTTTTTTAAATAACTATTTCAAATTGATCATAGTAGCTAAAGCTTGACTTGGAAAAATGTTGCATGCTAAAACTTTTATCAAGTCTAAAAGAAATCTAGTAATTAAACATTTTTAAATAAAAGTAGTTATTTAGCTTACAATCATAATAATAGTTTATCATCATTACTCGATTTCATACGAGTATAATTCGCAAACAAACTCGTCATATTGTAATGATTATATTCCATCACCTGCCAATATTTGTATTGACTGATTATTGAGAAGAATTAATACAAGTGAAATAGAAAAAAATTCACGTATATATAACAAATCAAGTTAATATTAAGAAAATATTAGGGTACTGGGAGTGGGAGCGGGTAACCTTGCGGGTAAGGGCGGGTACCACTCCCACTAAAATGGGTAGCCCTTGGAGGGTAGTGGAGTGAAGGTTTAGCGGGTATATATACCCGCTATTCAAGTTGTGCGGGTATGGAGTGAAGGTTTAGGAATGACCGTTAAAGTGTGTAGTTTGAGGGTACTTGAAGAGTATCACTCTCACCTTGAAAGGTACTTTAGTAAGGTAGTTTGACTAAGTAAGATAAGATACTTTGGGTTGAAGGGTACCATTCCCACCACCCTTATGACATTGACCAAATAGCTAGTACATAAGGGTGAAAGGTATGCTCCCCCCCCTCATAATGCCACGTTAACATCACATCTGGTTTTTCACCCCTAGCCAATGCTTCCCCAATCCACCCTAAAGGAGGGGAATGCACCACAATTCACCCCTAAAATATTTTCAAATTAATTAATCAAATATAATCTATTTACAATAAATGAATATAAAATAAAAATAAAAAATATAATTGTAAATTAGATTTCATTAATTAAAAAAAGTGCACACTAATTTAAAAAAACAAATACACGATAACATCATAAAACTAACATATCATATATCCATCCCTAACGTTGCGTCAATTCACGTTTTCAATCTAACACCATTTTCAACGCTTCGCCTGTCAAATGATCATGGGGACTTGGGACGAACTCCATATCATTTTGCTTTTGTTGGCTTTCCATTAGGTGAAGTCTAGTTTCTTATTCCTCTTGCTTGAGGCGTAACTTCTCCGCTCATACCCACTTTCTATCCTCACCATCTTTTCTAGTGAAACAACTAAAATCATAAATAATCATGAACAACTCTTATTGGTCCACTGATGATGAAGATGGTTTCTTCTCTTTTCGTTTCATTGTTGGTGATTCTTTATCCCCGACATTTAGGTCGGCATCGGGAAACATGGTTTCAGAAGATGTTGTGTAGGCATTTGATTCGGATGTCTTCATCCTTTTTGATGATTGTTAGAACTCGACACCCATGGGAGGAACGATATCTCACTTCGAGCATTCACCAACAATTTCCCATGCCGCTATGTGGCATAGGGTTTGGGTCCATAGAGCTTTTTATACTCTATCATCGCCGCCTTTATTACATCCTCGTCCGATTGAGCGCTACCCCGATTTGTCGACTTGTTGTTGTAGATCTCGTTGAACTTTTGAGTTTTCCCGTTTAAATCCTTCCATTGTGAGTTGACTTGAGTTTTAATGAACGAACCTGTCGGAGCCCCCTATCAGCGAGCTAAAATTTTCAAGAATCTTTTTTTTCTAAAATGAACTAGAACGTTATAGATTGCCATGGATCAGGTCTTCTGAAGCGTCAATCTAAGCACTTGCCAACGCCACCTCTTCTTTGTCGTTCCAAGGTTTTGCGTTCACTTTAGTAAAGTGGGCTTTGGTTGGGCTTCTTGATTTGCTGGGAGATCTTCACTCTCCCCATCACATAGTTGGATGCCGGGTTGATGGTAGGAATATAATAGATCCAAGTTAGGATGATCTTGCGGGAGATGAAACTCCTTGTATGATAGTTGTGTGGGCATGATAGGTGGGCTGAAGTGACTTTGAGTTTGCGGTTAAAAGTTTACCTAAGACGTTTTGGGTACGGGTGGCTCTTATGATGATCTCTGTGCTTGTTGGCGTAACCCTACCTTCAATAAAAGTGGACGCAGTCAAGCCCGCACTAAAGTGGGCTGACAAGGCCCAATTTTTGTCTCAATAAAAGTGGACGTAGGTATTCATTTATCTTATGCCCCTTGTGCACAAAGAGGTTTCCCCGCCCAAACCGGTTAGGGTAAAAATCAATTCGGGTTCGGTCACCATTAGGTTTTCGGTGAAATTGGTTTCAACATAGAGAGTTACAAACTGATTTTAACCATACGGGTTGGGTCCAAATCGGTTTCCAAAACGGTTTCGATTCGGGTTAAGAACCGGTTCCATTTCCCAGCCCGGATTTTTTTCACCTCTACCCTTGAATACCTAATCTAGTTGACTGACTACAACACTCTGTCGCCCGTTTTTAACGGGAATTTCATAAACCAAAACTAGTTAGATGATTAGAAATTGATAGAGAATATAAATTTCATTGTGAAATGATTAAGTTTAGCCACGATTAATATATGTTACGAATTTGCTACAAACAACACTGAATATGAACGACAGCAAAAGTAAGTATAGAGCAACTGTTAATGTTGGGCTAGCCCACTTGGTAGAGGCATATGCCTCATTGGTGTAATTTAGTATTATTGGTGTAAAAGAAGAGTAGCGGTAACGTTTGCTTTAAAAAAAAGCTAAAGAGCAACAATTACATAAATGATGGGTAATTTTTCTCATGTATTCTTCAGTAGCAACGATCAATTTTCTTATGTGTTATATACAATGTTTTAAAAATCGGGTTTTAAATTGTATCGGATTAAAAATGGTTTAACCGGTTGTACCGGGTTGACTAGTAAACCTATAATTTCATAAAAATACAACTTCAACTTAAAAAATAATCAAAAAATACATGATTTCATAATAAAAAAATAATCCAAAAGTTAATCCATAATCAAAAGATAATCCAAAATTACTCAATTTTTTAATAAAGTTTTTTTAAATAAAATTGCATAATTGTTTTATGCTATTGGAGTGTTGAATGCATCAAGTTTACGATTACTTAAAACATAAAAATTCGCTATCATCATCATCCTCATCAACAAGAGCATAACTATTTTCGTTTCCTACAATATTAAATAAGAAGTTTTATCGCTTAAATATTTTTAACGGCAAACAAAAGAATGATGGTTAAACATAGTTTTTACATGGGCCGCTATTTTCTGAAGATAAGCATACCAATAATTTTTTTTCTAAACTGGGATTTAAGTAAGGTAATTGATCAACAAGCCTTCAGTTTGACTTTGTGTGTATCCCGGCAAACAAATTTTTTTTTTGTATTAAAGTTTAAACATAAAATTTTACTTGTAACGAAAATCGGTACAATGGTATAACCCGGTATTACCGGTAATACCGGCGGTTCAACTAACATATTGTTCTTCCAATTTACCGGGATCAAACTTACCGGACTAGTGACCGAGACCCGGTTCAACCAGTATTACCGGCCGGTTTTTAAAACATTGGTTATACATTTTTAAAACCACAACATATTTGTTTCAGTCACTGCCATTTGTGCGGTTTCGGGTAATAAACCCTAATATATGGGGTGATTTATTACGACCCAAATTTCAAAATATAGTAATATATGTTGATCTTTTCACTCGTAGCAATAAGGGGAGTGGTTTCAAATTTTCACATTTCCACACCCTTCACGTCAATGTCACATCAAATTTTACAGTTTTTTTCACATTCTCCACATTTGAAGGAAATGGTTTCACATCTTCACACCGTCACGTCATTTTCTTTTTCTAATTTAATTTAATATTAATTTGTTTTAATGTTTAATATAAAAACATTAATAAATAAAAAATGAAGTAATATTTTTAATTAATAAACGTACATTATTAATGAAAACATTTTTTAATTAATAACTAAAATTATTAATGAAAACATATCCACTGGCCCAGTGGCCCACACCCTTTCTCTTCAACATCTCGTTTCTGTAACACCTCATCGGAAAGTTCTCTACCTATCAAAAATGGATTCCGGTGACTACCTCTGTCCTCATCCGAAGGTATGAGGAGCATGGAGCCTAATTTGAGCCGTTGAGAGTCTTCAGAAGCTCACCTCACCCACAATTTTGAGCTGATGGGAGTCTTCACGCCGTGCAAATCAGCACGGAAACCCTCCACGCTCGTGGACCACGCCAGGCGGTGTTCCACCCTACCCACGGAGCCACATCAGCTTCCACGCTCCTTTCACGGAGGTACTCCCCTCAGCCTAATTTATCTAATTTGGCGTATGGCGCGAGTTGACAAAACAAAGTTGTGGACTAAATCTGGATAATGTAAACTTTAATCATTTTGGGTAAAAGGGCTAAAAGCAAGAGAAGGAGAAATGAGAAATCAAAACTCAAATATGGAAAATTGCATGTGGAATCTACTGATTTGGAAGTGTTTATCATATAACTAATCATCAATTTCATCTCTTACATCTTCAATGGTGGAGTTCTAGATGGTTTTTGACACTATAATCCTAATTGGTTAAATTGGGAGGGATTTCATGATTTAAGTCATGATTAGATGTATTAATCTAGTGTTATTGATGATGGAAATTCTAATTCTCATGATTTAATCATCCAATTTGGAGATTTTAATTTTAGAGTTCATGTTTAAGAAATTGGGGATTTTGACCAAATGGGAGTTAATATGGAGTGTTAATGTTGAACAAGAACATAAATTCAATTGAAATAATTGATAAAACTCTGATTAGGTGGGTTATGCGATTGGATGACTGGTTTGGTGAAGTAAATGCATGAACCTGTAGAACTGGAAAATGGTAATCAAAGCAAAGAACGATAGAAAACATAAAAGCTAATGTACGAGAAGAACAGATATGCTCAAAACTGTTAGAGCGTTTTCTATTATTTTCTGAATACTCAAAGAAACAGTACGAGAATAAAATAAATAGAGAACTGGCCCACTCAACGTTCACAAACTAGACCACAAATAAAGGAAACAAACCAGGAAAAATACTAACAAACTCCTATGACTTATTCTCCTACTCCATATGAAACAAACTCAAAATAAAACAATAAAATAATGAGAATTAAATTTCCTGCCCATGCACACGTGACATCCACCTGCTCAAGTGGAAATGCATTTTTATCAGTTCCTCTCATTTCCAGCTTCCAGCAATCCCATGGCCTTCCTGAACTCGGTTAACTTTGGACTCGACAACCCTTTTGTGAACACGTCTGCAATCTGCTTAGTTGTGTCAACTTGCTTCATCTTGATCTCTTCCTTTAACACCTTCTCGCGAATATAATGATAGTGAATCTCTATGTGTTTGGTTCGAGCGTGAAACACTGGATTTTCAGCAAGCCTAATAGCTGACCCGTTATCACACTTTAGTTCCACTGGATAACCCACTGTTTGATGTAATTCCTCCAGCAACCTAACGAGCCAAGTGCATTCTTGAGCCGTCATCGTCGCCGCTCTATATTCGGCCTCCGTAGTAGACAAAGACACGGTAGGTTATCGTTTGCTACACCATGAAATAGAGCTCGACCCATACATGAACAAATACCCGGTTGTTGACCTTCTAACATTGAGATCACCGGCATAATCCGCATCACAATACCCGGTGAATTTAGGCTCGATCTCCCTCTTGAAGGTTACCCCAACATTCACTGTGCCCTTAACATACTTTAGGATCCTTCTCACGGCTACAAGATGTGGTTTTCTTGGGTTTTGCATGTACCTACTCATCACACCAACCGCGAACGAAATGTCGGGTCGGGTTCCCACAAGTTTCCTGTACACCAAAGGGTCCGCTAACTCTTTTCCGTCATCAGCCCGGATCTTGACATTGGGATCAATAGGTGTTGTCGCTGGCTTGCAATCACCCATTTCAAACATGTACATCAGCTCACTGGCATACTTGGTTTGATGCAGAATTATGTGATCACCTGCATACTTTAGCTCCAGCCCTAAAAAATGATTCAAACGACCAAGATCCTTCATTTTGAACCGAACACTTAGATTGGCCTTAAGTTGATCAATCTCTTCTTCACTATCTCCCGTTATAATCAAATCATCCACGTAAACGAGAACTACCACAACCTGATTACCGACCTGCTTGACAAAAAGACTAGCATCGGAATTAGTTAGGTGAAACCCATTTTGTTCAAGAAACTCACCAATTTTGCCGAACCAAGCTCGCGGTGATTGCTTTAGACCGTAAATTGCTTTCTTTAATTTGCAAACATACTCCGGATGATCCTTGTTTTCAAAGCCCAAAGGTTGAGTCATATAAATGACATGATCGAGATCCCCGTATAAGAAGGTGTTATTCACGTCTATTTGCCACAAGCGCTACCTCTTACTTGTTGCAATTGCTTGCAATACCCGGATGGTCGTTAGTTTAGCTACGGGGCTAAACGTGTCTTCATAATACAAACCATATTGTTAAGTAAACCCTCGTGCAACTAATCGTGCCTTGAATCTTTCCACCGATCCGCCGACCCGCCTCTTCAATTTGTAAACCCACTTACACGAGACTAATGTTGCATCAGCGGGTCGTGCAACTAAATCCCACGTTTGATTCTTTAAGAGAGCAGACATTTCCTCCTTCATTGCAATCTTCCACTCTTCTCTACTGAATGCTTCCTCAAAATTTTCAGCCTCAAGCAATCTTTCTTCAACAACAACAATATTAGCATTCGCATATCTAGGATTAGCCTTTCTTACCCTTTGAGATCTTCTTGGACCAGTTGCATGTTCACTAACTTCTTCAGCAGTAAGAGTTCTACTTTGTTGACTGTTTTGCTCAACATGGTTATCACATGCATCAACAATATCATCAAACTTCAATTGTACCTGAGACATTTCAAGATCTTCTTTTAGCTGTTGAGAATCCGGTAACACTTGACTATCATTAGACCACCACGATGAGTTTTCATCAAAAATCACGTTTCTTGACACGTATACCTTCCCAGTATTAGGATCACAGCATCGCCATCCCTTTCTTTCTGCATCATACCCAATAAATATGCATCGAACAACCCGTTTCTCCATCTTGTGACGAAGGTGTCTCGGTACAAACACATGGCAGACACACCCAAAAACCCTGAAGTAGTTATTCAATTAGAGAAAGATGTAACTCCCTTCAAAACTTAAGGTTCTAGGTTCAACATAAAACTCAGTTGTTTAATTAGACACTACATAGACATGGTGTTGAAAAATCAGTTGAAATAGTAATTGGAGACAGATTGTTGTCAGCAACCTATACGACTAGTTTCGTCACAAACCAGTACAATCCAACTAACCAATTTATGAATACCAAGTTACCCCTTTAGTCACCTAACTCTGCTACTAGATTTTGTCATTAACCGAACAAGATTGTAAACGAGAAACTCAAAGCATCAACATAAATTGTTTAAAATCAACTAATACATCAATCTATCAAGTTTATGTCAAAAACTAACAACATCCAAAACACATAAACAACTGAATAAAACACGAAACCTATACGAGCCATTCGCCCGAAGAAAGTCACAAGTGGTTTAGCCAATCATAATAACGAACCCAGATATTGTCACTCCTTGTCTTCGTTGTGTCGCCAAAGGAAGCTGCTTCATCCTTGCGTAGTCAACAGCCGCCACAAGGGCTCCACCAAAAACCCCTCTTCCCGCCTTCTCCCGAACTTGCGTTGCGTCTCCTGTTACCCTTTTGTTTCTCTCATGGGCCCATGTAAATCAATTTAGAACAATGGCCATAAAAATTGATTTGGGTCTAAGTGCATATTCACGTTCTTCTGATGTCAGCCCAAGCTCACATCCACATGATCATCTTGTTTTCCATTTAATTTTGTTGTTGGTGGATCTTAGGCCCCACTAACTCCAACATTTACAATTGGAGTAACAAATAAAAGTTCAATTATTTTAGATTCATTATTATTTACTATTTAGTTTTTAATTTAGTTTACATGAACTTTAATTTATTGATTTTAACCTATAATATATAAAAACCTATAAAATATAAAAACAATGTAAAATAAAAAGTTTCTCACGTAATTCGGGCTAAAAACATATGATTATACACAATTAATACAGGTCAATCAACCACTCATCAGCAAACTGGTCAGTTGGAAACAGATGGATCATTAGCCGGTACTTAAGGATAGTCCGGTACTCTACAGCTGACATATGTTGGCCTAGTCCTTCAGTGGGGATGCCTGTTAGAAAATCTTAAGCCTGAGGAACTCGGAGACATTCAAACACCGCTTTTTGGTGAGGGGATAGATCAAAGTTCACTACCAAACTATGGATGATTCTACTAAATAGGGCACTCACCAAAGAATGTTGGGCTTTAGGGGGCGGTGTGCTAATTAGATAAACCGCGAAGATCGAAATCGGGAAGGGACATGTGCAAGCGATCCATCGCACACCCATAATCAGAGTCTAAACCATCAATACCATAGCCCTAAGGATGTGCAAGCGATCCCACAATCAGAGTCTAAAATTAGTAGTTATAATTAATAACTATCAATACAATATACAACTATACACATACAATATACAACTACACACTTAAGGGTTTGACTTTACTGTACGAACACTAAATTTCAAGTTAATTTGTTAATCAGTACTTCAAATAGAATATTGTAATGAAAGCTTGACTTGGAAAATTGTTCATTTGATTGTCATCACAAAAAGAGTATATATGTGAATGAGACCTCAAACAAAGTATATATGAGACATGGTCTCTAGCGTCATTTGTCAAGATCACAAAACTTTAACCGCATTAAACAAAAATATTCCGGTATGGTTTCTTGTGTAACTTGTTAGATATTTTAATGTAATTGGATTAACTTGTTTGATCAATGCATATCATCATAAATATCAAATAAGTTACGAGGTGCGGAGTGGACGCTTATTTGAATTTATTATAATATTAGGAGCGAATCCCCTAATTATCGAGGGTCGGGGGCAGCGCCCCGGTAGCGGGGTCCAAGGGGGGCAGCCCCTGGCTGGGGTCAAGGGGGCAAAAGTGAATTTCGGAACTCATTAAAAATTGCTTCATTAAAAATGAATTTTCGGAATTTCACATGTGAAATCCGGAGGGGGCAAAAGTGCAAATATCAAATTCGAGAACTACCTAGGGCAGTTTCTAAACCCAAAACTGTATATACGCTCCTGTGAAAAATTGATCGACTACCGGTTCATATTCAGCAGAAATTATCTATACTTGTGTTCTCAAAAACTCTCTGATTTGTATTCGATCAAACATTTGGGTGAACCACCAAATAGATTTGATCTGAAAGTGATCTCACGCCTTTCAGAGTATTCAAGAGTTCAGTTCGTTTTCTGCAATTTCTACAACATAACTGATCAATTATAACACCACATTTCACAAGCTAGTTTAGGACTGCTCACATGAGCCATTGTTGTATATGTAGTCTATAACAATCAAATTGAAAGAATTGAAAAACTTGGAAACCGGCTTGAATCTTGAACAATTGAATCAAACTTGAATTATTCTCTGAATCGTTGGAGAACTATCAAATAAACCTATTTGTGAGTTACACAATGGTTTACCGGATTAGACAGAGAATTCCTCTTGATAGAATCGAGATTTAATCAATTTTCTGTATGATGTTCTTCTTCGATGGTATCTAGAACCGACGGAAACTGCCATTTTCCGTTGTGTTCCCGAGTTTCATTTAAGGAGAGAAGAGAAAGAATTTTGAAGGAAGTAGGGAAATTTGGTGTTCCATAGATTCTTTTTGGAGAGAAAGGGAGGAGTTTTAAGGCTAAAATCCATCATTTCAAATTGGAAAGAAAAAGAGAAAATGGAAAGGAAATGAAGAGAAAAAAAAGGAAAAAAAAGAAAAGAAAGAAAAGAAAGAGATTCCTTTTTTTATTTCCTTAACTCGGGCACAAGTGCCGTACGCAAAGTCAATTCACAAAAGTCTAATTGATATATATATGTATTATTCCATGTTTCCTCTGGTTGAAAAATAAGCCCAACATGTTCCATTCAATTTAGATAATAAGGTCGAATGCCAATTGAAATAATAAGCCCAAATGCAATTGAAATAATAAGCCCAAATGCAAAGAGTTGAATGAGCCCATCATCAAAGGTTCAATAAGAAGCTTAAAACCAGATAACACAGTAAGATAATATTAATGTTAAACGAGCCCGTACAATCGCGTCACCCAACTCGATTAATCACTTAACATTATTTCCTTGATCGACAAGTTAATCCAATAACACTAAAATTACCAACAACCAGTGTTGTAAAAATCGAGATTAATGAGTGGATTACCTTGTAAATTTGGGCTAGTCAGAGAATTAATCGGTAATCGGGATTAATCGGCCTAATCGGTATTAATCGACCCAAATTGAAATGTGGGTTTTAAACAGAATTAAGCCCAAATAATGGCCTGGACCATGGATCCATGGGTTTTTATTTAACCTAATCGCAAAATTGAAGGCCGTTCTCCACTTCCGACCTGTTCTCGCTGCTCTTTTAACCTAATCGCTACCTGCTGCTTCAAATCGACGACCACCTGTGCTAATACGGACAAGGCGATGATGAATTTTGAAGTATTTGAACTATTTTATCTTTGAAGTATTTAAACTAATATAATAATATGTTAATGTTTGTATATGTATATGTATATATATATATATATAAGTTTGAAAAATTACTTGTAAATTCCAATCCGATTAATCCATAGTCGGTACCCCACCGCCCGACTAGCGCCTAGCGATTTTTACAACACTGCCAACAACACGAGGATGGGCAACCTATTCGATACAGACAAAAAGTTTTAGTAAACATACTAAACGTACATCTGGAGTTGTATGAAATACATTTGAGGTTTCATACACAAAACTTTCTGAAAAAAAAAGGAAAGAAACATAATACAAATTTTGGTGAAAGCTCGTCCTTTATATATGTGCTTTATGATGGGCAATATGTGTATGTGTTGAATACTTCCCCCTTCATCACCTTTTAGAGAATGCAAAAGAAATAATAAGACCAGGACGTAGAGAACTTAGCAAGCAAAGCTCAATTAAACCACATATTAAGTTTATACATGCAAGTGTGTGATATGTGCTTAGTTAAGCCATAGATGTTACCTTAAGGGATAGATTGCTTCAAATAAAGACGCCACTCATCGATATATGCCATCTTGTCATCATCCATGCTTGGTACTTCACAAGTATCTAGTCTTCCTATTATATTTGTAGTCTTACCAAGAAGCTTTGCTGCAACCTTCACACTTGCCTCTCTTTTCTCTATCACTCTTTCATGACATTTCATTGTTATGACTTTGGGTATGTTGGTGAAACAAGCACAGAATATGTCTGCAATCATGCCATTTAAATGGGCAAACAACTGCTCTTTGGTAATTGGTTCTATGTTGCTATGGTATCTAAGCAAAATAGTTTGGGTGATTCGGTACATTGAATTGGCAGCAATCAACGTGATAGGAGGGTTCTCCACTAGTTCTCCATCAGTGCTTTCCTTGATATCTATCACAATTTCTTTAGCTTTATCAGAAAACCATTCTATAATCTCTATTGCTGATTTCCTTTTAAAAACATTTTTTCCTAGATGATTACCCAACCACTTGCATTTGTTTTCAACCTCACTCCATAAGGCCGTACTGGCCTTTCGAATATTCACATATTTACTTGCACAGTTGAGGTTTTCTTCCACAAGATGGGTGTACGAAAGACCATCACCAACACTTTCAAACAAGGTCTTAACTAAATCCTTAGGGACATCTGGGAGAGCAACAATGATGCATGTTAAGGATACTATCGGTAAGCTCCAATTATTAACAAGTTCAAACGAAAGCAAAGGCTGAACATGATCAGTGTCAAAGATCTCTACTCCTTTGAATCCAGAAGTTTTCTTGAGAAGCTCTAGAAGATTGTTGTTTTGTTCTTTCGTAGCCTTCAATAAGAAAGAGTTAATAGATTTTGAAACGCCCTTCAGTGATTTTTCTACAAGCTCCATCTCATTGTCAATTTGTAATACGTAATTGCTAAGGTCTTTGTCAATATCGTTAGTTCTTGAGGTGACCTTAAATGACTTCGAACGTTATAAGCAATTGACAACAAATATTGGAACAACTGTTGCTATGAGCCATATCACTTTGCATGATACGATAGTTACCTTTTGAAATCCGATGCAAAGGCTTAGAATGATATGTTTTGAATTATATATGAGGCTTTTTGTTCTTCGACTCGTTGATAGAAATGGAATAGGACTTTCTTTCCACTCATGCAACTTTTGGGTCCAGTACATCTCTACCTTAAAACAATTGAAATGATTCCTATTCCATTTAATGGTCAACTTGAAGCTGAAAACTGAAAAACATCTAAATATAGGAGCAATGGTTCCCACCACAACTCCAATGGATTGTGTTATAAAAATGGCAACTGTTGACCACTTGTATGATGATCCATATGTTACTGGTGCCCAATCGCCTACAAGCAGAGTTTCAAGCACCAAAGATGAGTTCATTAGCAGACTAACTAGACTGATTAGTCCAGAAGCAGTGGATAATGGATTACTAGCCATCACAAACTGAGGGCTACCGGTTTCTGCCATGACCCAATACCTTGTCACATATCGTCTTAGTTTCTCAACTTTAGACGTTTGGATATGTTGTAGACTTTGATGAGTTGATGATATTTTGTTTAAGGTTTGATACTTGGAATCTAAAATTGCCTTAGAGGTTGGTATTGTTAGAGATGAAGAAATCATTATTATTAATAACAGAAGGATCAAAGCCGTATAGATGTATGCAACTATAACGCTGTCAAAAACGTAACTGTAATTCCAGAAATAGAGAGGGAGCTGAGCAATAACACTAGTATTTATCTGAATCCAAATATTCACAATCACCGTGATAACGAGAATTGATACACCTATCACATTGGCTAGCAGTGTATTGTTGTCCATGGATGCCAAAGAAGGCATTAAGTTGACCATCATTGTGCACATGAAAGCCAAACTTCCTAACTTGGTTGCTTGGTCTATGTGACCTGGCATCCCAGTAGTTAGATCAACAGGTAGTTTCATGGTGATGGTTATCACCGTGATAGATGCGGCATTGAGAGAAAAATACTTACTTGGAAACCATAGTTTTTTATTTCGGAAACCATGCAACAAATCGGCCGCCATGGCAAGGACGCATAAAAGCGACGCTATTGCAATGTAGATCCCAATCCACACCATAGGTTCACTGAACCTATCACTGTTTTCCATATCCACCTCTGTCTTACAAGAAGAATACAACTGCTTGATGGCATCACGGCTGATGTTGTTACCTACACGGTCTACAATGTATGCCACAGTGGAACATTTATCATATGTGTAAGTGTACGAATTCATGTTTAGATTCTTTTAGCTAAGTAATAAGTAATTGATGCTATATAACAAACAACAGAAGATAAGCATCTCTTTAATAAGAATTAACAGTTTGTACCGAGAAATTTCGATGTTATTGCACTGAAACTTCCATTCAGTTAATGCAATTGAATGACCATTGACTTTTCAGACGAAGCTAGACTTTGATCAGCGACTCAAAGTTGAAGGAAAAAGAAAAGGATTAAAAAAATAAATACAACAAAGAAAGGTGGTCCTAACTTTATATCATGTCCATACTAAAATTATGAATTAGTTACACGGATGGCCCTGTGGTTTACACATATTTCACTTATGGCTCCTAGGAACGCAAAATTACAGGTTTGGCCAACAGTTTGCACGAACATAACACATAACACACTCTACTGGTTCATCGCTAAGATATTTCGTATCGTGAAACATTAATTTCAGGTTATTTTGTTAGCTACTTCAAATTAAACATTGTAGCTAAATTGCAATTGACTTGGAAAATTATTCATCTGATTTGTAGTTCTAGCTGAAGGACAACTGATTGTCATTTCAAGCAGAGTGTATAAGACGGGGCATCTAGCCTGATTAATCAAAATCACAGAACTCTAACCACGTTAAACAATAATATTCCTGTATGCTGATAAACTCAAATAATATTGTCCGATTTGATATGTGAAATAATTTAGCAAACATACTACACATACAAAGTTACATGAAAGACATTTGAAATTTCATACACAACACTTGCCGAAAACAAAATTAAAACGGAAAGAAAAAAGATACAAATTTCAATTAAAAATAGCCGTTGAGATGCTTTATGATGGACAATCTGTGTGGCTGCTCAATACCTTGCCCTGGATCACGTTTCGGAGAGTTGCAAAAGTAATCATTAGACCAAACATAAACAACTTAGCAAGCAAAAATGGATACATCTATTGCAAAATGTAAAACCAACGGAATGCAGAACAAAACTAATTAAACCACATGTTGGTTCTATATACACACACCGATATGAAGCTAGATCAAGAAATTACGTTAAGGAATAGATTGTTGTTTTGTTCCTTCCTAGCCTTTAATATAAAAGAATTCATAGAGTTTGAAATGCCCTTCACTGTTTTTTCAGCAAGCTCCATTTCACTGTCAATTTGTAAGACATAATTGCTGAGGTCTTCATCTGTATTATCAGTTATTGAGGCAATGGATGGAGTAAACCACCTTTCCTTCGATGACTCCCAACAACATAAACAATTGACGACAAATGTTGTAGCTATGAGCCATATCACTTTGCACAATACGACCACTACCCTCTAAAATCCAATGCAAATGCTTAGGATGATATCTTTTGAATTATAGAAAATACTTCTTGATCTTCGATTGAATGATAGAAAGGGTATAGGACTTTGTTTCCACTCATGCAACTTTTGGGTCCAGTACTTCTCTACTTTAAAAAACTTGAAATGTTTCTCATTCCCTCTAGTGACAAACTTGAATCTTAAAACTAAAAAACATCTAAATATAGGAGCAATGGTTCCCACCACGACTCCAGTGGATTGTGTTATAAAAATGGGAGTTGTTGACCACTTGTATGGTGATCTATCTACTACAGGTTTCCAGTTTCCTCCAAGCGTAAATAGAAGCACCAAAAACAAGTTCATGAGCAGACTAATTACACTGATTAGTCCAGAAGCAGTGGATAATGGACTACTAGCCATCACAAACTGGGGGCTGCCTGTTTCTGCCATGACCCAATACCTTCCCACATGTTGTCTTAGTTTATCAACCGTAGACATTTGGATATGTTGTACACGTTGATTGGTTAAAGATATTTTGTTTGCGGCTTGATACTTGGATTCTAAAATTTCCTTCGAGGTTGGAATTGTTAGAGATTGAGAATCATTATGATTAGTAACAAGAGGATCATAGCCGCATAGATGGATGCAACAATATCAAAGTTAATGTAATCAGACGCTGCACCATCAAGAGGGGTATTGGTAATAAGACGAGTATTTATCTGAATGTAAATGTTCACAATCACGGTGATAACGAGAATAGACATACCTATTACATTTGGTAGAGAGTCTTGTTGTCCATAGACGCCAAAGAAGGCATTAAGTTGGTCATGGACTTTTCAGACGGAGGCGGACTTTTAAGTACCAACCGAAGCCAATGATCTTTAGTCCAAGTGGTTGAGATGAGGTACCCAGCAGAGGCGGACCTACCCATGGGGTAGGGGTAGCACCCGCTACCCCTCAACTTTTACGTGCAGTGCAATTTTTATTTTTTTTTACCCCTGATAAAAAATTGCGTTACCCCTAAAATTTATCTAAATGCTCAACACTTCATAAAATGTTCAAAATTTTATAAAAAGCCTAATACTTTATAAAAGGTCCCCACATTTTATTAAAACATTCCCTAACATTTTTTAAAACCTTTTTTTTTAACTAGTCCCCACATGTTAATTTAGATGTTAATTTGAATGGTAATTTAGAGTTTTAGATGTTAATTTGAATTTGATTCTTAGGTACTATTATGGATGTTAATTTCTAATGACAATTTTTTTTATTATGTTATCGTATTTTTGTTATGTGATGAACTTTACCCGACACGAACCATCGAACCGACCCGCATTTTTTTATGTCCGTCCCTATGATATTTGAGCATCTAAAAACAGTGAACCCCTTGAAAAAAAATTCTTGGATCCGTCACTGATTTCATTTACGTGAAAGTACGGTTAAAAAAAATTTCGCTACCCCTGAACTTTTATTCTAGATCCGCCACTATACCCAAGTCTTCATTAAAATAGGAGGTTTTGGATTCAAGTCTCACTTGTGACAAAAAAAAGGGGGTTTCAGGTTGGGCCAGAGGGTTTTCTCACCTATAGCGGGTTCCCTCCTAAGGGTGGTGGAGATGATCGGATGGGGCAGTGACCGGTCAATGATCCAAATTGTTCAAAAAAAGTAAAAGAAAAAAAATATATCAACCGAAAGAAGTAGAAGATAAGAAAAAGAAATTAAGGATTAAAACAGAAATACAACAAAGAAAGATGGTCCTAGTTAACTTTATGTGTTCGAATCTCTCTTTATTAAAATCTCATAATGATTAAAAACTAGAGCAATTATACCTATTTTTATTTATCATCAAACGTCCGAAAAAATAAGCTTAAACGGAATTTACAAGAAATTAATTAATTGATGGAAACAAATAAGAAAGGTAATGTTGAAAAAGTATTCTCATCACTATCATCACTAATGTTGCCTCGTTTTTCTTCCGTTTTTAATGAAGTTATTTGAATTAGTCGATGACGAGAACGATCTAATAAAATAATAAATTTTAGGACACGTGTTGTGATTAAACCTCACATTCATTTTCCCGTCTAAACTCGTTGCCCATCAAAACTACGTCAGTTTGATTAAATCTCATTAAAATTAATTATCTCTTTCTTTATTCAACTAACTCCATCATTTTCGAATCATTCTTCTTCTACCCCATATTCATACCCAATTTAATTAAAACGACAACAAGTTCAATAGAAAGCAGAGGTTGAACATGATCACTTTCAAAGTTAGTTATCTATTCCTTTGAATCCGGTAGATTTCTCGAGAAGCTCTAAAAGATTATTGTTTTGTTCCTTTTCCGCCTTCGATGAAAGAATTCATAGAGTTCGAAACACCCTTCAGTGTTTATTCAGCAAGCTCCACCTCCTTGTCTATTCGTAAGACGTAATTGTTAAGGATTTCGTCTATATGGTCAGTTCTTGTGGCGATCTTAAATGACTTCCAACGATATACAAAATTAACGACAAATATTGGAACGATTGTCGCTACGAGCCATATTACTTTGCAGAATACCACATTTACCGTTTGAAATATGATGCAAAGGCTTAGGATGATATTTTTTGAATTAGAGACGAGACTTCTTGATCTTCGACTGCTTGGTGGAAACGGTATAGGACTTTGTTTCCACTCGTGCAACTTTTGATTCCAACACATCTCTACTTTAAAAAGCATGAAATGATTCCTATTCCATTTAGTAACCAACTTGAACCTGAAAATTGAAAAATATCTGAACATAGGAGCAATGATTCCCACCACAATGTTGGGCTTAATTCCCGACTCTAGCAAGCCGGCTAGTAGTTGGGCCAACCCATTCACATGAAGGTGTTTGAGTTAGGTGGTTGGTTGCTTGAAGTGCAAGGCAAGCAACGATATTAATTAATTAGTGGATAATTGTTTAAGTATCCTATATGAATTGTAATAGGAAGTTTGTTAGATAATTATTATGTAATTAATTAATAGGAATCTTAGTTATAGTCTAATGAGGATAGGTTAGCTATATATATACTGTGTAGGTATGATGGATTGTAATCAAATAGTCTATGTAAACCGAGTCAGGGTTTCCTATTTGTAATGAAGTTTTGAGTTAAGTTTCTTCATAATAAACGTTTTGGGAGTTAGCCAATTACGTGTGTTTTACCAATTCGGGACTTGAATTGGTATCAGAGCCAGGTTAAACAAAAAGGTTTTCCCTGACGATTTCGCAACTCTTGTCACAAGAACTCAGATCTGATCAAGGCGGATTAAGATCACGGTGTGGCGGCAAGAAACAAGTTGATTGGTCAAGTTCGGATCAACCAAGACGGCTCGCGATCAAAGTGCAAAAAATTAAACAAACCAAATCTGATCGAGACAAGATCAGACCTCTTTTTTCAAATTGTATCTTGGTCAGAGAAGAAAAAAAAAACCATCAAATAGTGTGAGATCAAAGTGTGAACACAGCCTTCTTTTCGAGCCAAGTTCAACAACAACCGAGAGAAAACTTGTTGCCTAAGATTTGCGACCAAGCGTCTGCAGCCGTCGCAAAAGATCAAGCCAGAAGAAATCTGCCGTCGCTGAAGTCCTGATCAGCAACCAGATTAGTAACAAGAAGAACCCTGCTGTCGCAAAAGCCAGATCTGCGACCAGACTATTGTCGTCGCTAATCCAGATAGGACAAGGAATACTATCACGAACATGAATCGTATCCCAGCCGCATTTCAAGAGGGCTGGATCCTAAACTCCAAATTTCGGTCAAGATGTAATCCAAGATTCAAAGTTAAAGAGCTGCGGATATTGCTCAGGATTAAGGACCTTGGAGGTACGAGGGATTAAGGATCTCGGAGGTACGGTGTATTGGAAGACCCACCTAATTCGAGCCGGAAATTAGGGGGGTGAGTGTTGGCGATAATTCCCGAGTCTTGGGCCACAAGTCGGAGTACCAAGATGGTCTATAAGCTTCCTAATTCGAGTCGGAAATTAGGGGGGTGAATGTTGGGCTTAATTCCCGACTCTAACAAGCCGGCTAGTAGTTGGGTCAACCCATTCACATGGAGGTGTTTGAGTTAGGTGGTTGGTTTTTTTTTTGTATACCTCATAGAGTGTTTTGTCTTTGAGTGCTCGTGTAGGGACTCGGTTAAGAATATAAGTAGCGTGTCGTACACCTTCCCCCCACATGTAACTCGGGACCATTGTTGCTTTCATCATGCTTCGCGTCATTCCCATTAACGTTCGGTTTCGCCGCTCCACCACACCGTTTTGTTGAGGTGTGTATGGAGCGGTGAGTTGTCTTGAAATTCCATGGTCTTCACAATAACGAGTGAATTCACCAGAGTTGAATTCCCCGCCCCTGTCCGACCGAAACGATAAAATCTTTTTTCCTGTTTCTTTCTCCACCAACGCTTTGAATCTTTTAAAACAGTCAAAGGCTTGATATTTGGTTCTTAACAAGTGAGACCACATGTACCTGCTATAATCGTCAATTAGCACAAAAATATAGTTTTTACCTCCCGGTGTCGTTGGAGATATGGGTCCGCAAAGGTCTCCATGGATAAGTTCTAGTTTTCGTGTTGCCCTAAAAGAGCTTTTGGCGGGAAACGGCTTTCTCGTCTGTTTTCCTACCAAGCATGCGTCACACAATTTGTTCTCGTGACGGATCTCCGGTAATCCCACGACTATCCCCTTTGATACCATTTGCTTCATTGCCTCGAAGTGGAGATGCCCAAGTCTAGCATGCCACTTCCATGCATCACTATGGCATTGTGTTTGCATGCAAACGGGTCTCCCGAGCTTCAGTTTCACCTTGTAGAGGCGATTCTCGGTTCTTGTCACCTTTACCAGTAGTTTTCCATCTCTTTCATGCACCGTTAGGTAGTAATCCTTCATATGAACTTCACATCCACACTCGGTTGCCTGACCCAGACTGATTATGTTACTTCGAAGATCGGGTATGAAGTAGACATCACTTAACAGCCGTTGTTCCCCGGTTTTCCCTTTCCTTCGATCCTTACACACGAACCATCACCAAACATTACCTTGCCCGTTATTCGTTCGTTAAGTTCACAAAAATAACTACGGTTACCTGTCATGTGATTACTCGCGCCGTTGTCTAGATACCAAACACCTTCTTCTCGTGGTTCGGATTCGTAACGTTTCGGGAGTAAGTTTTCTTCATTCAGGAACACCGTCTCTTCTTCACACCTCATCATGTATACTGCTAGATCTGCAGCAGCAATTTCATTGAGGTTTGCTTCCTGTCGTTTTTGCTTTCGGTCCGGGCAAACGGAGGCAAAGTGCCTGAGCTTGTCACAACGATAATATTGGACTTAGAACGATATTTTCCTTTTCCTTTTGATCATTCTTCGGTTTGATTATGTGTGGTGTCTTTTGTGCCTCTTTCAATACCACTCTCCCGACCCTTCCCTCGTTCTCGAGCCTGTCCGCGAGTCGAGGCAGATCCTCTTCCTCGACCACGGTTATGGTCAGGTTGTCTGTTTCTGTAGGAGTTTTCGGCTTGATGGAACAACAACCTTCCTTGATTTGCAGCAGAAGTTTCGGCTCCTTTTAGTCTTTCTTCGAAGGCTTTCATCCTTCCCAAAGCTTCTTGAAAGGTCATCGTATTCAGATCGGCGAATTGCTCAATCGATGCTACGAGCCGGATAAACTTCGCCGGTGTAGAACTAAGTATTTTTCTGACGAGTTTCTTTTCTTCAAAGGATGTCCCGAGACTTGCAGTTTTGGAAACGAGGTGGCTTATCTGGGCTGCAAAGTCATCGATCATTTCCCCATCCTTCATTCTTAAAGACTCGAACTCATATTGAAGAGTTTCAATCCGGGCTTCTCTAACCCGATCGACACCAACATACCGAGTTTTCAAAGCGTCCCATATGTCTTTAGCTGTTGTTAACTGGGCTACTTGGAGTACGAGGGCTTCCGGGATTGCTTGAAACAGCAGGTCTCTCGCTCCTTTATCCTTTTAGTTTGACGTGCCCCGTTGCTTGCTTCAATTCTCCGATCAATTCCAGCCACAAATATTAAGGTGCTTGTGTGCTTCACCTATTAGCTATATATATATTGTGTAGGTATGATGGATTGTAATCAAATAGTCTATGTAAACCGAGTCAGGGTTTCCTATTTGTAATGAAGTTTTGAGTTAAGTTTCTTCATAATAAATGTTTTGGGAGTTAGCCAATTACGTGTGTTTTACCGATTCGAGACTTGACACAACTCCAGTGGACTGTGTTATGAAAACTGCAAATATTGACCACTTGTATGATGATTCATATGTTATGGGTGTCGAGTTGCTTACAAGCAGAGTTTCAAGCACTAGAAATAAGTTCATGAGTAGACTAAGGAAACATATTATTCGAGAAGCAGGGAATAATGGAGTTCTGACCATCACAAACTGAGGGCTACCAGATTCTGCCATGATCCAGTACTAGGGGTGTAAACGAGCCAAGCCGGCTCGCGAGCTACTCGAGATTGGCTCGTTAAAAACTCGAATCGAGCCGAGCTTAAACGAGCCCGAGCCCGAGCTCGAGCCTAAAAAAAGCTTGTTTAATGAGCCCGAGCTTTCACTTATCAAGCTCGAGCCGGCTCGCGAGCCTAAACGAGCCTATTATTTATATATTTTTTTAATTAATATATTAAATATATATTTATAAAATAATAATTAGTATATATAAAAGTATGATAAAAATAACTAAATAATATATATTATGTTATATAAAATATTATAGTAAAGTTTATACAAAATAATTATATATAAATTAATTAATAAATAATAAACGAGCCGAGCTTGAGCTTGAGAAACTACCCACGAGCCGAGCCCAAGCTTTAGAAATAGGGCTCGAATCGAGCCGAGCTCGAGCTCACGGAAAGATGTTAACATATGACAGATGTTCAACAATTGTGGACAGTTTAAAGTTTATGAACTCAAAACACAATTGTTGAACATCTGTCATATGAGAAACTGTATGAACTCATGTTAGGATTTTTTAGGCAAGTATTATGCAAGTTGATCGATGTTATTTATCTACAAAACAGAAGATAAGCATCTATTTTATAAGAACTCACATGTTCTATGCAAAGAATGACAACTTAGTTTCTAGATCATCACCGGTCTAATTTGAAAAGGTATGTCTCGTAACTATCGTCATTAATGCTGCCTTGTTTTTCTTCCGTCATCTTTAAAGAAATGATGTAGACATTGTGATACACACAGAACAGAAGAAGATAGTCAAATGATACACACAGAAGAAGATAAGTCAAACTCTCGATGGATCGATTTCATTTAGCAGCTTTTCTTAAGTACAACAACATTAACGGACTAACTGTTAGTTAGTTATTTATTTACAAAAGGACCCTACACAATTAAGATTTACTTTATTGTAGAAAATAGGAAATTGTAAACTTCGAAAACCTGACTTTACATATCAACACAGAAAAAACGCAATTCAACTTGAAATAATAAAACTTCATTATAGCAAATAAGCTCGTGTTACCTTGGTATTAGCGTTGTAGAAGTATCTTTTCTGTCATTTGTGGTGACCAACGACCAATCTGTGCCAGCACACTTCTCCCTGAACATAATATAATAAATAAATTAAGAAAACAGATACCCTCAGTTAAGTAATACCATAATTAAAATGATATAGAACATACAAAGGGTGAAATAATTAGGGCTCTGATTGCACAGCAAGGAGAGAACCCCATATATAGAGGACATGTGAGAAAAATAATGTAATAACTGAAACAAAAAGCCTATCCCCAATTCCTTACAAGATGACAACCTACTTCAATGTGTTTTGTTTCATCGAAACCTGATTTTTGGCTAAGTAGCAATTGATTGAACAACAAAAATAAAGTTCATTGTTAAAAATTTTAATTTTGACATTGGACCGATCTCTGTATCCAAAAGCACACAAGGCATCTTTCCTCTTTGGCTTCACCTTTCCATGTGAAAATATATTAAATTTAACTATAAAGTCTATGACTTTGCCTTTCTACAGTGAATGATGCTGATTTATTATGAATTGTCATTAGTTTTGGTATTAATTGGATGATTATAATTGCTAATCCAATTAGGTTTTTTTAATTATATTTGTGAACTGTTATTAATTTTTAAACTTTCTATGAATACCTTTGGAGTTTGGCTTGAATCTCCCTCCAGTTATATATATTTTTTTATTTTCCCTGTTATTGTGTTTTTTTTGTCTCGGACGTCTATATATCTTACTAAAAGCACTGATATAACCTTACACAAAAACAGCCAGAGCACAGAAGATTTATATCATCCAGTATATTTCTCTCCATAGAAGAAAGAGTAATACTAATTCCACAAAACCATAACCACACTTGTTCTTTTGACAATTAAACACAGCTTAAAGTCAAGAAAAAAAGATAAAGGTGTAACCAAATGAAGTATGCAAAGCACTCACCATGAAACTGCAGTAGGTTGTGCAAAAAACTTAACAGGCTGCCAACAGGAAGTAGAAAACAAAAGTGAGAAAAAGAAAATATTAGTTCATTTGGGGAAGGTACACATAAATCAATAGATCAGCACAATAATGCTAACAAACATCAAGCTGGTTAAAGATTACGCCAACTAACAGAAAAGGGAACTATATAAATTTGAACGCCATATAAGATATTTCTGCGTTCCCTTAATTTCCAATATATATTATATATAAGAGTAAAACTAACAAGGTTTCTTATCAATAACTTTAACCTACATGAGTGAAGTGTTGAACACGTTTAGAGTACAATTACCATGAGCATCACAAACTCTGCAGCAATTTCCTATTTTAATAAGGGCCAACCATAGGAAGATTAGAAGCATAGGTGGCTGCTGAGGAGATGAACTAGGTTGAACAGGAGTAGCTGGAGGTCTTCCTTGGTGCACCTGGAGGTGATTAAAAGGGTGGTCCAGATGCCATCCTAAATGGTCGTGAAGCAAAGTTTGAATTTGATGAATGATGATGCGAACCAGAATGAGGGACAGATGAAGCAGAAGACACACTAGGTCCTGTAGTAATCTGTTACAAATAGATTAACCATGATAAATTATATCGAACCAATACGAGGAAATCACAATCTTTTTATAAATACTAAGTTATCAAAAAGAGGTTTAGCGTACCAAAATTCACAATAAACATTCACAAGGTGAGCCAATTATTCAAGTATAATGAAGGTGTATACCATCCCAAAATTGGCTCATCATCCCTTGCACTTCAACCTAGATGATTTCAAATTCATGTCCCCATAACAGCCCCAAGTTACATTAATTTGCTTTATGTCAGTCAGGTGTGTGCTATAAATGGACGCATACAAACGGTTTATGTATCGTTTCATACTACTAAGAGATTTAGTCGTTGTGTACAAAAAGAATAAGTTATGACATCAAATTAACTGGCCCTTAAATTGCTTTTTATGCCCTTCGCCCTTTTTAGAACTAACATGGTTCGTGAATCCGGTAGGATCCCCGACGATAGCATCTCGTTATAAAGTCTTTGAGCCTCTACAAATCCCTGAGAGCAGTAGCCACTTATAAGAGATGTGTATGCTACAGTGTCTGGTTGTACACCATTTCTAATCATTTCAAAGAAAAGACACCTAGCATCCTGGAGGTTGTTTGATTTACAATAATGGTCAATCAAAACCGTGTAGGAAATAACATCAGGAACCAACTCTTGCATTTTAGTCAAATATCTTGGCAAACCACATTCCTCACTACCGTTTTCGGTACTGAAAAATCTATTCCGTTTTACTTTAGATTCCCCATCAAATAATACTGTATAAGTTATGATATCAGGTTGTATACCATGATGTATCATATCATTGAAAATATCCTTAGCTTCTTTTAAGCAATTCGCCCGAAAATAACCATGTAACATAATCGTGTAGGAAATGACATCGGGTGGTATTCCCCTTGCAATCATCGTATCAAAAACCCAACGGGCCATCATCATATCTCCAGCCCGACAATATGCAGCTTTTAAATTACTATACATAATCTTAGACGGTCCATTTTCTGATTTCAATATTGTTGTAAATAGCTTTAATGCTCCATCGGTTTCACCTTTTTCACAGAGGCCACGAAGAAGTTTAAAGCAACATTTTTTTGCCACTAGAAGCGCAATCTTTCCTTGCTCAGGTAATCTAAGAAAAAGTTCATATGCTTTTTCTACATTGTTTGAATCACAGTACCCATTCATCATAGCAACATAATTATCCAAGCTTTTTCTTTCAAGATTATTAAAAAATGATCCTGCTTCCTTCACCTTTCCACCTTTACATAAACCCTCAATGACAGTGTTATTTGTAGCACTTGTGGGCTCTAAACCTAGTGCTACCATATTATCTAAGAGAATCCTTGTCTCATTAAAAAGCCCGCATTTTGAGAACCCACCAATTAGCACATTGAAAATAATGGTATCAGGTTTCAAACCGTTCTCATTCATCTCATTAAAGATTTTCATAGCATTCTCAAGGTCTTTAAGAAGACAAAATCCGTTGATCAAAGTTGTGTAGTGCTTAACATCAGGGGTCATTTTCTTCAGTTTCATTTCTTCTAGCAACACAACCGCTTCACCCATTTTCCCCAGTTTACATAGAGCGTCAATAGCAATTGTGAAGGAGATTTTATCAAGAACAACCCCTGATTCCATTGCGTTTATGAATTGATATACAGCTTCAGATAACATCCCCACATGACATAAACATTGCATAATCGAGCTCATAATCACACAATTGGGTTTGATACCGCTTGAATTCATTTCATCATGAAGATCCAAGGCCTTTAAAATATTCTTTTTTTTACAGTACCCTTGGATTAACGCCCCGTAACAATAAGCATCAGGGACAATTGCTAACTGTTTCATGTCAAGAAAGACGTTCTCTGCATCTTCTAACTTCAACTCTCTTACAAAACCACGAATGACAGAGGCAAAAGCAAAAATATCAACAGGCGAGCCCGACTCTCTCAACATTTTGAGGACCATAAAAGCCGAGTCTGTGTTGCCATTTGAGCAAAGCCCATCAATATATAAACCATAAGTGAATTCATTAGGCTCGACTCCAGTTTCTTTCATTTCTCTGAAAACGTCTCCAGCTTCTTCCACACGTCCCTTCCTGCATAGCCCTTTAACCACAATCCCATATGTGTACACATTTGGACAAAAACCACTCATCTTTAAACGTTCATAAACAGCTATAGCCGTATCTACTTCACCCTCTTCAACCAACTGGTTCATAAAAAGATTACAAGTAAGCACAGATGGAATACATTGACCTTCTATCTTCAACAACACCTCAAAAGCGTCAGCAAACTGCCGAACACTAACGAAAGCCTTAATCAAAGCATCAACTGCTCTAACAAACAAATTCTGATCATCCACATTAATCTCTTTCAACAACTCTTCCAACAAATCTGAAATTTTAAAACCAAAAGCCCCATTTATATCTTCAATAACCTCTAAAAACAAATACTTTAGCCTCCTAATCATACCCCAGTGACACATAAACCTTATAATAGCCATGTAAGTTGCAACATCATGGGTAAAACCACATTCTTTCAATTGGGTGATTAAATACAACGCCGTCCTGGGTTGTCCTTTTAAGTAGTCTAGGGTTTCAGTAACTGACATTCTATCAAACATATGGTGGGCATGATTAATACTGTTGTTAGTAAGGGGAAATGGGCAGTTTTCTTCTGAACCAGAGTCTGAGACGTCGGAGATAGGTAACTGAGCAAGTGATGATACTGAATTAAACCGGAAAATAAGGTCATATTTGGCCAAATTTCTGCGAGAAACTGACCTGATTAAAGCAAGCCACATGGAGTTAGCATTTGCATTTGATGTCAATAAACATGGGTCAACCACAAAGGTATATTTCCATTGTTATCGAAGCTGAAAGCCGTTGACTTGGATAGTGAGATAAGGGGTGGGGTAGTGACGGCAGGATTGGGGGATGGGGTTTTTACGGCGGAGTGACGGCAAAGGTCGGATGAAGAAGAAAGAGGGGCGGTGCCGAACATTAGGAAATTTTGAAGACTTAAATAAATTATTAAAATTAAAATAAAATTAGTTTTTCTATAAATCACAAATTATTAGGCGTGCAGCCAAAAAAAAATTAGTCAAGCGGGCAAGGGTCGAACACACGCATGCCAAGCAGCGTGTGCGACGAATACACATGTTAAACGTTGAAAATAAAAAGTGAAAAAAAAACTACTTAATCAAAACTGTCACGTAACATGTCCTGATTGACTCACCGTTTAGTATTCACCACACTTTAGAAAAGATGGCAAATTGTTATGTATATAGTAATTTGGAGGCAAAAATTTGGTTTCCTGGCAAAAATTAGGATCGGTTTTGCTTTTGATATATTTGGTTTTGATACATTTGGTTTCCTGGCAAAAATTAGTACTCACCTTTTGCTTTTGATACATTTGGTTTTCTGGCCCCGGAGGCAGTGAAATTTCTGAATATGGTTTAGCGGGTCGTGCACAGTAATATTTCGGCCCCTAAGACTCAAAGTTTTGTTTTTAGTAGGATCGGTTTTGCTATCTAAAAGGGGGTTGCGGTGTAGCTTGTTGCCCGTTTACCAGTCATTTTATTGTAATCATCATTTTTAAACTATAACAAGCAAAAAAATTTGAAGAATTAAATAAGTTGCAAGAACACGAATATCTTTATTAAGTTATTATTTAGAGTGGTTTACTTTTTGAAAGAACAAGATTGCTAGAAGTTGATAGAAAACGACTAGACCAGTTTCTGTTAATAACATCTTGCAAAAAACCTCATGTGTTTGCTACTTGCTAGTAGAGGTGCTCAATAGAACCGGATCCAAATCCGATCCGGCGGATAATCCGGAACCGGACCTGACAGGAACCGGACAAAAAGGAACCGGACCGGATCTTTTTGGAACCGCCGGATCCAGAACCGGTTACGTGGTTTTCAGTGGACCGGACAAAAAAGGTCCGGACAAAAATCGGACAAAAAAAACCGGTTCTAGCCGTTGGGCTGGAAAAAAACGGCTATATGGACTAGCCGCTTTTTTTGTTTTTTGAGGTTTTTGAGACTTGAAACTTAGTATAAATAGGTATTGTGGGTATGGGTTAGTTCACCACAACATTCTAGCTCTCAAAACTCAAAAACGCAAAAAAACGCTCACTTTTACGCAAAAAAAAAACGCTCTCAATCTCTCATGGCTTCCGCAAGCACTCAAAATTCGGTTAGTGGTTCTACTAGCGATGCCACGGTGGTGACAGTACTTCCTTGCTCCCGAAACCAAGAGATATGGGCTTATTCGATTTATGTTAAATGCCGAACGGTTCGCAAAAGGCTCGTTGCAAACGTTGTGGTAAAATTTTGGGTGCTGCGGGAAATAGCACTTTGAGGAAACATATTGGTATTCACGCAAAACACACTCAAGGTGAAGATCAAACTCAAATTGGTAGGGATGGAGGAGTTTGGCAATACAATGTCGAGAGGGTTCGCGAGAGAATAGCACATTTCGTCATTCAAGAAGGCTTGCCTTTTGATCACTTTGATAATCCGCGCTTGACGAGGATGATACAAGAGACGCTTCAACCGAGTTACACAAATGTAAGTCGTTCTACTTTGAGAAGAGATTGTTTAAAAATGTGGAAAAGAGCTAAAAAAGAATTAATTTTAGGTTTTGAAAATTTAAATACCGTCATTAACTTAACAACGGATGTTTGGTCCGCTCCACATGGTTTACCCGAATCGTACATTTGCGTTACCGCACATTGGGTTCAACCCGAGTCGTGGCAAATGATGAAGCGTACGATTGCGTTTGATTATTTTAGATATCCACATACCGGTGAAAACTTATTTTATATTTTAGACTCGGTAATTCAAACTTATAAAATTCAACCCAAAATATTTTCAATATCTTTTGATAACGCTTCAAATAACACAAACGTGGTGGAAAAATTAAAAATAAAATATGAACCGCCTTGTAACGGTGTTTTCTTTCATAGTCGATGTGTTGCACACATCATTAACTTGGTTGTGCAAGACGGTCTAAACGTCCAAGAAATAAGAGAAGTGAAAGAAAATTTTAAAGTGATGTTACGGGAAGTTTTTAGCACAAGCAAAAAAATATATATAAACTATAGAAACTTGTGCCAACAAACGGATTTCATCTTTTTAGGTCCAGATTGGGACGTACCTACTAGATGGAACTTGACATGGAAAATGTTTGAATCGGCCTTAAGGCAAAGAGTTACTTTAAAACATTTCCATGATGAACGTGTCCAAAAGAAACGTTGTTCACAAAAATTTGATAATATAAGTTGGGATATGGTCGAGAAACTAACTAATTTGCTTGAGGATTTTAAAAATGCAACTACATGTTTATCGGGAGTTTATTATCCCACGTCTTCGCTAATACTTCAACAATTATACTTAATATGTAATAAATTAAAAGAGTTTGAATATCACGGCACTATTTTTGAAAAAATGGTAACACCTATGAAAGCTAAATTTAAAAAATATTTTTCGGAAATGCCGGCCGTTGTTACATGTTCGGCCGCCTTAAACCCAACAATTAATGTAACCGGTGTTGAAACATTAATTGGATCAATACCGGACGATTTAAATATGTTCGAGGAAGACCCAAATTTTGAATCAAAGGCAATAAGGGATTTCAATTCGGCTTTTAATAATATGTTTGATTATTATTTACGCAAATATGGTGGAAGTGGTGATCCATCAAACATACGTGAATCAATGGGTTCGTGTTCAAGTTCTAGTAGTTCAAGGAACCCGATGCTAAATTTATTTAACACTTTAAGAAACGAAAATACTAAACGAGCTCGTGGAAGCACACCAAGTAGCGAGCTTGGGAGATATCAAGCAAGCGACTTTATTTCAACTCTAAGATCCGAAGAGTTTGAAAACTTTGATATCTTGAGTTGGTGGCAAGGAAGGGAATCCCAATATCCCGTTCTAGCCGCAATGGCCCGTGACCTACTAACCGTCAAAGCTTCCACGGTAGCTTCGGAATCTGCTTTTTCTCTTAGTGGCAGGGTTTTATCTATTAAAGAACGAGGCTTACACCGGAATCTATGGAGATGTGAATTTGCTTGAAGGACCATTTGGATGCCGCCGAACGTGTACAACATGTTGCAAAACTAGAAGGCGAGCTTGACATTGAACAAGAAATACACGAATTCGAAGTAGAACAAGGGGCGGCGAATCCACTTTCTGACGAAGAACAAGCTTATGATGAAGCCCAACGTATCTCAAGCGAAGAAGATTGAAAACCGATGTTATACGAAGTTTAAGACGAGTAGACGACGAATAACGAGTCATAATAAATAATATATATTTTGTGATTCAATTATGTTTTTTGTACGAACTATTGTTAAATCACTTAAAAAAATATAAAAAATAAATAAAACACGTATTTTATAGTGTATCTTTGTTAATTTTTTAAAAAAAGATTTTTTTTTTTAAATCCGGTGGAACCGGTTTTTTTTGTCCGGTCCGGTTCCAAATATCCGGTCCGGTCCCAATAGGTTCCAACTCTCCACTCCCTTAACCGGATCCGATCCGGAACCGGTTCCAATGTGTCCGGTTGTTGACCAAGTTTGACAGATCCGGTCCGGATCCGAAAAAAATCCGGTTTGTGCACCTCTACTTGCTAGGCATGAACTCCGATTAAAAGCGATGCCATCAAACATATGGAACTATGGAAGAGCATTCAAATACTTGAACCAATTTTAAGTAAATAATTGTGAAACCCACTTTTACACTTGAATATTTTGCTTTAAATGTGATGTATTAGATTGATATTTAACCATCCGTCTTTCTTTCCATCTCCTATCTCCTCTCCCACTACATGTGATTTATCTTTCATGATCTTTGATAGCTTGATAGGAAATGTACGTAACTTTCTTTTTTCTTTCCATTCATGCAACTTTTGGGTCCGGCATTTGTCTATTTAAAAAAGGCGATTACTAGAGTTCAAAAAAAAACAAAAAATATGGCAAACCAAAAGTACAAAATTTTAGTTTAATCATAGCAGCTGCACCTTAACCAAACAATACGATAAAAGAAAACTTTAGCCATAACATAGTATGCAAAGAAAAAGAATATATAAGAGATCATAGCCAACAAGACAAGACAGTTAACTGAACTAGCTGTTTTATACCCTGAAAGGTGTCTCTCTTATACCCCAAATAAAGCTATCGGCGATTATGGTTTCTTTTATACCCTGAAAGGTGTTTCCTAGAATCAACTGAACTAGCTGTTTTACCATCGCCATGTTTTTCCAAATCTTGGTCAACTGTTGACTTTCGCCTTCGTTGTAGGTCCTCAACATGCCGCCTCCACAAAGATTCTCTATCTTTTCTTGGCATTTTGTTGTATCGGGTGTCGTCTTTGAGCAGGTGTCGGGCTGTTGACCATGAAGTAAACACTGTCTTACCATCTTCATATTCTTTTGTAGCCGCGTCTGTGGTTATTACTTCGGCTAACAAAGCTTTGTATTCATTTGCACACCTCTGAAACATGACAACACACAAGGTTAAAAGAAAGACGAAACAAGCACGTTGGGTGTTTAGGCCAAAAAGGGTCATTTTTAGTATGGGTCGGTCTGATACCCAAACATTTTTTTGACTCTTAATTTCTTTATCTTGCAACTGATTAATGTATTAGATTTAATTATAGAAATACACTCCGGGTCACTTTCGACCCGTTTGATCCGTTAGAGGTAAAATAAAACCTGAATTAGCCCTAAAGACATGAACCAAAGAGCAAGAGCCTTTACAAAAAGTCATCAGGGGTGTAAACAGCTTACATCGTGCAATAACTTAATGTGTTCACGGAAAAGCTTTTCGAGATCTGATTGATCTAAATAAGGGTTGGCTGCACGCCCTTGAGGATCCTTCTCTAGTTTAGTCTTTGCGTCTGTCCAAGAAACCTGAACAAAATATGAAAAGATGTAGAGAACTTATGATTTGACAAGTAGAAATTATAATTTGATTAGTTACCTCTGGTTATCTCCTTCTAAATTTTATAGATCCAAAAATATCGATACGAAAATATCCACATTTTCATTAAAATAGTTGAGCAATGGAATGATTAAAAGAACTACTGCAACATTGCGTCTTATTAGACCGGTACATTTGTCATTAGGGCTGCAAACAAGTCAACTTTCTGTCAAGTTCAAACTCGAGCACTAAAAACGAACTTCGCTCAAGTTCTTATATTGCTTTGTATCTTATTGAATATGTAGGTTCATTACATAAACTGAAACTTGAAAATTATGTTACTATTAAATTTTGTTATTGTTTTATGGTTTTGGAGTTGTGGTCAACTTTTGTTTTAACTTTTATATATGTTTGAAATGAGTCCGGTTATCGAGTACAGCTCTTATATGTGTGCAAATTATCGCATGTAAATATTCAAGCTTTTCAAACTGTGTCGAGATTAATCTAAAACCTTCAAGCCTGGCTCGGCTTTCTTGCAGCCCTAATTGTAAAACATACAAGAATTTGACTTAAAATTTAATAAAAGAGTACCTGTGGATCTTTAATTGTCTCTACAAGTAATGCTTGATATGACTCGATAGCTTCCTTTCTAAGAGCTTTTGAACGCACCCTCTCCACTTCTTGTTCTTCTCGCTCTTTTCGCTTACGCAACACCCGCTCTCTTTCCTTCAATTTCTCCTACATTTACTTATAAAGTAAGCATTTATAACAACCTAAACCAACATGTTTTCAAATGCTATGTTTTGTGTATCAAAGGACTTGGTGCTTCTATATTTAAGTATATAATAAGCATTGATGACATCCTTACACACTTGTACCAATTTCTTAACTACATATAAAATGCATACCATTTACGTAGCGTCTTATTACCCTTCATAACATCCTTTCTGAATAGTATATGCCCATGATAATTTTCCATTTATTATTGTAACAAAAAGGAAAGATAACTTGTTTAAGCCAAGGATCTATAAAGCAATGAAAGGGACGATGATTGGGATATTCATGTAAAAGGTAAGGTGTGTATGTTAAAGTTTTGAGAATAAAAGGATTATACCGTCTTAAAAATAGCAATTAGAAACAGTTTAGATGTTAATCACCTTGTGGAAACTCAAAGATGTAGGATGTACTTTTCTGAAATACCTACCTTATGGTTAGTGTTCCATCTTTGTGCATTGGTGTATCATAACGCAAAGTCGCAAATAACGCAAACCAACATGTGCATGTACATTATGAAGCGAGACTAAAACTAAGCTCGTGAAGTGTGCATGGGTCACAAATAATGCAGAAAATTTCATGCAGTTGCATTATGTTATTATCAACTTGATGATTGTATGTTAAAAGCATTTAAAGCCTTGATGATTTAAAGATAAATCATTACATAACCATACAAATAAGATCATAGGTGTTCACTATATTTTCATAACTGGAAAGAAAATGTTTTGATCTTTTTCTGGGGTAAAAAGTTTTGCTTTAATCTTGGTTCTAAGTATCGCTTATATATATATATATATACACTAGATGCATAACTTGCTACGGTGTGGCTGGCAATAACTAAAACCTTTTTAAAAGAAAAACTATGTAACACGTAATTCAATATATTACGGCTAATGTAAGCACGATGTATAAAAAATATAAGGCGTCTAAAAACCACCCCCAAAAAAGGAAAATTTAGGAAAAAGAAAAGGCTTTTTATACCTCCTCATCCCGCTTTGCCTTAGCTGCCCTTTCAGCTTCCACGCCAGACTCCTTTAGCTCAGAAATATATTCATTAAATATATCTTCCCGGTCCTCATGCTTAACCAATTTGTATCGAGGGTCATTCCTAAACATATCCTTAACCTTCAAGATCAAAAGTTAAGAACAAATAAATTCATAAACAATGAACAAAACCAAAATTGATCTAAATATCTACACATTACCAACCTTGGACCAGCGAGAAGTTGGGGAAATGTCCTTATTATCCCTAAGCATCGACTTGAAACTAGAAACAACAGCTGCACGTTTTGCACGAGCCTCTTCTTCAACAGACCTCTTTAGTGGAACAACCCTGGAACCGAATAAAATATCAGAATTGTAGAAAAAGGTTAAAAAGGAACAAAAAAACACATGAATGCCATGAAATATGACATCCTTCATAACATATCCATTGCAAGTTGTAACACATTTTGGTAACAGTTATCTAAAATAAATTTAGTCATGCAAATAAAACTAAGTACAGCTAGCTACCTTTCATTTAGTAAAGCTTCACGTTCTTTTCGGTCCAAGGCCTCAAACCTTAGATCATGACCCCATTTTCTTTTAAATGTTTGATAATCAGTATTGTGGTCGATGTCCTGAAAGATAAATGACATAACGGCAACAGATTATAACTCAAATTATTCGAACTTAATCTGTATTAAAGGTTATGATTATATAAAAGAAACTTTTGAGATTTAAATTAGAGACAGACTTAAATCAAACCTCCTTTGCCTCATCCAGTAATTGTTTGTAACCTTCAATTGCAGCCTTCTGCGCTGCTCGTTTTTCTTTGCGTTCTTCTTCAGCACGTGTTCTAACAAAATGATCAAATATGGCTCTTCGAGTACTATAACTTGGTATTGCCTGCAAGAGGAACATCGTTTCTATGCACTCAGTAATTAAGAACTATAATACACACACATATTTAAGAACCAGATAACTCATAGTCTGATTCATTAAATGTTTTCTTGGAGACAAACAACTGACTTAGACAATACCCTTAATATCTTCTTTTTCATGTTTCAAAAACTTTTAAACAGCATATTGCCAAATTATACTGCAGTCTTTCAAACAGCATATGGCATGAAAAATCAGCTGAAAGCACAATAGAAAATATATTGCAAATACAAAACAGCAACAATAAAATATCATGCTGGTAACTTAACAAGTGAACTGGATAATATTAAACCTTAAAACGCGGATCAAACACAAATTTTGGAAGCTCCTTCTCCCATTTTGAAAATGGGGCCACCCCACGCTCTTTGAGCATTTCCTGGATATTCCACATGTATAAACTTAATATTAAAAAAAGAAATCAGAAAAATGTTGGTTATGCAATAACAATGATCAACATAATAAAAGATACCTTAAATTGGATAGCACGCTCCTCTTTGGTTGGTCCAGTGTCCACATCATCTGAATCTGAAGAGCTGTTTGAATTATTTCCATCACCATTATCATCTTTTACCTTGTCTTTTCCATTCTCACTATGTGGGCCCTTCCCTACTTGATCAGCTGGTATAGACCCATTCAGGTCAGATTCAGTGGTAGCAGGAGCTGTGGAATCTTGCAGTTTCTTTTTTATCAAATCAAGCGCAGATGCTGATACAGGAGATATGGCATCACGGCCACCTGTGGTAATAGCAGGGGCATTCAAGCTCAATGAGCCAGATCCTTTTTCAGTTAAAGCAGTTACATTTTGCACTGATATTGATTGTTCTTTTGACGCATCACTTTCCTGCTTCTTTCTTAACTCGGTCACATCCGCTGGAATTTGCCAGCTGCTCAGCTGACCAAAGCAGATGAAGATTTAGTTTATTGTAGAAAATAGAATATTGTGAATTTTGAAACTGAGTTTACATGTCAATACAAAAACAATGCAACACAACTTGAAATAATAAAACTTGATTATATCAAATAAGCTTGTGTTACCTTGGTTTTAGCATTGTAGTAATATCTTTTCCCGTCATTTGTGGTGACTAACGACCAATCTGTCCCAGCACACTTCTCCCTGAACAGAATAAGATAAATAAAATAAGAGAACTGAAACCTAAAGTTAAGTAATATCGTAACTAAAATGATATAAAAAATATAAAGGATGAAATATTCAGGGTTCTGAGTGCACACAGCAAGAAAAGAACTCCATATATGGAGCACATGTGAGATTGTGAGTAAAATAAAGTAACAATAGAAACAAAATTATAAATAAAAAAAAAGTCTACCCCTAATTCCTTCCTAGATAACAACCTACTTCAATGTGTTTTGTTTCATGAAAACCTGAATTTTGGTCATGTAGCAATAGATTGAAGCATAAAAACAAAGTTCATTGTAAAATTTTAATTTTGATATTGTGCCGAGGCCATTGATCACCATATATCTACCTAAAAGAATTTATATAACCTTACTCAAGAACAGCCTGAAGATCTATGTTATCCATTATATTTCTCTCCATAGAGGAAAGAGTAATTCCACAATACCATAACTATACTTGTTCATTTGAAACTTAAACACAACTAAGAGTAAAGAAAGGGAAAAAAGGTGTAACCAAATGAAGTATGCAGATCACTCACCATGAAATTGGAGTCGGTTGTGCAAACACTTTATCAGGCTGCCAACAGAAAGTAGAAAGCAAAAAAGAGAAAAAGCAAATATTAGTTGGTTTGGGGAATGTACACATAAAACAATAGATCCGTACAATGATGCTAACAAACATCAAGCTGGTTACAAATTATGATACCTAGAAGAAAATAAAACTACATAAATTTGAACGCCAGATTAGAGAAAAACACATCAAATTAAATTATTCCTCCATTCCCTTTACTTCCCTATATAGTAAATATAAGTGTGAAACTAGCAAGGTTTCTTATCAAGAACTTTAACCTACATGAGTGAAGTGTTGAACAGTTTAGAGTACAATTATCAAGGGGATCACAAACTCTGCTGCAATTGGATTATCCTAATAAGGGTATTAAACTAAAATACAGTAGAGAGTTCGGAGGTTTTAGTATTTATCATATTATGCACAGAGCTGTGCTGTCAAAAGCCCTCCAGGCGAGCGCCTAGGCACAAATTTAAAGCCCAGCGCAGCTATAACGCCTGGAGGTGACCAAGGGGCAGATCTGGGCTTTTTTTGCAAAGGCTAGCTCAGGCGAGGGCTTTTTTCAGGGCGCCAAATCAACCAAGGCGTGGGCTTTATTCATTCACACGCAATCCAGTGATTAATTTTGAATTTTTTTTACTATTTTTTAGTCTTTCAATGGCGACTGCTTGGTTTAAAAAAGCGCTAGGAGCTAGGCAAAACGCCTCACTTCGGTGAGGCGCGCTAGGCGCTAGGAAAAACGCCTCGCTTCGGTGAGGCGCTGGAGATACATGAAGCGGCCCAAGGCGAGGCGCCGCTTCATGTATTTTGGGTTTTTTTTCACTGTTTTGTTATGAATTTGAGTTCCAATTGCAGTTCCTCTTTGCTTAAATCAGTTTTATAAGTTTTTTTTGTTATAGCATAATGGTTTCTGGTTCAAGCAAGTTTGCTAACTTGAGATCCACATCAACTGATCCGACTAGAAAATATGAAACTCAAGATCCTAACAATAGGACGAATATTTCTTGCAAGTTTTGCGGGATATTACTCAAAAGAGGAGTTTTTAGACTGAAACATTTAGTGGGAGGTTTTAAGAATGTTACTAAATTTTTTATTATTTTTTTTAGTTTAGCGCCTTGCATACGTGAAGCCCTCACCTCACGCTTGAGGCGTGGAGCCTCGGATTTTGGGACCGAAACGCTTCGCCTCGCCTTGCGCTTTTTTAAACCAAGGGCGACTGGCACTAGAAAATATAGGGACTACCAAATTAATTCCAAATCAACGATATTTTGTATATATATACACACCATTGAAGGTTACATAATAACAAATTGAAGTTTAAAGAAGCAAGAAATGGTATTCAAATTTTGGTGATACTTTTGATTATCTATTAATTTTATCTTTTGGTACTTATTATAATAGTTTTTTTAATATTAGTGGTGTGGTATTAGTTTTCAATGTATAATATATTTTTTTGTTTTCCCCTCTATATGCACCTTTTTTTTATTTCAGGCCCTCGCTTTTTTTGCGCCTAGCGCCTAGGCCCGAGGCAGTGCCTATGCGCCTTGAGTGCACCTATCGCATTTGACAACACAGGCACAAAGAACAATCAAAGCAACAAAATATACCTCTCCCTTAAAACCAACAGGTTTTTGGTATGTAGACTGTCCTGTCACGGCATTATAATAGTATATGGTTCCTGTTTCAGTTCTGTGTGCTGACCAAGCATCCAACAGATCACCAGCAACTGATTCTTCCTTTGCACCAACAGCATTTACATGCTTGCTATTGTCTGCAAAAAATAAATGTAAATAAACACTCAACTCAGGCAATATTATGTTCTGAAAATCACAAATTCACAATACCACACATACAAGTTCCTGGAGGTAATTCATTTGGTATGTTGTCCGAGACTCCAATTGAAGTACCAGGAGGCTGAGCATTGGATGGTGGGACCGATGGCAGTTGCATGCGTTGAGCTGGCAAAGGAAACGGACCAGGAAAAGCAGGTGGATATGGTAAAAGCTGTGGTCTTGACAAGCCGCCAATTGGCGGAGGCTGAAGCCAGACTCCCTGAGGAGGACCAACCATGGGAGGATTAGAAGCATAGGTAGCATAAAATGGCTGCTGAGGAGATGAACTAGGTTGAACAGAAGTAGATGGAGGTCTTCCAGGTGAACCAGATGTTACAGAAACTCTTGGTGCACCTAGAGGTGGTTGGAAAGGAGGTCCAGGTGGCATTCTAAATGGTGGTGAAGCAAAGTTTGAATTTGATGATGTGGTACCTAAAGTTGAATAAGCATGCTGTAAAACAGAATGAGAGATGGGTGAAGCAGATGACACACTAGGTCCTGTAACATTCTGTCACAAACAGATTAATCATTATAAGTTAGTCTCCGGATAAAGCTTCTCAAAAATAAACAAAAAGCTTCCTACAAAACAAACAACTAGATTACACAGCATCATTAAGAATACATTTCTCAAATAGAGGTCATTATGACATTTAAGTACATTCAAATTGGACAAAATATTTGATTAAGAGCATAAAAGCAAAACAATTAGTAACCTTTATCATTACAAATTTGTATCAATTTAAGTTCTAAGTCAGTATGTTTGCATCAGATGTCAAATTGTGTTTATTTTCTAAAGGAAACAGTAACCAATAAGCATCAAATTCTTCTAACAATACACAAGTTGTAGCAACAGCCAACAGACTTGACTGTTATTTCTCACCATGGTCCAAATCTTTTGTTACAGAATTAGTTTGCATGTACACTAATTATGAACTTAACTTCCATACTAATTACAAAATCAATAAAAAAAATCACATAACCTATGACTATGTCAATATCATGTGTAAAAAGATGCAGTCAATCATGCCTGCAGACAACTTCACTTATAAAACTCAAAAAGATGTACATACAAACTGATCCTTCTGCAGTGACTGGTAATTTCCATTATAAGAAAAATTCGCAGCATTTGATGACACTTCACGTGGAACAGCAACAGGCGAAGGTGGTGGCCTGACCTGTGTAGCCATTCTTTGCAAAAATGAACTGGGATTCAGCTGTCCAGGAACAGGAGGTTGTAGGGATGTAGCGGAAACTGAGACATTTTTTGGCACTTCAAACTTTGCTGAGTCAGAGGCCTACAAAGGACAAGAAGAAATCACAAATATGAAAAGCAGCTAACAGAAAACATAACTAACAGTCTCCTTATAGAATTAATTAGCTAATTAAGATCATTAGTCTTCACAGGTTGGAAAAAGCTTGAAGTTTTATTACAGGAACATGAATTAACAAACAGCAGTTTCATAGCCATCCTCACCATTGTAGAATGAAATGAGACAGTATTGCCTTGTGGAATGTTATATGAAAATGAAGAACCAGAATTAGCAGGAACATGAGGTCTAGGAAATGATGAAGAACCTGGTGAACTGATCATAGCCTGCAGTTACAATCAAATAGTTAGTTGGAAATACACACTAGCCTTGCAATAATTTGAAAAAACACGTTAGGTATAGTAGTATTTGACTGAAAATGTAAAACAATGATAGGTTTACAAAGGGATCCACTAACTGTGCTTGATAAGGATTGATGAGGACTCTCAGAATTTATATTATCATTTGGTGGGGTGGAAGCAACATGACCATGTGAGTTAAAACGGTTTGCTGAGTCAGAGTCATGCATTGACTCAGTGCCTACAATGTCTTCGTCCTTTAATGTGGGTGTAGCAACAACTGAATCAGGTGCAGCATTTGGGGTCAAAGGCGGAGAAGATTTCCCTTCAACGGATGGGTCAGAGCCAGGCCCTTGAGATATTGATTCCATTATCTTATCTGCAAAATGATATCCAGAGAAGAAAGAATATTGGAACTCATGAAATACTGATTTTAAAAAACAACTATAACTACTGTCTCCATTTTTAAATGCAACACTCAACCAAACTTTTATGGCATGAGCATTTTTATATAAGATGTGAAAACAAAACTGGCCTTATCCAAGTCTTCTCAATTCACTATAGTATCCCAACTTAAACCAACTCCATCCCACTATCATCCGAGATTTCTAAAAGTAAAGGAATCGGGCTCAATGCACCAGTCATTCTTTGCTAGTTATTATTTCAAAATACAAAAATATATACTATGACTGTGAGTAATAACTGTCATTTGGAATGTATATTATTAGCAATGTTGTCACGATAGGTTGGTGATCCCTGGGGGTAGCAAACCACCAGGATGCCAATGTGACAATTGACAACATGTATGACATCCGCCCATCCTAACTTCAACAGGCAATATACAATTTCCGTATCTATTTCATCTACCTTAATCTCACAAAACTCATAGACTGTGTATGTTAGGTATACGCAGCGGAACACAATCACACACACACTAAAAAGCAATAAAGAGAACACGAGAATTATAGTGGTTCGGTCGGTAGACCTACCTCCACTTTGCAACTAGGGATCTTATTATATTTCAGTGCACACCTTTTACAATTACATAGACACGACTTAAATAGAGAACAATTAGGTTAAATGACTTAGGGAACAAGAAACCCAAATAGTAGGCCCGCTTAGAAACTAAGCCGGCCCTACTAGCCAACTTAACCCTAATAGGCCTAAAGGCCTTCGAACCCAACAATCTCCCACTCGAAGGCCTTGCGATAGACACCAAGTGCGCCAACGAGTACACAACAGTCCATGTCTTCAGTAAACAGTAATCGGTAACAGGAACAGAAGTCTTCAGGTACAACTCTCAATGAACAAACGAACTTCAATCCACACATCCCATTTTCACCTAGTTGCAGTCGGCCCAAACACATCAGTAACCTGATGGGCCGGTTGAAGCCCCAGATGGCTTCAACCCAGTCTCAAAAGACTCCGTCTTTACATCCTCAATCCCAACTGATTCCCATAGACTCGAATTATCAGATACAGGAATCCTCAGAGGAACACTCCCCACTAGCAGAATCATAACAGGAGAGATTTCATTCGGAACTTTAGTCTTCCGAACCCAACGTCGATTTTCAGACTGTGTCGGAACTCCCCTCGTGCTCCCACTGTCACCAAAATCCCGTACACGTTCAGACCTCCGAATACGCTCAACCGAATTTCCTGAAGTCCCAGAGTCCCTTTCTGCAAACTTGACTCGTTTAACTGTCGAATCGGCGAGCCCGACTTTCGTGTTCGTCTTAATAGGGGTGGTCACTTCCCCAGACGGAACAGGTACCATGTATAGCGACCCCTTCTTGAATCCCCTAGCTATCACGAGATTATTCTTCAGAACCTTCCACTTACCACCGCCAAACTTCACGTCTAAACCCTGTTCATCCAATTGCCCAACGGAGATCAACTTCGTTTCAAGCTTTGGAATAATTCTGACGTCATTCAAGGTCCAAGTAGTACCCAAAGCAGTAATCAGATCCAAATCTCCCAAGCCATTCACCTCAAGAACATCACCATTTCCCAGCCTAACCTTCCCAAAATCGCCTACTTTAACATTCCGCATGCCATCATTGCTATGGGTAGCATGGAATGATGCACCGGAATCCATGACCCAAGATTCCACCCTGCTTTCAACACACAGTATCAACGCATCATCGTCCGATACATTTCCAGCAGTGTTCAATCCACTAGAATTCTTCTTCGGACATTGACTCCTGAAATGTCCCTTCTCATTACAATCCCAACAACGCACACTAGGACGAGCCCTAGACGAGCTCCTGCTCTGATCCTTGCTGCTCCCACTATTCCTACTATTATCCCTTCCCCTGCCAACATGTAACATCTCAGAAGAAGAGCCTGCAGTATTCCTACGGCGAACATCTTCACCCAATACCAAGTCACGCATCTTTTCAAATGTTAAACCATCAGGCCCTACAGAGTTGGTGACAGCTGTCACTGTTCCGGACCAACTGTCAGGCAGTGAAGATAGCAAAATTACAGCCTTGGTCTCATTATCAAACTTCGTTCCAGCAGATGATATTCTAGCCAACAGTGAGTTCAGATTGTTAATGTGCTCGGTCACTGAACTTCCCTCTTTCATTCTCATTGTGAACAGTTCTCTCATCAGGAACACTTTGTTGGATGCAGACGGCTTCTCATACATGTTCGAGAGAGCCAACATCATACCACGAGCCGTGGTTTCAGACATGATGTTAAAAGCAACGCTCCTCGATAACGCCAGTATGATAGCCCCTCTAGCCTTTTTGTCCTTGGCATTCCACAAAGTTTCCTCAGCTTTTTCCATCTTCTCAGGTTTCTCTTCAAGTACCACATCTAAATCCTTTTGCCCTAGTAATGCCTCTATTTGCATTTTCCACCAACTAAAGTCAGACCCGTTGAACTTTTCAATCACCAATTTCCCGTCTTCGCCCATAGTGTCAAACGAAAAATTAAAAGATCAAAGTAACCAAGTTCTAAAGTTGATAAAAAAAAAACTGTCAATCGATTAAAAAAAAATCGATAGAATAGATCAGCAGTAGCAATCGATCAGCAGCAGCAGTCGATCAGCAACAGAAATCGGCGGCTGCGATTCTAGGGATGTACCCTAATCGCGGCGGTGACGGCGGCCCAAAGGGTGGGAACCCTAATCGGCGGCGACGGTGGCTTGGCAGAGAAAACGACTCAGGGTTACCAGAAACCCTAATCGCGAACGTGATGTATGATTAAATCTCTGATACACGATCTTTAAATAACCTCCAAAAAAACAGAAAACTGCAGGTAGGAAGATCGAACAGAAAACTGAGAGCCTAAGCTCTGATACCACTTGTTAGGTATACGCAGCGGAACACAATCACACACACACTAAAAAGCAATAAAGAGAACACGAGAATTATAGTGGTTCGGTCGGTAGACCTACCTCCACTTTGCAACTAGGGATCTTATTATATTTCAGTGCACACCTTTTACAATTACATAGACACGACTTAAATAGAGAACAATTAGGTTAAATGACTTAGGGAACAAGAAACCCAAATAGTAGGCCCGCTTAGAAACTAAGCCGGCCCTACTAGCCAACTTAACCCTAATAGGCCTAAAGGCCTTCGAACCCAACAGTGTATACAACCGAATACAACAATTTCAACATTCAACCTTAAAACATAAAGCATTTGATACTAATAACTATTAAAACCATTAGCAGTACAACAGCCGCATCAAATATTTATATACACTTACAGAACAGCAAGTGTGCAGCTTTAATTTATCCACATAAACATGGTGTAGACTGTCGAGTAAAGAATCAGTAACTTCCCATATAAATTTACCAGCACCAGTTACTAATACCAGATATTTAAACTACTAGTAAATCATTCACATGTACAACTTAATACTGGTATTTTTAATCAGAAACAGTATAGAGCAATCTCACTCATAACCTGTAAGAAATGATTTCAGATAACCTAAACAGAGAGCACACAAAATTCGGAAGATAATCAAGCTAGTTACAATTCAAACACATATATTCATTCTCGTATGATCAGAGTATCAGAAATTTTTGTAAGTAGGATTTTTTCGTAAGATCCTTAACAAGTAATATCTGGTCTCTTAGGAATTAAAACTGCAATACGATTAAAACTCGTTGCATTCTAGATAGCGTAGAAAATTATACCGGTAAATTTGCAAACCAACCTGTGTTGTGGACGAGAGCCCACGCCAACAGACGTTAGAAATAAAATGACGATGTGGCAGACCAGAGCGGTGAATAGAGACGATGAAGCAAACGATGGAGCACACCGGCGACGGAGCAGACGCACGGTGACGGCCGAGAGGGTTTTCGGTGTTCTATCTTTGCTCACTCTTGTCGATTCATCTAGGGCTTTCTTTTGTTTTTACCACTGTTCAATTCATAAACCCGTATTCGCTTTATTCGGTGTGAATCGCTTATGGATCCGGTGCGGATTATTTCACCCATATTCCCATACAATGTCATTTTCAAACGATACATGTAAAATCAATCATCAATCAATTTAAATCAAAACGTAGCTGTAACCGTTAAAAAAAATGTGGCTTGAGTCGTCAAAAATCATAAAAGCGAAGATTGATACGGGTTTCGACAATACCAATACTGATAATGATGATGTTCGGTCATAATAGGTTTCGCTCGTCACGGTACCACAACAGTAATGGCACTCGTTAAATGCAAAAATAGAAGAAAGACTTGATTTTGAATACAACTCCGTTTTCAAAAAAAATTATATCGGAACGTTGACAAAAAAAAAACTAAAAACAGTTGAGCACTTCGTATTTAAAAAAAATCAACAAACGAAAGTTATTAAAAGGAACGAAATTAATAGAAAAGAAAAGGGGGTAAAAGTATATATTATATATAGTATAAGGGTAAAAATTGAAAATTTAAAAAACAAAACAAAAAAAATTGTATTGAAATGAGTACAAAGTTGCGTGCATTCTTTGAAAATCAGAAACTTGTGTCTCCAAAACATAAATAAACAAAAAGTAATTATTCCCCCCCGATGGGAATTAATAGGTTAATAATAGTGCATTAAAACTTTGTAAATAATTTAGTGATTTCTTAAAATGTGAAACTTTAAAGTAAATTATTGTTATTGGTTTTGGTTGTTGGCATAGTTGATCCTCGTGGTCCCAAGCACTATAACACGTTACATGCAATCATCGTATGTAAAGAATCATCGACAATGTTATGTTAAACGTATCACCCTGTAAGAGTGTAGTTTGATTTGGAAAGAAATAAAAACTAAGATCACGATTCGTCGAACCCTTCAAAATCCTGAAACGTATCGGACTAGTTGCATGTCAACTCGAATTATCGGAGGAAATGAATGGGATATGCTATGTGTTTCATGTATCAAATTTTCACAAGTGTTTTGTAGATGAATCTCTGATAATGCCTCTGCGAAATGTAGAAGTTAGCGAAAAATTGAAATTCATCAAACAACCACTACAAATTGAGGGTCGTCATATCAAAAAACTGAAAAAGGAAAATACTGGTGTTGGTTAAAGTGAAATGGAACTCTAGACGTGGACCTGTTACACGTGGACCTGTTACACGTGGAAACTGGAGTCTGAGATGAAAAAGAAATACCCTCATCAGTTCCAATAAAATATCGAGGACGAGATTTGAAAAAAAGTGGGAGGATGTAACACCAGGTCAAATTCCAGGGTCCTCATTTGTCAATTCTAAAACCTCAAGGGCTAAAATTGTTAACTCTCAAAGTTTGAGGGTTGAAATTGAAAATTGTGAATTATAGACAAGTAGCAAACCGCTACCGGATCCCTTAAAGGTCCGCTACGTAGGGGCAAAGGAAACCCTGAGGGGAATGACACATGGAGGGTGACTAGCGGGGAGGATTCTGACGCATGGCACCATAGCGGACCGCCACCCAGAACCTTAGCGATCTGCTAGGCACAATTTCTTAGCGCGCCACGTAGCCCTAATGACTTATCAGAACTTGGGCGGTAGAGAAACGCTGCCCTGAGCTTAACAGTTTGCTACGGGTCTGGTATGCACGTTATAAATAGATGAGTCTGGCCATCTCGTTTGAACACACAAATTCACCACCACTATCCCATAATTGTGGAGAACATCCCATTTCCTTGATTCTTGTGCTAAACTTCCAACAATACCCGACTTTCATTTATTTCCCGCATTCTAGACAAATCACTCTTCCGATTAAGCAAAGACGATATGAACTAAGAAGATTGTGTTAGGACCGTTCCCCTAAGTTTTAGACTCTTACCAACCTACTATCAGGTTATTACTTTTGTCCACTTTCCAGACTTTGGAAATTTTTACGTTTATGAAAATGGCAAAACAATTGTTAAATATTTGAATGGGTGAAAAGCTTGTTGTTGGTTAGCCTTTGGACAATAGGTACACGTAAAACTTGATAAAGGAATACACATCTTATGGCTAAAATTCCCATAAGGAGGTTGGCACCGAATTTGTAATGGCATGTAAGAAGGGAGGTTACTAGTTACTACATGAAACCACGCAGTAAGTAAGACCAGTAATGTCAGCAGTCTCATTACATAGGGAGATGTAGTGTATACAATGGTTGTACAATCAGATTAATCTAGAAATTGGTTAATTATGCCGAAGGTGTAGTGTTGTCCACAGAATATCATGATTAAAAGTTTTAATATTGTTAATGCCGGAATATTTTCCGGTCCTGATTGTTGTAGAATTTTGAATTAACCGAGGATGATCTGAGAGTCGTATAGAATACTTTCAGATCAAAAACACTTTGGTGGTTCCCCAAATTCTTTGATCGGATAAAACTCAGAGTATTGAAACAAGAATCAAGTATGAATTCTTGAGAGATTTTTTACGAACCATAGAGCAAATACGTATGACCAAAATCCAGGGGTAAAACCAGATAACTGCCTTTGGCAGCTCGATCCCAGCCAGGGGCTCTGCCCCTTAGATCCCGCTTCTAGGGGCGCTGCCCCCGGACCCCCGTTACTTAGGGGCTTCGCCCCTAAGTATTAATTAGGTAATCAAATAAATTCAAACAAGTGTGCACTCCGCACCTCTTAACTTGTTTACTATTTAATATGATTAAGTTGGTCAACTAGTTAATTTAATTACACTAAAATAGCCAACAATCCTCTCCCATTTTAGTGCAATCCATGATTAACTAAAATAATTCTCAACAAGTAACAAACTAATGCATAAATGAAATATCGTGACGATTGAATTTCATATTAGTATATTACACATTCCAAATATTCGAATATTGGGGTGTCACTACGGATTGAACTCTTTCTATTCATAATGAATACATGAAGACAATATACACAAAAGTTTACACACTTATATATTCTTGCTTGACACTATTTTTACTAGCATGTGTCCCATCCTTCAATAAGCACATCAAAGCCAAGTCCTAGCTTCTTGAAGCGGCTAAACTTCATGCTTATATAGGTAGTTCTTCTACTCTTGCACCTGCATATGCAATTTTTTCAAAAGAACTATTAAGAAGTTAACCTTCAACCTCCTTAACTTGCAGGTCTGAACACATACCTTGGGATGATGTTTTAACATGTTCCAATTTCTAGATGTTAATCCTTCCACATTGAATTCAGCACCTAACGTCATATTAGATTGGAATTGGGTATCTCAACATGAGAAATTTTAGGTGGACTTTAATCCCATCCCTACAGCCGACTTGTGCCCAAGTTCTTTACTTAACCCTTTGGTTAAATGATCGGGTAGATTCTGTTGAGTTCTGACAAACTCAACTGATATCACTCCATGCATGATGAGCTCACGAATCATGCTGTGTCTAACACCTAAGTGTCTAGACTTTCCATTATACACTTGGCTATAAGCCTTAGCTAAATTAGCAGCACTATCACATATGATAGAGATATGTGATATCGGTTTAGGCCACAATGGAATTTCATAAATCAAATTCCTTAGCCATTCAGCTTCTTTACCAGCTGCAACTAATGCAACAAACTCATACTCCATTGTCGAATTTGTAATGCAAGTCTGCTTCTTAGATGTCCATGATATAACACCTCCTCCAAGTAGGAATGTCCATCCATTTGTCGAAGAATGGTCTTCCATATTAGTAATCCAGCTTGTATCAGAATATCCCTCTAAAACTGAAGGAAATCCATAGTACATCAAACCATAGCTCATGGTTCCTTTCAAGTACCTGAACACTCGATTAATAGCTTGCCAATGATTCGATCCATGATTGCTTGTATATCGACTAAGCTTTCCAACAACATAAGTTATATCTGGTCTAGTACTGATCATAGCATACATGAGAGATCCTATAGCTTTTGAATATTCAAGTGGACACACTGCAACACCTTTATTAGGCAAGAGTTTAACATTCGGATCCATATGAGTCCCAACAGAAGAACAATCTTGAAAATTAAATTTCTTCAAAATCTTCTCAACATAATGAGATTGAGAGATTGAAATACCATTGTTCTCCCGTTTAATCCTTATACCAAGGATCACTTCAGCCTCCCCCATGTCTTTCATGTCAAAACAGGATGACAAAAATTTCTTGGTTTTATCAACTTGATCTTGGTTTATACCAACGATCAACATGTCATCTACATATAAGCAAATTATGACAGCTTTACCAGAAGCATCAAATTTACTATATACACATTTGTCTGCTTGGTTTAAGATAAAACCATTAGACAATATAACATCATCAAAAATTTTATACCACTGTTTAGGTGCTTGCTTTAAACCATATAGTGACTTAACGAGTTTACACACCTTATGTTCATTTCTAGTCATAACAAAACCTTCAAGTTGTTTCATATATATCTCCTCATCCAAATCTCACCATTTAAGAATGTAGTTTTAACATCCATTTGGTGTATTACAAGATTATGAATTGTTGTTAAAGCAACCAACAATCTTATTGTAGATATTATTGCTACAGGAGCATATGTATCAAAGTAGTCTATTCCTTCCTTTTGTCTAAAGCCTTGGATAACCAATCTGGCCTTAAACTTATCAATAGAACCATCTACTTTCATCTTCTTCTTGAAGATCCATTTACAACCCAAGTGCTTACAACCAGGAGGTAGATCAGATAATTTTCATGTATTATTATTCATAATAGAGTCCATATCATCATTAACAGCTTCTTTCCAGAAAGCAACATCTCGAGATGCCATAGCCTTATTAAATGTTCTAGGATCTTCCTCAGTATTGAAACAATATTGATATTGAGTTTGAATCTCATTTCTAGATCATTCAACTAAATATAGTTGAAAATCATAACCAAAGTTCTTAGCTTTTATGGCTCTATTACCTCTTCTTGGTTCTGCTGAAGTGGAAGGAATATTATCTTCATGGTTACTCAATTGAGAGTTACTTGAACTCGCAACCATGTCCTTTGGTCTAGGCATAGATGAGAATATGTCTTCATCCCAAACTGCATCTCTTGACTCTATAACAGTATTTACTGACACGTAGTCATTAGGTTCTATGACATAGAACATGTATGCCTTGGAATGCTCATCATATCCAATAAAGATGCATTCTATTCCTCTTACACCCAAATTCTTTCTTTTGGGTTCAGGAAGTCTTACTACTGCTCTACAGCCCCAAACTTTCAAATAATGAAATTTGGGAGGCTTACCATACCAAAGTTCATAAGGTGTTATCTTATTGTTTTTATTAGGAATCCTATTCAACAAATAGCAGGCTGTCAACATAGCCTCACCCCAAAACCCTCCACTTAGCCCAGGATAGGATAAGTTGGAGTTAACCATTTCTTTTAACATCCTATTCTTCCTCTCATATACACCAATTTGTTGTGGTGGAGCCGTGGTTTGATGTATAATCCCCACCGATTGGAAATAACATGGATCATAATATTCACCTCCCCTATCGGTGCGTAAAACTTTAATTATATCATTTCTTTGCAACTCTACTTCTGTTTTATATATTTTAAACGTATCTAAGGCTTCATCTTTACTATGCAAAAGATATACATAACAAAACCTAGATGCATCATCTATGAAAGTGACGATATACTTTTTATTACCTATAGATGGAGTTGCATGAAAATCACATAAGTCACTATGAATGAATTCTAGTAGCTTTGAATCCCTAGTAATAGCATCTTTAAATGGTTTTATAGTAATATTAGTTAGCATGCAAGTTTTACACTTTTCATTGTTCAATTCAAAAGTCGGTATCAAACTCATCTTTTACATATCCTTTAATCTTTTATAATGAACATGTCCTAATATAGCATGCCATCTTTCAGATTCTTTTAATATATTACTATAGCTAGTTGAAGTCATGCAAACAGATTCATAGTTAACAAAAGAAACATCCACATTCAACTTAAACATACCATTACATAGATAACCAAAACCAACAAAAGTACCATGTCGTGACAAGATATACTTGTCACTTTCAAAAACCTATTTGTAACCACAATTATTTAAAACAACACCAGACAAGAGATTCTTTCGAATCCGGGAACAAACAAAACATTGTCTAAACATAAAGGTTTTCCAAAAGTAAACACTAGCTTTACTTTGCCTATTCCTTTATCGGTTCAGTTGCAACATTTCCCATCTTTAACATAGATCCGTCTTCAATTGGTTTAAAGTCTTTAAACCATCGAAGATCTTTGCATACATGACTCGTTGCACCTGAATCAACCCACCAAGCAATATCATCATCCTGCACATAAAATGCTTCATAAATTAGTGACACATAATTCTGAACCGAATTAAAATTTTGTACTAAATTCTTACCTTCTTGCTTACCGGGGTCCTTAGAACCACTTGGACCAGCTTCACCCTTGTTCTTAGGGCCATTCTTGTTAAACTTCCCAACCCGACAGTCCCTCTTTAAGTGACCCCGTTTTCCACACTTCCAACAAGTCAGATTTGCCTTCTTGTTTGGACCTGTGTTGTTGTTACCTTGAAACTTTCGTTTCTCTTTAAACTTGTTGTTACCCTTGGATGATCCACCTTCTTCAACCATGTTAACAGAAGATTGTACAACAGGTTTCTTGTCATCATTGACCCACACTTTTTCCTGTGCCCTCAAAGACTCTTCAACCCGAAAGTGACTTACAAGTTCAACCAAAGTCAATTCTCTTTTATGATGTTTCAGACTATATTTACAATCCTTCCAGGAAGGAGGCAATTTATCAATGATGCTTGAAACCGAAATTAACTCATCCATTTTCATGTCATGTTGGGCAAACTGCCCAGTATCCTTAACAACTCGTTATATTGTTTCATGACAGGCCTCGAATCAATCATTTTATAATTGTTAAAACTACTCACAAGAAACTTCTTGCTATAAGAATCTTCCGCCATATATTTGGCTTCCAGAGTATCCCACAATCCTTTTGCGGTTTCCAGGTTTTGATAAACATCGAATAACGAATCAGACATACCGTTCAATATGTGACCAATGCAAATGTAATTGTTGTTCTCCCATTTTGAACGTTTCCTTATCTGTTCCAGATTTCCGACTTACAAGTTCAACTAAAGTCAATTCTCCTTTTCTGATGTTTCAGACTGTATTTAAAATCCTTATAGGAAGGAGGCAATTTATCAATGATGCTTGAAACCGAAATTAACTCATCCATCTTCATGTCATGTTGGGCAAACTGCCCCAATATCCTTAACAACTCGTTATATTGTTCCATGACAGGCCTCGAATCAATCATTTTATAATTGTTAAAATTACTCACAAGAAACTTCTTGCTAGAAGAATCTTCCGCCATATATTTGGCTTCCAGAGTATCCCACAATCCTTTTGCGGTTTCCATGTTTTGATAAACATCGAATAACGAATCAGACATATCGTTCAATATGTGACCAATACATATGTAACTGTCGTTCTCCCATTTTGAACGTTTCCTTATCTGTTCCAGATTTCCGTCTTCCAGTATCTTCGGTATGGGGGTGCTCAACACGTACACCACTTTCAGGGTAGTCAAGAGAAAATGCATCTTCTTCTGCCAATGACGGAAGTCCTGACCTTCAAACTTCTCCAATTTGTCGAACTTACTCGTCATATCCTTCACAGATTGTCCATGCGTCATCTTCGCAGAATTGTTTTTGATCTTTGTTGTAGAATTTCGAATTAGCCGAGGATGATCTGAGAGTCGTATAGAATACTTTCAGATCAATAACAATTTGGTGGTTCCCCAAATTCTTTGATCGGATAAAACTCAGAGTATTGAGACAAGAATTAAGTATGAATTCTTGAGAGAATTTTTATGAACCAGAGAGCAAATATGTATGACCAAAATCCAGGGATAAAACCAGATAACTGCCTTTGGCAGCTCGATCCCAGCCAGGGGCTCTGCCCCTTGGACCCCGCTTCCAGGGGCGCTGCCCCCGGAGCCCCTAAGTATTAATTAAGTAATCAAATAAATTCAAACAAATGTGCACTCCGCACCTCCTAACTTGTTTAATATTTAATATGATTAAGTTGGTCAACTAGTTAATCCAATTACACTAAAATAACCAACAATGATAAAGGTGATCACCAACGTTTGCACTGACGGTTTTTTTTTCAAAATGTTTTTAGGTGATTGTTAAGGCTAATCCCAAGGGATAGCCATGTGTACAAGTGTAAAAACACTTTTGACAGGATTACGTGCCAAATAGATGTGATTCCTTAGGCACAAGAGGTAGCCCTACATAAAATAAATCAAGAGGATGTTTCTTAGGATGATGATTTCATATAGACGAAATACTCCCATGGTATTCAAGGATAGGTGCCAAAATCATGAAATGTCTTGGCATGTATAAATACCTTGCGGCTCAAAATACATGTTGTGATGCAGGCAGACTATGTAGTGGTTTTAAACCATGTTTTGTACACATACGGGTATTAAATCGCGGAAAATATATAAAGATTATTTTATCCCAAAGAAATTGGAAATGTTCAAACATAACCCTCAGATTGAACATTTTTACACGACCGATCCAAAAGTTACGTTGCAACTCACTCCAATTTTAAATAAATTTGGAGGTGCCAATCTGGTCGCACGCCCAAGGTGTCCTGAAACCGGGGTGTGACACTGAATTTCCGCTGCTATAAAGTATTTTAAATTTAAAAACTGTTTTGTGAATGCGTAAATCCAACAAGTAAGGTGACCCGGGATCGGAGCCTTACAAATTCCAAGAGGACGGGAATGAAGTTTTGTGTTTTGGATGTGTAGAATGGACTGAGGTCGAATTCCAATTTATACGCCTCAACCAGAGTCGTGACGGATTGTTACGAGGGGTGACAGTCCGTCACCGTCTCACCGTAACGGACCATTATGGTTTGGTGACAATCTGTCACCGAATCAGGGTTGTGAGTCAGCATGCCACATGTCAACTGCTGGTTGCATCTGGCCAAATTGCAGCGTGACTGACCGTTACGAGGCCGTGACGGTCTGTTACAGGGTTACACACGTCAGATCACCATCATGAGTCACAAGGACACGTGTCAACACCGAATGATTCCTTCGTGGGTCCGTAACGGACCGTTTCAAACGTCCTATTTGTATACAAAAGAAATGATTTTTGACTATTGGGATTTGATCTAATTACACTTTCAAATTATCCCTTCTGGGTTATTCCTTTCTCAATTTGGGACCAAATCTTCACGTGTATTACATTTAGGGTGTAACGTATGAAACTGCTTATACCATTCTCTTATAGTTTTATACTTTATTTGTAAAACTGTGTTCTATACGCAACACAATACTCGTGGGTAAATATTAGTTATCACCCCCAAGAAGCATGTTTGTTCTATCCCATTAAATTAGAAAAGCCATCTAGTACAAGTTTATTATACGGTTAGTAAAACGTTCCACTTAAAATCGGTTTTGTATTATATTTTGTTAATAGTGTAAAATAAGGATAACATTGATTAAATATGATATTTTGTTACATTATATTTTGTTACAATGTAACATAACTTTAAGATTGATTTCATTTAGTTTGATACATGACCCAAAAAGCAAACCAGATATATAGAGATATTTTAATATGAAATTAAACGAAGTACATCAAATCATGTCTTCCTTATCGACGGTTTACACTTATTAGATCAATAGTATATTGAATAACTTTACCCACAATACTGATTTTGAAGCACACAATTTGGACATAACATAATTAGAAAGGGATCTAATAAATTTTTAACCTTTTACCACAAATTTTTTATTTTATGCTATAGCAATCTTCAATGTTTTACCAACCCTCGTTTTGATTTCACCGCACTGTTCATCTGACTGATTTCAGAAAAAAAAACCTAACGCAATTTAACCCCTTTGATTGCACAATCACCGTCGTCGTCATCCCCATCATATATATTTTATTAATTACTGGTTAAATAATATGACATTCCCGCGATCTGACCCGATTTCTCCAGAAGGCAAAGGAATCCAATACTCGGATTTCCCAGATTTAGCCAGGTTTCTTCATCCTTTCCGGACAGGATTAGACAGCTCCATGACTGCCTTCATCAAGCTCGATGATTCTCCGATGTTCCAAAAGCAGGTGCCGCTTGTTCTTTCCTTTTTTATTTTTATTGTAATGCAACTTGAAGTTCTGGCTTTTGCTTCAATCGTAATCTACCTGCACGCAATTTTATTTATTCAGTTAGGTTTCTAGTTTTACACAGGGTAGCAACCTAGGGCAATTGTTAATCGAGTTGAATTTGGTCATTAATACTAGTGAATTGGGGAAACCTAGATTGGAATTTTGTTGAAGATTAGTTCGTGTTGATATAGATACTCTTGATTGAAGAAATAATCATGAAATTTGTCATAATATCATACATCATCAAGTCTTCCAAATCTGAAGTGATCTGAAATGCTTCAGAGTGTTGTAAAAACTTATAGGTGTTTGAAATTTCTTCTTGTCTTAATGATGATATGAGCTTATGTTATACTTATTCATTAAAATGCACCTTAAACAAGTCACACATTCAACAAAGTATTCGTTTTAGTGATAGAATGGATTCATGTAATTAGGCATTCTCTGTGGAGGTAAGTTTTTAATCGTAGATGAATAAAATTTACATACACTGCTGTTGTCTTTAATAGTGCTATTTTTGGACAGGTGCGTTATCTTGAACAGACAACAGATGAGCTAAAAATGCGTTGTCAGAAACTACACAAAGGGAGCAAAAAATATATGTAAGTTATGAGCCAGTTATTGATTTGAATTATCAATAAAGTTTAGGGTTGAATGTACAATATGAACTTGTAGATCTATGAGTAAATGTTTGTATTATTCACCACAGGGACGGTCTTGGAGAAGCATGCAATATAGATCTTGTATTTGCTGATGCGTTAGAGGCATTTGGTGGTGGCCAAGATGACCCTGTCAGTGTATCTATTGGAGGTTAGTTAATGGTAACCCACCATGATTTAAGTGGTTATTTAACTAAGTGAATAGTTGTTAAATTACATTAAACACAACAAAACTGATTATCTAAGTGCAAAATGCCCCTTCTTTAAGTCTATTTTGATGGACTTCTACTGCCATCTCACAAAACGTTACTATTATTTGTTATTTTTTTATATTTAATCAGATGTTACCAAGTATTCAAAACTTTGGTTATCTTATCGTTTCAACTTCCAACAACAAAAACTTATGCAGACACTATCTTCAACAACCTGTTTATTTACAACTGATGTGATTCTGATTATCCAATATCACATAATCACTTTCCAAGTGCACTATTATGCTTAATAAGACTGTTACCACTTGAGCTAACAAATTTACATGAGAAGTTACTCCATTTTGGTTGTATATGTGAAGGTCCAATAATGTCGAAGTTTGTTACTGCTTTTCGTGAGATTGAAACGTTTAAGGAGCTTCTTCGTTCTCAAGTAAGTGAATGAATTGCTTCAAATTTAATGATCATTTATGGTGAAAACACAAAATTAAAAGGTCAATGATTATGTTCTCGTGTAATCCAACTCATGCAAATTCTTACGTTAAGCTTGGGTAATTATTAAATGTATAACACCACGTAGTCATACCTGAGTGTTATTCTACATCCTCTGTTACAACCTTTTTTCCCATTGATTATTTAATTTTCTATCTATAAACGTTGTGACCATGCTCATAATAAAAGAGCGTTAAGGACCAACTCTAGACTCATGAGTTTAAGAAGCAACCTCATATTTTATTTGTAGGTTGAACATTTGCTTGTCGATCGTTTGACTCTGTTTTTGTCCGAGGATCTTCAAGCCACAAAGGTGATCTTCTTAACCAATTTTATTTTTATTGCCTTCTATTACATGCTATAAATATTAAAGGCTAATATGCTTCCTTATTATTGTAATCGGTAGTTCAGTTTTCTTACTTAATTCATTGTTGCATCTTTTTGTTAATTTCCATCGAATGTCTGGTACAAGGTACTTTTTGGTATTCAGTAGAATCATTAAGGACATGGAAGGCTTTTTTCATCATGAAAAGCTTGTTTTATTACCACATCAGATGATAACAATTCCTATGATTATCCCTTTTTCATCATCCTGGTACATTCATAATTCTAGTTCTCCATTTTACGGTAGTCATGTATTTCATCTTGTTTTGCTCAGGACGCACGTAAACGATTGGATAAAGCTTCACATGCATATGATCAGGTATATCCACTTTGAATTCTTATTATTTTGTCCCCCTTTGATCTTCATTTTAGGCAAATTTTTTGTGTAAATAGGTGATTTCCTAGCACTTATAGTGAAAAAAAGATAGTTCTCATTGACCTTATCAATTATGTGCTAATGCTCACAAACAATGTTGATTTTTTATGATCGCAGGCTCGTGAAAAGGTTACATCTTTGAAAAAGAGTACGCGAGATGAAGTTGTTGCTGAATTAGAGGAGGTATAGTGATTAGTATTTCATGTTGTGCGTTTTGCTGTATAAAATACATGTATTGCAGCTTATTTGTACTCTTTTCTGTAGGAGCAACAAAACGCAAAATCTGCGTTTGAAAGGAGCAGATTCAATCTAGTATGTCTAATTAATACGCGATCCCTTCTATATATATAGTTTTGCCGTATATTATTCATAATTTAAGGTTTAAGATTTTCTCCTTGGTGTTTTTCAACGAATGCAGGTAAATTCTCTCATGAATATAGAAGCGAAAAAGAAGTACACGTTTTTGGAATCTCTTAGTGCAATAATGGACGCTCATTTGAGATATTTTAAACTGGTGCTTTTTTTGTAGAGTTCGGATTTTTTTCTAATCTTGTATATGATGATCCGGTTTTGTACTAACCACATTGTTTTGACTCTCTAGGGCTATGAATTATTGAGTCAGATGGAGCCTTTCATTCATCAGGTTATTCTTTCACCATATTCTTATAATAAATTGTTACAGTTATGTTTTGTTTATTCTTAATGTTATTAAATAAACGTTCTGGTGCTGACATCAGGTTTTGACATATGCTCAACAATCTAAAGAACAAGCAAGTATTGAACAAGATAGGCTTGCAAAGAGAATTCAAGAATTTAGGACACAAGCAGAAATGAACGAAGCAGTGCCTAATCATTTGGGACATGTTAGTGTTAATGGTGTCGGAATGAGTTCTGATAAAAATATAGATGCAATAATGCAGTCCACCACTAAAGGAACAGTAAGTAAATGTCTTTTACTATTTTTACTTTTTCAAATTTTCTTGTTTATATTCCCACAAAGTTACAATTTTTTTTATCTTCAACAGTTGTGTATTACATACATTTTACTAGTTGATAGTAGGTGTTGTTTGGATTTGCGTCTTGAAACTGATGATTGCTTCAGCTTTTATTATTTGGGTGAATAAATTATGCTTCTGATTATCAAATAATCAGTTTTGGGTAATCAGATTCATACCGGTCACAACAAACCTGATAATCAAAAGGTCAAATAAACTTAACATCTTCCCAAACTAGTTGGCAAACACTCTCTTATGTGTATGAGAGGCCCCAAGTTCAAATCCTATAATCTTCAAATACATATATATACACATTCATATTCGATAATCTTAGCTTACTACCCCTTCTTTTAACCTAATTTGAGGGACTTTCAATTTGATTTCAAAACTCTTTTTTAACAAGAATGTCCTTTTTGCTCACTCTATTTCTTAATTTCTTATATTTTGCTCTACATTTGAAGAACTGATTATCTGATTATTATCAAAAACACTCTCATACAAGACGTTTAATTATATCTGATTCCTGGTTGTCTTGATTATATCACAATCACATAATCAAAATGCATATCCAAACACCCCCTAATGGCCTAATGTTTCATATTTGTTCCAGGTACAAACCATCAAACATGGTTATCTTCTAAAACGATCTTCAAGTTTAAGAGCAGATTGGAAAAGGCGGTTTTTTGTACTTGATAGCCGCGGGAACCTGTATTATCATAGGGTTTTGCCTAACAAACCTGTGGTATGTTAAAAGTGCAGCTTTATATACATTCTTATGACAACAATCCATTTTTTTTCAATGATCTCTATGCTGTTTAATATTGGTTCAGGGTACACAGTCAACAAATTCACTTACATCAACGGAACAACATAGTCGTATGTTTGGGAGGTTTAGATCAAGGCATAACAGGGCAGCATCACATGATGATGAAAACTTAGAATGTCATACTGTTGATCTTCGTACTTCAACAATTAAAGCTGATGCTGAGGATTCAGATCTGCGTTTGTGTTTCAGGATTATCTCACCCATGAAAACTTACACATTGCAGGTGAGATTTGCCAACTTCTGATTATCTGATTGAGTGATTGTTACAAGTTGAAACAAAAAAAAGCAATCTAGTCACTATTTTCTCCAGTCCATTTTATTACAGATTATTCTGTCTGTTACTATGGAATATCATATAAAACTACTTTCAAAGCTCACAACCAAACAACCCCTTGGTGGTGCAAAAAAAATTCATGTCATGTTGTTAGTCTTCATTTATGCAAAAGCTTGCTACTTTAATGCCTATCTTTTTGTGTATGTGGTTTGGGCAGGCTGAAAATGAAGGTGATAGGATTGACTGGATGAACAAAATCACAGGAGTGATTGCCTCTCTCTTAAACTCCCACCTGAAGCAGGTAAAAAGCCTTTGAAATTTCATTAATTTATTACTAGAGATGGCAAAATGGGTGGGTGAGTAATTGCACAAACAAGCTTTGGTCAAAGGTTAGTTTGTTCTGTTTGAAACAGTTTGGGTAGGGTTGGCCCACAAAGACTTCCCCTCCCTTTTAAGTGGAATTTCAACATTTTTGTGTTAAAAGTAATTACCGAAATATTATTTTTATAATAATGATCTAATCTTTTAATAAAAAGATATATTATACTTTGGGTGACTTTCAACCCGTTTGACTCGTTTTCTTTTAGCTAAACATTTTGATTTTGCCCATTAGAGATCAAACACAACCTAAACCTACCCGTTCTTAAGTAAATGGATTGAAACAACCACCTCTATCTCTATCACTTTATAAAGGGACTACATACACAATATATCTTCTTATGCTACTGTAAATCTACAGACTCATTTCAACAGAAGTAATTTGGGAAGTACACTTGAATCAGTTGGTGAAGAATTTGATGTTTCAGAAGTTGATAACATGGGATCTATGCTTGATAGCACGGATATTAATCCAGCAGATTGTGTTTCTAGCATTCTTCGAGAGATTCCTGGAAATGATCTATGTGCAGAATGCAGTGCACCGGAACCTGATTGGGCATCTCTTAATCTAGGCATATTAATGTGCATCGAATGCTCCGGGGTTCACCGGAATTTAGGGGTTCACATATCAAAGGTGCCTTTCTTCAACACATTGCTATTTTGACCCATTTACTACGGGTCGATTTGGGTTGGTTTTATTTCAAATGGGTCAAATCAAAGAATTTAGCTAAAAGGGGAGCCAGGCAAATGGGTCCAACATTCAAAGAAGTGGAAAGTCGTCTAAAGTCTATTTTCAATGCATACAACCTTATAAATCGATTTAATTCAAAATTTGGGTTTATTATTGTAATTGTTTTTGTAATCATAACTATCACATTAACTATTTATATTTTTAAAAAATTGGGCAATATATAATGTTTGCCGGTCGGCCCAATCCGACCCGCCCGTTTTGACCTGTATATCAAAATACCCGTTTCAAGAACCCATTTTGACCCGCACTAATGCAATTCTGTTTTGACCGATGCAGATTAGATCAATCAATCTTGATGTGAAGGTTTGGGAGCCTTCTGTAATGGAATTGTTCCAGAATTTGGGCAATACATACTGCAATTCCATATGGGAAAATCTACTTCAAATTAATAGGTGGGTACAAAATAAATGTCAAAAACTTATGCTCCATTTTTTATATTTTTTGTGTTAATGGAAAAATATTCCAAACATCTTAAATATAAGCGACGTCTTTCCCCTTATCATTCAAAGTAGGATGCTTTTATCCATATGTGATATTACCGATACAGTTAAATTTTTTGTCATCTCACTAACCTCAATTGTATGGAAAAAATTATGTAGTGAGGATGGATCAAATACTATTGTAGTTAACAAACCTACCCCTAGAGATGCATTTCAACAGAGGGAAAAGTATATCATTGCAAAGGTATACGTTTATCTAATAATCTCTCTACTTTATGTTTCAGACTCTGTTATCCTAAAATCTCTTGATTGAAAGTTTGAAACACAAAAGTGTTAAATCATTTTTTCGGTTTTATTCAATCTAGTACGTGGAGAAACGGTTAATCTCTCAACAAGAAACCACCATTAGTACGCCTCATGCCACCAGAATCTGGGAAGCAGTGAAAAGTAACAATATACGAGAGGTATACCGCCTAATTGCCACATCAAATACAAACATCATCAACACTACATATGATGAGGTTGCTGGTGCCGATTTGTTTCATGAACATGATTCTTCCAAAGGCTCTAAATCTGCTGAAAGAACCGATCCATTGTCCTGTAAAAAGATGCAGGATCCTAGCAAGCCCGAAAGCTGTCTTCAAGGCAGCACATTACTGCATTTAGCATGTAACTTAGGTTATCAAGTGATGCTTGAATTATTGCTACAGTCTGGTGCCGATATAAACAGGTCAGATTACCATGGTAGGACCCCACTTCACCATTGTATCTTCTCTGGAAATAACAAACTGGCAAAGTATATGATCAGAAGGTAATATTAAAATCCATCAGTCGTTAATCATTATTTGTTTTAAAGATTCTTGTTAAAATGCTGTTATCTTGTTTCAGAGGGGCGGTTGCATCAATTAAAGATGGTGGTGGGCAGGGTGCTCTCGAAAGAGCTATGGAGATGGGGGCAATTACCGATGATGAGTTATTAATCTTGCTTTCGGAGGGCAAATGAGGTTTTAATTAACTGTTAATCACTGTTTCCTGATAGGTTGCGTTAGAAAGGGGCAAACCCGCAACCTTTTTGACACAAGTGAATCGTGAGGATGAAAGCTGGTATCTTTGTACTTTAAATGACTGCAGACATGGGTTCTGTGTTGTATTTGTGATCTAATGTTTTGTTTCGTTATCGTGTTGTTATAATGTTTTATTAAATGATTAGAAATACAAAGGGTTTTCTTGAGGTGTATTTCTTATGTTGATTAGTTTGGTCGTGTATATTTGATTCCTGCGTAAATCAATTCATGCATGTGTGTGTGTTTTTTATGTTATAATGTGGACATTGTTTCTATCAGTTTCATGTGATCTCAACTAGCTTTAAAGTTTTCGTTATAACTACTAAATAAGGATGCGCTTTCCCGCGGGTTGAAGAACATAAAAATAGGATCGTACGAAGTTGTGGCGGCTTCATTTTAAATATCGAAGTTTAAAAAACCGAATAAACCAAAAGACAAATCCCATATCAATTATTTCAACTCAAACAAAAAAATAAGAGATGAAAAAAATTACTCAAAACCCCGCATGTTGCGGCGGTAACATTGATATGGTTAAGTACGTAAAAAGAAGCGTATGAAGTTGATTTACGCATATAAAAAAAGCACGTCACAACTCATAACTGTGTATTCGGAAATCAAGAAAAAGTTACGGTGTTACAAAGAAGTAAAAACATATCATATCTGACCCGCCTCGGTTTTAATAAAATTTATGTCGAAACGTAGCCCGGCATGGTTAGAATAACAAATATTTGAAGAGGCTATGTATAGTTGTAATTCCTGATTTGTGTCTTTTGTCATCACACGGACACGATGAGTTTTGTGGGTGGACAATTCCACGACTACTTTTTTCTCTTTATTATAAATTAAAGTAAACTTACAAACTCATAATCAGAAACACAATCATAACCTAATCTATTTATAAGAGACTAGACTTGGAGTCCAAGTCAAACTCCTAAACTTGATGACCAAATTCTACTAACATAAGGAAAAATAAAACAGTTAAAATAATTCCAACGACTCAAAGATTAAAAACTATCGAAAGTGTGGTTTTCTCCTCAATGTTACATAAGCCTCGATCATTTTTCACTCCCCAACATTTAATTATGTAAACGAGCGTCACCCTTTTCATGCGGACTATAATTGGTCAATGGTGATGGTGGAGACGAAATACTTCTTAGTAATAATCGCCTCTTCAGAACCATAGGTTTCTGTGGCCTACCCTCTATCATCTTCTTCGATTTTTGTGTACTTGTGAAATCATTGTCTAATCACACGAAAAGATAACGAAGAAACATTTTTTTAATTAAAACAATAGTTAAAAAATATCCACATAGAAGACATAATAAAATTAGAGTAACTTAGGTAGAGTACAAACTACTACAAGAACAAAAAAGAACCATTAAATTCCTAATCTTTAAAAAATTAAAAATACAAGAAAATGGTACAAAAGTAATAGTTATTGTTTTTCACTCAGTATAAAATGTGTAGTAAAGTATGTATAGATTATATTACCCATACATGTGCACAAAAATAGTATAAAATGTGTAATAAAGTATGAACAAATTAGTTTAATATGCACAAAATTTTAAAAATACAAACCATTGATAGAAAAAATCAAACAATTTGGATTGATTCCTTTTATTCTCGCAATAACTTAGTGTTCTATAACGACTGTCACTATATATATATACATGTAACTGAGTACGACTGTATTACCGAGCAAATTTTATGATGGAAAAAGAACAAGGATTGTTTACCTAACAGGGCGTTGGCATTGGCAAGTAGTAGAAAGACAAACACCAAAATTATTGGTTTTGGAGAAAATTTTGCCATCTTTGTTTTCCGGTGTAGCTTTTGTTTATATTTGTTCCCTTATATACAACTCTTTAAGTGTTTCCGGCCAATGTGGAAAACGAACTCATCGAATATTATTCTCTAATGTGTGTACATCAATGTTCTAGCCTTCACATTGACTACGTGTTATGAAAATCACGTGTATTGAGTTTTCTTAAAATAAAATATAAAAAAAAACTAAAAAACCATTTAGTTTCATCTTTTAGAAATAGGTTAATTTCTAAATTTAGCAAATACCAACTGTCCTATTTTTTAATTAAATAAACAAGTTTTGTTTGCATATTTTAATTTTATGTTATATACCAAACGATTTCAATATACATTGAATTTCATCTTTTAGAAATAGAGTTAATTTCTAAATCTATGATTAGGTTCAGGTAAAAATGATTTTAATTATAAGAAGGGTGAGAAGGATTTAGGGACATTAGATCAAATTGTAGAAAAAATTAAATGGTTGAGATTAAATTGTAGAAGAAAAAGTTGTTGGAAGAGTATTTTAGTATTGGTCACTTTTGTTGACTTTTTATCAAGTCCCCCCTCATTTTTAAACGTTCATAACTTTTACGTACGACATTATTTTTTTAAAAAAATTACACCATAAAAACGAGCGTTTTTTTATCTTTAAAACGAGTATAGTGTCGTTATAAACAAAAACAAATTTTTTTACGTTTTTCAGCTCATTGTGTAATTAGTCATGTCAATGTGTAATACAAGTTCATTGTGTTATATGTATTTATCATTGTGTTTTACGTTTTCCAGCTCATTTATAGTTAGTCAGGTAATTGTGTAATACAAGTTCATCGTGTAATACCACGTGTAGTCATTGTGTAATACAAGTTCATTGTGTAATTAGTCAGGTTATTGTGTAATTAGTCAGGTCATTGTGTAATACAAGTTCATTGTGTTATACAAGTTTAATGTGTAATACAAGTTTACTGTGTTATATGTATTTATCATTGTGTTTTACGTTTTCCAGCTCATTGTGTAGTTAGTCAGGTCATTGTGTATTACAAGTTTATCGTGTAATACAAGTTCATTGTGTAATACCACGTATGGTCATTGTGTAATATCTGGTCATTGTGTAATACAAGTTCATTGTGTAATTAGTCATGTCATTGTGTAATACAAGTTCATTGTGTAATTAGTCAGGTCATTGTGTAATACAAGTTCATTGTGCAATACAAGTTCAATGTGTAATACAAATTCATTGTGTTGTATGTATTTATTATCGTGTTTTACGTTTTGCAGCTCATTGTGTAGTTAGTTAGGTCATTGTACAATACAAGTTCATTGTGTAATACTACGTCTGGTCATTGTGTAATACCACGTCTGTTGTGTAATTAGTCAAGTCATTGTGTAATTAGTCAGGTTATTGTGTAATATAAGTTCATTGTGTCAAATATTTTTCATCATTGTGTTTTACGTTTTTCAGCTCATTGTGTAATTCGCTCATTATTGTGTAATTCGCTCAAATACGTCAGGTCATTGTGTAATATGCTCATTGTGTAATATCAGTTCATTGTGTAATATCAGGTCCGATCATTGTGTAATATCAGACCTTGTATTACACATTGACCTGGTATATTACACATTGACCATTACGCCCTCCCTTTAAAAACAATAAAATTACACATGTCAAGCTTATAATCCTTTTTACCCTTCTTATTTTTAAAACTCTTTTTACTATAACCAAACCCTCTAAATTTATACTAATAAAATAAAGGTTTGTTAATGTCACGTGTCGCATCCATATTCATTCTCATTATTTTTTTCTCGCCTATCTCTTATTAAATATATTTAAATCTTTTAATAATAATATATTTTTAAAGAAAATACTAATCTTTATATTAATAAATCTACTGCCATATTTTGACGATTGTATGTGTTAACAGATTATATTGTATTTCACGGGTTTATTTAACTCGCGTAAAACACGAGTTTTAAAAAAATAATTTTTTATTACTTAATATATAATATTATATTTTTTAATCCCGTATAATATACGGGATTATAACCTAGTTTTATGTTATATACCAAACGATTTCAATATACGATTTCAAAACATTGTGCAGACAAATGGGCCAACACTCAAAGCTGATACTGGGCCAATTACGACCTTTGGACCTTATTATAATAGACAAATAGAACTCTTGGACTTAATCTGCAGTTGAGCATAACCTAAGGGACCAATTATGAAGTTTTCACAAAATGCAGTTAACGGCAAATCTAACGGCGGATTTCTGCCAAGCTGGCAATCCGCATGAATATAATTTCGATTCCGAGCTCAAATTGAAATTTCCCCTTTCAAATATCGGCGCCACTTCTCGCGCTAAATTTCTAAAAAAATTCCCCTCTTCTTAAACCTTTCCCCCCCTTCAACTTCCAATAAGCAAATCTTCTCCTTTCTCATAATCATTCACAGATCACCTTCAACCTTTAATCATGGAGGGCACCGGTTCAAAATCAGTCAACGTTAACAGATCCAGAAAGAGAGTCGAAGCAGAGACCGCTTCCGTAAACGAGCCAAAAACGGCAGCGCTTTCACCCGATGGTATTCTTACCCTCATTCTTCTTCGTTGAGCATTTCAATTTACAGTTCTTGTTATAAAATTGTTATCAATTTGATGAATCTGTATCTCTTTGCAGTGAAGGATGTAATAAGAGTGTCGCTGTGGCGTTAATCAGCATGCACGATTGCGATATTGATGCCAAAATCAAAATGAATCTCGGTAGGGAATATCGTTTATTAAATATTTAAATTAACATGTATTTGAATATCTTCCGGTTATTAAATAATTTAGAATTTACGCTTACATTATTTGTATTGTTACAGAGACAATTTGTGTTGAAACTTGTAATGAATTCGCCCCTAAAAGGCCTACAGAGAGGTAATAGGCATTTTTTTTTTAATTATGGATTTGTTTATTTTTAATTTATTTTATTTGATTTTTTAATGCAGAAAGAAGCCAGTAAAAGCCAAAGAATCATCTGTCAAGAAGTCAAAGAAAGAAAGAGATCCAAGTAAACCTAAAAAGCCACCAACTGCATTCTTTATTTTCATGTAATCCTATGATTTCATTTCATATTTAAATAAATTGTTTTTTATTACTCAATTTACATGTAATTGATTGGGCCAATTTGTTGTGGTGTAGGGATGACTTTAGGAAAACATTCAAGGAAGCAAATCCAGACAACAAGAAAGTTGCAGTGGTAATATTTGAATTCATTTTGAAATTTTAGTAAGGTATATTCTGGTAATGCTTATTTTACTTTTTAATTTTTTGATGTTGAATCTGAAATACATAGGTTGCAAAGGAGGGTGGTGAGAAATGGAAGTCTATGACAGATGAAGTGAGTTGTAATTTTTCTGTTTGTTTAATTTGAAGTTTTATCTCTCTAATGGATATTCAATTTTTTTTAAATTGCAGGAAAAGAAACCTTATATTGAAAGGGCCGCTGAGCTTAAAGAAAAATATCAAAAGGCTTTGGAGAATCCAACTGGTGCTGCAAATGAAGATGATGATAAGGCTGTGAGTGTTTCTTGATTTTCTGCTGTTTATGTGTATATATGTTGTGTTATGATCACATGACTAAATTGAAGGGTTCATGTTGATTTGCAGGAAAAAGAATCAATTGATATTGATGATGATGAAGGTGAAGGTTCTCCTGAGAAAGAAGGGGTGGCTAATGATGAATAGAGTAGATTAGATTTTTGGTTTAGGGTTATCTTTTGTTAAACTTTGATGTTAATGGTTCATGGTGTTTGATTTGAGTAGAAATCAACACGGTTTATGTAGAGAGCATCTGCTTTTTCCAGATTAGTAATCTAATACATGGCTTTTGGTTAATGTTTATCTTCTTCATGTTAAATTGAAAAAATAACTGTTTCATTTGCATAATTGATGGATTTGCAGCTTATTTATATTAAAAAAAGGGTAAAATAAAAGGTATAATGTGTAAAAAAGACTTATAGGTACGATGTACGAGGTTTGTACTTGATGTGTCTGACTTTCTAGAAGTTGGTCTGTAAAAAGTGTGTACCCTATACGTGCCGTATAGGGCTATACGACGAGTATAACTTTCTGGTTGGTGAAACATTAAGCCCTATACAGGCAATATGGCCAGAATTTTTTTTATAAATTCAGCATACGGGGACCATTTCATCTAAACGAAATTTCACAAACTAACCAATCCGATCAAACCATTCGTATCACGATGTCGTCTTGGGACATTAGTTATGTTTTTGGAGAATATTCGAACCGGTCATACGTCTCCGATAGCGTTTTCGGACCCGGCGTTGAACGAGGTGGGGAGGTTGTGTCCGTGGTTCGTTGTGATGACGGGAGAGTGCTACCCGATTTGAACCAGGTAGAAAATATATATAAGATGTGATACCGTTTTGGTTACCAAAGTCTCACCATTAAGTTGTTTCAGGAGTTCGTAGACAAAGCTGAACCATCTTACGTGGAACTAGCCAATGATTGGTTGGTAATTAATGAACCCTATACGGTTCGTACAACCCTATACGTACGGGCACCTAGGATGTCCAAATAAAATCAAGGGATGTCCAAATATCCAACCCCATATCATATTCAAGCATTAATTTAAAAAAATTCTTAGGACAAGGAAAAAAGTTGGAGATTAGTATTAACTCAGGGACATATGTGAAAATTGATGTTGAGAGCGAGTTCAATCCAACAAGTTCAAGCAGGCAGTTCGAAAGGATCCATATATGTGGAGAATTTGAAGGAAAGTTTTAAGTTATGTGGGTGACATATTGAGTTTAGATGGATGCTTTATGAAAGAGCCACTGGACAGATTTTGAGTGCGGTTTGAGTGGATTCAAATAATGGCATTTATCTAGTGGCATATGCATTGCTTGAAGCTCAAACCACTAGTTCTTGGACATGACCTAGATCTGTTTTCCAACTCCAAACTCACATTCATTACTGAGCAAAAGGTGATATTATATGAGTTATTTTATAATCTTTCCCAACACTATTTACTCACTAATTTGTTTTCATAATAGAGCATTATACCTGTCGTTTGTTCAAAAACATGTTGTAGAGATGTGTGAGTGCAACAACAATTCCACAATTTGACAAAACAATGAAAAAAAGCATGCAATTGAGTTCAAACTTTATACGATTGGTTAAAACATATTCCACCAAAGCACTGGTCTAGAGATCATTATACTACGTATGATCCATTTATTTCAAGTCATTGTATAGTTAGCACGCGTGCAACGTTTACATTTAACTTATGCAAGAAGATCAACAAGTGATGTACTTTTGAACAACTTATGTGAGGTATTTAACATACAAATAATAGGAAAAAGAGACTAGCCTATTATAACATGCTTAGAGTACACCAGAGAGTACTTGATGAAAAAGATTGGTGGTTGTGCACAAGCTAATTGCGAAGTGTGTTGGACCGTTGACGCCTAATGCAGCTAAGGTATTTGAAACCATATAGTCTGAGGCCTCATAATAAACAGTCATCATAGGTTGAACAAGTATTACGTAGGTTAGTGAGCCTTCATTAGACCAATGTATAATTATTGTTGATCAAAAATATTGTTCAATAGAAAGTGAGTTAAGTTACTTTTGACCAAAAAAATTGTTAAATAGAAAGTGAGAGTTGACAGGCATGCCTTGTAAGCATGCGGTGACAATCAAATGGAACATGGCCTTGAATGGTGTTGATGTTGACATTTTAGAAACATGGGGTTCTGAGGTTTCTTGGCCAGACACTTAGAAGAAGTTTTATGTGAATACAACTAACCCAATCAATGGTAGAGACTTTTGGACACCGTCTGCCTTCCAACAGAACTTTTACCTCTAAAACATCACACAGGTTGGAAGGCCAAAGAAGAAAAGAAAGAGAAATGAAAACGAATTGAGTAAAACAAATATCAAGAATAGGGCTCAAAACGAGCCGAGCCAGACTGAGATTGGGTTCGGCTCGTTTAAAAACTGAGCCAGACTGACTTGTTTATCTTAACGAGCTTAAATATAAAGCTCAAGCAAACTCATGGCTCGTCGAGCCGTCTTGTTTATTTTTTTTATATTTTTAAATCTCATACTTTTAACATATATTAATAAATAAAAAACCAAAAAATATATATTTTAACATACTCAAAGTGTATAATTTATAAACTACATAATTTATAATCCAAGTTCAATTTATAAATACGTTCTAATAATTACTAATTCTGTCAGGAGCTTCTGAGTTCTACTTCTAGGAAGAAAAAATTACCATAAATGAAGGTTAAAGTTTATATATTGAAATTTATGCTTAACATCAAATGATCCAATGAGCTAGCAAAATCCTACGAAAGAAAAGTTGGGATACGAAATAACTATATCGGATGCATCAAAGGGACATCAAGTTATTGATATTATCCCTGTGGGATAGGACTTCTTATTTTAGAACGCGAATCTATCAATATGGATCAACCATTGACAAGTAATCCCTTAGTGTGGGCGGATTTGATCATGGAGAAGCAGAAATAGTACTTCAAAATCCATTACATGTACAAAGCATTTTGTTTTTCACATATGTTATCTTGGCACAAATATTTTTGGTTCTTAAAAAGAAACGGTTCTTTTACGATGGCTTAGCCTCAACTTGTTTACGAGCCAATTGTAAGTTAGATTCGAGCGAGTCTTTTTGTCATGCTCTTTTGTTATGGTTTATGAACAATCATCACAAACTTTTTGTCATGCTTTTTTGTTATGGTTTAATGTCTTTTAAGTAGTTCTAAAACTAATGTTTGTTATTGTTATGAACAAAACCAAGTATGAAATGGACTATTGTGTAATCTTCGAAATGATGTTTGTATGCTACTTTTATCCAAGTTAAATGGTTGATTTATGCATATGAAGAAAACATTAACCATAATCTATATTTTTTAAAAATCACCCTACTTTAAGTAAAGATTGGAACAAGTCAACCAACATGTCTTTGACCAATTATTTTACAAGTAAATTCTCACAATCTTTGTTCAAAAGCAGACCTCTTTAACTTAGTAAAACTTCAGCCAGCTATCCAAACTACTCAAATAAATGTGATGATGAACCAGAACACTGAATGTGAACTGCCAATAAACTGCAAGGCACAAGCTCCTGTGATTGATAAATAAGAGCATTTACTGATTATAATTTATTAAATACAAAGGAAATCTGTTTCATAATAACAGGAGCAACCGAAAATGAGAATGAACCCCTCAATACTTGCACTTCAAACTCTCATTTCCTATAAGCTTTAAAGGAAGGATATAAATGTTTAAAATTTGAAAATGGGTATAATTGAGGTTATAATTTTTTGTGGGGTAAATATGATATTATACCAAGTTTTGAGGGGTTTATATGCAATTACTAAAAAGCCAGTGTCTTACATTTCAGATATCAGTCATCTTCACAAGTTTCCGGTAAAGAACACGATCATCCCTCCCAGTGTTGCTCTCCAGCAGTGCACTTTGTACAAGTTCCTGAATCAAGAAAGATAACAAATGAAGAGAAGAGACTGATGAATTTATTCTAAAACAATTAACGGGTCAAAGCGGCTTCTTTTCAAAACAAGTAGATTTTTTGGAGAGTTGTTAAATATTTATGGAATTTTATAGATATCACTGCAAAACTTTAAAATTACAATATTTTAATACACTAACGACTTTAACGCGTTGACATTTTTTCAGTCGAGACAAGTTTTCTATGCTTACCCAATTGACACCTTAGAAAAAGAAAACAAAACTATAAACCAAATCCCTAATAAGCCAAAACTACCACCTAAAAGAAGTGCTAAGCATATTATTAATCACCTTGACATCCCTGTGAGACATGCAGTTTCCTAATGCATGCAGCATCAATCGTAAATCTTCAACCTGCAAATACATATTGATTATATGGAGATAAGACATTGCTTTTTCACATGAAAATGTAGTGAATATTAATCAAGTTACCCACCCTGATGTAGCCCACTCGATTTCGGTCGAAAAACCTAAATGCCTGTTAACAAAGAAGCAAGCGCACATAAAAATTACAAATATATTTATATAATTTAACAGAAAAAATGAAGTAAATAATTCACTAGAACGAAATTTTAAAAGTGACATGCCTGCAGAAGTTTCTTGTCAATGGTAACTTTAGTTTCTTTCTTCTTCGTGTCCACCTTTTGGTTTTCTTTTTTCTCCAGATTCACAGGTGTTTTAACATTCTCCTCTTGTTCGCCTTTGACTTTTTCATCCACGTTTTCAGACTTCACATCCATGCCAACTTTATCCGCCTCAGCTTTCTCCTGTAAAAGAATCATACAACATGACATATCATCAACGTATACCTTTACACAAAGAACCATCTCATACAACAAAACATAACCATTTAACAAAACATGAATTTTCGGTTCCTTGTCTAATTAGAATAACCAACACTTGCCTCATTTTCAGCATCAGCCATGTTTTCATCTTCTTCAGGATCTTCTTCAGGTTCTTCTTCTGGTTCTTCTTCAGAATCTTCATCTTTTACTGATTCATCTTCTGCTTTCATGTTCTCCACATTATCATCAATAACCATGTTTTCATCCTTACCGGTTTTTTCATCCACTGGACCACTTTCATGCAATGTTTCGGTTTTAACTGGTGTGCTTTGGATGGTGACATCAGTTTTTTGGCGTTTAGGGGATGACTTTTTATCAGATGATGTTTTCTCTTTTGCCTTCTTATCAGAGGCTTCTTCCCTTTGTCTCTTCTTTTGGTTCCTTTTACTCACAAACTTGATCCTCAATTTCTAAGAGAGAAAAAAGAGAGTAAAAATACAATAGTCAAATGTGAAATTAAACAATAAACATCATACTGTTAACAAAAACCAACCTGGAGAAATGTTAATATCCGAGAACCCATTTGAAATTGAAGCATTTCATAAAATGTTTCAGCAAATACAGATAGCTGCCAAAGAATGAACTCAGTTAACACATACACAGAATAAATATTAATTTAAAACTGACATACCTCGAATGTTGATTCTTCAATATCTTTATCAGTATAATCCAAGAGAGAGTCCAGTGAAAGTGACAATGACCGCAACTGTTGAACAAATGTGGCAATTAGGTATTGAAAACAATACACAACTACATCAAATAAGTACTTTGTGATATGCATACAATACAAATAATATTTGAAAAAGAACAAGAAGGTTACTTTTAAATTCTTGCTCCCTTTCGTCTGGAGAATGAACCCTGGATGTCTAGGTGGCTCCTCAGCCTTTTTCTTATCTTTTACCTCTTTACCCCGAGTTTCAGATTTAACATCTTTGTCTTTTTTCTCTTTTCCATCGTTCAGTTTCTCCTTATTTTCAGAACCACCCTCTACTTTAGCTTTTTTCTCTTCCTTCACTTGAATTTTCTCACTTTTATTTACAGTTTCATTTGAACCACCAACATTCTGCTGGACCGCTACAGAGGCTGACTCACTGTTCTCCAATTTGACTTCACTTGCATTTTGCTCCCCAACAGTTGACCCTGCTTCATTTTCCTTGACCATTTTATTCTTGTTAATCGCAACCTTTTTCTTAGTAACCTTCTTAATTATTTTCTTTTTAACAATTGTTTTCTCGCTTGCACCAACCACGTCTTCACTTTTTATCTTATCTTCAGAACCCTCGGGTTCTTTAACTTCATCTTCTTGCTTAACGGTTTTCACGACTGGAGTCTTTTTAATAGCTTTCTTTTTAGTAGAAGTCTTAATCGTTGAAGGAGTACCAGATGTCTCAGCACCTTCACCAATAACCTCCGTGTTACTAACATTTTGTTTGGGTGCATTTTCATCTTTTTCAGGAACAACCTTCTTTTTAATAACTTTTTTTCTAATAATCTTCTTTTTTCCACTACCAGCAGCACTGCCTGTCTGATTCTTTTTTCCAGAAATATTGCCTTCATCAACTGCTTCACCCTCATCTTTCTTCTCAGTAACGGTTTTGTCCCCATCTTTCTTCTCAGTTACGACTTTGTCCCCATCTTTCTTTCCTATAATGGTTTTGTCCCCATCTTTCTTCTCAGTTACGACTTTGCCCCCATCTCTCTTCCCTGTAACGGTTTTGTCCCCATCTTTCTTCTCAGTTACGGCTTTGCCCCCATCTTTTTTCTCTGTAACGGCTTTGTCCCCATCTTTCTTCTCTGTAATTGCTTTGTCCCCATCTTTCTTCTCAGTTAATGTTTTGTCCCCCTCTTTTCCAGCTTCTTTCGGTTTCACTTTCGTGCCAGCCTTTTCTTTTCCATTAACTTTAGATGCCGATCCAGCCTCTTTCTTTTTTTCAATCTTATCCAAATATTTTTTCTTCTCGGTCTCCTTATCTGTGCAGAAGCAACAAAGGTAAACCAAAAGTACAACAAAAACCTTGAGAAAAAAAAGCAGCCTTCCAGAGCATCTCATTCAAAATATTACCTTTTGAAACTTCCTTCTTTTCACGCAATTTCTACAGAAAGAAACAAAATATCAGAGAAAAAAGTTCTACCGGAAAGGCTCTAGGATTTATCCTGTTTCCTATAAACAATCTGTTCATAAAAGTTATCTCATCTTTTTGGATACCTCTCTTTTCAGAGCATGCAGGCGTTCTCGCTCTGCAATTGCCTTCTTGTGCGCAAGCCACTGATCTCTCCATGCATCTATTGAGGGTAAGCAATCAGATAAATCAGGAATATAGAGTACAGTAATTTCTTTATGGCTAAAAAGTCCGTCCTTTCCAATTCTGTCATAGTGAATCTGCAAATATAAAAAACAGAAAAATTTTAACTATAGAAAAATAATAATAATATGCAAGAATAAAATTTTAAATTACCTCAAGAAATGGATTCCATTTTCGGCAGTTCTTTAAGTCAAGCCCTGTTAGTTCTTTGGCATACCTAAAGATTAAAATTTAATTTCAGAAGAGAGAAACGACATGTAAAGAAAAAAAAATTATAAAATTGATCATAAGAGAGCCAACCTTAAAGCTGTTTGAACTAAAACGGATTTATCTACAGACGGGTCACTGCCATCAACAGTGTCCCATGAACCACCAATTGCCATGAAGGAATTCCCATCTTTAAGGAAAGCAAACCTAAGCATATTGCAAAGATGGGGGATTCGATCCTCATATGTTCTTTCAGATGATAATTCCTCCCAAGCATTATGACTGAGTCCACTCATTAATAACAACTGAATCAAACAAGTAAAAGATATAAAAATGAAATCATATTGTACACTGCAAACTAAAATCAAGCCTGTAATTACAAAAATTCAAATTATCTACCTTTGCATTCCATCGAATAGTTCCACTTTCCGGCTTTACATGGTTGTTAGTTAATGTTTTGGTGGATGCTGCTTCATGTTCACTTGGGTTTTCCTCTTGCACAAAATCATATTCAAAACTGTTCAACAGCATCAAATTTGTTAAAACACATGTTAAATTTTAATCTTTCCCCAATCTAAACGAGAAAAATATCGGAACGCTGGTGTCTATATCAAAATACTGTAATGATGTTGATTGCTTTTGATTCAAACCAAGGGCTTTGTTATTATTTACAAAATATTATATGAGCTAATGAACAGAAGAAAGAAATATAAGTGCACAATAAGAAACAATACAAAATAAGGAGTATTCGTACCAAACAGGGGTATTGAAGGGAATATTCAAGTCCTCCCTTGACCAATTAACAACAACCTGAAACATTTTTCTCTCTCTGTTCAATGACAAGATGAAGAATGGAGAAGATAAAAAAATTGTACAAACCATTTACCTTGGAACATTCCGGTGAAACATATAGCCTAGTATAACGTTTATCCATGGACAAATAATCCCTCTGAGAGTCAACCAAATTGGAAGAAGAAACCTGCAAAAGATAATATTTCAATTGTTGGAAATGTGTGACAGATAAGCATCCATTCAAATGTTATGAACAAAAAAAATGAGAAAAATCATGGTATGTTCGATTAACTCAGAATATGGCGTAATTAAAAGCAGAAGTCTTTATCTTTCAAAAGATAATGAACCAAAGGTAATTCTATAGCCATCTTCATCGATCTGACCAACAGCCACCTTAGATCACCAAAAAGACTATTGACTGCAAATCCATTCCCAACAAGGGTTCAACAGATGTTGGACAGAAGTCCAGTAGAGGGTTATTGAAGAGAATCAAACTCATGACGGATGAGTGATCAGGAATCCCAGGAAGTGCACCATATAAGTGAAAACACATCGTAAACACACATAAATGATGGTCAACAGGTAGAGTAATCTTCAATAAAAGAGAAGCCAACATGATGAGTTGGAGATCATGATAGTCAACAAGAAAAGGTCTGATGTGGGGTTTTACCTTGCAGACATATTCTCTTCGTTTTTCTTTAACAGGTGAATGACGCCTTCAGTATGACAGAACACCAAGTTAGTTAAGAAGGCTGCAATATACACTAGCAGCTATACATACAGAACTATAAGTAAGCAACAAACTCCACCTAGGTGATTCCCGTCTTGAAGACTTCACGGGCTTTGTTGATGTGGAACGACCTCTGTCCTTTGAGATTCTTGATGGGGTCCGGTCTCGCCTAATTTCCCGTTCTCTTTCCTTCTCCCGCCTTTCCAAGATTTTTTCCCGTTCCCTCCTACGTTCACGTTCGCGGTCCCGTTCCCGTGAACGTTCACGTTCTCTCTCCCGTTGTCGTTCACGTTCGCGGTCTCGTTCCCGTTCTCGTAAGATCTCCCTACGATGATCTTCCTCTCTTCGTTCAATTTCCCGAGCATATGCCACATCATCTTTACGATCATCAAGCCTCGCATAACCAGCATGTGCCAGAATGCTACCTGGATAATCTGATTCCAGGGACGTGCCATGTAGACTCTTCCCTGAAACATATGCCCTGCCAGGTGGCAGGCTAACTCCATAACCAGGATTAGCAGAACCATGAGCATACATGAGATCTTCAACTTCTCTCCTTGGAGCAGCCCCTAGAATCGATGGTGCATGCTGTGTACCACTTATCATCGATAAAGAATGAAGATCAGCATCAAACCTCCCACCATATGGCAAAATTTCTTGACCCACGTGGCGAACAGCAGCTGATCTTGCTGCTAGATAATCAGCTTGTCTGCCAGAAACCGTTTTGCTACTTAGTGTTGCAAGATATTATTAACTTATCAATGGTTTCAAGAGTTCCTCTTGTAAAGTTGTTGACATCAGTATTTAGTTCATCTATTGTATCTCGTTCATTAGCAATCACAACTTATGAACGAATAAAGTACATTATAATAAATAATCAAATAAAGAATAAATAAATGGTAATATATATACCTAGAACTCCCATCTACAGAAGCAGATTGAAGTGATTGAGCCTGTAGCAATTCTTGCCGTAGTGCTGCTGCCGCATCTAAACGATCATAAATATCAGTCTGTCCAGAAACGTAATATACAGGGTTAAATAGGTATAATTTTCTGTTCAATCTAAAACAAAAAAGAAATATTACAAACTATAACAAATATTTATAAATCGAAAAAACCTTATGTTTATGACCAAAGGCAATTGAATCAGCAAAACGAACAGTTGAATCACTTTGCAAATCTCGCCCAGAATATGTACTTGTTCTTTCAGCATACGGAAGTCTATCATCAGAAAACATGCTTTCGCCTTTTGCATATTTCTGACTAGCTAGAGGGTAGTCCCCAGATGCGTATTTTGGTGAGTCCTGCCTAGTGGACCCATAGCCACTGCGACCTTCTAGAACAGATGAGCCAGCTCCTTTGACACTAGTAGGTGGAGGCTGCATAGATGGCATCAAAGTTTACATACGCAAAACTTCCATACCCAATGAAAAGATATCCAGAGCCAATTAGAGAAAGATTAAAACTCACTGAATTGATCATACAATTCACTGACCTGTAGAGCACTATTGTGTGCTGTTGAACCATAAACTGACGTATATTGACCACCATAATGAGCTCCAGCAGACGGATGGCTACCTAACAAGGCTGAATGCCTTGAACCCCTGGACAGCTGAGAGGCACCATCAGGTCCCTGCTTTTCCATAACAACAAGTAAAAGTCAGAAAGAGGTGATAACATTTTCTTTTTCTTTTGAATAAAAAAAAGTTTTTCACTAAGGATGTTACTTGAAATAACAGTGACTTGTTTTATTAAAAAAAGTTACAATGTTGAGAACACAAATTTCCAAAAGATGTTACTATAACGAACCTTGCATCTTGAATCACAATAATGATTTATAAAACTTATTTAAGGCATGGTTCCAAAAACTATAACCCTCAGTTTCCAGAAAAAAAAGATTAAGACTATTATTTAGCGTACAAAGAAATGTGATGACTGTATTGATCCATAACAAATACTGTAAACATCAGATGTCGGCTTTTAAATTTGAGATCAGCTAATCATCTAACCGATAAATCTAAGCGAATTATTTTTCCAAAGAGGAACACTAAATTGTACCTTATTGGTAAATGAAATCAACCATGAAACTAAATAGTATATTTATATAGAAAAAACGTGATTCTTGAAAATTACTAATTAAAGTAATTCTTGAAAATTGCTACTTAGAATATCAAACTGGTTTTGAAAGATATTTTCTTTTCTTTCTTCTTGATTCATATGACATGTCAAATCACTGTGTAAACAAATAATTACAACATAATTTAAGCTAAAATGGCAAGCTTACGCTTTGACCGAAAGCAGATTGACCAGAGTAGGGCTGTGACTTTGGCTGTTGCTGTTGCCCATAAGCATTATTCCCTCTCGAAGAATACATGATACTTTCACATAAACTGTAAATTCAAACACCCTACAAAGTTTCCTAAACACGTTAATTATAAAAGAAAAAACCTGCACAGATCATAGAACGCGCTATGCAATTCGATTACTTATGAATTCATTCGTATGGAAAATTAGGGTTTTTGGGCGATGTAATATAATTAGAACGAAATAAAATCAGCATAACTAGGGTGAGAAATATGTATGAAATCTGTCGGTACCTGTAACTCGATTGCGATAGAGATTTTGGGCGTCGCCAATCGCCAGCTTAGTTCAATCGATCGCAAAGAGTAGCTGAGTTGTAAGCCAGAATCAAATTGGGGAAAACAGCAGCCCTAGTTTCTTTTGTACCGACGGCGTTACTCGGCCCATTCAATATTGGGCCTAACTTCCTTCAAAAATATCACGTTACTTTTGTGATTGTACTCGATACATAGCGTTCGTGTGTACTTTCAATTTAACTAGTTTTTACCCCCCGCGCTTCGTGGCGGGAGTCTGATCGTTATTGGTTTGGCTCGTTTGCGTGGAATCGCAAACTCGTTATAACGTACGATACCCAAAAACACTCGAAGTTGAATACAACTTTGTCTCCAATAAAATTTAAACCAGAACGTTAACAAAAGAAATTATTAAGAAAACGGCGCATTCCGTTATTTAAAAAAACATAACGAACGAAAGTTATCATAGATAACGTTGTATGGCCCATCGTTAATAAAATTTAAACAAAAGCATAGGCACAACGGTAAAAATAATGTTAATAGAAATGAAACATAAAACTAAATAATAAAAAAGGGGAAAACAAATTAAAAAAATTACCGGTTCGGTTCGTCGAAAACCATAAGGCGAATCGATAATACCAATATCGACAATGATGTTGTTCGCCCATAATATGTTCGGTTCATCATGGTACCACAATGGTAACGGCCCTCGATACAGGCAACGATAAAAAAAATCGATTTTGAATACAACTCCGTTTTAAAACAAATTTATGTCAGAACGTTGACAAAAAAAACAACTGCGCACCCGTATTTTGAAAAAAGTTAACGAACGAAAGTTTATTGAACTTATGTGGCAAATCTATAAAAAAACAGAGTTTTGAGTAAAGAAAAAAAAAATTAAAGCCTGTTTTGAACTTTAGTGGCCAGTTTATTAAAAAAAACTTTTGTAAGAAAAATTAAAAAAAAAATGAAAAAAAACTACAATTCATCCCCATGGGAGGCGAATCGATAATACCAATATCAACAATGATGTTGTTCGCCCATAATATGTTCGGTTCATCATGGTACCACAACGGTAACGGCACTCGATACAGGCAACGATAAAAAAAATCGATTTTGAATACAACTCCGTTTTAAAACAAATTTATGTCAGAACGTTGACAAAAAAAACAACTGCGCACCCGTATTTTGAAAAAAAGTTAACGAACGAAAGTTTATTGAACTTATGTGGCAAATCTATAAAAAAACAGAGTTTTAAGTAAAGAAAAAAAAATTAAAGCTTGTTTTGAACTTTAGTGGCCAGTTTATAAAAAAAAACTTCTGTAAGAAAAATGAAAAAAAATAAAAAAAAAATAAAACTTTTGTTTTGGCTCGTTTGCGTGGAATCGCAAACTCGTTATAACGTACGATACCCATAAACACTCGAAGTTGAATACAACTTTGTCTCCAATAAAATTTAAACCAGAACGTTAACAAAAGAAATTATTAAGAAAACGGCGCATTCCGTTATTTAAAAAAACATAACGAACGAAAGTTATCATAGATAACGTTGTGTGGCCCATTGTTAATAAAATTTAAACAAAAGCATAGGCACAACGGTAAAAATAATGTTAATAGAAATGAAACATAAAACTAAATAATAAAAAAGGGGAAAACAAATTAAAAAAATTACCGGTTCGGTTGGTCGAAAACCATAAGGCGAATCGATAATACCAATATCGACAATGATGTTGTTCGCCCATAATATGTTCGGTTCATCATGGTACCACAACGGTAACGGCCCTCGACACAGGCAACGATAAAAAAAATCGATTTTGAATACAACTCCGTTTTAAAACAAATTTATGTCAGAACGTTGACAAAAAAAGAAACTGCGCACCCGTATTTTGAAAAAAGCTAACGAACGAAAGTTTATTGAACTTATGTGGCAAATCTATAAAAAAACAGAGTTTTGAGTAAAGAAAAAAAAAATTAAAGCTTGTTTTGAACTTTAGTGGCAAGTTTAAAAAAAAAAACTTTTGTAAGAAAAATTAAAAAAAAAATGAAAAAAAAACTACTATTAATCCCATGGGAGGCGAATCGATAATACCAATATCGACAATGATGTTGTTCGCCCATAATATGTTCGGTTCATCATGGTACCACAACGGTAACGGCACTCGATACATGCAACGATAAAAAAAATCGATTTTGAATACAACTCCGTTTTAAAACAAATTTATGTCAGAACGTTGACAAAAAAAACAACTGCGCACCCGTATTTTGAAAAAAGTTAACGAACGAAAGTTTATTGAATTTATGTGGCAAATCTATAAAAAAACAGAGTTTTGAGTAAAGAAAAAAAAATTAAAGCTTGTTTTGAACTTTAGTGGCCAGTTTATAAAAAAAAAAACTTTTGTAAGAAAAATGAAAAAAAAAAAGTAAAAAAAAAACTTTTGTAAGAAAAATGAAAAAAAAAATAAAATCACTATTCATCCTCATGGGAAATATATATATATATAATACTAGGTTATAAACACTGTTTACATTTTTATATACTTATTAATAAAAAATTATATAATATATATTTATAACGTATTATATGGTTTTTTAATATAGACTTTATAAATATTATATAGTTATTTTTTTAATAATGTTTTATAAAAACATGAAAAAAAAATTCAATTTATTAAAATGTTTTATGAACAACCTCTATTTTTTAAAATAAAAAACGTTTTATAAGAAATTATATAAATCATCATTGTTTAGTAGAAGAGAGAGCGGAAAAAATATATAAAAATAATTATAAAATTTATATAATTAATATAAGAGAGCGGCGGGGGGAAAGGTTGATGATGCATAGAAAGTGACAAGTGTTCCAGCAAAATCTATATTTATTATTGGGTATATATTTTAATAATTTTGTGGGTTTAATTGTAAGTCTTATATTTATATATAAGAAAATCTGAAGCGATTAAACCATTCGGTTTGGTCATGTTTTAAAAAAGTGTTACTGGTGTTGAAGAATTCAAAATATGATAAGGGAATCGAACTAATGATTTGTAGAACCAGGGTTATGTGGGCATGGAGACCAATGAGGTCAAGTAGGAATAATGGATTTTACGAACAACACAACTATAGAACATAACGACAATCGATGTCATGCATGGTGGAGTAACGGGTAATCTCATGCGTGTTTCGGTGCTACCTTCGTAGTTAGGGTACAAATAAATTAAATCGAGGGCAAAGGGAATTCTAACTGATGTAAATGGAAGAAAGTAGAAATTCAATGGTGGGTGAGCTTATGAAATCAACAACTTTTTTACATGGTATAAGGCTTTAACCAGCTTTATATTCGTCCCACACTCGATTTTCGAAAATAATAAAATTACAACTTAACAAAAATGTTCATCCTAAAAAACTTACTAAATGTCTTGAAACGATGCTTACTTGTTGTCATGAAGAAGACGTGCACATCAAAACCTTCAATTTTCAAGTATGCAACCACGGATTCGAGCTCTGGGCACCAACCTCTCCCCTATTTGTTCTCTAGTTCACGGCATACACACGCACATTGATGTGTGATGTGTGTTTGACCCCCTCCCCCAACATAAAATATTTTTTTTTGTAATTGTTAAACTTTATCCCTGTAGTTTGAAAGTTAACTCATTGTTTTCAAACTTGATAAAATCCACTTTTGCAACAAACCTATAACTTTCATTTTTATTTATTTACACACTAGGTTAAAATCCCGTGTATTACACGGGATGATAAAATATAATATTATATACTTAATAATAAAAAAAATTATATTTTAAAAAAACTATGTATTACATCTATACTCTATAATAAATAAAGGTTTTGATAAAATAATTTTTTTCACCTCCCCCTCCTATTAATTGCATAAGGTTTCTTTAATTATTTTATAATAATTTTTTGTTTTCCGTCTATCTCTTCTCTTAAATAATAATGATTTCTATAACTTATTTTATAAACGTTTTTATTTTAAAAAAATATAGGTTTGTTCATAAAACATTTTTAGAAATTAAACATTTATTTAATTCTTTTTATAAAAACATTTTTAAAAATGTCTATATGACGTTTCTAACATATGTATTAAAAAACTATGTAATATGTCATAAATATGTAATATATAAATATTTATTATTAAGTATATAACATTGCATTTATTCAACCCGTATAATACACGGGGTTTCTAACCTAGTGGGTTAATAAAATGTAATGTTATATACTCAGTAATAAAAAATTTATATCTTTAAAAACCCGCATATTACATGATTTGAATACATTAATTTATATTTAATATAATTTGACTTGCATCACTATTTAGTTAAAAAAACATAATTAAATATTAAAGTTTCTTAAAATAAGAGATAATTTAAAATAAATGTGTTTCATTAGTATAACTAATATTATTCTTTGAATATAAATCTTTACTAAAAAAAAGAGGTGCATTTAATAAGAGAGAGAGATGAGAAAAAAATGGTGAAAAGAGATGTGGACGCGACACGTGGCATAAGTTATTTTTATTTATTACTAGTTTAGAACCTGTGTGCTACACATGGTGAAAAAATAATATATATAACTTTTAAATCTATATATACATCTTATAAGTGAAAAAATGTAATTGCATATACTAACAATAGAAAACAAAATTCAAAAATATAAAAAGTTAATGTAAATTTGAGATTTAAATACAAATTAATTAGTAGTAAAATGTAATTTGTTTTTCATTTACTCTTTGAATGAAAACATAAGTTAAGTAATTAAATTTCAAACTATCTTATAATATGAGATAATTTAAAATAAATGTGTTTTATTAGTATGATTAATAGTTTGTTTAAAAATATATTATTATTATTGAAAATATGGAAATATATTTAATAAGAGAGAGAGGCGGGAAAAAAATTGTAAGAATGAATGTGAAGGCGACACGTGGCATTGAGAAACATTTATTTATTATATAGTATAGATTTTATAATATGATTTTCATAATATAAAATAAACCCGAAAGTTTGTTCGTTACACAAAAAAAATATATGAAGTCTATCAAAATATAAATTTTTTATCCTTAAGTTCATAAAAATTTAGCTTTATAATATAGTGATATCTAAATTCTATTAATTTAGGGACATTTAAAATTGTGAAAGATATTAAATTGAACATTTTACCGGCTAATTTAAAAAGGGCGGGCTTAGCCAGCGTAAAGGGCGGGCTTAGCCAGCGTAATATCGGCTCAATGTCTATTTTGGTGTTTTTCTCCTTTAAAATTTTATCATTTAGCGGTATTTTATAGTTTTTTTAGATGAATGAGTATTTTTATAAATCGAAAGGGCAAACCTCGTGATATCTTTAATCTCCCTTCAAGTTACATAACATATAACAAATATTATTTCCCCAAATCTATATAAAGATTAAAGAACACAAAACAATAGTTGTCCCATCATGATCTTGAAGTGTGGCATCAAATATCATTGGGATTCGCACTTTTTATCACTTCCAAGATCAGCGCGACCCAAAAATCTTTAAAAAAAACATCAAACAGAAAAACCTTATTCTACTCCCTCCTCTGTTTCCCCATTCGCCAAACCTCACTATTTTATTTTACCATCATCTCTCTGCTCAAACCACCCAAAAACAAACCAAAATTAGTTCAACTCTGTGTAGTGATTGAACCCCACATCTCCAAAACCTGACACATTTCGAAACCACCTTCTTTATTTCTCTGAAACTCCAATTATTTCTCGATTCTACGTACTGTTTTATTGAGTTGGGGATTTATTTATTTATTTATTTATTTAATTTGATTTGATTTTTGTGTGAAGAATCTAGGGTTTTAACTTTTGGGGCAACAATAGTTACCAGATTCTCTGAATTTGGAGTCTCAACGCCACCCTTTTCCGAATATATACTTTGATTTTGCACATTATGACCTAAAGTGTGAGTGTTACTTTCTGCTTTACAAATTATGGATCCGGGTTTTCAGCATGATCAAACTTTGAGCTTTGCTCCGAAACGACATGCTGTATTGTTCCAATCGAGTGCTACAGGTACCACAACTGGGATGATCATGATGGGGGATTACTATAGGATGAATAGTAATACAGCAGGCATGATGGTTTCTTCTGGTATGGTTAACAGTGGGTCGTCAGGATATGCTAAAGTTGGGAGTTCATGTGCTTCTGGTGTTTCAGACTCGGTCCCAGGGTTGAAGCATGATGCGGGCTTGGCTGTCGAGTGGTCTGTTGAAGAACAGTATAAGTTGTATGAAGGAATTTCAATGTAGGTATCTCGTTCTAAGTTTATAATTATCTTAATCCAACTTTTATTATTAGTATTATTGTATGGTTATTTGCTCTGATTCTCTTAACTATACTTTATGCTATCTGGATTACTATACTATAATATACTATGCTATACTGTAAAATGAAGGATTTTGGAGTTGGGGGGGTCTCTGCGGGACCAGCCTTTCTATTCTCTAGGATAGAGGTAAGGTTTGTCCCATCCTACCCTCCGCAGACCCTACCAATAGCTCTACTATAAGTGAGATTATACTTGGTATGTTTGTTTGTTTGATTGGGTGACTCTTAGTCTCTTAGTGTAGGTTTCTTTTGAAGGGGTGTTTGGATCTTTGTGGCTTGAAAGTTTGAAACTGATTATCTTGTTAATGTGACGTGTAATCACAATAGTAAGTTTTTAGTGTTTGGATGAAGCAGATTCTGCTTCTGATAACCAGTTTTGGGTGATCAGTTATTCAGTTTCATACTAGCTGTAGCAAAATTTTTTACTGAAGGTAAAATAAAATCACCTAATTACCCTTTCTTTTAGCATAATTTGAGATATGTTTACTTCTGTTTACAAGACATAACTCCTCTTTTTGCAAAATTGTATTTTTTGTGTTAATTTCTTAGTTGATCACAGTTTGCCATCCACAGTTGTAATGATTATCAAGTTATTACAACTTCAAACACATCCAAACACTATATCCTATAACCCATTTTTATCGCAACTGATTATCTGATTCTAATTAATCAATATGGCATAATCACTTTCAAAACACACAACTGGATACTCTTATTAGTTCTTTAATTTATTACCCATGAATGGTCATTTACTAATTTTCTATATTGAATATATAGATATGCAGATGAGCCCAACATCATGAAGTATATCAAGATTGCTGCTACATTGCGTGATAAAACTGTTCGTGATGTTGCCCTGAGGTGTAGGTGGATGATGGTAAGCTCGTTACTCATTTTTCTTGATATCTTTCTTGCACTTTTGTTTGCTAATTATATCGTTTTTTTATACAGGTTATCAGTTTTATTAGATTCTGTAACTTTTTATCCTACTCTATATCAAAACAAGTGAGATAATTTGTTATATGGGACGTCCCAAATGAATGTAGTATTTAATTGTTTCTTTGGCATAGCATATTATTAATCATTAAAAGTAGTGATTTTGGAAAGTACACACTTCACAGTTGTGTGTGAACTAGGAATATCAATAAATAGAATTCACCTAAGAGCCGGAATGACTTCAGAAGATTAATGGAAATCCTGATTAAAGACTTAAAGTAAGGCTGTACAGCAAAAAAATGATTGGAACATGAGCTACAATAGCAAAATAGATGTTTTGCTCAATAGTCGATGGCTGAACATTTATTTTTTCTGAATACCCATCACAACATGAGTGGAAGTTCAGATATTTTGAAAAATGAAAAGTTGAATTTGATCAATTTTTCGACTTCCTCATTTAGATGCTTACAAAAATGAGATACATGGCAGAGTAAAAGAAGGAAACAACACGAGCTCAAGTTGGGGAGAAAGTTAAAAGATAAGAAGGTACGCCTACGCAACCATAGAAAGTGTTATATTTTGGTTCAAAAGGGTACACTTTCGTCTTTCTTGGCTGGACAAAATTGGATAATTACTTTCCAAGGTTTACCGTTTGGTTTCAAATTAGCCGTTAGATTGAGGGTATTTCCAGCTCGTGCCGTTGGTGATTTTCTCTAATGAAGAGACAGTGTAAAGCTGAGTCCTTTTAGCAGAGGTCTCAGCTTCGAATTCAGCTTCCACTGGTTTTCTTCCTTTAGTTAGGAGGTTATTGGTGGGGTCTTGTGAGTTTTCCGGTAATGGGATTCACGGTTAGCAAAAAGAAAAGAAAAAAAAACTGAGGTGCTATTACATAGCATTTGATTTAAATGTCCTTAATAATAACCAGCATTGTGATTGTCCTGTTACCACAGGATAAACTGGTGGAATTATCATCAAAGCCGATCATATCATCACATTCAAGTATGAATGTGGCTCCGTTTTCTGTTACCATGAATAATCGGATCCAGAGTGGTGGTATTCCTTTGGAAGGTTAGTTTCCTGTGGCTATTTTCTGTTACCAAGATTTCCATTCGAGTATATGGTCGGATTGTTTCTATTTCACATACTGTGATTGTTTATAGTATAAGAAATTATAGGAAAATCAGGGGACACTTGGCCAGGTGCCCGATAATTCATAAGAGGGTGTTTGGATGTGCTTTATGAAACTAGTTATATGATCATTGTGGCCTCCAAGGCGTAATAATCTGGTTTTTAGTATTATGATAAAATGATTCTTAAAAATCAGTTTCATATTATTTACATCAAAACTGATTCTATACAATACAAGAAAACTCAGATTATATGTACTGCCCTCCTATTTTCCCTGTTTCAAGATTTTTACTCAAAGTTATCTTTCTTAATAACGCTATTAGAAGGTCTTGAGGATCCTATTAACACACTGATTTTTCTTTGTTGGTTCATGCAGCATTAACCGTCTCCACAAGGCATCTTCTGGAACGGAACAGTCAAGTTCTTGGTCAGATATCGGCTAATATTTCTGCCCTAAAAGTAAGTGTTTTTAATTCGTTATTTGCGATCAACAGATTCTTGGAAGCTAACATTTTGTTTTATGACATCTTACAACAGCTGCAGGACAATGTCAACCTTTTCAGTCACGCGAAGAACAATATAACTGCTATCTTAAACGAGTACGTTGGACATTCGTTAAACTTGTATTTTATCCATCTCCAAAAAGAGTCCATTTTTTAGTTTAGAGATCCTTTTTTAGCTTCTTCAGTTACAAAAATGTTTCTTTCTAGTTCCCCTAAACTCACATGTAATTATCAATTCTCAATAATCAGCTTTGAAGTCAAACAACAAGTTCAAAAGTCAAAAACAGACCTTTTTTATCGAAAAAAACTCATGTGCTTATGGGCTGTTTATGTTAGCTCAGTTTTGAAATTCTTGCAGCATGAGATACATTCCAGGGCCGCCACTGCCTGTATCGTTAAACACAGATCTTGTTAATTCCATTCTGCGCACTACAAGCCAGGTAACTATTACTACCTAAAGTCAACTGTCTGACAGTTGACTTTGACTTCTTTTACTCAATAATCTTTTTGGTAATCTGATGTTAAAAGGTTGTTGTTTCTTGACAATGACAGAGCATGGCGTTTGGCTCGTCAAGCATAATGCATCTTAAGCAAGAGCCAGATTATTGAGTTGGAGACTGTTTGGTTGTAAGTATAGGATTAAACCTTCTGTAAATTATACATCGATTGACCCTTTTGGGCTTATTCTATATACCTGTATCGGTTGACCATTTGTCTCCAAGTCAACTATACAAAAACTTGTAGAATGATGCCATTTTTGGAAAGCTAAGATGATTGATTGGCCTGACTTACTACTTGCTTGCCTTCATTTCTTGCAACATCTTGATAGATTTGGTCTCTGCTCCATTTTACTTTTACCAAGCCAAACCTAGATAAAATATTGAAATGATAACAGATCCATCGCTTATGTGTGTAGACGAGTCGAGCCTCATCTCGCCTAAACTAGACTCCCTAAAACTCGAGCTTGGCTTGTTTATTATTTATTAGTTATTTAATTATATATTATATACACACAACTGTTATATATTATTTAGTTTTTAATTATAATTATATAAAATAGTGTTTGTCATATTAAATAAAAATTGTTATATCTATATAAATAATACTTATTTAGGCTCGGAACCTAGTCAAGCTTAGAATATTAAGCTTGGGCTAGAGCTCGAGCTCGTTTATTAAATGAGTTTCATTTTATGTTTGAGCTCCTTGGTTTGAATTTTTGCTTTTTTAGCAAGCTGATCACGAGTAGCCGAAAAACCACACTTTCGGATAATACTTTGTTTCTTCATTGAAATAAAACTTATCGATTCATGTCTTAATCATATTCTACAGTTGATTAAGATTATCACACAACAAGTCAATAATAGTAGCAAACAATCCCAATAATAAAGAATTATAAAAACAAAACTTCCTTCTACACACGAATTTCATAAACAATTACAAATTTAAATTTAATCACTCACAAATCATATGCTCAAATGTTCATCTCTTGGCAAGCTCTGAACAGTATCTGACCATCTTCCCGGCGAATGATCACTGCTATTAGACGACATGTGTGCCGCTTCAGCTCTGGTTTCCTTAATCATCCTCAACACCTCCCTCATCACCGGCCGATTCTCAGGAACATGTGAAACACACACCATGGCAATATTCAGAAGAGCCGTGAGCTTCTCCTCTGACGCCTCGTTCCCGGAGGACGTAGGCTCATCGCCGGACTCTGTTTCCTCTTCTCTTACAGATTTGACCCATTTTGGGATATCCGACCCGTGTTCCAAAACAAGGTCCTGGAACGGGGTTTTTCCGGTGAGAAGCTCCAACAGAAGGACGCCGAAGCTGTAGACGTCTGCTTGCTGGGTGAGCTGTTTTCGTGGGTCGCGACATTCGGGGGCGCGGTAGAAGAGGGAAGAAGCGCTTGATTCTTCGGGGAGTTCGGGGTTTCTGAATGACATTAAACCGTAATCGGTGAGGCAAGATTCGAAATCGGAGCCTAAGAGAACGTTGGAAGATTTTATGTTGCCGTGGGTGAGGCCAGGATTTTGGTGGATGTATAGAAGTCCGGTAGCCAAGTCCTCGGCGATCTTCAGGCAAGATGTCCAATGAAGAGGCTTCCCGCCGGCTGATGTTCTTGATCCTGCAATTATTACATTAAGCTTTGTTTTTACAAGTAAGAGTACGTTCTCTATATATTTAAGTGGGTTCGGAATGGTTTAAATTGGTTGTAAAATATTATTTAATTGAAAAAGAGTCAGAAAGTTAGTGATTTTTAGTAGTATAATTATAAGGATAAGGATAAAAAACTTTTAAAAATGGTAAATCATTAGTTTAAATTAAATTAAACCGATCCATAATTTTTTTTAAATATTTGTTTGGTTTATTAAATTAAATTGTATTTTAGACAATATTACTTTTATACAATAATTTATAAAACCCATAAGGTGTGTGGTTAATTGATTATAAAAAAATTTTAAATTCATTTTAAGCCGAAAACAACAAAAATCATATACACACTTTATATATTACTTTTTAACTATTATATTATACATAAGATGGATATATGATCGTTTACCACGCTTCCTTTCGCTCTCCTAAAACATGTAATTTGCACTATATGTTACTATGAGTTGTCTTGTTCTTGACATTTTTCTACTTATTGTTAGTTGTGTATTAAAATAATCATGGTAGAAGACCAATAGGCCAGTCCCATCTTTTTCCCACTTTATTTCCCTCTCTTTTTATTAAGATCATACTAAATATCAATTTTTATGATGATCATAAAAAAAAAAAAAAAAAAAAACAATTTTTATGTATAGAATAAATTATTTTTTAATAATCATACCTTTTCCTTTCTTTACACTTTATTTTCCTTAATGTCCAACTATGTGCTTGTCTATATGTATTGTATGGATTTTGGTAAGAGAAGAAAATATATATCAAAACTAAAAAAAATCCATTAAGTGATGCAATTGAAAGAATATAAAAAGAAATGTTGTCGGTTAACTACCAAATTTTCAAAGTTTTCGGCATCCTTACCAATTTTAAACTGAATATTATATAATTTTAAATCTTAATAAATATAATTTCCTTTGACAAAGCTTAATTTTATTACTTTTTTTTAATTTAATTTCTCAATCAATGACATAATAAGTTAATTATTTTTATTTATTAAGAGAAATTAAACATTATACAACATTATAGTTGAAAATAAATTAGTAAATTATTTAAAGAAAACGTACCGTGGATGAGAGAGAAAAGGCTTCCATTGGGGAAATAATCGTATACGAGCAAGCGTTCCTCAGCTTGGAAATAAGCTCTTACAGGCACTAAATTCTGGTGCCTCAACCGTCCGATGACGTCCACGTGTCTTCGAAACTCCTGCACACTTGGATATCTTGCTTCTTTCAGCCGTTTCACTGACACTGTAAACCCTGATTCCATCACCGCTTTGTATGTGCTCCCCACCGTCCCTCTTCCCAGCGTCTCCGCCGATGCTTTCAGCAAATCCTCCAAACTGTAACTCATTTCCGGCGAGTCTCCGCCGTCGAAGAACACCAGTTTCCCCGTCCCACCACCGTCATCACCTTCCGACGTAAACCCACTTTCCCCACTTCTCCCACCACCACTCGACCCTCCTCCACTGACGACTCCGCCGCCGCCCACCGCCGCTGTTACTGGTGCTCCTTTCACACCCACCTCCGGTGACTTATTTCGACTCTTTTTTAAACAGATCATCAACAATGCGATCAAAATACATAATAACAAAAACCCACCGACAGAACTTGCTATTATAACAATATTCCTAATTTTCCGGTGACGGTGCGATTTCCGATTTGGACCAGCCGGAGAAAAAGTTGGAGACGGAGCTGAACTACACGGAATATTAAACGCTTCACCGCATAAGCCCACATTACCTGCAAATGACGTCGAGTTGAATCTGACCAACACAGAGGTCGCCGGAATTCGACCGGAAAGCTGATTATTCGATAAATTCAAGTATCTCAGGCCTGTCTGATTCAACGGCGGGACTCTTCCGGTGAATCTATTGTCATCCAAGTAAAGAACATACAATCTCTGTATACCGAGCACAGTATCTGGAATGGCGCCGGAAAGACGGTTACCGGAAAGCACAATGGTTTTGAGGCGATGAAGGGTGGCGAGGGACGCCGGAAACCCACCGGAAAAGTTGTTGTAAGAAAGATAAAGTGATTTAAGATTTGCTAGTCCAGAAAGATGTGGGATTTCGCCGGAGATTGAGTTTTGTTTAAGACTCAAAACACGAATCTGATCTAACTGAACAAGATCTCTTGAATCCAATGTGCCACTTAAATTCATGTTTTCAAGAACAAGCTTTGACACTCTACCATTTAAGCATTCTTTAACTCCTTCCCATTTGCAGAAATCAGTTCCACTCCATTGAAGAGAATTTGATGGATCAATCGATGATTTCAACCCCAAAAGTGCTTCTTGATCACCACTCAATGCAAATTCAAACCAACAAATAACCAAACAGAGGTACAAAACTGCCCCATTTCGCCTCATCTTTAACCGGGGCTCCGATTAAAGATCCGTTCAAAAAGAGGTTCACCTTTTCTTCTATGGCTTTTGGGGTAATGAATAGATGAATGATTGGGAAGAAAGAGAAAGATCAAAAGGGGGCCCTTTACAAAATTTTCCCCCCAAACAAAATTTCATAGTCAAAGGGTTTTGGATTTTGACTTATAAAGTCAACATCTTCAAGACTTCAAGAATGAAAAACCACCATGGAAACTGGTTCTTGAGTTGCAGAGAGATTGACCATTGATCAGATGGATCTGTGTATACTGTGTAGTACTGTAGTGTGCAGTGCATGTGTATTTGTGTGTTTTTATTCAAGTATTTTAAGTATTTAATTCATTTGTTTATTATTAATAAAAACACGAGTAATTCAAGAGAGATGGGATGAGAACAGGTGAAGAAATAAATATTGTTTATTGGTGGTTAATAGACTAGGTTCATAAACTTGTACCAGGATGAGACAACCATGACAACGGTCTTCTGGTTCACAACCTGGACCAGAATGCATGTCTGCTGTGTGTTTTTATTTACTTCACTTCATTTGTTGTTTTTTAATAATTTTATTATTGAGGATCAAGAAGAAGAAAAAAACAAATGGAAGAGAAGTTAAATTATTTTAAGAATGTCGTTTATATGATAATATTGTTTTTTTCACTATCACGTCAAGACAACATTAGGAGTAGTGAACTTTATAAAGTATTAAATGCTAGGATTCAATGTAGGTACTCTTTCATGAGTCCTCTTTCGTCATCAATTTTTGTACCGAAAAGCGGCGTGTCTCGCAAGATACGACACTATTAGGCACAATCGCAAGTCGGGTACGCTGGGTTGGTGTAGGCATATAGCATGGGCATACAATCCTTTTTAATGTTGTGTCAAAACATTTAAAGCTAATACTCATGGTCTGAACTTCAGGTACGCTGAATTAACCTAGTTATTGGTTGAAGAGCCTTTCACTGGTGCCTGAGTTTACACCGTGTATTCCTGGAACGTCGAACAATGTGTTATAAGTTATAACTGGCATTAGGAGGTTGATCGGACGTGCATTTCCAGATATTACATGGTCTGAACTTTGGGCCCATATGAGAGTGAGCCCGGGGGGATCACACATCTTACCCCTCCACAGGACTGGCCCTATCACCAGGGATAATGACATTTTCTTAAGAGTGCATGCTCTTTTCATCCTTATGAAGCGAATATTAGGTGTCAACAAATAAAAGGTTTTCTAAACGTAGTTGAGAATTTAAATAGACGTCATATACAACTAAAAGTCTTGTAATGTGTATGTGCTACTATGGATGTTAGTACCAAACATCATCATCTTAAAGGATTGATAATGTAATTTAACATTAATGTCGTTTTAAGTATGAATTTGTTTTGGGGCCATGTATAACCAAGTTTTATATTCACAAGAATGATGATTACAATAACGTGACAGATAGATGGATAACAAGCTGCGTCGCAACCCCCTTTTTGATAGGAAATACATTAGTAGATTATGACAAGTGGTTGGCTAATCTTTTGGCTTAATGTGCACCGACTTTTACCTTCTCGAACCCAAGTTGATGTAAGTAAGTAATTTTATTTTTCATACAAAAAGTATGTAAAACAACATTTTAACCGTTGAAATATACCCACAAATGGTCAATTAGTTTTGTTGAAATAGGTAGGAAAAACGAAAGAAGATCGAGTGAGAGTGAAAGAAATGTAGGGAAGGGTATCAACTAACAAGGAGGTGGGTTCATGATAAGATGATGTGGGCAACATGTCAGACCAGTTGTCTATTTGGCATTGATGTTGTCTTCCTACTTCCATCAAATCACACTTTTTTTTAAAGACCAGTTGTCTATACCCGGCCCAACAAAGCCCAAGTAGGCGTAGGCGGGACCAGTGACGGATCTAGGAAAAAAAAATTCAGGGGTATCGGATCAAATTTTTTTTCCCCGTGCATTCAAGTAAATGAAACAGATTTTTTTTCCCGTACATTCAAATAATGAAACAAATTTTTTTTTATGTTGAAGTAAATAAAACAATTTTTTTTTGGTATTGAAGTAAACGAAACAAAATTTTTTTTTCTTACATTCAAGTAATTGAACACAATTTTTTTTTCCGTACTTCATCTACTTGATTAGGATGATAATTAGCAATAGGTGGCTTCATCTTCCCTATAATTAAAATATCAAATACACAACAAGAAGTTGTTTTAACAACTAAACTCTATTCTAAAGTCTAATTTCACCCAATTGCATATATAAACTCTAAATCAAAAATTACATATAAACCCTAAATCAAAATTAGTAGAATACCTTAATAAGGATTGAGGATGATGGCGGATTGGTGGTGGTGACTGGTCTGCGAGTGATGGCCGGCCGATGGCCCCTGCCCCCTGTGGTCTGCGTCGTGCATCTGGTCTGTCTGGACTTCCTTTATTTCAATTTTTTAATTTGATGGTGAATATAGATGGATCAACAATTTGGGCTTTGAATCAACAAATGTTTAATTTAGGCTTTTATAAAGTGTTATAATTTTCATTTAAACATTTGGGCTTTAAATTAAACCCAAATGCCAAGTTTAATTAGTAGAATAATGTTTTATTAAAATTTCTTCGGTTTTTATAAAGTGTTATGATTTTAAAAAAAATTTAAGGTTAGTGTAGGGATTTGTTTGTAAGAAAATTTAAGGGTATCTAAAATTTCGTTAAGAGGTATCGAGAAACATAAAACGGTTAAAAAAACCACAACGCGTCGAAAATTGAGGGGTAGCGACAGGTACCCCTGCCCCTATGCTAGATCCAGCCCTGGGTGGGACCCACCTGAGGTATCAGAGCAAATACTTTGCACAAGAAATAATAAAGGATCTCTACCAACAGGAGGCGAACGATTATAACAAATTCAGTTATGAGAGTTAGACCACAAAAGAGCTTCATACATGCATAATGCGACACATATATACAAGGGTAGAAAAAGGTCCACACGCCACCAGGTATGCGCTCTTACCCTCTCTTTATCTCATTTCACCGTTACATTGAAAAACCTTAATCTCCCAAGAAATATACTTGTTCTCACGTCGAAGTCGGGTCACGGAGAACCTCCTTCTCTGTGGCGAGGCTAACGATGTTCTTAGTTTGCTGATCAGAATAATTACAGCTAGATCCAATGCAATACGTGGCATGAAGTCATGTGGAAACGAACTCTTAGCTCTATGCTAGGTTCTTTGATTCTTCATTGACGCCATCTGTGGGACTCGAACTCAAGACCACGTGGTTAAAAGGCTAGATTTGAAAACTAGATTTTCAAGATTTTAACCGTAATACATAAATCTTTTAAGATAAATACATACAGCTTACAATAAATACCTAACTCAAGACCAAGTGGGGGTGGGGGGTTTCGAGGACAACGCCCCTGGTGGGGGTCTTGCTTCGGATTTACATGGTTGTTATTCGAAGTTACTTCTAAATTGCATTGCAAAATTGCATGTGAATTAGTCCATATTGTAGTTGATCATTAGTAGTAAGTCAGTATTGATCAACGACAACTTGCCCAATAGCAACTTGCTCGTCAGTGATAAATAGCCTCAGTGGTTACTGCAGCAGTGATAACTGTAGCAAAGGTAATTGAACTATTGCTTAGAGAGTTCCCGTCTCGCTAAAGGGTTTTTTCCATTGATGTAACTGTCGAAGTGTCAACAGTTATCAATCATCAATTGAAATGTTGTGATGGTTCGTCCTATATAGGTTCGTCCCATGTATGTAGGACAATTAATCTTTGGTCTTGTTTAACACATTAAATTCACATACAAATTCTAGTACAATTTGTCTCAAAAGACGTCATACAAGACCTTTGAAGATGGCCACGTGACAAAACACTACTTAAGACTAGCATATAGATACGAAATTTGATTAAGAGATAACATATTCATAAATTTTGATTCTTTTAAAGTTACAGAGCCGTAAAGTATAACTTTTGATTAGAAAAAGAGTAAATGGATTAGAAAAAGGCCTAACTTAAGACGAATATAACTTTTGATTCTTTTAGAGTTACAGAGCCGTAAAGTATGAATATAAACGACATAACATCATATGCAACCATAGACGGTTTGTCCGACTCTTGAACCCAAATTCCTTCATATGCGGACCCAGATTTTGACATGGATGGTTTCCTCCCAAATTTAATTGGTTTGTTTCTCTGTAAAAATGTTTGAATCATGAATGCCATCAATTCATGCGCTAATTTTGTCATGTAATTTCAATTTTATGACATCAAATTTAATTTTTAAAGATTTAGATATACCTAGAAAAATTAGATTTTCACAATAAAATAGCATGATGAACTAATTAATACAAGCAAATTATTATTTTTAATAATCTAAATTATGATTTATTGACGGATAATAATCCAAACTATCAGTTTGGCTGCTGATAATCTCATCTTTCACTTTTGTTGTCAATGGCGGTCTCATTAGCAAAATTATCATATATTTACACTTGATTTTGTTTGTACATTTCTCCATTTTCATTTAAAATCGTCATTTTGAGCGAAAATAAGTGTAATTTTAATATGATTATGCTACGAGGATTGTCATTGACAACATTGACAACAAAAATGAAATTTTGATTATTATTAGCCAATAAATAATAATTTAAATTATTATAAACCAATTTGCCATAATATATTCAGAAATTTATCATTTTTTCAACTCTAAATAATATTCTGATCATCTTTTTACGTCACCTAACCACTTCCGTAAGCCTACTAAGAAAATATTGGACACATGTAAGTCTACTATTTATACACCTACAAGTAGGGGTGCACAAAAAAACCGGTTTGGATTTTCTAACCGGTCCAAACCGGCAAACCAGTTTAAGGAAAACCGGTTTAAGGCTAACCGGTTCGGGTTACCCAATAATGGTCGATTTGTAACCGGTTTAATACAATCAGGAGAGGATCGGGTTGAGGACTAGTTTGTCCAAACCGGTTCGGGAAACCGGTTTGGTCGCTGAAACTAGAACTAGCCGTTAATAAACGTTTTGTAATTTTTGAACTTTTCGAATTGCAATAAACATTGAAATATTAATGGTATGGAGAAATTGATGTTGGAAGACTTAATTCATTCACAATATAGACTAGGCATATATAGCCGATTACAATGTAATGGAGAAGCTAAGATGGAGGCGAATTCATAGTAGAGATTAGAGAGATTACAATGACTACCTAAAATACATATTTAATCTTTTGACTTGTCATATTGAGTTGCCTGACTTAGACGCTAACTATTAGGAGTTTACAGAGATTACAATGACTACCTAAAATACATATTTAATCTTTTGACTTGTCATATTGAGTTGCCTAACTTAGAGGCTAACTGTTAGGAGAGTCTCTTTGATATGAACTTTATGCTTGTATAGTTGTTATATATTTTGTTTTTGATTTTTTATTGAATTTAATTGATTTTTTAATTAAAACCGGTTTAAACCACAAACCGGTTATGACCCTACCCTAACCGGTTTGATAGGGTTGGGTTTTCATATCTCGCAAACCGGTTTAATCCGAACCGGTTTAGGACCAAACTAGTTTTGACCAAATGTTGACCAAACCGGTTCGGTTTAAAAACCCGCTTTATGCACCTCTACCTACAAGGCTTAGGTCCCATTTGGTTTGTGAAATTTGATGAAATTGAAATTAAGATTGAAAAACATTTTATTAAAAATTATGTTTGGTTGGTCAATAAAGAAACTGAAATTTGAAAATTTTCCTCCAAATTTGACTCTATAGTATTGTTGCCATCGACTTTGAAAATTTTTTATTATCTTTACCATTCACTACCACGTTTAATATTTTTCACTAACATACGATAAAAAAAACTATCATAAGTTTATCACATTTTTAAGGACAATTAGTAAAAGGTACCAAACATGTTACTGACTGGTAAAGAGTGACGACCATGTCTAAAAATTTTATAAATAAACTTGTACTTGTAAACAAACCGAACGAACACGAACAGGGCTTGTTGGTGTTCGTTCATTTAACTTTAACCGAACAAATAAACGAACACGAACACTTAAATGAACGGATTTTCTTGTTCGTGTTTGTTCATTAAGAAAGTGAACGTGTTAGATTATGTTCGTTCATTAATATTTTAAACGAACGATTCACGAACCATAGTTGTCAATAGCGAATAGCGGCAAATAGCGACAAACCACCTATAAGCTACGTAGCGAATAGCGGTAAATAGCGGGCGCTATTTCACGTTTAGCATACACTAGTGGAAAGTTTTAAAATTATTTTATATTCAACTATTGTAGGATATATAGCAATTATAATCAATAATCATCTAAATCTTCATATATTAGGGTTATTAGCAACCCTATTTATATTAATCATGTAAAAAACTGTTTAAAAACATTAAAAAAATAAAAAAGGGAATATTCGCTATTCACCATATAGCGACCATAGACCGCTTCGCTACATAGCGCGCTATAGCGAGCGCTATGGTCGCTATTGACAACTGTGTCACGAACATAAATGAACATAAACGAACACAAAAATAAAGTAAACGTAAATATCTAAATTAAAGTTTAAAATATCGTTATCCTTACATCAACATTTCAAAACTAAATAAAGATATCAAATTGATTTTATATTAGGCTTAAGGATTTTAAAATACGAAAAATAAATTTGATTTTAAATTAATATTAATAATAAAAAAAGTTTAAATGATATTTAAATGAATATAAACAAACGAACATAAGTGAACGTAATGAACGAATATTCACGAACGTAAATGAACGACCAAGACATGTGTTCATGTTCGTTCATTTAATTAAATAAACAAAAATTTATGTTCATGTTCGTTCGTTTATTAAATGAACGAACATAAGCGAAGTTCCTGCCAAACGATTCACGAACAGTTAACCGAACGTTTGGTTGATTTACATGCCTACTTGTAATTGTAACATAGACATAGCACAGGAATAATTTGTGTAACCAACTCTTTTATCTTTTTCCTTTTTAGTCCAACCTTTTTAAAAATTTCTAAATAAAAACTAGGTTGACTTTAAATTATAACAAATTCAGTTATGAGAGTTAGACCATAAAAGAGCTTCATACATGCATGATGCGACACATATATACAAGGGTAGAAAAAGGTCCACACGCCACCAGGTATGCACTCTTACCCTCTCTTTATCTCATTTCACAGTTACATTGGGAAACTTTTGGTGTGGTTTAAAAATGAACATTTTTATAAAAATTACATATAAAAATGTGTGTATATATATAAAAAACTGAAAATTACATATAAAAATTCTAATCCGATTAATCCCGCCTAGGCCCCGATTAATCCCGCCTAGGCCTAGGCCCTACCCCACCGCCTGACTAGCGCCTAGCGATTTTTACAACACTGGCAGCAGTGATAATTGTAGCAAAGGTAACTGAACTATTGCTTATAGAGTTCCCGTCCTGCTAAAGGGTTTTTTTCATTGATGTAACTGTCGAAGTGTCAACAGTTGTCAATCATCAATTGAAATGTTGTGATGGTTCGTCCTATATAGGTTCGTCCCATGTATGTAGGACAATTAATCTTTGGTCTTGTTTAACACATTAAATTCACATACAAATTCTAGTACAATTTGTCTCAAAAGACGTCATACAAGACCTTTGAAGATGGCCACGTGACAAAACACTACTTAAGACTAGCATATAGATACGAATTTGATTAAGAGATAACATATTCATAAATTTTGATTCTTTTAGAGTTGAAGAGCCGTAAAGTATAACTTTTGATTAGAAAAAGGGTAAATAGATTAGAAAAAGGCCCTACTTAAGACGAATATAACTTTTGATTCTTTTAGAGTTACAGAGCCGTAAAGTATGAATATAAACGACATAACATCATATGCAACCATAGACGGTTTGTCCGACTCTTGAACCCAAATTCCTTCATATGCGGACCCAGATTTTGACATGGATGGTTTCCTCCCAAATTTAATTGGTTTGTTTCTCTGTAAAAATGTTTGAATCATGAATGCCATCAATTCATGCGCTAATTTTGTCATGTAATTTCAATTTTATGCCATCAAATTTAATTTTTAAAGATTTAGATATACCTAGAAAAATTAGATTTTCACAATAAAATAGCATGATGAACTAATTAATACAAGAAAATTATTATTTTTAATAATTTAAATTATGATTTATTGACGGATAATAATCTAAACTATCAGTTTGGCTGCTGATAATCTCATCTTTCACTTTTGTTGTCAATGGCGGTCTCATTAACAAAATTATCATATATTGACACTTGATTTCGCTTGTACGTTTCTCCATTTCCATTTAAAATCGTCATTTTGAGCGAAAATAAGTGTAATTCTAATATGATTATGCTACGAGTATTGTCATTGACAACAAAAATAAAATTTTGATTATTATTAGCCAATAAATTATAATTTGAATTATTATAAACCAATTTGCCATTAATATATTCAGAAATTTATAATTTTTTCAACTCTAAATAATATTCTGATCATCTTTTTACGTCACCTAACCACTTCCGTAAGCCTACTAAGAAAATATTGGACACATGTAAGTCTACTATTTATACACCTACAAGTAGGGGTGCATACAAAACCGGTTTGGATTTTCTAGCCGGTCCAAACCAGTTTAAGGCTAACCGGTTCGGGTTACCCAATAATCGTCGATTTGTAACCGGTTTAATACAATCAGGAGAGGATCGGGTTGAGGATTAGTTTGTCCAAACCGGTTTGGTCGCTAAAACTAGAACTAGCCGTTAATAAACGTTTTGTAATTTCCGAACTTTTCGAATAACAATAAACATTGAAATATTAATGGTATGGAGAAATTGATGTTGAAGACTTAATTCATTCACAATATAGACTAGGCATATATAGCCGATTACAATGTAATGTAGAAGCTAAGATGAAGGCGAATTCATAGTAGAGATTACTATTAGAGAGATTACAATGACTACCTAAAATACATATTTAATCTTTTGACTTGTCATATTGAGTTGTCTGACTTAGAGGCTAACTATTAAGAGTTTATAGAGATTACAATGAGTACCTAAAATACATATTCAATCTTTTGACTTGTCATATTGAGTTGCCTGACTTAGAGGCCAACTGTTAGGAGTCTCCTTGATATGAACTTTATGCTTGTATAGTTGTTATATATTTTGTTTTTGATTTTTTATTGAATTTAATTGATTTTTTAATTAAAACCGGTTTAAACCACAAACAGGTTATGACCCTACCCTAACCGGTTTGATAGGGTTGGGTTTTCATGTCTCGCAAACCGGTTTAACCCGAACCGGTTTAGGACCAAACTAGTTTTGACCAAATGTTGACCAAACCGGTTCGGTTTAAAAAACTCGCTTTATGCACCTCTACCTACAAGGCTTAGGTTCCATTTGGTTTGTGAAATTTGATGAAATTGGAATTAAGATTGAAAAACATTTCATTAAAAATTATGTTTGGTTGGTCAATAAAGAAACTGAAATTTGAAAATTTTCTTCCAAATTTGACTCTATAGTATTGTTGCCATCTGCTGTCTGACTTCGCAAAATTTTTATTATCTTTACCATTCACTACCACGTTTAATATTTTTCACTAACTTACGATAAAAAAAATCTATCATAAGTTTATCATATTTTTAAGGACAATTAGTAAAAGGTACCAAACATGTTACTGACGGGTAAAGAGTGACGACCATGTCTAAAAATTTTATAAATAAACTTGTATGTACTAGGCTTGTAAATAAACCGAACGAACACGAACATTTAACTTTAACCGAACAAATAAATGAACACGAACAATTAAACGAACGGATTTTCTTGTTCGTGTTTGTTCATTAAGAAAGTGAACGCGTTAGATTATGTTCGTTCATTAATATTTTAAACGAACGATTTATGAACATAAACGAACACAAAAATAAAGTAAACGTAAATATCTAAATTAAAGTTTAAAATATCGTCATCCTTACATCAACATTTCAAAACTAAATAAAGATATCAAATTGATTTTATATTAGGCTTAAGGATTTTAAAATACGAAAAATAAATTTGATTTTAAATTAATATTAATAATAAAAAAAAGTTTAAATGATATTTAAATGAACGTAAACAAACGAACATAAGTGAACGTAATGAACGAATATTCACGAACGTAAATGAACGACCAAGACATGTGTTCATGTTCGTTCATTTAATTAAATAAACAAAAATTTATGTTCATGTTCGTTCGTTTATTAAATGAACGAACATAAGCGAAGTTCCTGCCAAACGGTTCACGAACAGTTAACCGAACGTTTGGTTCATTTACATGCCTACTTGTAAGTTGTAACATAGACATAGCACAGGAATAATTTGTGTAACCAACTCTTTTATCTTTTTCCTTTTTAGTCCAACCTTTTTAAAAATTTCTAAATAAAAACTATGTTGACTTTAAACCGGTTTGACCCATATATTGGATCCATGATTACATGATGCTAACCGTAGAATCCCATTTGGTTGTGTTTTACTCACTTTATTTAAAAACTATAAGAAAAGTAAACTAACATAGTAACATCTGGGTATTAGACCATCTCCAACAGAATGGAAGAGAGAGGGGGCCGCCTGCAGACGTGGCAAGGTGAGGTGGAAGGAGGGCAGGGGCAGCCCGTGGGAGAGGAGGGGGTTTTGTGAGAGGAGGAGGAGAAGGTGTGGGTGCCCATCGGGAGGATGACCTCTCATGGAAGAAGCTGACTGGTTAAGCGGGTAGGACCGACGTAGAGTCGCCCATGCCCCACCCGCGATGGAAATGGTCTTAAATTTACATTGCATAGGTATCATGTTATTCAGTTAGTTATGCTTATTTCGGCTTATTTTTTTAGATCTCATCAAACATATCGTACTTGAAATCATCCTACATCATTCAACAAAGTATCTTCCTGGTGAAGGTTCAGTTCCTTTAAGTCAACAAAACACCAGCATATCATTTATGCAGAAAAATATTAGTTACATTTGACTTTTGGGTCACTACTTTTCGATGCTCGTATTTTTAAGAAGCCGACACCTGAAATTTTGGTTCGGTCGTGTCGGATTTCTAAGAAGCCGGCATCACAATTTTAGTTTTGTTCAGGTGATTTAATTTTGTTCATATGATTTTGAAGGTGATTATAATTTCATTTTCAATGTTTCCACCAGTGAAGGTTTGTAGTATAAACACTTCCTCTCCATTCAGCTTGGTTACATTTTAATAATAACTTGTTTTACATCCATCATTTGAAGAAATATTCAAATGTCAAATTAGTGAACTCATATAACCATTGAATTGCCATCTACAGTTTAACAATTCCAACTGAAGAAACTAAAGAACAATTTATTTTAATTTTTAATCAATTACACATGTGGAAAGTATAAAGGTTCTTAATTATTAGTCCTCTGCTACCATCATCCCAGATCTAACATTCATATATGTTCAATAATTATATCATCAAAGCAAATAAGTAATTGAAAAAATGTGTGTACCTGAAACTCACATGACAGATGACCATTCTCCAATTCTGATATCTATATTTGCATAAGTTGTACAACAACAATTCCTTCTGCAAACAATTTCACATTCTCCACATGTCATGTAGTGATCAAATTTGAACAGAATTCAAAAGTCAAATAACAATTCCAACCTTACACATTACAAAATACCTCGTGACTTGATAGCTTTATGGAAATGCCGAAGAACGAATACAAGACCATCATCGGAAAGAAGCAATTCCGGAGTGAGCTTAGATCTGGTTTTTAAACCATCTTAATTCGGCTTTTCAACTGGTTGTGTTTGGGGCGGTGTTAGGGTTAGGGTTGGGGTTTGACGGACGGTCACAGGACCAACGTCCAGGGATGCCGCTCGTACAGCCAGTTGGCACGGTACCACCATTGATATCCATTTTTCCGATCTAAAGGTATAACGTTTTGGATGTGGAACCTGTCTGTCATGGTTTGAATATTGTGAATTTGTGATTTAAGCAATTTTGGCGGGAACCCGAAGGGGGAAGAACTTATTGGTGGGGGTGTTACATCAAGGTCCTTATAGCTATTGATATGTTGGTCCTGAACTACAAAATGTATGTCGTCTTTACCAGGTAGAAGTTTTGAAGAAAACTAGGCTCTCTTTAAATCAAAACTAGAAGAAGCAACGAAAGTGCGAGCTTTTACCGACGTACGTTGCGGCTTGTTAAACCACGAAAGAAATTAACGTCCTCGAAAGTGTATAAATTAAAGCCAAAACCTTTAGGTAAACTCACCTTACGCGAGAAAAGCGTATAAAATTTATTGTTGTAAATTAAAATGCAAAAAAAAAAATTGGCATAAGAAACCTTTATAACCGGACAGAAAAAACGCAAGAGAAAAAAAGGGGTGGTGTTGCGGGTTTCGAACCCTCGTTGCTTGCTTCAGTGAAATCCACTGAGACTAATGCGTCAAACCCAACTTTTGGTTCAATTTCACGCAACAAGTTTTTATAACTTATAAGAAATGTGTATTTAAGAAAAAAGAAAAAAAAAATAACAAAAGCATGCAGTTTTGGCTTCTACATTATGCTGAACTACTTGTAATTTTTCTACATTAATCTTACCTCACAACCCAAACTTGCCTTTTAATTATATATATATAATAGGGCTCTCGTCGAAGAGAAAGGAAAGGCCAGTAGTTGGACTCTACTCAAGCAACAACGTTATAGAGACATGTCCATCTCTTTGTATGCATTTACATGTCCGGCTCGATATGAACAAGGTAGGTTGGTCGGTGGGTAGACTTCTATCTTCGTGTTATTGTAAGTGTTATACATCTCACTTGTACCATGATCTTGTTAGTATGAGGGTCAGGTGGTGTAACATTTATGAAATTTCATTATTTCACTTTGATCATCCTTGTATTACAATGATAAAATTTTCATTTTATTTTCTTTTCGATCTTGTACACGCTCAACACATCAATAAATACATACATATATACACATATTCATATAAATTATACATGTAGATATATATATATATATACACAAAACATAAATAGATTGACTTTAAAAGTCAAAATTTAACCCAATATCCCAACAAAATCGACCTGTTTGACTTTCAAAAGTCAAACAGGGTCGAATTCATAAAGATCAAAGCTTCATGGTGCGATCAAAGCAAACCCAATGGATTTCATCACGGGTACAACCAATAATCGACCCAAAACAAGCCCATCCCTTGAACCAATTCGACCATTTTACGCGGATTATTCAATTCAAACGAGTTTGACTTAGGAAAGTCAAACCCGTAACAAACATCCCGCAATTTGACGAAATTTACGCGTCTCAGTCCACCCAAACCACTCGTTTGACAACCACGCACGTACCTAGGCCGTTAACAGGAACCAATTCGATCCTAATCCAGTGAAATTACGAGTAATCGGCCCCCTTTTATTTCGGCAAAGTCAAAAACCGAATTGACTAATCCGTATGGAATTAAATAAATTAAAACCCTCATCTACATTCGTATACGCCCACACAAGCTTCCTCAACTCCCAATTAAACCCCATTACATCTCAAAATTTCCGTCGACCACGAAGAACAATCGGAGCTAAATCGAAGCCGACCGCATTCGTGCCACAACCATTCCACGTAAGATTACTATCATTAGATTCGTAATTCCATGTATATCAAAAGCCCTCTGTCAATTCGTGGTGACAGAGGGTATCTGGACCGATTGGAACTAGGGTTCATGGCGGTTAAAGGGGATTCAACAAAATTGGGATTTAATCGTGTTCATAACTAATTAGAAACCATAAACAACCAGCGAAACCTCTCGGTCCGACTGGCAAATGTTCTTGTGTCATCGAACCGAGAGGCGTGGGTTCGAAACCCATAGCCCGCGACCGACCTGTTATTCTTTTGTGTGCATCAATTAAAGGCCAAACCCAGGCCCAACTCAGTCACAGGTTAAAAACAATTCGAAACCCATAAAATTACAGAACCCGCCTCCTGGTCCAGTGGTTTGACCACTCGACTCACACACAACATTTCCGGGTTCGAGTCCCTGTGGCGTGTTTATTTTTTTTACCCGGTTTAAAGCTTCCAGAAAAATTTATAAAAATTATTTTTATAAAACCCATAATATTTTGAACATAATGAAACCAAGTTTGTCTATTTTCAATACAAACCCATTTTATTACCAATTTTAGTGTTAAAATCATATAGTAATTATTTTAAAACAAAAACATAGATTTTTAAATAAATTAGAAGGAATTACTAGATTAAATACTTTTTGTCACACAATTTTTATAAAAATTATCTCCTCGAAAACCAAGTTAATAAAGATTTAGTAAAATTTAAAACTTGGCTTAAATTTTATATAAATCCTTTTAAATCATAACCACTTTAAATTTAGTAAATAAGTAAATAGATTTATTTATTAGTTTACACTTGAAATTTTTATCAAAAAAAAAAAAACTCATTAACATACGCTTTTATAAATAAATAAATGTATCATTTATTTAAACTATATTTAAATAAATATGATATCTACACCATTTTTATAACTAAATTGATAACAACTAGTTAATATTAGTTAGTTATCCAACCCAAACCCAGACTCGATTATTTAATAAACTATTTGATCTAATATTACATCGTGCAAATCACAAACACCCTCAACTCAAAACCTTCGTATGCATACTCAATTAAGTCATGGTCTTAGACTTTGATTGTTGAATACTTTAATAATACAGCATGTATTACACACTAGGTTAACCTTGTGAAGTTTCAATCATCATTCTACTGTCTAGCCGTGCGTGTTAGCTACACCTCTAATCAGGTGAGTTTTACATAGCCCATTTTTCACTGTTTTTACATTTTGGGGGTGAAACATGATCACAATTTACAATGATTTACAGAAACTACACAATACAAATCCACTTTACAATTTGTGTGCAATTTGAGCTTTATGTTTGAGTGCTAGGTGTGTTAACTACTTATTTGCAATTACATGTACAATCATTAACTAATCAAGCCGACGGTTAACAATGATAGATCTATTGAGTCTGACAAACCCACCCAGATTGGGGTGATTGTTACCGACAACACAATTTTTGCATGCTAGTTACAAAGGTTTGATTGTACTACTTGGTTACACAATAGTAGCTCCCCATAAATGCCTTGTTAATCATGACTTATATGGATTTGTTTACACACAAAACTTTGATGCTATTTAGAGTCAAAACCCTATGTACGCTCACCAACTTTTTAGTTGACCTCGTTTTCATCATGTTTCAGGTACAAAAGTTTGAGTTGATCAAGTTGCTACACTTAGGTTGTGGACCTAGTTAATTGAAACAAATAGATACGTTATGAAATTCAAATATTCTTGTACTGTTGTATTTGGAGGTTGTGAATGGAAATGTAACATTTTTAATATATTAAATTTTAGTCAACCATGTGCTCATGAACAGTCTACATGTCCCGCCCCGACGTTTCCGCCGTCGGTTGGGGTGTGACAGATTGGTATCAGAGCCAGGTTATAGGGAATTAGGTTATTAGACACTCTTGACCTAGACTATAACCTTAGGACACACATACTATGCCATGCTATTACATGTTACATGATTACTTCTTATGTGAATATTTTACATGTTATCCTGAGTAATTTCAATACATGTTACAATACTTGATAGTTTATGAGTCACACTACTTGATAACTCTTGTGCTTACATTCATTACTGTTTACATGCTACCTATGTGTTTCACTAAAGTGTTATCCTAAGTTAAACACACACACATACACACCAAAATCTCCATACACCTTTGAACTCACACACATGATACCATAACTTTATGTAAACAAAGGCTTAAACTATTGGGCCTAATACCCATTAATAATAAACTAAGAAGCCCATATATCCTCCAAGAATGAGAAGCCCGCTGCAATAAATAAACCTCACTTTTGGGCCTCAAAGCCCAGTCCACAACAATTCCCATCATAACCATGAGCCCAACAATAGTGTTATTAATACATGATGGCTGGAAGAGTGTGTAAGCCTATGAGGAATTCTGGCTAAGGAAAGATAGGGTACTTAAGTGTGTCTTAGTGACCCACCCCTCTTTCCTAGGAATTCTCCTCAGGGATACATTGCTTATAGGTCAAGTGTATTTCTAAAATACTATCGTGAAGGTTCGGTGTTATGACTAGTCAAACTCTAAAACCTATAAGTACTCCTATGTCTAACCCGCAATATTTCATTATCACTCACAACTTTTTCGTTATTTTTCTGCTAGACATGGACTCCTACCCTCCTCCCTCCCCGGTTTACCGTCCTGGATCAGAATCTGATTGGGAAGAAGACACTGAGACACCCGTTTATCGGTCACCAACACCCCCAACTGCTAGGCCAAGGTTTGATGTAAGGGCGGACTGGATTAGGAACGCTGGCCCGAGACTTCAACCACCTGGATCACCCCCACACAGAAACCAGTACCAGACACCCCACCTACACACCCAATTACAACCCCCACTAAGAGACCCGTATCTAGTGCCCGACCCGTATCATCCTAACCTATGGGTAAGGCATACCATGGCACCCACTAGTGCTATAGGAATTCCAACCAATGACATTCACCAATACGTAAGGACCTCAGAGTTTGAGAGGCAAAGAATGGAGCACGAGGTAATACACAACTTGCAAGGACAAAGAATGGATAGCCTAGCAAACCAAGTAGGGTACCAAAAGGAGTTAATCTCCATCCTCGAAAAAGAAATACTGGAGAATCGCACGGAAACAGCTAGAGCTGAAGCCAGATCGGCTACCCGAGTGACCATAGCGGTGCTCGTCTTGGGAATTATCTTCCTTCTAGTGGAAACCTACCAGATACGTTAACATATTTTTTATTTATTGTCCTTAAATTTTCAGTTTGAGAACCATTTCCCTATGTTTTGAATAATGTTTAACATTTCCGCATTTAATAAATGTTATATATTCCAACTCTAAAGTTATTATTCATTGATCTGACACGTTGAGTGTAAATTACACCCATCATATTTTCATCAAAATTATTCAAGTATCACCTTCTTCATTCAACACGATTTAATCTCTTTCATAAACAAATCATCATAATTGGGTTTAAACAACCTCGTTATTTTCAGACCAAATGTTTATCAAACTATTAGAGAGTATCAGAAATAGGAAATTTTCCATAAACGTTTTCACCATGTCAAGAAACTTAATACAACCTATCTTATAAAAAAATATATATATATTATTTCGGATTGATAAACAATTATGATTTTTCCTCTTTAAAGTAATTATTTCTAAGCACTGGCTAGATTAATATACGACTACTGGTTTAACCAATAATTCCTCTTAAAAATATTCTCTTATTAATAATTAAAATTTTAAATTAAAAGATTTTCCTATAAGTTATCTATTTATTAGATTATTTAACTCAAAAGTTTTCATTACTTTATATATCTACGACCAAGAACGATTTACAATTTCCTATTTTCAAACAAAGATCAATTATTGGTAAACACATTTCCCTTAGTGTTTTCGGAACCTCCTCGTTACCTTTCACTTGCCGCTTCAAGAAGCGATCCATACCGCACAGACATTAACTACCACCTTTTTCACGAACACCAAACAACACGCTTCTCCGCAACATTTAACCACATACAAAACTCATTAGTACACGTCACACTCGGAATTCAATAATATACGTATGCACACTCACAATACACACAACACTGACACACTATACATGAAACCCAGTTACTTGCAATATATCCAATACTACACTGAATACATGATATGTAAAATTTGATTACTTGCAATACACGTTTTAGTGGATTGATTATGCAATACATGAAACGTAGTTGTTTGTGATATACACATACTAAAATAATCACACAATACATAACAATCGTTTGTTTGATACATAATACTTGATTATCCACGTTGAAGATGTAACTCATTTGGTTACAAGATACACGATATTACATTCTGACATTACACATGAAAGATTGTTGGTTTACAAATACGTGGTACTAAGTTGTTAACACCATACGTGGAATTTGTGGCTTGCAATACACATGATGCTGCATTACTTACAATACAAGTTTAGTTGATTTTACAAGATACATGATGCCAAATTGTTTACGTTACACCTAATTGATTACTAGCTACGTGTCGTTAGATTATATATGAGACTTGTGTGTTACAATATCCGCGAAACTAAGTCTACTTACAATTGTTACAAATGATTGAGCAAATTATACATGAAGCATGGTCATACACTTTGTTCACCAAACTTGAAAACCATAACTCATTGAAGCTACTCGGTGTTTGACGTATTCTTGTTCAAACGCGAGGAAGCTGAAACGCTTTAAAACAACTCGGTGTTTGACGTATTCTTGTCCAAACACGAGTAAACTATGGAACTTTAGGTTATACTGCCTTATTTCTCTTTAGTTGTAACCTAAACTGTCTTATCTAGGGACATAGTTACTTATTAGCAACTCACATGTGAAAACAATAGATATGGACTAGATGAATTGTACCTCCTTTTTTTTTACCCACACACAACGGAAGGATCTATAAGTGAAACACACCACTTTTAAAAACAAAGCTTTAACGCGCGGAAGTCTAAATCCCAGATTTTTTTTTTTTTTACCTCTCGCGTCCCGCGAGAAACATAGGCCACCCCCGTCGCGGCCCGCGAGGAAGCCTTTTTCACAGAAAGTTTTCAGTTGTTTTTGCAGCTTTCATACTTAGCCAAATTTCCATTTTTTTTTCCAAAATACAAGACAACAATTTGCCCAACACATGGGTATTAACCAAAAATCCTTCAACAACATGATCACACCCCAAAAACATGTTTTGTTTATCAAATTACAATAAAAAAAGGGAATTCTACCAAATCATCAAAACATGAAAATATGCATACGAGGATCCGCCAACGCCTTGGACTTGACTTTGACTACCTCGGAGTTTTTCCTACATTCACCACACATATCACCATTAGTAATGAAGATAAATTCATAACAAACAAGTAAATTTCTACTTGTTTCACCCATTCACCCACTTGACCCGTTTCCACCCAAATTGTCATTTAGGCTACATATCCTTGCACCCTTACTACAAGTTTCAATTATGATCAACACATGATCCATTTCCATTATGGCACAAAGGCCATAATTCCGTTTCGTTTATGATCAACCCATGATCCGATCAACCCATGATCCTTTTCCATTATGGTACAAGGCCATAACTCCGTTTCGTTTATGATCAACACATGATCCGATCAACCCATGATCCTTTTCCATTATGGTACCAGGCCATAACTCCGTTTCGTTTATGATCAACACATGATCCGATCAACCCATGATCCTTTTCCATTATGGTACAAGGCCATAACTCCGTTTCGTTTATGATCGACACATGATCCATTACCATTATAGGTTAACACTATAACTACATTCATTCATTGTACATACTAAATCATTCACAATTTATCATATCACAAGTATGCACACAATCACATAACACATAATCCACAAAATTCACCATTTATCATCAATACTAAGTAAGTGCATAGGCACTTACCTTTTGGGTTAGACGACTCCTCTCCGCCTTCTAAACCCGCAATTTGATTACCTAAACATACACACCTAGTTTAGTAATCTAATCATTCATTCAAAACACATACAATTGAGTTTACCACCCAAATTTCCATTTTCAACCAAAATTGACCCGTTTGGGTTATTTCCATATCCAAACACCCTCTTTCACCACAAACTCACCCACTTGATTTTCATTAACTTAATCTTAACACTAATTCTTCTTTCAAAAATTATTATTAAGTTAATTTGGTGTTTGCTCAAGTGTCTAACACCTTAAAGACACTTAATCTTCATTAATTCACCATTTGAGTATTATGATCCAAACACCCCCAATTTTCACCATATGAACCCTAACTTCTCATAATCAAAATCAAAGGGTTCTAGGATGTTAATCACCTTCCTACACCTTTAGTTTAGCTAGATTATCAATAATCTAACACCATTTTACCACATGCAACCATAATTTTGGGTTTTTAACAAAACCCAACAAGAACACATCAAAGGTGAATTAAAAAGGAAGATAATCACTCACTTGATGTTAGGAAGGTATTGTGTGAGCCAAAACCTTCACGAATCAAGCCTCAAACGCACGATTTAGCTTCCAATTTTGAATTCTCCTTTTCTCCTTTTCTCTTGAACGACCAAACAACCAAAATAAACCCAATTTTGACTTCTAATGTCAAATATGGCAGATTTTTACCAATTTACACTTTAGGTCCTTCCACTTCCAATTCACCCATATCTTTTCATAACTAGTTAAAAAAAACTAGTATAACCCGTTAATAACTTGAAACCCGTTTGTTTCAACTTATTTCTAAAATATTATTTTCACCATAATATTAATTAGAAATATTTATTTATTTATTTGAAAACGAAACCCGGATTTTGGTTCGTTACAAATCACCTCCCCTTATTTGGGTTTCGTCCCCGAAACCCGACTTCACATAAAAAGGTTCGGATAATGTTTAAGCATTTCTTCCTCGGTTTCCCAAGTCATTTCCGCTCCCTTTCTATGTTTCCACCTCACCAATACTTGGCTAGTCTCTTTATTGCGCAAACGCTTCACTTTTCTATCCAAGATTGCCACCGGTTCTTCAACATAATTCAACTTTTCATCCAATTCGATATCGTCCAGAGGGACAAAAGTAGATTCATCCGCCAAACACTTCCGCAAATGAGACACATGAAATGTGTTATGAAGTCTACTTAGTCCCTCCGGTAGCTCCAAACGATAAGCTACCGTACCCACCTTTGCTATCACCTTAAACGGCCCGATGAAACGAGGACTTAACTTCCCCCGTTTCCTAAACCGTATCACCCCTTTCCAAGGAGAGACTTTCAAAAGCACAAAGTCTCCCACTTGAAACTCAATCGCCCGCTTCCTATTATCCGCATAAGACTTTTGACGATCTTGAGCCGCCTTCAAGCGTGCTCTAATTTGGTCAATACTATCATTAGTTTCCTTGACCACTTCGACACTACCAAGCTCCCGTTGACCAATCTCACCCCAACACACGGGTGTTCGACACTTTCTCCCATACAATGCCTCAAAAGGCGGCATACCAATACTAGAATGGTAACTATTGTTGTAAGAGAATTCCGCCAACGGTAAATGGTCGTCCCAACTACCACCAAAATCCAAGGCACACGCTCGCAACATATCCTCGAGTGTTTGAATCGTTCGCTCGCTTTGACCATCCGTTTGTGGATGATAAGCGGTGCTAAGATTAAATCTAGTCCCCATATCCTCATGGAATTTCTTCCAAAAACGAGAAGTAAATCTCGTATCACGATCCGATATAATCGACACCGGCACACCATGACGTGACACAATTTCCTTCACATACATTTCCGCCAATCTATCCGAAGAATACGTTTCCTTTATAGGAAGGAAATGTGCACTCTTCGTCAACTGATCCACTACTACCCATATCGCATCATAACCCTTTCGAGTCTTTGGTAGTTTAGTGATCAAATCCATGGTTATATTTTCCCATTTCCAAAGCGGTATTTCAAGCGGTTGAAGCTTTCCATACGGCTTTTGATGCTCCGCCTTAACCCTTAAGCATGTGAGACACTTCTCCACATACTTAACAATATCACGCCTCATACCTGGCCTCCAAAAATGACACCTCAAATCATAAAACATCTTCCTGGCCCCCGGATGGATAGAATATTTGGATTTATGTGCCTCGTCAAGAATAGTTGTCAAAACACTTGACAACCTAGGTATCCAAATTCTATCAAAGCATGTCTTCAAACCCATGCTATTTTCACAAAGCTTATCAACATAAGCAATCATCCGTTCTTTCTTCAAGTCACCACCAAGTGCTAACACTTGGGCCTCCCGGATTTCATCAATAAGAGATGATGAAATTGTCATCTTAAATGACTTCACCTTGATAGGTGAATGACTTGACTTTCTACTAAGCGCATCCGCCACAACATTCGCTTTACCCGGATGATAAAGTATCTCACAATCATAATCCATAACCAATTCAAGCCACCGCCTTTGCCTCATATTGAGGTCCTTTTGGTCAAAGAAATATTTGAGACTTTTGTGATCCGTGTAGATTGTACACTTAGCACCATACAAATAATGCCTCCAAATCTTGAGCGCGAAAACCACGGCTGCAAGCTCTAAATCATGGGTTGGGTAATTCACCTCGTGAGTCTTTAATTGCCTAGATGCATAGGCAATCACTTTCCCCCTTTGCATCAAAACACACCCCAACCCCGAATGCGAGGCATCCGAATAAACAACAAAATCCTCGGTCCCGTCCGGCAAGGATAAAACAGGCGCCTTAGTCAACTTTTCTTTCAAGAGTTGAAAGGCAGATTCTTGCTCGGGACTCCAAACAAACTTTGTCTCCTTACGAGTCAACTTCGTCATCGGCAAGGCAATCCGAGAGAAGTTTTCGATGAACCTCCGATAATAACCCGCTAATCCCAAGAAACTTCTAATCTCCGAAGGCGTCTTCGGTGATGACCATTCTTTAACCGCCATAATCTTGGATGGGTCAACGGTAATTCCTCTTTCATTAATCACATGACCCAAGAATTGGATCTCGCGCAACCAAAATGCGCACTTAGAGAATTTAGCATAAAGCTTCTCCTTTTGTAAGACTTCAAGAATCTCACGCAAATGAAAAGCGTGATCACCCTCGCTCCTTGAATAGATGAGAAGATCGTCAATAAACACAATGACCGAACGATCAAGGAACGGTCTACACACCCGGTTCATGAGATCCATGAAAAATGCAGGTGCGTTGGTCAAACCGAAAGGCATAACCGTAAACTCATAGTGACCGTAACGAGTGCGAAAAGCTGTCTTATGAACATCCTCTTCCTTTACTTTCAACTGATGGTACCCGGATTTCAAATCAATCTTTGAAAACCACGACGCCCCTTGCAATTGGTCGAAAAGATCATCAATCCTAGGCAATGGGTACCTATTCTTCACTGTCAACTTGTTCAATTCCCGGTAATCCATACACATTCTCATGCTCCCATCCTTCTTTTTGACGAAGAGAACGGGCGCACCCCAAGGTGAAACACTTGGGCGTATGAAACCCTTGTCAAGAAACTCTTGTAATTGCTCCATGAGTTCTTTCATTTCTGGCGGTGCCAATCTATAAGGCGCTTTAGCTACCGGCTTAGCACCCGGCATCAAGTCAATTCCAAACTCTATCTCCCTATCCGGCGGAATCCCGGCAACTCGTCAGGAAACACATCTACGAATTGGTTCACGACCGGTACATCGTGAATCTCCTTTACTCTTTCATTCACATCCGCGACACAAGCCATGAACGCCTTGCACCCACGCGCTATGTACTTGGTCGCCTTCACGTAAGTGCACAACCTTACTTTACCCTTTTTATCACCTTCTATGTAGATGGACTCTCCTGACGGGGAAACAAGTTGGATCGCCTTCGGTCCACATAAAATACTCGCCTTATTCTTTGACAACCAATCCATTCCCACAATAACATCAAAATCTCCCATAGCCATAGGAATCAAATCAATAAAGAAAGTTTCACCCCCCGCTCTCAACTTACAATCTCTAAAAATGTCAAAGACAAGGAAACTCTTATCATTAGCCGCTTCGATTTCTAAGGGTTCATATAACTTGCTACTTACAAAAGAAGAATGCTTAACAAATTTCAAAGACACAAACGAACGACTAGCCCCCGAATCAAATAGAACTAGTGCAGGTAATGAGTTAATCTTGAATGTACCTGACACCACCTCCGAGTTGTTCTTTGCCTCTTCCGCCGAAATGTGGAAGGCTCTTCCCTTAGGCTTTGGCGTCTCAACCTTTACCCCGCTTCCACCTTGCTGCTTTAACTCGGGATAATCCACCCTATTGTGCCCGGGCTTGTAACAGTTGTAGCATATACGGACTTGGCTTGGGCATTGATTAGCCATATGCCCCGGCTTTCCGCATTTATAGCATCTTGAAGGACCCTTTCTACATTCCCCAAAATGCACTCTTCCACATAACTTACAATCTTGCGAAGAAGGTTTAACAAACGGCTTCTTACTAGGGCTCCCGCCCTTTATCTTGCTCACCACTTGTTCCACAATTTCCCTTTTCCTCTTCTCTCCTCTAGCTTCTTGCCTCCTCAACTCCACTTCCCTTTCCCGACACCTGTTTATCAAATCCACAAGCGTGGTAAATGAGGATGGAGATATGCTATCTCTGAATTCCACAGTCAACATAGCATAAAATCTGTCAATCTTCGCCTTCTCGGTCGACACCACGTCCGGACAGAACTTGGCGCGATCAAAGAAAGTTCCAGCCAACTCATCTATTGACTCATTCTTTTGCCTCATGATGAGAAAATCCTCAGTCATTCTATCAACTGCGGCTTGCGGGCAATGATACTTCAGAAAAGCCGACTTAAACTCCTCCCAAGACATGGAGGTCACGCCCAAAACACCCCTCTCCTTGCGGAGATTCAACAACCACTCCTTTGCCCTTCCAGTCAACAAAGGCACACTGAACATCACCCTATCCTCGGGCTTACATTTAGTAGTCTCAAAATTAGACTCCATATCCACAATCCACCTGTGGCTCAGAATCGGGTCCACTTGCCCGTCGTATTCTTTTGGTTTAATCACCATGAAATCCTTGAGAGTACAACCTCGAGGTTCCTTATCTTTCTCTTTCATGACCTCTTCAAGAGAGAGCTTAATAGTTCCCCTCATTTCCTCCATTAAGAGATTTGTGGCTTGCTCAAACGCCTTGGCCACTTCTTCCTTTATCATATCTTGGATCCTTGGATCCAACGGTTCTTCGTTCACATCAACATTTTCGTGGTGGTCATCCTCGTCCGTCATCTCTTAACTGAGAAAATGAACCACAATCACCTTAATACCCTTTCACTTTCAATACCCTAAGTATCCATTACACATTCACTATTATATGTATTAAGTATATATATACCTACCTATATACATACATACATATATAACCACCTTCACCTAATCCTTGCAAATGTTCATTGTTATATGGTTATCATAAAGTCTCTTGCACATTTCGTCTTATTAAACATATTGGCCAGACATGTTTAATAGTACGCCATGCCCAATTGTAATTACCATCTCCATATAACAAGTCACAAAACAAGTTTCGGCACACATAACACCTTAACAACATTCATCATACATATATACATACACCATATATATATATATTATCATTTTATCAAATCATTACTAACCTTTCATTTCCGCAAGCTCCGAGTCTTAGTCAAGTCTTTCGTGGATTCTCGTATCATTTTTCCCCATATCAAGAGCATCCGGTTTGAGTTTGATGCCACCACACCAAATCCCTCAAACCATTGCTCTGATACCAAGTTGAAACACACCACTTTTAAAAACAAAGCTTTAACGCGCGGAAGTCTAAATCCCAGATTTTTTTTTTTTTTTACCTCTCGCGTCCCGCGAGAAACATAGGCCACCCCCGTCGCGGCCCGCGAGGAAGCCTTTTTCACAGAAAGTTTTCAGTTGTTTTTGCAGCTTTCATACTTAGCCAAATTTCCATTTTTTTTTCCAAAATACAAGACAACAATTTGCCCAACACATGGGTATTAACCAAAAATCCTTCAACAACATGATCACACCCCAAAAACATGTTTTGTTTATCAAATTACAATAAAAAAAAGGAAATTCTACCAAATCATCAAAACATGAAAATATGCATACGAGGATCCGCCAACGCCTTGGACTTGACTTTGACTACCTCGGAGTTTTTCCTACATTCACCACACATATCACCATTAGTAATGAAGATAAATTCATAACAAACAAGTAAATTTCTACTTGTTTCACCCATTCACCCATTTGACCCGTTTCCACCCAAATTGTCATTTAGGCTACATATCCTTGCACCCTTACTACAAGTTTCAATTATGATCAACACATGATCCATTTCCATTATGGCACAAAGGCCATAATTCCGTTTCGTTTATGATCAACCCATGATCCTTTTCCATTATGGTACAAGGCCATAACTCCGTTTCGTTTATGATCAACACATGATCCGATCAACCCATGATCCTTTTCCATTATGGTACCAGGCCATAACTCCGTTTCGTTTATGATCAACACATGATCCGATCAACCCATGATCCTTTTCCATTATGGTACAAGGCCATAACTCCGTTTCGTTTATGATCGACACATGATCCATTACCATTATAGGTTAACACTATAACTACATTCATTCATTGTACATACTAAATCATTCACAATTTATCATATCACAAGTATGCACACAATCACATAACACATAATCCACAAAATTCACCATTTATCATCAATACTAAGTAAGTGCATAGGCACTTACCTTTTAGGTTAGACGACTCATCTCCGCCTTCTAAACCCGCAATTTGATTACCTAAACATACACACCTAGTTTAGTAATCTAATCATTCATTCAAAACACATACAATTGAGTTTACCACCCAAATTTCCATTTTCAACCCAAATTGACCCGTTTGGGTTATTTCCATATCCAAACACCCTCTTTCACCACAAACTCACCCACTTGATTTTCATTAACTTAATCTTAACACTAATTCTTCTTTAAAAAATTATTATTAAGTTAATTTGGTGTTTGTTCAAGTGTCTAACACCTTAAAGACACTTAATCTTCATTAATTCACCATTTGAGTATTATGATCCAAACACCCCCAATTTTCACCATATGAACCCTAACTTCTCATAATCAAAATCAAAGGGTTCTAGGATGTTAATCACCTTCCTACACCTTTAGTTTAGCTAGATTATCAATAATCTAACACCATTTTACCACATGCAACCATAATTTCGGGTTTTTAACAAAACCCAACAAGAACACATCAAAGGTGAATTAAAAAGGAAGATAATCACTCACTTGATGTTAGGAAGGTATTGTGTGAGCCAAAACCTTCACGAATCAAGCCTCAAATGCACGATTTAGCTTCCAATTTTGAATTCTCCTTTTCTCTTGAACGACCAAACAACCAAAATAAACCCAATTTTGACTTCTAATGTCAAATATGGCAGATTTTTACCAATTTACACTTTAGGTCCTTCCACTTCCAATTCACCCATATCTTTTCATAACTAGTTAAAAAAAACTAGTATAACCCGTTAATAACTTGAAACCCGCTTGTTTCAACTTATTTCTAAAATATTATTTTCACCATAATATTAATTAGAAATATTTATTTATTTATTTGAAAACGAAACCCGGATTTTGGTTCGTTACAATAAGGACCATGCGATGATTCGAGTAATTACGGGTGCACACGGAATTATAAGAATCAGCGCATGGAAAACATAGTGAATTTTGTCGTGTGTTGTGACCTAAAACTTATCATGATATGTAACAACGAAACTGATGTGATATGACAAGGGCATGGTGGATACGCAGATGGTACTTCCTATATATAAGTGTTCTGTCATATTATCAGAAGTAGCATTGTTCGTGTCACGTGAAGTTTTGACCTAGACCAATGACTGTGAAATATTGACAATTCTTGAACATGTTAGACTACATCTTAAACAAAACCTAATTATCGAGTTCCCATCAAATCCATTCCAAGTAATGCATCTCACATTTAGGATTCAAAATACCATCCAACAGTTCATTGAAAAATTTAATTCATCATCAACGATCATACCTGACCTCGAGTATCAAAATCCTAAATCTTGCCACCAGTTATACTCCTTGAACCAACCGTCATAACATGTTGAGAATCCAAACCCTCCCCTCTTTTCGGTTCAGTAGCCTCCACTAGTTCAATTTCAGGACGAAATTTCCTTAACATGGGGAGACTGTAACATTTATGAAATTTCATTATTTCACTTTGATCATCCTTGTATTACAATGATAAAATTTCCATTTTCTTTTCTTTTCGATCTTGTACACGCTCAACACATCAATAAATACATACATATATACACATATTCATATAAATTATACATGTAGATATATATATATATACACAAAACATAAATAGATTGACTTTAAAAGTCAAAATTTAACCCAATATCCCAACAAAATCGACCTGTTTGACTTTCAAAAGTCAAACAGGGTCGAATTCATAAAGATCAAAGCTTCATGGTGCGATCAAAGCAAACCCAATGGATTTCATCACGGGTACAACCAATAATCGACCCAAAACAGGCCCATCCCTTGAACCAATTCGACCATTTTACGCGGATTATTCAATTCAAACGAGTTTGACTTAGGAAAGTCAAACCCATAACAAACAACCCGCAATTTGACGAAATTTACGCGTCTCAGTCCACCCAAACCACTCGTTTGACAACCACGCACGTACCTAGGCCGTTAACAGGAACCAATTCGATCCTAATCCAGTGAAATTACGAGTAATCGGCCCCCTTTTATTTCGGCAAAGTCAAAAACCGAATTGACTAATCCGTATGGAATTAAATAAATTAAAACCCTCATCTACATTCGTATACGCCCACACAAGCTTCCTCAACTCCCAATTAAACCCCATTACATCTCAAAATTTCCGTCGACCACGAAGAACAATCGGAGCTAAATCGAAGCCGACCGCATTCGTGCCACAACCATTCCACGTAAGATTACTATCATTAGATTCGTAATTCCATGTATATCAAAAGCCCTCTGTCAATTCGTGGTGACAGAGGGTATCTGGACCGATTGGAACTAGGGTTCATGGCGGTTAAAGGGGATTCAACAAAATTGGGATTTAATCGTGTTCATAACTAATTAGAAACCATAAACAACCAGCGAAACCTCTCGGTCCGACTGGCAAATGTCTTGTGTCATCGAACCGAGAGGCGTGGGTTCGAAACCCACAGCCCGCGACCGACCTGTTATTCTTTTGTGTGCATCAGTTAAAAGCCAAACCCAGGCCCAACTCAGTCACAGGTTAAAAACAATTCGAAACCCATAAAATTACAGAACCCGCCTCCTGGTCCAGTGGTTTGACCACTCGACTCACACACAACATTTCCGGGTTCGAGTCCCTGTGGCGTGTTTATTTTATTTTACCCGGTTTAAAGCTTCCAGAAAAATTTATAAAAATTATTTTTATAAAACCCACAATATTTTGAACATAATGAAACCAAGTTTGTCTATTTTCAATACAAACCCATTTTATTACCAATTTTAGTGTTAAAATCATATAGTAATTATTTTAAAACAAAAACATAGATTTTTAAATAAATTAGAAGGAATTACTAGATTAAATACTTTTTGTCACACAATTTTTATAAAAATTATCTCCTCGAAAACCAAGTTAATAAAGATTTAGTAAAATTTAAAACTTGGCTTAAATTTTATATAAATCCTTTTAAATCATAACCACTTTAAATTTAGTAAATAAGTAAATAGATTTATTTATTAGTTTACACTTGAAATTTTTATCAAAAAAAAACTCATTAACATACGCTTTTATAAATAAATAAATGTATCATTTAATTAAACTATATTTAAATAAATATGATATCTACACCATTTTTATAACCAAATTGATAACAACTAGTTAATATTAGTTAGTTATCCAACCCAAACCCAGACTCGATTATTTAATAAACTATTTGATCTAATATTACATCGTGCAAATCACAAACACCCTCAACTCAAAACCTTCGTATGCATACTCAATTAAGTCATGGTCTTAGACTTTGATTGTTGAATACTTTAATAATACAGCATGTATTACACACTAGGTTAACCTTGTGAAGTTTCAATCATCATTCTACTGTCTAGCCGTGCGTGTTAGCTACACCTCTAATCAGGTGAGTTTTACATAGCCCTTTTTCACTGTTTTTACATTTTGGGATGAAACATGATCACAATTTACAATGATTTACAGAAACTACACAATACAAATCCACTTTACAATTTGTGTGCAATTTGAGCTTTATGTTTGAGTGCTAGGTGTGTTAACTACTTATTTGCAATTACATGTACAATCGTTAACTAATCAAGCCGACGGTTAACAATGATAGATCTATTGAGTCTGACAAACCCACCCAGATTGGGGTGATTGTTACCGACAACACAATTTTTGCATGCTAGTTACAAAGGTTTGATTGTACTACCAATAATCGACCCAAAACAGGCCCATCCCTTGAACCAATTCGACCATTTTACGCGGATTATTCAATTCAAACGAGTTTGACTTAGGAAAGTCAAACCCGTAACAAACATCCCGCAATTTGACGAAATTTACACGTCTCAGTCCACCCAAACCACTCGTTTGACAACCACGCACGTACCTAGGCCGTTAACAGGAACCAATTCGATCCTAATCCAGTGAAATTACGAGTAATCGGCCCCCTTTTATTTCGGCAAAGTCAAAAACCGAATTGACTAATCCGTATGGAATTAAGAAAATTAAAACCCTCATCTACATTCGTATACGCCCACACAAGCTTCCTCAACTCCCAATTAAACCCCATTACATCTCAAAATTTCCGTCGACCACGAAGAACAATCGGAGCTAAATCGAAGCCGACCGCATTCGTGCCACAACCATTCCACGTAAGATTACTATCATTAGATTCGTAATTCCATGTATATCAAAAGCCCTCTGTCAATTCGTGGTGACAGAGGGTATCTGGACCGACTGGAACTAGGGTTCATGGCGGTTAAAGGGGATTCAACAAAATTAGGATTTAATCGTGTTCATAACTAATTAGAAACCATAAACAACCAGCGAAACCTCTCGGTCCGACTGGCAAATGTCTTGTGTCATCGAACCGAGAGGCGTGGGTTCGAAACCCACAGCCCGCGACCGACCTGTTATTCTTTTGTGTGCATCAGTTAAAGGCCAAACCCAGGCCCAACTCAGTCACAGGTTAAAAACAATTCGAAACCCATAAAATTACAGAAACCCGCCTCCTGGTCCAGTGGTTTGACCACTCGACTCACACACAACATTTCCGGGTTCGAGTCCCTGTGGCGTGTTTATTTTTTTTACCCGGTTTAAAGCTTCTAGAAAAATTTATAAAAATTATTTTTATAAAACCCACAATATTTTGAACATAATGAAACCAAGTTTGTCTATTTTCAATACAAACCCATTTTATTACCAATTTTAGTGTTAAAATCATATAGTAATTATTTTAAAACAAAAACATAGATTTTTAAATAAATTAGAAGGAATTACTAGATTAAATACTTTTTGTCACACAATTTTTATAAAAATTATCTCCTCGAAAACCAAGTTAATAAAGATTTAGTAAAATTTAAAACTTGGCTTAAATTTTATATAAATCCTTTTAAATCATAACCACTTTAAATTTAGTAAATAAGTAAATAGATTTATTTATTAGTTTACACTTGAAATTTTTATCAAAAAAAAAACTCATTAACATACGCTTTTATAAATAAATAAATGTATCATTTAATTAAACTATATTTAAATAAATATGATATCTACACCATTTTTATAACTAAATTGATAACAACTAGTTAATATTAGTTAGTTATCCAACCCAAACCCAGACTCGATTATTTAATAAACTATTTGATCTAATATTACATCGTGCAAATCACAAACACCCTCAACTCAAAACCTTCGTATGCATACTCAATTAAGTCATGGTTTTAGACTTTGATTGTTGAATACTTTAATAATACAGCATGTATTACACACTAGGTTAACCTTGTGAAGTTTCAATCATCATTCTACTGTCTAGCCGTGCGTGTTAGCTACACCTCTAATCAGGTGAGTTTTACATAGCCCTTTTTCACTGTTTTTACATTTTGGGATGAAACATGATCACAATTTACAATGATTTACAGAAACTACACAATACAAATCCACTTTACAATTTGTGTGCAATTTGAGCTTTATGTTTGAGTGCTAGGTGTGTTAACTACTTATTTGCAATTACATGTACAATCGTTAACTAATCAAGCCGACGGTTAACAATGATAGATCTATTGAGTCTGACAAACCCACCCAGATTGGGGTGATTGTTACCGACAACACAATTTTTGCATGCTAGTTACAAAGGTTTGATTGTACTACTTGGTTACACAATAGTAGCTCCCCATAAATGCCTTGTTAATCATGACTTGTATGGATTTGTTTACACACAAAACTTTGATGCTATTTAGAGTCAAAACCCTATGTAAGCTCACCAACTTTTTAGTTGACCTCGTTTTTATCATGTTTCAGGTACAAAAGTTTGAGTTGATCAAGTTGCTACACTTAGGTTGTGGACCTAGTTAATTGAAACAAATAGATACGTTATGAAATTCAAATATTCTTGTACTGTTGTATTTGGAGGTTGTGAATGGAAATGTAACATTTTTAATATATTAAATTTTAGTCAACCATGTGCTCATGAACAGTCGACGTTTCCGCCGTCGGTTGGGGTGTGACAGGTGGTGTCCTCCCTTGGAGCCAGATGTAGTATTTTCGAGATCGTACTTTCTGGATATCTCTTAGAATTGTGTATCACTTTCAGATTGAAACAATTCGATGGTACTCTCGAAATTTTAATCGGATAAGACTCAGAGAGAAAAACAAAAACGAATAAGTTTTCTATATCTTTAAAATGACCAAAACTCATGTATTTATGGGTAACATATACATTTAACGTTACGATGGTTATTGGCTGGAAAACTGTCATGACTGTCAATCCACATCTATTAAACCATTCTACTCAACATAAGTAAACTACCTAGGAAATACAATATAGTTCGGAGAGGAAAACTACCCTGAAGAGCTAATCTACTCCGGAGAGGCAAACTCACTTATGAGAGCAATTTTACCGAGGAGGGGTAATTTTTACTCCGGATGAGTAAACTGGTCAGCATGACCAAACTGGTATGGAAGACCATCCTTTGGTAGTTTTCACTTTCACAATCATTTTCTTATGCATAACTAAACATGGAAAATAAATTTTATTCGTTCTGACCCAGCCAGGGGTGTTGCACCTTGGACCCCAGTAGGGGTTGCCGTCCCTATGACCTTGGTTGTAACATTCAGCCTCTCGTACCAACAATATTGTCCGCTTTGCCCCCTAAGAGCTCACGGATTTGTTTTTGGTTGCCCGGGTGAAAACTTCCCAGGGGTCACCCATCCCTGGATTGCTCCCACTCGAGCACGCTTAACTGTGTAGTTCTCCTCTCATCCACTACAATAAGCCTCAAAACGCATTGTGGTATTTGAGGGGGTCATTCATTATGAACGCAGCATCTCTCCTGTGGACAGAACAGAACAAAACGATATAAGATTTGCTTAAGATGTTACATTGTTAACTAGGTGCCCAGACCCTCATTGTTTAGTGAGCTTAACACTAGAAATAATAAGATCATTCACACAAGCGTACACTTCATACTTTCCAACTTGTTTGATGTTCCAATATAACTTCTTATTTGATCACAAAGTAAATCCAAATATACTAAATAGCTTGAAGACCCTAAAATCACCAACACCAGACCCCCACAACTCATGCATAGAGTGTCTTGGACATAAGAGCAAGCTCCATGAGCTTTGACTTGGGTCTCCTCAAATGCTTTCGTTATTTGTCTCTAAAAAACTAGAGCAAGGATCACACAATTCAAGACCGACAAGTTTACCATATCTAGAGATGTAGCTTTCATGCATATCTATGCACCATCAAATGGCGTCATCTATAGGACATAAGCACAAATCTTGAGCTCCTGACCATCTAGGTATTATAAAATCACAAACTTAACTGTTAAGTGACTCATGTAAAGAATCATGTTCTGCGGCTCAGTTAGTAAATTTTATAATCCGAATAAGGCTCATCAGACACAGTTGTAGCTTGTAGGTACAGACATATACGCATAATATTAAAGGTGGTTTGTAAGGGAATTGGGCGCATCATTGTAATTGCACAATTTGTTTTTTGCGTCAGATTTAGAAAACTTGGACGCACTTATATAATGTTATATGCATTAATGTAGTTTATTAAATGCACTATCCTAACTAATTTAGATGAACAATTGTAATTTATTCAACTTAGACCCAATGTAATTATTTTAAACACACCGTTATAATCAACAATGTATGAATATTTTCAAAATAATTCGTTTATTTTTTATTATACTTAAATAAAGATAATAATTTTTCAGATTTGTTAGTATACTTTCTTGTAAATAATAAAACATATAAAAGTTATCTAAGCTTTAAAAATTTAATAAAATTACATAAAGTATAACATTTGTGTCTAGTTCATTAGTTATCATTAATCTTTGTTAGTTTTCATATTGGCACAGTTGAAACACTAAGGTCGTAGATCTGAAATACTTGGTACTTAATTTTTTATATTTCAATTTGAGACGTCCCCTCTAAAAAACACGTGGCTAGCCGAAACAATTGATATTATGGATTCCATGAGTCATAAGTATGGTTCAAAAGTATTTTTCCACACGCTAATCAATGTCAGATAACAGCACATTATTGAAAAATAGAAATTGATGGATTCAATTATTCTGACCACGACTACTTTACTTTTTTTTTTATAGTTAACTTTCATTTTTTACGTGGCAGTTACATCTTTAAATCGAAGACCCGTACCCCACAACCTGACCACTACTACTTTACTTGATCAAACATGAAAGCTGCTAAAAAAACCAAAAAGTCAACATAAATCACTCATTGCATCAAACGTTTTTAAGCACTTCAGTAAAAAAATGTTGATTATCAGTTAACTTCCTATTTTTTTTATAAGAAAAGAAAATTATAATAAATAAATTTATATTTTCCTATAAAATATAGCAATTTTCGCAAAAACAATAGTGCCTCTGTATGAAAATAAAAAGATAACGACCGAGTGAGTCTAAACCTGATCAAAACACTTGGTCAAGAGTTTCATATTATTTTAATACTACGATATTAGTAATTGTTTTTACCGACTCATTTGCCCCAGTAATATAGTTTCTTTAAACACCAAAGTCAACCTCAAAAGTGTGAAAAAATCAAACCTTTTAACCCGTCTTTGTTTTGACCTTATACTTGATGTCTACCCATATGCATAATGCTATTATGTGTTTTAAAGTTTTTAGGTATCTACATACGTGTATGTGTATTTTATAATAGTGTATTTTATAATAGTGTATTTTATAATTTTTAATAATTTCAAATGTCCACTGGCCCAAGTTTATTCATAATACAACTAGTTTAGAACCCGTGTAATACACATGAGCTGAGAAATATCAATACATAAAATTTTTAAATTTTTATTTATATATTTTACAGATGTAAAATATATTACATATACTAAGGATAGAAGACAAAATTTAATATATAATTAATATATTTTAAAATTTCTTATAATAAGGGATAATTTAAAACAAATGTGTTTTATTAGTATAACTAGGTTAGAATCCCGTGTATTACACGTGTTGAATAAATATAATGTTATATAATTAGTAATAAAAAAAATTATGTTTTTAAAAGCCCGTGTATTACACGGGTTGAATAAAATATAATGTAATTTGTTAACACATACACTCGTCAAAAAGTAACAATGTGAATATGTAAATACATGATTAAAGAGTTTTTATTTGAATCTTAGATCGCTATAAAATTGTTTTCAATTTGTAGAATTCATAAAAATATGATAGAACAATTTAATTGATGATAAACACAATTTTAAATTTAAAAATCTATATATAAAAATTGAAACAAATAATTAATTTAGTTGCCTAAAATAGTGAAGTTAATTATTAATAGGAGAAAGAGCCGGAAAAATGAGAATGTGAAGGCCTAGAAATATGACAAGTGTCCCTTCCAAAGCCTTCATTTATTAGTATGTATAGATATAGATTACTATTTTTTTAAGTATATTTATTATTAAAAGATAAAAGTGCATTTAATATGAGAGAGAGAAGAGAAAAAAATTGATGAAATGAATACGAAGACGACACATAACATGAAAAAACCTTTATTTATTATATACTATAGACTGTAGATATAGATTGATTCAACAAACAATGACAATAAGGGTATTGGCTATAGTTCGTGAGTGCCCACAGGAACACCGATTCCCTCACCCGTGAGTAAGGCGTGAGTGGGTCACGCCCGAGTGGGCTCACGCTAGTGAGGAAATTGGTGACTTCAAACCATCCAATACCTTTGGACACATACACTTCTTAATATTTTTTTTTTATTTAAAAAAAACAACTCCCACTCACTAAACATACCTCTTACGTGAGTGAGGTGACGTTACGTGACAACCACTTTCAGCTAAGATAATCAGTGCCGGCCCTTAGCAGGTGCGGATTGGGCGACGCTCAGGGCCTGTAATAGGGGGGGGGGGCAAAATGAGGGGATTGACATCTCATAACCGCGTGCGTGATTCAAAGAATGAGTTAAAATGGGTCGCCGGAAATTATGGAAGTTGCCGGAGTCCCTGTCGAAGATATGTGCACCAGGGGTTGGGGAAGAAAGAGCTTTAAAACTAGTTTGTCATTCTACCCCTTGAACTTTAAGAAACTACAATTAGATCCCTCAACTTTCATTTTAAAAACTTCTCCCATTTTTCTTATTTTGCTAAATAAATATGTTTACTAAAAAAACTTAACTGCCTTTTATAAATGAGAGTATTAATATTTTTATAAACCTTAATTTACTATTTCACAAAAAAAAATCATACTAATAATTTTTTTCCCTCATATATTTAATTTTTTATACTTTAGAAATTTAGGGTCAATTTTTTAAGTTGCTCAGGGTCCTCAGAATAGCAAGGATGACGCTGCTTAGATTCACCAACCATACCTATTGTCCTAAGTTATTTCATGAAATTAACATAAAATAGCTTCAATCTTTTAAATACTTTGCATTCTGTTTTTGTTAATAGAAGACAAAAGGAGTTAGGTTACAAAGTCAATAAAAGAGAATTTGTTTTCATGTCATGGTCCCATTTCTGTTTTTCAGTTATTTGGTGTGTTTTTGTTAATATATAGAGCATTATCTTCGGATCCAATGGTATGACTTGTACATATCAGTTCAATAAAAAGGGCAAGGTTAAAAAATAATGGTACATTTATTTGTCTATCCCATTTCATTTTTTATTTTTATTTCCTTTCTCTTGTATTTTCTTCTAAAAAACCAAAAAAAAGAAAAAAACAAAACAAAAAAACGTGTGCATATTTATTTACTGCAGAATACAATGTTTATGTATATGTACGTTTGAAAAAAAAACTATCAATACTATATTTTTTTAAATAAATCTTAAACATACTAAAATCTACATGCATTATAATTAATTTATATAATAAATAATTGAAGGGTTAATGCGATTATTAAAGTTTTTAATATACCATTGATTCTGATAAAAAAACGCTATTACATACATACACATATGTATATCTTAAGAACCGTAAAAACCGTATAATCCACTTATATCTAGTGTTTTGTCTAATTTATCTGATTTAAGAGGATTAATAACATAAGCATCTAGTAATTAGAGGTTAGCCAAGTGGTAACTTAGAAGTTAGAACTCAAAGTTGATTGAATGTAATATTTATGTTAGAGTTAACTGACAACACGAGAACTTTTAACCAGTTGTTTTCAAGATACCATATTGGACAATGAAACTAATAAAACTAACAATATTTTATCTTAATAACTTCATTTAATTTCTGATTGAACTAATAACAAAGTGAATTCATTACAAATATTTCTCATATTAATTACCACCGGTTTCTTTGTGTAATCTAGTTTTCTTAATATTTGTTTCTTAATTTTTAACGCTTAATTTTAAGTTAGAGAGGGATAAGAACTTATTATTATGTTTAACTCACTTATTATTTTAGGAATTATCCGAATCATGAAAAAGGTGAATTGTAAATCATTTCTAATGATTTTTTTAACTGTAACAATATAATAGTATCATTTCTATCTATAGCACATTTTAAAAAATAATTATAGAAGGTATATTTCATAATTATAGAAAGATGTATATTTTTTATGAAACTGTGATTAATTTTTTTTAAAGGCAAATTGTGATTAATTAATTAATCGGTATATAATCTAATCTAAGTTCCGTCGCCGGGACCCTGCCGGTCACGTTTGTCACTTTCAACCTCCTCCTTCTGACCAAGCCTTCTTCACACCTTCTCTCCCCACACGCCTTCATATATTTCCCCCACGCCTTCACCGCCGCTCTCAAATTAGTTTTCCTATCTTCCGTTTCAGTTTTTCATCAACAAATTATTAGTCATGGAGTTAACTAACGGAGGAGTGCACATAGCAACCGGTGTTGATACACACCTAACTCGTCAATCGCCGGAATTTTTTGAAGGCGAAAAGAACGAGAACATATCAAACGGCGATGACAGCGGAGAACAGAAAACAGAACAAGTTGATTTGGACGATTCGTCAGTGGATGATTCTAGTAAGAATAACGATGGCGTTGATGAGGTTGAGAAGAGAGAGATCGATGTAAAAGAGGAAGAGAAGGATAAACCGTTAGTCGACGCCGAAGGAAACGGGAATTGCGGTGAGATTGAACAGACTGTGGTATTTCCGCCAAATCCGCAGCTGCCAAAGCCGGAAGCGCCTTCCGGAGTTCTCATCGTTTATACCGAGGCGGCGGAGAAACCAGAATCGCGTCCGTCAATTAAACGATCAAACTCCTCACCGGAAAGTGCCGTACAGATACCGGCGATAGGGAAATTCTTCCGAGAGAAGAGCAATAGCTTATCGGTGGCGATCACGAAGCGATTGTCGTTATTAACGAACGATAACGGCGTGGATTCGGATAAACGGAAGGCTTCAAACGTAACGGAGTTTAATCTATCGGGACTCAAAGTGACAGTCAAACTTAAGAATGAAAAAAACGAAAATGAGCAGTTCAAAGGACGAATCACCTTCTTTTCGCGATCAAATTGCAGAGACTCGACGGCAGTTCGGTCGTATTTCAGGGATCGGAAATTACGCTACGTCGAGATAAACATCGATGTGTATCCAACCAGAGAGAAGGAATTGATCGAACGAACGGGGAGCTCGGTCGTGCCTCAGATATTTTTCAACGAGAAGCTATTTGGCGGACTTGTAGCTTTGAATTCGCTGAGAAATTGCGGATTGTTGGAGGAGAGAATGAAGGAATTGCTTTGCCAGAAGTGCACTGACGACGCTCCTGCTCCTCCGGTGTACGGATTTGATGATCCGGAGGAGGAAAAAACCGACGAGATGGTAACGGCGGTTAGAGTATTACGGCAACGCTTACCAATACAAGACCGATTGATGAAGATGAAGATCGTGAAGAATTGCTTCTCTGCGTCGGAAATGATGGAGGTTTTGATTCACCAGTTTGACTGCGAGAGGAAGAAGGTACCGTGATTATTTTGACTCTTGCTTTCTATTGCTAATTCCGTGCATCGCAGTCTATCTTACTTCGTGTGCTCGTTTGCTAATCCTCGTTAATTTGTTAGCGATCTGGATGATCACTACTAGTTTGAAATAATATCTATACATACTAATAAATAAAGGTTTTGGGGTGTCACATGTTACTTCCTCACGCCTTCTCATATTGATTTTTCCCTTCTTTCTCTCCTAATAAATGCACCAATATCTTATTAAATAATAATGATATTATAAATATATTATTAAAAAAGAATAATAATTATATTAAATAAGAATATATAATAAGAATTCAAAATATAACTAATTAAAGAAAAATACTAATTTGTTATATACACACACATTTTCACTTGATATATCTCGAGACTATCATAATATTATGACAAGTTATGATGTATTTATAAATTTATAAGCTTTATCTTTTTTTTAATATACAATCTCGTGTAATACACGGATTCTAACCTAGTTTAATAATATGAAACAGAATCATAAAAGCTCTTTTAAACTTCCGGCGGCAGTAGAGTATCAAGGTCCAAAGTCTAAGAAAACGTTGACCTAACTATAAATGTTTTGAATTAATTTTTTTAGAACGTGAAATTTCTTTACTCGGTGAGACTTGAACTCAGTACTTTCAAACCCAGGTGCTTCAATAGGTTTTGGCTCCATCACTGGTCATCATATCACCGGACCACCAACCCTAATTGTTTTGAATTAACCAATAAAAAGAAAACACAAGCCACAATCATAAAGAATTAGTTTCAAAGTTTTAATAACGTTGTCAAAAAGTTGTTTCAAACAGATAAAAAGCATGTTATATAGTTAGGGGTGTTTGAGATTATTTTTCAAACCTAGTTATTGATTTATTACCTTTTTCAAGCGAGACCGTTTGGTAGCTTATACTTTATAACATATAGGGAAATTTATGTTTCACGTTTGGTAGCTTATACTTTATAATATACAGGGACATTCAAGCGAGAATGTATAAACAATTGTATATTTTACTTTAGCATTTATATATAAGCGGTTATATGTGCCAAAGACTACGTACAAATGTATTATACGTATCTGTACTTAAAAATTGGTTTCTATATTAAATGCTTTCATATGGACATAATAGTATGTATTAAATTATACAATTTTAAATTACAGAAATAAAAGAAAAGAAAAGAAAAGTAGGGAATCCGAGATATCTTCTATATTATTCTGTTCAAACCAACATGAATCATGACTTCTTTGCATGCTGCTGGATCATGTGCTTCTTTAAAAATAGTATTAAGAGCATGGGCTACATCCATGTGATTATGATGTGATTTGATAATAAAGTGCTCATCATGTGACGCCACGTAAGATTCTGGAAAATCACATCACCCATCACCAGGCAAGGGATATACCCATGTGATTGTGGTGGTGTGATAATGTAATGTTTATTTTTTAATTTTTATTTAATGTTAATTTTTTTAATTTTGATTTAAATAAAATAAACATAATAAATAATATTCATTAATATTCTATTGCCACATAGGATCACGCCACCCATCACGTGGGTATACCGGACGACCTAAACCATACAATAGTATAATTTCTGTACATCTTGTTTTCATCATATTAATCGCAAACAAACTCACATGTGAACAAAACATAACTAAATTGTAATCTTTGGCATTAGGCCGTAGAGATGGGGAAGCTGCTAGCAAGAAGACACTTCATCCACCACGTTTTCAGGTAACATAAAATGTTTTTCTTAATGTTTAAAAATATGATAATTTTATACAAAAAAATCAAATTTTTAGACAACTTGTTTCAGGACCCGACCGGTTCAACACATAAAAAAAATAGCATTTTAAACTGTTAACCAACTCACCGATTTATCAACTATAGTTAAAGAAAATAAAAAGGTATTAATCATCCTGCTTTTGCATACAGGGAAAACGAGTTCGAAGATGGAAACCATTTTTATCGGTTTCTTGAGCACGAACCTTTTATTCCTCGATGCTATAACTTTCGGGGTTCCACAAACGATCTCGAGCCAAAATCTGTAACTTTAATCAGCCAAAAACTCGCCAAAATAATGTCAGCCATACTCGAGTCCTATGCATATGAAGATGGCTGTCATCTTGATTATTTGGGTGTCAGCAACAGCGAGGAATTCCGAAGGTACAGTCTCTAACTAACCAACTAACTGCAAATGATTATATTAATTTCTAGTATCAAATGACAAAAAAATGTTGAATTACCTTACAGATATGTAAATCTGATGCAAGACCTTCAAAGGGTGGATATATCTACACTTACAGCTTCTGAAAGGCTTGCTTTCTTTCTTAACCTACACAATGCCATGGTTATCCATGGTGTCATCAGTGTTGGTCATCCCGGGTCAGCAGTAATCGATAGGAGATCCTTCAATTCTGATTTCTTATACATCATTGGCGGGTCCCCTTATTCACTTACAACAATTGTTAACGGTGTTCTTAGAAATAACCGTAGAGCACCTTACTCGTTTACAAAACCTTTTGGTTCTGATGACAAGCGTCTAGAGGTAAAAGAAAAATAAATCGTTACCGTTTTTGGATGCCGGTCGAAATGGGTAGCATTGGCCCAGAAACACTATTAATCCAAAAAATCAACTTTTATAGAAAGTAACTATTTCAAATATGATTACAAAAGCTATATTATCTTAACAAGAATCTTACTTTTTGAATAAAATGATTTAAGGAGGTTTATGCTTTAAACTATCATTGGCTTTCGACCATTTCACCCGTTTGTTTCCTGTATCTAGTTGTTCTTATCCATAATCTCATATGCTAAAACATTGTGAGTTTTTTGTTTTTTTGATTTTGTAGCTGGCTTTACCACAAGTTAATCCATTGATCCATTTTGGTATCTGCAACGGATCAAAATCAAGCCCGCCATTGAGATTTTTCACCCCCCAAGGGGTAGAATCTGAACTAAAATTTGCAGCACGCGAGTTTCTACAAAGGGATGGGATTCAAGTGGATCTAGCCAAGAGAACAGTGCACCTCACTCGTATCTTCAAGTGGTGAGTGAGCCAGACACATGAACCACTTAGTCAATACTTCAATTCACACAGTCATTAACCAGATCGCCTTTCTTGTTTCAGGTTTAGTGCGGATTTTGGGCAGGAAAAAGAGATTTTAAAGTGGATCATTGGCTACTTGGATGCACCCAAGGCGGGGCTGTTGTCACATCTTTCCAGCGACGGTGGTGCTGTCCATATTGCTTACCAGAACTATGACTGGTCCATCAATTGTTAATGAGCCGTGATTGTTTGCTCCAACATTCTGTAAATAGAACTATAAACCGAGTTTCATTGAACAAGATTCCATAAAAGAGATTATAAACGATGATCTGAAAACCGATCCTTTTATGGAGGTATCTGTCAGATCTTATATTCTTATCTCATGCTACAAGTTGTAATTTTGTTTGATTAAAGAACCCATTTCACAAGGAATGGAATGATCATACATAATTTGCATCTGATTTTGCAATTTGATGTAACATTTGTAATATGATATCTACTGCATTTCTAGATCAATTTTATATTCCTTACATGATAGTACTTCATTTAACCCTTGATATATATGTTTTTTTGCAACCAAGTGTAATCTTATTTTCTGTCGATGAAGTCTTGGGTTCGAGACTATCATCATATACCATTTAACCGGATCGGAGTTAACAAGATTCAAAATCAAAACCCTCTTTCAAGTAACCTTAGCATTGATATTTAAACCGTATTTGACTATCTAGTCGATCCCAATCGAGCTTTACCCGTGTTTTTTTTTAGTGGACAAGTTTAATTTTTTATTTTTATAACATTATGTGATCAGCAAACCAATATAACGGTTAGTTTGGTTTTACCTCTATCTATAGTCTTCAGGTAGGCCAAATAATAGTATTGTTATATTCTTCAACTAATTTCAATATAATTATAAAATTACATCCATAAATGAGTAATTTTGGAACTATACACAGATGAATAATATCTCTTTATTTGTAAAGACACAATAATTATGGGCATTTATTTTAACTCTTATTTTGTTTGAACGGCAAACTACAACCACTCTTAAAATCTACATTACTCGTCTCCTAAGACATAAACCCTCACCTCTTAAGAAAGAGACAACAGTCATTGGGGTGGTGTTTCAATGGTAGAGGCAAAGTCTTTTAAACATCAAAAAGACCTAAAAGTCATGGGTTCAAGTCCTACTAAGTAAAGAAATTTGTTGTTAAAAAAAAAGGAGACAACAATGTAACACGTTGATACGATTTGACTAAAAGCCCTTTCTTTTTTTTGAACGACAAATTTAGATCACTAACAGACTACTAGAGTATTATCGTGCCATCAGTGGTGCCACTCAATCATATTCAACACAAAGTCATCAATTCAGAAGAAAACCAATTTTTATAAAAAAACTCGTTGTGAGATTCGAACCAGAAGCTTACGGTCACTTATCCTTATCCTTATCCTTATCCTTATCCTTATCCTTATCCTTATCCGCTGAGCTATTTTTTTTGTTTTGAAAAAGAAGAAAATGTTGCATGCACGGCTCAATTTAGGGACCTATCTAACGGCGCGTTAAATATTATTTAAGAAATGCCAAATATATCCGATTTTAGTATTGAAGATGCAAATCCTCGTGTTGCTTCAACCACCGATGCTCCGGTGATTTCTTTCCTGGTCCCTCTTCATCAGTTTCTCTTCTGCTAACCGTTTCTCCAATTACAGGTTATTTCTAACCCTAAATTTTAAGTTCCTATTAATTCTCTTACTTTCTAAGTTATTAAATCAGTCAATTACTTGTTAGTTGTATCTCGAATTTGATTTTGAAACTCTAAATTTGTAGCCTAATAATTTAAATTAAGATTACTGTTCTGGCGACACATCTGTTACTGTGAAAACTCTGTTTATGTTCTTAATTCTGATCATTCACAGGCATGGCCACTTGGTTGTGGATGCCGAATTTGCAATTCAGTTCCCCTAAATTTGAGTCTAGATTGAACCGGAGTCACGTCCGATTACACGGTATTCATCATCCTCAATCATCTGTCAGATTCCCCAAATTCCATAGCTTCAAGGTAACATGTCGCAATTCCAACGATCAGCAAAGCAACGATCAATCAGGACGAACTGGAATACAACTTTACAGAGATATTGAGAGGTGAGGAAGCAAACCAGCTCCTTATGAACTTCAATTTAACCAACTCCAGATCATAATTTTCTTTTCAGTTGTTATGTTTTTAGCAGATTAGTTGTTTCATGACATGTATGCCGTATGAGTTCACGATAACCATACATATCTCATGCTTTTGTAGGTTACTAACAGAGACTGTGAGACAATCTCAAGACGGATGGGGTGGCTCGAAAGATTGGCAAGAAATTGATGTATAGTTCACATGATCCTATAATCATTTTTATCTTTTATTCCTTTGGATTTTTACTGCACATTTGTTCATTGAACTATAGATTAATTAGGGAAACATTTATGCACCAACAATTTCTTCTTCTTAAGGTAATATGTTCATCTATGTTGGGGATGACTGATGAGTTTCTATGTTTATTATTAGTTTTGTTTTGTATAGGATTTGCGTCTATGATGATTGGATCGTACGGATATCGTTGAATTCGAAAGAACATGTTACTATTTACCAGCGAATCAACATTTGGGTGTGGTACCCTTATCTTGTAAGGGGCAGCTAGTTAGGTTTAAGATTATTCTAGGGCTGAAAATTTCCTTGTTTCCATCAAGTTTCATGCTTATGTTTGGAATCAAATTAACCATTCGAAATGATATTATAGTGAAGTCAATTTTGGATTCAGCCTATTTATCTAGGCTTTGTTTTATATGCAATTTCAGGGAGCCTGGGTATTGAGACCAAGAAATTCAAAGCCAGTTGCTGTTGTGCATTTTGTTGGTGGCATTTTTGTTGGGGCAGCCCCTCAGCTCACCTATCGCTTATTTCTGGAGCGACTTTCAGAGAAGCAAGTGAAATCATATGTCTATGTTAAATTTGCATAAGTTAATTCTGTATTACTTTCTTACAATGTATGAAAAGGAAATAACATTTCTTCTTGTTGTCTAGGGGTGTATTGGTAATAGCAACACCTTATGCTAGCGGCTTTGATCACTTCTTTATCGCAGACGAAGTTCAGTTCAAATATGATAGGTGTATTAGGTCCTTACATGAAACAGTGAGCTTTAACCTTTTAACATGTAGATTTTTTATATATAAATTATGTTTCTGTGTTTATAAATCGAGGTTGATCATACTATAGGTGCAAGATCTTCCATCTTTTGGCATTGGACATTCTCTAGGATCCGTCATCCATCTTTTGATTGGTATTTCATCCTTTTTAAGTTTATTTTATTTTAGAGTTAATTTCATAATTATTTTTTTGTTGATCAGGTTCTAGGTATGCTGTGCAGAGGTGCGGTAATGTGTATATGGCATTCAATAACAAGGTACTTAGTTTCGGATTTGGTTCTTGCAGTTATAATAGTATGGTAGCACACTTTTCAATCGACAAATGAGTCATTTGTCGTTAATAAACAGTATGTCATATTCACTGATTGTACATAATACTACTGACAAGAATAGTATTCCTACTGATATTGCAGGATGCCAGCATGGCTGTTCCATTGTTCTCACCTGTTCTTTTACCAATGGCTCAAAGCATTGGACCAATCCTGTCACAGATTGCATCATCACCAACAGTCCGTTTTGGGGTAAGAAAGATTACTTTCGACTTCCGTGGGTGGTAAATTTCTTATTTCTGCTAGATTAAAATAATGTGTATGAAGTATGAAATTAAATCCCCATAATGAGGGTTTTCGGTGCAAGTAATTCCATGATTCCATTACTATATATTGTAGATATATGGAGAATAAAAAATATATATCAACTTATTCAATCCGAACTGTTCTTTTATATTGCAGGCGGAAATGACAATGAAAAACTTGGAGAACCTTAGCCCTCCCATTATGAAACAAGTTATGCCTCTGGTTGAGCAGCTTCCTCCTTTGTACATGGATTTGGCTAATGGAAGGGAAAATTTTTCTCCAAAACCAGAAGAAACTCGAAGACTGGTATGTAATTATGCTATTTCTTGTTCATAAATATTATTCAGCTATAAGAATTATAAGTCTACAAGATTGTGACTGTTCACTGTTGATATATCTGTGCAGATAAAATCATACTATGGAATCTCAAGGAATCTTTTAGTTAAATTCAAAGATGACACAATTGATGAAACCCCTGTTCTAGCTCAGGTGCTTAGTTCTGAGTCTGCCATTAGTTCAGTACTGGATATGTCGATTCGTTCTCTGCCTGGGGATCATGGACTTCCTTTACAGCAGGTATAACTATACTTGACCAACGCTGAGGTGGCAATTTAACAGCCCGATCTCATTATGCCTTATCACTAACGGGTCAAACATGAAAAAAATAAACAAAAAAGAACAATTCAAACGGGTTAAAATTCTCCCGAAATGTATTGAAATTAAATAGCTTTTGTTTCAACTTTTGAACCTGTTTTTCGCATGTTTCCCAACTTGTCCGACCCACCCAATTTGCCATCTCTACTGTTATGAGATAAGCATCACACATAAACAAATGCTTACTTTGATTTGTATAAATCAGGCTTTTCCAGATGTACCCCCAGGAATGGTAGATGCTGTAAACAGGGGTGGAGAGTTTTGGACAAACTTGACAGCAGGGACACCATTAGAGACAGTTGCCAAAGAAGTAAGCAATTCACTAGGAGTTGACTCTACAGGTTTTCGTGCAGATATTTCAAAGGAATTTGACTTGCTTGTGGATACAATAGCTGATTGGATGATTAATAATGCTGGTACAAGACTTTTGAAACCATAGAAAGCCATCAATTCTCTCATGTTAATACAGATATGTTCTAAAAATTATTACATATCGCTTGCGATAAATGCATATAAATTGGTAGTATGGTAAGTACTCCCATGATATACCTTTCTATAAAATTTACGATATTTTATTACTTATAAAATCTTCTCCATAAGAAAATACAATCCTGTATGGCATCTAGTCTTCATGATACAGGTATAAGCCAAGTCCAAAACGAGCACATGCCTTGCAAAAAGCTATTTCTTCGGCTGCAGCAACAGGGTCAACACCTTGATCATTGCTGGCAGACGACACTGTTCCAGTTGATTCACGGTGTGCCTGCATCGATAAGGTTCTGACTTCTGAGTAAAAGACTAAAGAATAATGGCCACTTTTGACCCAAAATACAACAATTACAAAATATTTCTTTTGTTCACAGTAATCACACACTTATTTGGAGTTGAAGGTTCAGGCATACCTCTCCATCAGAACCACGCACCGTGACACGATAAACCACAGTCACACTTCCAGTCTCTGAGAATATTACATCACGTATTTCTCCACACCAACCTAAATAAAAATTGTAAGGTAAGAAAAGTAGTATTAATCTTGGAGTACAAGGACATCAAACAAATAAATTGCAATTTAATAAACTCAAATTAAACAAATAAAATGGGAAGCTATTATTATTATTTTATGAACGCTCCTAATATGCATATAGAAGCTTTGGTTAGGTTCTTGATTCCAAAGTCATCAGACCAAACGTGTAGGTTGCAATATCACCAGGGCTGGCAAAAACGTGCCCTTAGGCAGGTTGAACCCGTTTAGAAATTGTGTCATAATCGTGCTGGCCCGTTTATGACCCATATCTGTTTAGCTCAAACCCAAACCCAAACCCGTTTAACTTCGTTTCGTGTCGTGTAAACGAGTCATGTAAAAAATGGTCAGCCTTATTGGAAACCGAAAGCTTAGTGCTCGAAAGTGGAAAAAGAAAAGTTATGTTATCTTTTTTTTTTTTAACAACAATACACCATTTTAGGGTCACTTAAAGTACCCCTGAAATTTACACCAATCCGTCCTGGACGGGACTCGAACCTTGACCTTAATGGGAGCTTCATCACTTTAAGTCTTTAACTACAAATGGCTTTGTCGTTAGACCCAACCTAGTTATAAACAGGTTGTGTTAACATGTTAAACATTTAACGTCATTAGTTAAGAAAATGAAATTGTATAGTAGACAATTTATGATACAACTCGTTAACACGACTCAATACGAATACAAACAGGTTAGTGTTATGACGAAATCCCTCAACTCTATTAAAAATTTCAAGAGTGATATAGCTTCCTTATGTTCAAGTAATCAAGTGATATTGTTTATATAGAAGAATGTGGTATTGGTTCATGGTCAAACGCACCTGGAGCATAGAAACTTAACATCCTGTTCGCATGGTACCTACAATACACAATCAGATCGCCCAAAAAAATTCAGTTCAAACGAATCGCCAGCTTAGCCAAAGATATTTACTGCGTGTATGTGTTTGAATGTACCACGGGATGAATGATGATTGACTATCATCACGTTGCTTCACAATGATGTTATCATGGATCCGTTTATTCAGGTCTCGAAGAATCTCCGCTAGGGAACGCGTGATGCTTGAGGATAAATTGTCCAACGGCACCACATAATTCGAGCTCGGCACCGCTGATCCCGCCTTGCCCTTGGTATTGCTATTAGCATCGCCGCCGGCACGATCGCCCAGTGCAGACACCTGAACGAAATTCCTTCTGCTACCGGCAACACTAACCGTTGTTGTAATGTTCAATTTGAAGGAATTTTGAAAACCTGCCGCTCTGCTGCGCGAATTGTATGTGATCGCCGCCGGAAAGCGAGGAGCCTCCGTCGCTGGAACCATCGTTGGGCGTGCAACGAAGCTGCTGCTATTGGCGGCCATTTCTCCGGTGTTGATATTTGTTTGACTAGAAGAAGGGGACGGGTAGGTGAGAGCTTTAATCTTACACCGATCACCGTCGCATGAATACCAAAATTTTGGAATTACTTTTAAATATTTTATGAAAAGTTGACCTTTTATAAATATGATTTTCCCCAGTTTAAATGATATCATCAAATTACTCATTTATAGAGAGATCTTAAATAATTTTATTTCATGTAGCAAAAAGGTCTTAATAATTTCCTTAAAAGTACGATTTTTATTTTTTAGAGTAAACTATAATTTGCACCCCTGTGATATATGTTCGTTGATACTATACAGGGCCGGTCCTGAGGATATAAGTGCCTCGGTCGAGACGGAAAAAAAAAGACCCCTACGAACAAAATATATAAACTACATTTTTTTAAACGAAAATTAACGTTATAACAATAAACATAGAAAAATATAGTATGTAATAAACAAAAACAATAAAAAAAAATCTATTATAAGTTTAAAGAGGGCCCAACCAATAAACATATAAATTTTTTTTTTAAATGACTCAATGGTCATGGAATAAACAAAAGGGCCCAACCATTATAAAAGAGGGTCCAACCAGTATAAAGATTAAAAGGGCCCAACCAATATAAAAAGGGTCCAATATTTTTTTAAGTTTTATAAAAAGGACCTAATATATAAAACCGGTATTTAAAATTTTATAAAAAACATATATATATATATATATACAGGCCCCGTAAAAATTTTAGGCCCCCGAAAAAAACGGGTCATGGCCGACGGCCCGGCTCGGCCTACCCCAGGGCCGGCCCTGATACTATATAACCCTCTTTTAAAAGAAGTGCAAATTGCATCCATGTGGTATGATTTCTCTCTCTCTTTGCACCCCTTCCATTAATATCACCGTTAAATTTTTAACGACGTTAGGGACATTAAAGACTTTTCACCGTAAAATGAAAACCTATGTAAAATTGCACCACTCTGGTATTGTTTCGTTCACACTTTGCAACCTTCCGTTCCCGTATTCTGTCTGCCGTCGCCTCCATTTCCGCAACGACTCTTTCTTTCGGACTCGCCGATAAGCGAAACGACACCGTCATTGACCCAATCGAGAGGAAAAGATGGACCACACGCTTTTTGATGTTCAGATTGAGACAACCGTGATCAAAGGTAACGATTTTTATACCTGAAATTCGATTCGAAACTAACCTGAAAATCGATCTCTTGTGTGCAACCGGAATCAAGGTAACACGGTCTTTAACCCACGAGGAGGATCGGTCTGTTACCCGGCGGCTGATCGTCCATTTGAAGATCAGCTGGTTGTTCTTTCATAACCTGAACTTTTCGTTCATGTATGAACGGGTTGATCGAGATGAAGGTCGGAGGCGTCGGTCGATGGAGGATCGGTCTGTTTTTTTGTCTGTCTAAATTAAGTATTATCGCCAGTTACATGATGTTTTTTGTTGGTCGGAAATGACCGGTTTCATCGTCTCCGGTCATTTGATTGTGATCGGAAAATGTAAATTAAGTATTTTCGTTAGTTGATGCTCTTTAGTTGTTTTTCTTGGATATTTTGTCCAATGTGATAATCAGAGATGTTAATCGGAATCATATTTCATCGGTATTGTTCACCGGAAAACAATGTGTTCACCGGAGAAGAATAAGGTAAATATGGGGTGAGGTCAGGGGCATAATTGTCTTTTCATTAGAAAAGATAACGACAAGGATGCAAAGAGAGAGAGAAACCATACCAAAGAGATGCAATTTGCACTTCTTTTAAAAGATGGTTGCAAAGTGTCAGCGGACATATACCACGGGAATGCAAATTGCAGTTTACTCTATTTTTTATTTATCATATTATCTATCAAAAACTTAAATAATTGAAATTTTCAACACAAATAATTATTAAAATGTCTTTTACAAAGGATTTGCTATAAATACACCAGTAATGCTATACAGACACCAAGTGTCGTGTTGTATATCATGGTGAAAATGATCATATGGGTTCTATGACTTTGTCAGTGGTTACGCCAGTATACGGATTGTATAGTTATACGATACCACGTCATACGACCCGTATAAAAATGTTATTAATCGTATGATGTACCAGTCTAATACGTTATACTACTCATATGACATTTGAATGGTGTATACATCAGTGGTGGTGGTTTAGAAACGGCATTCACAAATTGTAAATGATTAATATATATTCTGTAATTTAATTAATTTCAAAACACACCTATAAACACACAATTAACTCTTGAGCTTTTTATTCACGTATTCAATATAAATATTATATAATATAAGTTGATTACGTTTTGCGTCTACATGGTATAAGTGTGAAACCAGCATGGTGGTTCCTACTATATTCGTTGATTCAGCCAGTGGCATACGCAAGGTCTTTGGAACACATAGTTTAGAGGTCTTGGGTTCATGAGTAAAGAAATTAATCGTTCTAAAAAAATCACTCGCTTCATCCTGACGGGCTGCTTTCTTCCTCTCACACCTTTTATGTTTTTTTTCCAATTCACTCAATCATACACGCACAAGTAACTTTTTATTTTTTTAGTTCATCGTAAACGTTCTGAAATTTCTGAATAACCGCTCAAGGTATTCAATTTGATATTTTTATGCTCATTTTTATTTTTTTAGCTCATCGCAAATATTCTGAAATTTCTGAATAACCGCTCTAGGTAATCAATTTGATATTTTTATGCTCATGTTGTATTGTATAAAATATAGACTATGGTGAGTTAACCGTGGTCTGTGTTTATACTCGTTGTAGCTGTTGCTGTTGAGAGTAATCTAAGCTCTTAAAAGTATAAAAAGATGGCAGTTAGATTTTTCTGGCCGTTCCCACGTATCATCACTGGATCGATAAATACAAACTGCCCACTTCCCCTATTTTTAGGGTTTGCACTTTGAAAAGGTTCGAGCTCTTTTGTTTCACTCTTCATCGTTTATTTAGTTCCATTTCCGTCACACACTCTGCTCTCATCAAATGATACATAGTGGACGTCAATTTCTCATTCCTCGCTCTCTGCGTTTCATCCAGAGATGGAAATTGCGTCGCAGTTTTTGAGAAAAAAGGATACGAAAACACTTACAGGATTCTTCTAGGCATTGGCGTTGTCCGTTTAAACTCCAGAGAAAAGCATGCACTAAGAAATGATCTCCTGAATTAACTTTGACAACTTATCTAAGACTAGTGCAAACAGAATGTTATATATATATATATACTAGGTTAGAATCCCGTGTATTATACGAGTTAAATAAATATAATGTTAAATACATAGTAATAAAAAGTTTATGTTTTAAAACCCGTGTAATACACGGGTTGAATAAACCCATGTAATTGATAATAAACACAATTATAAATTAAAAAAAGTGTATATAAAAATTAAAACAAATATTTAATTTAGTTGTCTAAAATAGTGGATTTGATTATTAATAATGAGAGATATGCGGGAAAATTAAAATGGGGAGGCCTATAATTTTGACAAGTGTCCACCTAATTTACTTGTTTATTAAGTAGTATAGACATAGATTGTTATTTTAAGGACATATCTGTTGCTCCCTCTTTCTTTGAAATAAATATTGGAGAAATAGGACTCTAAAATTGCAAGTTTATTAGGATACTAGGTTAAAGTTCATGTTTTACATGAGTTGAATAAGTACAACTTGTTATAAAACAATATATATTATATGAAAATTTATATGTTTAATGTTATTAGTTATCTTTGAAATAAGAAATAATTAAAAATTTCTTATGATTTAATAAATTTTAATAAAATATTACAATATATGTTAGATATTTAATTATTTAATATCATCATTATTTAATAGGAGAGAAAGACAAAAAAACAAAAAGCTAGATTTAATCAGAAGTCGACACGTAGCAAGTTTAGTAATTTATTTATTATAATATAGGTTGGAAACCCTGTATATTATAATGGTGAATATATGCAGTGTTATATATATCCTTATTCAAATAAATGATTCCAAGAAATGCCACGTGTCATCACCATATTTTTTCTCATTAAAATCTTCTAATTTTTCATATTTTAAGTAAGTTTGAATTTTAAAATTTTAGTATCTTAATGTTTTTATTTTTTAGAAAAAAATATATAAAATTTGAATTATAATTATTACTTAATTAAGGATACAAAAAAAATTATTTTTCGTTTACACATTATTTTAAATTTTTTTACAACTTATTGTACTTTTATTTTTCTATTAAACAAGCTCATGTAATACATGGGTATATAACCTAGTTTAGTAATAAGGATCTAATATTACATATTTTTGATACATTACATAATTTTTTAATACAAAATTTAGAAACGTTATATAGTTATTTTTCAAAAATGTTTTATAAAAAGAATGAAACAAATGTTCAAATTCTAAAAATGTTTTATGAACAAATCTATTTTTTAATTAAAAAATGTTTTATAAAAATAAGTATTATTTAATAGGAGAGAGAGACGGAAAACAAAAATTATAATTTTTTTATAGAAACTTCTATCATTAAATAGGAGAGAGAGAAGTGAAAAAAATACTGAGGATGAACATGTAAATGACATTTGACACCTCAAAACCTTTATTTATTAGTATGTATAGATTAGAGGCGTTCGTTTCAAAACCATAAAAAAAACTAAGGGAGTTTATATATTAACTATTGTATTCACTTCTACGGCTCATATTTATTTAGTTTGAAATTTATAATTATTTTCATTTTTTATATGTTCTTTAATTTAAAATTCTTATAGGTTTTATGTGCATTTATATTAGTTTTGTCAAAACTGGTTAGAGGTGCACAAAATGGTTTTTGGGACCAAAATTGTTCGGTTTTGGTAAAAGAAAACCAAAATCGGTTTTAGCCCAAACATGTTTGGATCAGAAACCCGTTTCAGATAGAGGGGAAATCAGATCGGTTTGAAACCAGTTTTAGACTGGACCGGGTCAGTTTTACCCATTTTCAACGGTAATATCTTAAAATGATTTCAAATAGACGGATCAGATCTATTTCAAACCAGTTTCACCCAAACCGCTTTTAAAAGAGGTTTTGGATTATCCGGATCACGAGCCGGTTCGGAGGCGCACCTTAAAACTGGTGGTGACTAGATGAATAGTTGGGCCATATTTTAGGGTTAAAAGGTTGGGCCGCTTGTGATGGGATTTTAAACTTTAGCATACAAAATTGGGCCATTCTGCTGTTCCACTGATTCAACGCCATCAATGGTTTCATAATTTCATTGCTGCGTGTAGCAGCAGAGCAGCTGCTGCAACTGACTCCATTTATTTCACTCGCAATGAGAGGTGGTTGGAAGTTAGGATTATTGCTAGCGGCGGTGGGGATTGTCGGAACAGTTGCAGTGTTAACGGTCAAAGGATCGTCGTCATGGGACAAAGAAGCCGTTGCAGAATTCTTCAAACACATGTCCGATCGGTTGGGCAATTGGGCGGTCCCAGTGTACGTTGCGATCCACACCATCTCTATCGCTTTATGCCTTCCATACGCAGTCTTCTTGGAGGCTGGTGCTTCTCTATTATTTGGATTCTTTCCAGCCTTGCTCTGTGTCTTCTCCGCCAAGATTCTAGGCGCTTCTTTCTCGTTTTGGATCGGAAGGTATCGATTATTCCTGCAGTTATCAACAATTAAGTGTTAAAAAGGTTATAAATAGGTGCTTGAATTGAGATTAATTGCTCCTAGACTTTGAGATCATTTTTTAGCCCTAAAATATGTGCAGTTTCTGTTACATCTTACAAAATAATGATTTTTGTTAGAAATAAGGCTTACAATGGTGCTGAATTTGGAAGGTGCCTGTAGGTGTTGCACTGGTTTATGAATTTCCTTGCATATTATGTGAAGATAATTTCATTAAGCATCTAGTGATTTTAAAAGGATCGTGAAGAGATTTTAGAATATTAATTGTTCTCTGAAGTCTGAATGATTAATAGCTCTTTTCTTGCTTTTAAAGTATTTAAGCAAGCTTCTTTAGTCCATCAAACAAGTGGGATAAGTATTTAAACTTTCTTTGCAGGGGCGGCTCAATCATTTTGGTGATCTAAAGCAAACTAAAAATTTGAGGCCCCTTTTCACGTTTATAGGTTCATCTACATCTAGAGGTTGTTTTCAAGGAAACTCTTCGTCTCTTGTTCTAAATCCCTTCAGATGTTGGGCGTTTTGGCGTTCCCTAATCCTCGCTACAGCCTTTAGCGAATAAGTCATCAAGTATTAGAATACAGGCCGGTACTTGGTCTTGTTCAGTCGTTCTATTAAGCCCAACCCAAACCACACACATGTGTATAAAAAAAGTTGAGGCCCTTATTATTTGGTGGCCTAAAGATAGGGCTTTACTTGCTTTACCCAAAAGTCGCCCATTTGAAGAGGGGTTTAACACGAATCCACAGACTTCGATTCAGCAATTACATTTTTTTATATTTGACATTCATATATTTTTGCATGCTCCAAATGGATGTCTATTACACTGGTTATCAGAATCTGGTCCTTACAATCTAGTGTTTTGACACTATTGTCCTTTCCTTTTGGACTGAGGGCGGATGTCAGGATGGACTAATCCAACTTGTCTCTGTCTCTATGCTTTGTTTACTAAAAAAAGTTCAAGCAGATGTGTTTTTATATGCGGATACACAACGTTTGTTTATCATTTTTAAAATAATTGAAAAGAGGTTTGTGCCCCGACGAAACCCAACTCTCTTGATACATGCGCATTCACTCTCAAGCTTTCTTGCTGTGAAAAATTGCCAATCATTTGTATATTGTTGCGGTTTTAGTTGTTTGATGTTATATATTTGATGTATAAATCATTAGACACCTTACATGTTATAGCGGATTAGTGGTTTGGTTTTTGATTTATATATACACATACATGCATGTATAAATATAAATATAAATGCACCCCTATATTGTACTATTGTGCATATGTATCCTTGCAACATGGTTCCAATGCCATCATGTGTGTCTTGGTGGTGTAGGGTCAATTAACCCATGATTTGTCTTTACCTGATTGTTATATGGCACTTTCTCAGTTTCTTGTTATCTTGTCTATATCTGCTTGTTTATGGATGTTTCACTGAGTATCTTGGGAAGCACATTCACGTGTCTCCTAGAAGTGTGACTCCTATCTTTTCAGTTTGGTTGTAGTTGATATTTGGATCTTTGAATCCATTTTTGGAGTTTTAGGGAATTCCTAGATGGTTTTCCCAACTTGTATTTATTTAATGAATCTAGAGGTGTGATCCCCTACATTTCTTTTCAGTGTGGTTCTGATTTTTATAATTGTATCAAAACTCAATTTAAGTAGTTATGAGTTGGTTAATTTGGGTTGTCTTCTATCTCAAATGGGATCACATAAAAGTTTTTACCTAAAAGGGAAAGCGGTCAAATGGGTTGAAAGTCGTCCAATGTGTGATTCTATATACTGTAATGCACACAGCCTCCTAAATCACTTTCTAAAATCAATATAGTATTCTAATGGAAGTGTTTTTTCTAATCATGGTTAATGCATTAATTGTTTATAAAAAATATTACATAAATGCAAGAGTCATGGCAACATTTTTGCTTTGTGATAATAATACTAATATTAGCTGATTCTTCACAGTAAAACTTTTATGGTATTTTCCAGGCTTCTTTTCAAGAGTTCTAGTTCCGCAACACGTTGGGCACATGAAAACACATATTTCAATGTACTTTCACGGGGAGTCGAGCGTGACGGTTGGAAATTTGTTCTCCTTGCTCGTTTTTCTCCCATACCCCCATATGTCATCAATTATGCTTTGGCTGCCACAAATGTTCTGTTTTTTAAGGATTTTTTGGTGCCAACTGTCCTCGGGTGCCTGCCTTTGATCTTACAGAACACTTCTATCGGTAGCCTTGCTGGTGCAGCCGTGGCTTCCTCCACCAGGTCCCAGTCAAACAAGTCAAAGATCTGGTCATATGTGTTTCCTGTGATGGGCATTTCATCTAGCATTCTTATATCCTTGAGAATCAAAAAGTACTCTTCTAGTCTCTGAACTGATGACAGAACCAGATGACAGCTAAATCTTTAGAGATTATGTAAGTGTACTTGTAATTTCTAAATTTTGTGATTGCAGACTTGTGGGTAGAGTAATGTTGCATGCATTTAAACTTCTTAAAATTATATGTAAAATGTCACACCCGGTTGGATTTACAGAACAGGTTAAAGAAAAGAGATTTTATTAAAATATTCGTGTTACTATAAAAATAAAAGTAGAAATGTATAACTATATTTGTTTTTAAGGGAAAAATTTATATGAGGATAATAGATGTCGGTAATCCGCATGAGAAGTTAAAGGATAGAGATTTGATTGGAGATACCCAGACAGACAGGGAAAAGGGCAATATCATGTTATGTGGGCCGGGAGCGTAAATCTTGGAATAAACAAAAGTTTGCTTTTTTTTGCTAGAAAGTATAATATATACTGGAATACACAGTTTATTTATTTTTCGGTTTCAACTTTTTAGTGGGGTTTGGTGATTGTATGTATTTTATATGGCGGGTGGAGGTTGGGTGTAGTGCTAAATAGATAGGAGTTATATTGGTGATTTCACCCCAATCAAATGTTGTGGTTTGAGTCTTGGGGGGGATAGATTTATCCTAGATTATTTAGGTGTTGTTCATTCTATCCTAAATAATCTAGGTGTTGTTAAAAAAAACATATTTTAGGCACCTTGAGACTGGTTTGGTTTTGGATGAAATTGAGACCAAAAATCGGATCGTTTCTGGCTTGGTCGGTTATTTGATATTTCCGGTCTATGTTGTGGTTGTAACTTCAAGTTTTCATGACTTAGTACTGTATGCTTAATATTTTGTACATGATGCCTTTAGTTTTACTTGTGCCTTAGTCATAGGTGTGAGTTTTAATCTATAAGCGACTTTAGAATTAGGGTTTTTTATGCATTTATGTTCTTTTATCTTTGAATTCTAATAAAATCTGCTTTGATACTTTCTCGTATGTTTCGTGTGCTTTTCTGTCCAAAAAAAGAAAAAAAGAAAATAGAGGTTTTTCCAAGCTGGGTGTCTCTCTGGAAGTAGCCTCTTTATCCGTCTGGATATAGGCCTCATCTCACCCTAGCCCTTTACATATTTACATTCCAGATAAAATCGAATCATTGTATGGGTAATTGGTAAGAAGCTCTGAGTAATTAGATTGCCTGCTATTGAATAGGATATTGGTCGATTAACAAATTGATAATAATTTGTATGTTTTAAGCGGAATGTATAGGATATAGTATAGAAGTTGATGACGATGACCGATCTATTAACATTTGATAATACGAGCATGCTGACCGATTTGTATCAACTAGACTACATTTTAAAAAAATAGATTTAACCGTAACCTTACTTAAAATCTCGATATATATTTGTCTAGACTGGTTTTGGTTCTGACGTATACCAGGCAATTGCATAATTAGAACTTATCGGTCAGGTTTATCATAAAGTTATCTTCTTTACCAACCATAAATTAAGGGTCATAACTCATGTTCAAAAAAAACCCGATGTTTGGGGTCAGCGGACCCTTTTGACCCGTTGGTTCCACCCTTTTCAAAGCTTTACTTAATCTGATTTGATCATAAAATATTAAATAATTTTATTATTCTTTTAATTTTGACTAACTTGATGTAATTGAATGTGATCACATATTTCCTTGTTATCTTTTAAAGGCTTTTATAATCGAGATACCTATATAATTGTTTTATTATTAATTTGGTGATCTGTATCGGTATTTTCATGGTTATATTATAAGAAAAACAGCAGTAGCACATGGTTTGATGATATGAAATAACAACAAATACTCAACCTACACATAATACCGTTTTCTGTTGATTGCTTATAAAATAGTTGAGAGATTCTATCTCAATAGGATTTTAATATTATAAAAAGTAAGTGGCACTGTCTAACAGTTAAATCTACATGATTTTAAAATAATTAAAATCATTTTATATATCAGTGAAAATATTGTAATTTTTATTATATACACATTAAAAAAGCGTAATTGGTGGTTACAAAATGGTCATTTTAGATTTAACTGTTAGAGATATATTTATATTTAAAATCGAGTCATGTTAGATTTAATTTATTTCATGTTTTCACATACGAGATTTCCGAGCACAATGCGCCACTTATTTCCCACTAATTTAATAAATAGTGTATTGAATAAAATAAAGTTTCTAATAGTTTTATAAATACTGTATTATCAATAATTACGGTTAGTAAAATGGTATTTAAACGTTTAACAATTATTATTTAAACCATAGGTAAATTTTAAGTAACTAAATCAAATAAACATTTATACATATTGTTTTAATGTGATAAATTGTTTAACCATCTTCTTTTTTTTTCTCCCACTGAAAATTAACGTATGTTTATGAACAATTTTCTGTTTAAATTGAGTATTTTGAAAAGAGAAAACACTACAGAATATTAATAAAGTTTGAAAACTGTTTCAATTAGGTCACTCATTATAGTATGTTCGAGAGTATATACCATGTAAAATACGTATTGAGTGACCAAATTGAAACACTTTTAAAACTTGATTACTATTCTATAAAGTTACCCTTTTGAAAATCCTATAAAAACCTGTTACTTTTCCATTGATTGAACTCTAAATTTCTAACTTCAACTATAGGTGTCAACTTGCTAATTTGGACAAAAAAATTTTTTTTGCATTATTAGTCTAATTAAATAATGTTTCATGTTTGAGCCATGAGTAAGGGGCTCATAGGCAAGTACTAAATCATTAAGTGTTGAACCATTAAGAAATCTGAATGGTTCAACATTGTTTTTCAATTGAACCATTAAGAGGTGAGCTTTTAGCAAAACAAACATCACTTACCTCTAAACGATTCAGAGATAACATCTTAATAAAATCATTAAGAGGCTACCAAACATCCCTAAACTTTAGAAAAAAATTGTTAAAAGTTGTAAGATATGAAACATGGACTCAAATCAAGTATATTTTTTACACCCAAAGGTAATTAAGTTCTCTAACTTGTTTATTAAGAGGGTGTTTGGGATTGCGTTGGAAAAATGCTTATTGACTTATTGGCTTTTTCAAAAGTCAATAAGCTAAAAAAAGTGTTTGGCAAACATAAAAACATTTTTTATTTTAACCTTTTGATAAAACTATAAAGTTGTTTTTTAAAAAGCCACAAATTTCTGGCTTTTTAAATGACTTTTGTAATAAAATATTACCAATCTACCCCTAACAATTTCTAATAAATACATATATAAAATATAAAAATGTCTTTTTTGATCATTTTACTTGAATAACCTAAGCCAAACACTTTTTAAAAAATAATTTATTGGCTTATTGACTTTTCCCATCACAAAAGTTAATCCAAACACTTTTTTAAAAAACTTATTTTCAAAAAGTCATAAGCTAATAAACACTTTTAACAAAAAAAAAACACTTTTGGAGTTAAATAAGCAATCTCAAACACCCTCTAAATCCGTTCATATTCTTTTTTAACCGTAAAATTTATTTTAGTTTTAATATTATTTATTTTGAACCGTAAAAATAAAAATAAAAATAATAATAATAATAATAATAATAATAATAAAATTAAGTTTTGAAATTTCCATTAACTCCTTCAAATTAAGTGATTATAATTAAATGGTCATGAGACTTGATTTGTATTTACTAGTTTTTATGTTTAACTAATATGTAACTTTAAAAATGATCGTTAAATAGTAGCTAAATTTTATTAAGTAATTCACTTAAAACAAATAGAATCATGACATGACTAAATGTCAACACTCAAAGTCGTAACGGTCTATGACTTTAAGGTCTTTTATAAGATGATGGAGCAAATTGTGGAGACCTAAATCCATCAACTACCAACCTTAAAGAATCTGAAAATTATGGAGGAATATTTTATATGTATTCAGTCATATATATATTTTTTTAACGGAAAACTCACACACTTTAAATTTATTTTTAACATACACCATGTGTCTATGATAAGGCTAGAACTCACAATCTTTTAAAAAGAAACACCATACAACACACATGGATACCATTAAACAAAATGCCCTTTGGTGTGTATTCACTCATATAATCGTCAAAACTATTTTCTATATCATAAATCTTATTATAAATAAACATAATATGTTACAAATCATCTTTAATATAAAATAACAATTACAGAAATAAGTTATATACAACATAGGTTATCCGCCTCATGATTAGGGATATTCAACCGATAAAACTAATTGAACCGTTTAAACATAAACAAGTCGTCCGGTTTGACATTCAAGCGGTTATGTTCACGGTTCATTTTTGGTGGTCTGCTGGTTCAGTTTGGTTTGAACTTGGAACCGACTGTGTAAATCAAACCGGTCGTTTAACTTTTATTACTTATATATTGTTTTTTTAATATGTAGATATATATGTATTATGATCATAAACCATATGTAGCATTTAATTTTTTTTAATACAAACTAATAATTAAAAAAACCGGTTCAAACCGTGAAGATCGAACCATCAAACTGGTAAACCTTACCGATATGGTTGGCGTAACTAACCTAACGGATTTGGATTGTTGTTCTCGAAGCCATATTTAACAGTTCAACCTATAATCTTCGTGAAACTCGCCGCCCTTAGTCATGATTGGGCTTCAATGAAAAAGGTTTTGTATTTTGTTTTAAAATAATATACGTAAAATAATTATTTTATCTTGGCTTTTAACATTTATTTTTAATGTGTGTTTGTGTTAAAGATTAATGTCCGAACATTACGCTAAAAATATGACACCAAATGTATATTTTATATTTATAGTTAAGGAATCAAATTAAAAATATAAGCAAATCACATCAATCATTCTTATATTTAATTTTTTACATCAAAATCATGATCTGTATAATAATACATTGTATTTGATATGCACAAAGTTGCAACTTACATCCAATTTTGATCACATCCATATAATCAAGGATTTAAATATTCAAATAACTTTTGTATTGTGAATTACTAAACATACCATTGTATAGATCACCTCTTAATATGAAAAATTACCATATGAAGAACATAGATACGCAATAAGCGAGCTTCACGATAGAGGGCATGGATGACTAGTTAACCGAAACGATTAAGCAAGCTTTTATCACCTCTTATATGATATTTTATCAATTAATTATTCAAGTGTTTACCAATATCTGTGATAATGTGTTATGTTTTCCGTCTCATCACGCAGACACCTCTCTGGTATTTACAAAAGTAAAAGGTCATGGATAATTAAGAAGGAATTGTTATGGGGAAGGATGATTAAGAGTGCTAACTGCTAAGATTAGAAGGTCACGTGCAAAGAACATGGTGGGAGGAACATGTCATGTGCACATGAACGCTACACCCAATGCCTGTCTGTTTAATTTTCTCCTAATGTTAGCAACATCTGCCTTTTCATTTTTCTTTCTATTCCTTACCTACAATATTAATCGTTAACCCCAAACTAAATTAATGCTTTCCTTTTTAGTATTTTTAATTTAATTCTTTAATCATTATTGGAGGCTAATCATTTTTTTATGAACAGAAGCTAGTTGGAAATTAAAATGTTGTATGTCAGTTAAATGTCAGTTATATAAATATGTAATTAATACAGTTTTGTGATTAAAAGTAAAATAAGAAAAAAATCTTGATAAGTAATCTTAAAGTTACCACAAAGGCTTCTGATATAGTAGTAGCCCTATAACTTTTCAAATGAAATGTCATGAGTTCGAGTCTCGCTTGTGACAAATTGTTTCAGGTTGAATCAGAGGATTTTCCCAATTGTGGGGTTTCCTCCTAGGTGGGTCCCGGGTTTGAGTCCGCTGCGATTACAACCCATTGAAAAAGACATGCATGACTCATAGAAATACCCGAGCTACTTCCGAAAAAAGTTAATGTTTAAGAAATTGCCTTTCAAAAAAAAAGTAATTTTAAAGGGTTTGTCCCAATGTTGTCCTCGTTCATAAAATGGTGTCTCTCCCAAAAGGGTCGATACTTCGAGAATCAAAATATATTTCATTTATTACTTTAATGAAATAGTAGGTTATATACACATGTATTATATTAGATTGTTTAATAGAAAAGTAAAAATACAATAAATAAAATTCATTGTTTCCTTAATTAAGTAATAATTATAATTCAAATTTTTTTTTTCTAATTTTTTTTTTAACATAATTAGACTTTTAAAATTCAAGCTTACATAATAATATTAAATTAAAAAAAATAGTAAGAAAAAATATGATAATGACATGTGTTATTTTTTATAATCGTTTATCAGGTAGTATAGATAGTATAGATAAGGATGTGTATTTAAGTTAATGAGTTTTGTTTCTATTTTCAAAGGGAATATTAGGAAAAGGAAAAATATATGTACCCTTAAAAATGCTTGATACTCTTAATATACAATTGATAAAAATAATATAACTAAATAAAACTCCGTTCCGAAAATATTTATATAGAAAACTCGATAAATCATGGATCTGCAAGTGTCAGCTAAAAAGAATTTTGAAAGGATATAATATTTTAGTTTGTTTTATGTACGTCTTTTCTTTTTAATAGTAACAAATTTTAAGTGTGTTAATATTTTGTATAAATTACAATACATTACTTGAATGAAACTACAATAAAAATATGTTCTATTATATGTAAGAAAATATATTATTTAAAATGAAATTGTTGCAACACAAGTTGCTATTTCATATATTTGACTGAATGTATGGATAAACTCGAATATGTGTAACTTGATTATAATTTTCTGATCTACACGTGTGTGTGTATGAACTTGTTACGGGCAATAGAGAGAAAAATTATTTAACTTTTACATGTCATTTAATTTTTAATAATAAATAAATGGTTTAGATTTTTTTGAAAGGCGAACATTGAATGTTGTGACGTCGCACCCTTCCGTCATATGGGAGAGACTCGTCTAACTCCGACCAATATGTTGTCTTAACCGGGTCCACATGGCGTCAGAGTTGGAGAGCTTGCAAAGAAAAATCTCACCCAATACGGCCCCTTCCGGGTTTAAGAGAGAGCCGAGACTCAAACCCTGAATCAACGTTAGATGAGTTCTCATAAATTCTTGTAATGTTTATGGTTCTGTAAAAAAAACATTAAGAATGAAAAGTTATAAAGTAACAAATGTAATGGATGAAAAATTATTACATAGCTAAAAATAGTTTGTTTATGTGCTACCACATTATCTCCCGTACCAATAGAATTATCTTTGCCAATAACACTCTTTTTAATCTAAAAATATTAAAGTAACCAATAAGTAAACTTACCATTTTGTTATTTTTTATTATTTATTTTTAAAACATAAAAGTTGATGGGGATCTCTCTTCTCCCTTCCTCTTTTTTTCAATTCTCTACTCTAATATCAATATTGCAATCTTTATTGTAACAGTGTAAGGTCGTATCTCTTTGGTTAACAAGGTCCAAAAGGTTTATCGATCCCAAATAATGCAGATACATAATATGCATATAGAAATTAATGTACGTCAAATAACATCAAAAGTGTTGGTTTCAGAAGATGAAATGCCTAATGTTTTTTCATTGTTGCGAGCGGAAAGAATAGGGCGTGCTTTGAAAGAATCGATTTATTACCAAGCCGTTTTACTTGGAATATTACTTAATCGTGGAAGGATGTAATGTAAAAGATAATATTGTAAAATTATATATGTTTTTATTAATATATTATGTTATGAAAAAAAAACTTATAATATATCAAAATCAATAAAATAGAGACGTATTATTAGGAGTGAGCATTTAACGGGTTGTACCCGTTAAACCTGCCATACCCGTTGGACCCAAACAGTTAATACCCGTTTATGTTATATGGTACGGGTTGTAGGCATCAGTTTAAGCCTCACACGGTTACAGGTCGGGTACGAGTAAATGCCCTTCGGAAGCCTTTTAAACCGTCAAAGCTGCACGTTTTTTAAATCACTGGTATTATCCCTTATAAGCATAAATCAATCCCTTATAACCATACTTCTCTGAAATCAAATCTCCAATAAAAAAAATTAAGGAATCATCATCTAGAATACTTTTAAGGTTAACTAACTCAATAAATCTATACTATATAATAAATAAATTTTTTTATATGTCATGTGTCACCATTATATTCAATCTAATCATTTTTTCCCGCCTCTCTTTCTTATTAAATTTACCCATATTTTTTAATAAATTACTAATTATACTAATAAAACACACTTATTTTAAATTATTCTTTATTATAAAAAAACTTTGAAATCTAATTATGTAATTTTTATTTTCAATCAAATAGTAAATAAAATTCAAATTACATTAAATATTAATTGACGTATTTTCGAAACCCAATTATATATTATTTTTTACATATTTTGAATTTTATTTTCTATCCTTAGTATATATATAGTAATACATTTTTACACCTATAAAATACATAAATAAAATTTGAGAAAATTATATATAAATATTTTTCACACTGTGTGTATTACACGGGGTCTAAGCTAGTAATGGATAAAGTAAACTTGGATATTAAAAAAACTAGGGGGTTTACCCGCCTCGCGTTGCGGCGGCGTTGAAACGTACAACAACTCGAACCGGCCCGCGTTGCGGCGGCGGCGAAACGTATAGTAACTCGAACCACAATGTGTTCCGGCGCCGCGTCGAAACGTACACGTTTCTCCGATTGGTTAAAAATGTATATAAGGGTAATATAACCTATAAAGTTAAATAAATTCAGAAATATGAATAAAATATAGCCTATATTCTAAAGTAAGAAATCTATACTACTTAATAAACGAGTAAATTTTAAGGACACTTGTCACATTTCTAAACATATTTATTTTAGTTTCCCGCATCTCTCCTATTAATAATTAATTACACTATTTTAGTCAACTAAATTAATGATTTATTTCAATTTTTAACTAAAGATTTTTGAATTTAAACTGTGTTTATTATCAATTAAACTATTCAATCTTATTTTAATGAACTCTACAAATTGAAAATATTTTTATAGTGAGTTAGGATTTAAATATAAAACTTTTAATCATACATTTAAATATTCACATTGTTCAAATTTGATAAGTGTGTATGTTAACAAATTAAATTATATTTTATTCAACCTGTGTAATACAAGAGTTTATTTAACTCATGCAATACACGGGTTTATTTAACCCGTGCAATACACGGGTTTTTAAATACATATTTTTTTATTACTAAGTATATAATATTATATTTATCTAACTCGTGTAATACACGAAATTCTAAACTAGTATAATATATACACACATTCATCGTGACTTCAAAAGCAGAGTCGTACCAAAGGAAGACAATCATAAGTTCGAAAACAGAGCATGGTGATCGTGAGGAAAGCATAAACCACGTAATCGTTTACCCCTTTACCTATAACTGACACGCCCCCTACTATATGATTTACGGGTTTTCATTTTCCCTCTCACGATTCCAGGTACGCATCCAGTATACCCGTACGATGCAACCGAGACCCGTTTACACACTCCTAGTAAATGCCCTCAAAGAAACATTTTAAAAGGAAAATACATGTGTGTCTATATAGTATAATAAAGTTAATCCATAAGTGGGGTTTTCTGATCACCACAGCTGTCTATAAACTGTAGCCTCCTATAATTAATTAAATAATTATTGTTCCTTCTCTGTTGCTACCCTAATTCAAACCTCCAATAATATTATTTTACACACACAAATATACATATATATACACCCTTCTCCCCCTCCATTTATTCACACCAATCTGCTTCCATCATTCTACTCACTCTTTTATTTCTGCTTCCCCTCACAAAAATTTATTCCACTAAATCAACAACAATGCGTCGGAGAGGAGGACATCTGGTCTGGATCTGTCTATGCGTGTTAGCAATGGCGGATTTCGCCATCGGAGCCGCTCCCAGAAAGCCGGTGGCTGTGCCGTTCGGCCGGAACTACGTTCCCACATGGGCTTTCGACCATATCAAATATTTCAACGGTGGTTCAGAGATCCAGTTGCTTTTAGATAACTACACCGGCACCGGCTTCCAATCCAAGGGATCTTACCTTTTTGGCCATTTCAGTATGCAGATTAAAATGGTTCCCGGAGATTCCGCCGGCACCGTCACCGCGTTCTATGTAAGCTCTCCTAACCACTTCCCAGTTCCAATCTAACTAACTTAAATCAGTCTTGTTAATTTCTTTCTAATCGAAATGACAGCTGTCGTCCCAAAACAGTGAGCACGATGAGATTGACTTTGAGTTCTTGGGGAACAGAACAGGGCAGCCGTACATCTTGCAGACTAACGTCTTCACCGGCGGCAAGGGCGACCGGGAACAACGAATTTATCTCTGGTTTGACCCCACCAAAGCTTACCACTCCTACTCTGTCCTCTGGAATATGTACCAGATTGTGTAAGTTTTATTAATTTTTATATTTTTTCAAAAAATAAGTTTGTGTTTGAATACTTTTTTTTTTAACGCAAAGCAAATAATATATTAATAAGTAAAACTTAAGGCTGTTTGAGAAATGTTGAATTATTAAGTGTTCAATCATTAAAAGTTTTGAATGTTCATCATGTTTTTTCAGCTGAACCATAAAGGGTAAAATGAATCATTAAAAGTTGAGCTGTTAACGAAACAAACATCTCTTACCTCTGAACGATTCAGAAGTAACCTCTTAAGAGCATTCGCAGTACCATCCTTATCTCCATCCCCGTAATTACACTAAAATCACTATCTTTTCTCTCTTCTCCACTCATAACCACTTTAAAAAAAAATTTATACATTTTATCTCTAATCTACTTACAACCATTTTAAACTACCCCTAAAATATAAGTGACTCACTCACATAAATATGCCGAACCGGCCGCGAATGCTCTTAATGGACCAAACAGCTTTTACACTAGTGTAAGGGGATATTTGGTAACCTTTTAGTGATTCCATGAAGAGGCTATCTTTGAATCGTTCAGAGGTAAGCTGTGTTTGTTTTGCTAAAAGCTCACCTCTTAATGGTTTATTTACCTCTTAATGGTTCAGGTGAAAAACCATGATAAACCATTCAGACCTCTTAATAGTTTTGCACTTAATGGTTTAACACTTGCCAAACAGCCCCAAAATAAGATTGTAGAGCGTAGAGCTAGATGAACCAAACAATTACAAGACTAAGATCTAAATTGCACCAATCACGCCACTCTAACAAAGTATACTTTTTATGATTTATTTTTGTTTGTTGTTGGATTTGTGACAACATTTAGTATTATCGAATACGCAGGTTTTTTGTGGACGATGTTCCAATCAGGGTGTTCAAGAACAGTAAAGATCTCGGGGTTAGATTCCCATTCAACCAGCCCATGAAGATTTACTCGAGCTTATGGAACGCCGATGATTGGGCAACCAGAGGTGGTTTGGAGAAGACCGATTGGTCAAAGGGACCATTTGTGGCTCAATACAAGAACTTCCACGTGGACGGCTGTGAGTCGTCGGTAAATGCTAAGTTTTGTGACACCCAAGGCAAACGGTGGTGGGACCAGAAGGAGTTTCAAGATCTTGATGCTTACCAATGGCGTCGGCTCCGATGGGTGCGCAAGAAGTTCACTATTTACAACTATTGCACTGACCGGAAAAGGTTTCCGGCGATGGCGCCGGAGTGCAAGAGAGACCGTGATGTTTAATTTATATTGGATTCCATAACTCTATTTTTCATTTAATTTGCACCGTTTATTTTTATAATATATTATTCTAAAGTGAGGACCATATTTTATGATGTGTTGCTATATTTGTAACCTATTTAAATCCTCCTATGTTGTCGATGTATTGTTTCTTCCGTGTTTATTCAATTATTTCTTCTATTTCATGTCACTTCATTTTCAACATTTCATAGTAGAATGATACGTTTCTAGAACGCAAACTAGAAACCACTATAAGTGGGTGTTTGACACCGAGTTTGTCGGTATATGTACAAAAAATAATATAAACTTGGTTAAAAGATTGATAGACTTGATTCAGGAGTTACTGGACAAATGAAAGAGTTAAAAATATCATAAATTTTGTTGCATTTAGAAATGTTATACCGTATAACATTAATTTCAAGAGTTACCGTATAACTTATACACGGATAGCCCCAACTCTTGTATCCGAATTCCATCATCCAAACCTTAATTTCGAATTCAATGGGTTTTCCTTAATTTTAGTGATTTTAATCTATTTTTTTTAGTGATAACTGTGACAATGTGTTAATATTTGATTCGATAATCTAATGCCTCAAATTTAGATTCACACCGTAAAAAAGTGTTTCATGAATACATCAAATTATCATAATAATCAGCTTCAAAATAGTCTGAATTTAAGAGTATCTCTTAACAATATAGATGATGTTCAAGCTTTAATAACACAAAATCAAATCAGACAACCTTTAAATCTCATTATATATGGAACTAGTTTAAATCCCGTGTCTACACACGGAGTGAAAAATATCAATATTAAAATTTTTAAATCTTTATTTATATATTACAGGTGTAAAACTAAAAATATATTACATATACTAAGGATAAAAACAAAATTCAAACTATGTAAAAATTAATATATAATTACGTTTCAAAAATACGTTAATTACTATTTAATGTAATTTGACTTTTATTTATTATTTGATTGAAATAAAAGTTACATAATTAAATTTCAAAGTTTCTTATAATAAGGGATAATTTAAAATAAATATGTTTTATTAGTATAATTAGTATTTTCATTTAAATATATATTATTTTTAAAAATAGAGGGAAAAAAATTGTGAGATTGAATATGGAGGCGACACGTGACACTAAAAAACCTTTATTTATTATATAGTATAGATTAGAATCCGATTGTAATATTATTTGATTATTGCATGGTGAAGTTGTTTCGAATGACCTCATTAGTCGTGAGTCCGATTAATCAAGTTTGACGGGCCACTGGCCAACAAAAGTGAATTGGAACCTGCAAATCCTCTGGCATTATGAACCTGTTTATTTGGAAGTAGGGTTGTCGAATAACAAGGAATCAGTGGAAAGAATAAATTGATTTACTTTAGAAATTTTCTTTTAATTAAAACTCAAATTAAATAAAAATGCAACCTCTTCTAAATTTCAGGTTATAGGTTTCATATAAAATTCAGTTATTCAAGTGGACACCACATAGACATAGTGTTGGAAAATCAGTTAAAATAGTAATTGAAGACATGTTGTTGTCAGCAAACCTGTACAACTAGTTTTGTCACAAAACAATATAATCCAACTACCCAATTTATAAGTATCAAGTTTACCCCCTTTAGTCACCAACCCTGATACTATGTTTTATCATCAACCGAACAAGATTGTAAAGCAGAAAACTCAAAGCACATAAATAAATTGTTTAATTCACCAATACATCAATATACTCGGTTATTGTCAGAAACTAAATGGATCCAAAACATGAACAAACTGAATAAAAACATAAAACTTATACAAACCGTCAGCCTGAAAGAAGTCACAAGAGATTTAGCTAATCATAATAATTACAAACTCAGTCTTCGATCTTCGTGCACTGTACCAAAGGCACCTCTAATTCTAGCCGCCAAAGAGAACCCAAGATGGATTCGTGCCCTCCAAATCTCCAATTTGCCGTCTGCCTCCTGTTGCTTGCGTCTAAATCCCTTTTAATTTCACTTCACTGGGCTATTTCCTAATTCCTTCACGTTGACCGCAGCCCAACTAGCCCACTTCGATTAATTGATTTTTCATTTTTATTGGTAAGTTCACGTGAATCTCGTGCACAAAATAGAAATATGAATCAAACTTTTAATTTAAATATTATTTACTATTTAGTTATTTTAATTTAGTTTAAATGAATTTTGGTATTTTTAATTTATTATACATCAAGACCTATATATATAAAAACAAGTTAAAGTAAATATATTTCTCACATAATTAGGGTTAAAAACAAATAATTGTATACTATTAGCACGGGTTTATCAACCATTTCATCAAGAACGTCACAAAAATAGACGAGTATGTTGCCTATGGTAACGTCGTATACAACCATGAGATACACGAATCTTTATATACTTTTACTCACATAAATTCTAAATATTTTCATTCTCTACGTGAATAAAAATACATAAGTGAAACTATCAATCTATACACGATATGGTGTCGCGTATCACCCTAATTTAAGTCTTTATTAATGGGAAAAAGTCTTAAACGCGAGTAAAAGCAGATACGCGACTCTTAAAATATACACATCTCGTGACTAGATGAGTGATTTGTTTCTAAGATATCTATATGGGTATAACACATGCAAGAAAATGATTAACAATGAGATGTTCTTTTTTATCTTTTTATTGGTGGGAAAGTAGGGTAATTTACAGATCTTTGCATTAAGAGGCAGACTAATTTTTGGACCGGATGCAAGGTCCCTTTTTACCTACCGATCGTTTTTCGTGTTCGTATCCTCAACAGCACTCCTGTCCCTTTATGTTTTCTCCGTGTTGGGTAAACATCATTATGACCATGCAAGAAAGCACTTCAAGTCTCTGGGAAGCTTTAATGAAGTCCCCTGCTTCCATATTCTTATATCATATACTTTTACAGTTCAGTGGTTTGTAGGAGGAGGAGACCTATCTGCATTTCATTTTATATGTTCATCCACAACCATTGGTCTAATAAGACGCGGCGGTGATATTTGATGCCGGACATTTTTTATGAACCTAACATTTCTCTTGTCCACGAACAATATTGCCCCGGATACTAAATAGTAGCCACTGATTATTAGTTGTAGAATATGTTGTGTAAAATTTAGTCTCAAATACCTCCAGCAACTGATAAATCAGTCCCGGATACTACTTATTTGAGACTGATAAATCAGTCCCTACGATTTTAGTCTCTAATGGTCATTTTTTTGAAGTGATGTGAGATTTGCCTAGATTTACAGTATTCAAATATCTATGATCAGGGTCTAAAAGCATTGGTGATTGGACGACCTAAATAATATTGATCCAGACTCAGAACTATGCGATATCAACAAAGTTCATATCACGTAAAAATACTATTATAATAATGTTATTTGTTAAGTAAACACTTAACACCATGCTCATATGGATGAACCTACTCTCGTACTTGTTACATTACTCCTTCAAGATTAAAAAAAACACACCTTATTGAAGTATAGAAGTGGTCATTAATGACCATTTTCTTCTTCTCTCTATACTATAAATATCGTTCACCAACCGTTAGGTACACATTCACTAGATAACACCTACTCATTAGCTCAATCTACTTTCTCCCATTATTTGATACTTACTATCACTCGGAGCCGATCACGAGAATCTTTCCTAGCAACTGAACTAATAGTCAGTGTTTTTAAACTCGATCTTAAAGCTTTATCAACCCCGGTATATCTACATTTTGTTTAGATTTTATTGTAATAAACGATGTGATTGTTTGAGGTATTAAGGCATGAGTTATGCCTATATGAGCGTGAGCAGTGTGAGTAAAAAGTGCACATCACGTGCGGACCACCTCACCAATCTAGATTTCTTACATCACTCTCACATTGGATGGTATACCCGTGTAAGTGTGAGCATTAGTTATTTTTAATTTTTATTTATACAAATTTTCTTTATTCAAAATCAAAACTCGCATATTACACGGGCCAAATAAAATATAAATTAATCTATTAACACATACATTCGTCAAAATATGTCTTTAAAAAGTATAACGTGGCGGTTATAAAATTCATATTAAATTTATTTGGTTAATAATATAATAATTATCCATAATTAACTAATAAGTATCTATAATTAGATTTATATTAAATATTTAAAATATATTATTTTAATATCAATATTAAATATGAGAGAAGAAAGAAAAAAGAATATTGAGGATGCACCAGAAAATGACACATGTCAGCCACCCCCCCCCCCCCTAAGATTTTATTTATTGGTATAAAGAAATTACAATATTTTTCAAAAAATTATAATCTTATTATTGTTCATTAACTAGAAATCATGACCCGCGCGTTGCGGCGGAGTCGTACAGTGAAAATACATAATTAAGTTTGTGCGTTTTGTGAATCTCGCTACGCGTGTTGCAGCTGTGACATTAATGTCGTTAAGTACGTTGACATTAGCACCCGTGCTCAACGGTAGGAAGCGGACTCATGCTTATTTTTATATACGTTTTGGTATAAATATTATTCAACATCAAGCCGGTCTATGTTTCAAGGTAAATTATATTTAAAACCGAGTGGGTAAAATATGACATTTTTTTTTCTGATACGCGCGAAGGAGAGAAAAAAAAGATAAATAAAACGTAAACAGAAAAAAAAACCGTAAGGAATTAAAAAAAAAAGAAGCTAAAATGAAAAAAGGAAAAACTGAAGGAAAAAAAAAAGAAAAATAAAAAGAAGCTAAACTAAATAAATTAGGTTTCGAACCCGGGTATAGTGAATCATTAGAGCGTTGCCTACCACTTGCACCAAGGGTTTTGTGTTTACTTTACCATTCTTTATTTATTAAAATTAAATGAATGGTTGTGTGGTACAACATTATTGGTCACCGACCTTGGTTGTTAAGGGTTTCTAATATATTTTTAACATTTAATTACATTATATAAATTTAAGGTATGTTCTCATTTCCCTCCCCTAGACCCTACCATACGAGTGTAATATTATTAGGTACGTAAATTTGTTTTGTATAAATTTACGGACTGACTTTTAAATATAGTGTAACCGAACTGCTTGACAACTGGGTTGGAAGTATAACTGATTAACTTCCTGACTCTTTTAGATATGGTATTTTGAGGTTTCGAAAAGACACTATATGGGTTAACTAAATGCATACTACTAATAGGTATTTTAGAATCATCAGATACATAAGAGACTCAAATGCTAAATAAAGGTTTTTATATATGCATAATTTCATTAAATGATAAATTTTCTCTATTCCAAATTTTAATATCATTATTCTAAACGTATAATATTCCTATCTTTAATATTTGGAGAAAAAGAAAGCTATATAAATATTTGGAGCAAAAGAAAATACAAAAAATATAGTTTTTCATTAAATGATATAATTTAAGAATTTGTGGTACTAATCACCGATCGGAACAGCTTCTTTAGAACAACTCACTACGTGGAGGCTCAAAAAAGAGGCTGCAGAAATGTGCGTGTTCAAATGTCATGAGCAGTGTTTTCATAATCGGATCGGAGACCAAACAGGCTACATTAAAGGTTTGTTGTTCGGACCGATTCGACCGGACTAAAAACCAGATAACATTAAAATTAACTTAAATGTTAAAAATGTAAAACATATAGCCCAATTCCTTGTAATTTAAAAATAAAAACCGTAAAGGAACAACCCAATACGTTTTCTTAATTGGTAGACAGTTCATCTCAGAATTAGATATTTGGCTATCCTTTCATTTCCTTGAGTAAGTTATTTCGTATCACCCACCTTCTGAGTAAAACTTTTGCCATCAGAGGATATTCTTCTTAGATCGAAGGCTAAAGTTGAATTCATTGTGATTATGAATCCGTGTAGATCTAAGGCTAAGGTTGTGTTTATGTAAATTGTAGGCTGTGTTCATGTAGATCAAAGGCTGCCATTGGATCTCCGATCATCTCTCGAGTCTGGAATCAACATTTTCGGTTGAACCTCTGATCCCAGCACCCGGGTCGTAAGCCACCATAACCGGCCGGCTCAACTGACACCAGTTTAGGAGTACACAACTGGACCGGCTACGTCTGCAGTTCCTGTTCCGAACAGCAAGTCGGATCCAGGTTAGAAAACATTGGTCATGAGGGCTTATGGCAGCAAGTCAAGCCAGGGAGCATATAGTGACATTAAGCCACATAAAGTTGTAATTCGCTCATTTGATTGTCCGGTCAAGAGGAAATATCAAACCAGGGAAAACAAATATTCTAGGGCACTTTGCAGAACGAGTAGCAATGCACATGTACGCACAAGTTTTGATGGTGAGACAAGACCCAATGTCTCGATACCGTACCTACTCAGAATGTTCTCAAACATGTGGTTTTTTAACCACCTCCTATGTATATCCTTTATGAGTGACTCATAATTTTAAGCAGCTCCCTTGATCAATCCACAGCATGACGAAACCAATGACCCGTATGAACTGACCGGACTACTAAACAGACAACCCTGCTTGGATAGGCTTGTTTACTCGCCTAGGATTGAAATATGCTAGAAATCAATGAAATAACGCCCTTAAACAACCAGCAGATGAACGCCACAAAATGTCCAAGAACCCAACAATTCAAATAGACTGATAATTTCATAAAATAAAAAAATACTGAAAAATGATCAAATGCACATATCTAAACTTGTAGAAAATCAAGCAACGGTATCCTAATATGTTCAGTGATATGCAGAAGTTGTCGTAAAAAGGAAGGTCAAACAAACAATATGTATGTCAGTAAAACCAAATAAAAAATAACAACAGTATAGAAACCGATAATGAAAAATCCATAGATGATATCAAAGATCCAAAATTTTAGTCTTTACAAAACATAACAAATGTTACCAAACTAACTGTCTGTGATCCCACCGAAAAGAAAGACTCAACAATTTGGTTCTGATTAGGCAAGATACCATAATGAAGATCAACTTGATCAGTCTCCCTTCCTCCGGAAAGAGCACCCTTCAGTGAGTCTAGCACGACCACCTGTCGGCTGGCACAACACGGTTTGACAGTTTCCACACACAACCACTGTTTGAGAGTGGCTAAATACAGTTGTTCTGTTAACACAAAATCAGAAAATTAAAACAAGTTTCATTTTAAACAACAAATTCAACAGAAATACTTACATATTGAAACATCCTTGGCACTTAACGTCCTGTATATATGTAATTAAACGAAATTAGAAAACAACCTCGTTAATTAGTATTAGTATGTTCTTTGATTTGATGTAGAATTAAACAGCAAATACCATGAAGAAAGAGTTTGGAGACTGGACGAGACGCTTCAGCTTGTGCTTCCTCTTCTCCAACTCAGCTGGTGGGTTAAGCAGATCAACATCGTTTGGCAAAACCTGACATTTTCATTAGATCAGTTACATCAGTCAGAAACCAATGGAACAGATGGAGGTAGATAAAACGAAGATACACATACGCATAGTTACTAACCATTTTGATTCGAGATTTGTCGGAGGATGACGGTCTTGGAGAATGAAGATGCAGCTGCTCGCAAAAACCCTAAATAAAGTTGAGATAGGCGTAGGTGTTTTTCATATATATGGCTCTGGAGTGCGTGACAACCGTTTGATGTTATTCCCTAGTATCAGCCGTTGGATCTAGGGCGAGACCCGGTCCAGAAAGACCTTGAATGCGATTCAGTGGACTGCATCGTGGCCAGTCTCGATACAGGCCCATTCGTTTTTTGTATATGGTTTGGGACTTTGGGTATCAAACTTTGGGATGCTTGATTTTTTAATATTTGTCTAAGTAAATATGTATTATAATATCTTGATTTTTTTATTTTTATAATCCATCTAAATATTAGTGGCGGATTCATAAATGTTCTTACTGGTGTTACTTTTTAAAAATGTTTTGTAAATATGTATCACTTGACTTTAAGATACGTAAATAACATGAAAATAAGTATCGTATCCTACGTAACACATAAAAACAGTTAACGATAAAAAAAAATATATGAACACAAAGGCCTTCTATCAAAGCCCTAAATGGAGCCCTATAAAAAGGCAACCACTAACGTCGCTACCACACACGTCCATGTGTAAAATCATATGGCAAAATATACATTTGTGCGTAGTGGTGTTGCAATCAAAATATAAATTCATGGTACATTAAACGGTGTTGGCATTGACACCGAGTTAAACATAAGAGAGAAAAACACAAGATTGAATATCACGAAAAGTGGTAAAACGATGTTGGTGTTGTCGTGAATTTTGTTCTTTAGGTAAGTAATGCTTCATTCACAACTATACAGTGAAATCTCGATTTGATAAGTTGATGGTCAAATTGTGACTTTCAAACCTAGTTTTGATAATGGTGACACGTGTGGATTTTATGTTGTCTGTTTATCGTTATCCAAAAACGTTGTAGAAACAATAAAGTCATTTGATAAGAAAAAGGTCCAACGCTTTCATTTTTTTTCACTCACACTTGTAGGTGGTTCTCATACTATTATCATGGGTTTATTCAAACTACCTATGACCTCATACAATGTGAATAGATATGGTCTTACAATATTCATACAACGTGAAACTCGTACTGTTGTGGGTCCAACGCTAAATTGTATGAGTTTCTGGCTATTCCCGTATATCATTTTGAAAGTGTGTCATATGACCGATAAAGAGCCTATCCCAAAGTAACTACAGTTCTCAAATCCCACTGGTGTGGAGTTGATCCACTCGTCTAAAAAGTCAATGACAAAACAATAATCAAGACGGGTGGAATTGTCTCGAGTTTATAAGGACACCTCACAAAGCATTAACAAATGACCTCGTAACATCATTGAGTTTAACTCTATAGAAAGACGTCAGCAAACAAGTTATATTAAACTAGCATCATTCATAAACGAGATTAAAGTGCAATCGAGAAGTTAGTCGCCTTATTGTATGTATGTGTTTGTTGGATATTTTAGTGTAATTGGATTAACTTGTTTGATCAATACATATTATCATAAATATCAAATAAGTTAGGATGTGCATAGTGCACATTTAATTGATTTTATCATAATATAACGGGGTCCGGGGGCAGCGCCCCTGGAAGCGGGGTTCGAGGGGCGGAAGCCCCTGAAGGGGTCCAAGGGGCAGAGCCCCTAGCTGGGATCGAGAATGGGCGGATTTTTAATTAAATTCGAAATTCGAATTTATCTAGTTTTCCCAGATTTATTCAACATTTGATCATTCATTTTTTTTTCCTCGGGTTCATATCTTCATCACAAGATTTCTGCATATCTTGTTCTGATTAATCTTTGACTTGTATCCGATCAATTCACTTGGGTGAACCACCAAATAGATTTGATCTGAAAGTGTTTCACGCCTTTTAGATAGTGCAAGTTCAATTCGTTTTCTGCAATATATACAACACGTGCATAAATCATGATACACATGTTATGGGCCTTTGATAAATCCAGAGAAATACACTAAGGGACGTTTGGTACGCCGGAATTCAATAGAATTAAACGGAATTGGAATTTGAATTCCATTCCTTTGGGTGTTTGGTTTGTAAAATTCGTTGGAATTAGAATCCGAATTCCATTTTTAACGTGTTTGGTAGAGAAAGAAATTGCAATTATAATTGGAATTAATTCCTTCAAATGAAGGATTTCAAATTCCTTTCAACTTGTGAAGGAATTCAACTAAAGCAAATAGAATATCCGACTACCGACCCTTCTCACCGTCGCTAACATCGTCACCAACCCTTGCGACCACTGCCGCCAACCTCGCCGCCGCCACCGTCGCCCTCAACTCCCGCCCTTGCCACCCCGACCATCCCCACCGCCACTCGCCGCCTCCGCCAACCGCCGCCTCCGACACCGACCGTTGCGACCACCGCCACTGACTACCACCTTCGCCCCGACCATCCCCACCGCCGCCACCCCCGACCATCCCCACTGCCGCTCTCCGCCCTCGGCACCTCCGCCAACCGCCGCATCCGACCACCGCCGTCGGCCGCAAACGAAAATTCGATTTTTTTTACGAACGAGGCAAGCTAAATAAACATTTTAGTTTTTTTTATTTTTTAGTTATTTTTTGTTTTATTAATTTTTTTTATATTTTTCTTTATCTTTATTTTGAGGGGTTTTTATTTTGCCTTATAAAAATCCAATTCCTTAATGATTGTTTTGTCAATTAAATGAACTAGGAATTCAAATTTCTCCAATTCCTTAAAATTCTAAATCCTTTGAACAAAATACAATTTCAAATCTAATTCTTTAAAATTCCAATTCTATTTTCAATTCCAACAAATTTCGCGAACCAAACGCCCTAAATAAGTTATAAAATACTAGTAAAATGAATCATTAACCTAATAAATAAGTTTAATCTTAATTACATTTATTAGTTACATAAAAAAATTAATGCTCAATTAAAAAAATGTTTTAAAAATTAACCTAACATAATTTATAATTGTCACGTCAAAGTACATTTATTTAAAGACATATTTTGATGTGTTTACGTGTTAACAGATTACATTATATTTTTTTTAACCCGTATAATAAACGGGATTATAAACTAGTATATTATATTATATTTCAAGTTAAAAATGAATATAATAGCTTTTGGTCGTTGGACTGTTAGGAACCAAATGCGAGGGTCATGGTTGTGATAGGTCGTGAAGATGTGTGGTGGGTCCAGTGGAAATTGCAATCTAACGGTGGTGAGGCTCGCAAACACGTCACTCAGTCCTCTCAGATCAAACCTATCACTCTTTTCACTTCCCGGCTCAGCTCGCAACACTCAGATCCCAATTCCCGATTAAACCTCTACCGGCGAATATGTTACCGCCGGATCTCCAATCTCGTTCTTATCGTCCCTACATCTCTCCCTCCATGAGCGCCCCCAACTTCCCAACCACCTTCAACAATGGCTACTCTCCTGAACGGAACCCTAGCCCTATTTACACCAACGGCAGCGGCAGTAATCGCAGACCGCTCAAGAACTCTCGATTCGCTCCGTCTTCCTTTGTACACAACGCTAGGATCGCTATCGCACTCGTGCCATGCGCTGCCTTTCTTCTCGACCTCGGCGGCACTCCAGTCGTCGCCGTCCTAACCCTAGGGCTTATGATCGCTTACATTCTCGACTCGTTGAACTTCAAGTCTGGTTCGTTTTTCGCGGTTTGGTTTTCTCTCATATCTGCACAGATCGCTTTCTTCTTCAGTTCGTCTTTGTTTCTAACATTCAATTCGATCATTCTCGGTCTCCTTGCCTGTTTTGTATGTGGACTGGCTAATTTCTTGATTGGCGTGTGGGCGTCTCTTCAGTTTAAGTGGATTCAAATCGAGTATCCTACCATCGTCCTTGCTCTCGAACGCCTTCTGTTTGCCTGCATCCCGTTCATAGCTTCGGTCCTTTTTAGTTGGGCAACTGTTTCTGCTGTTGGTATGGTCAATGCTTCATACTATCACATGACATTTAATTGTATTTTCTACTGGCTGTACTCTATCCCTAGGGTTTCATCCTTCAAATTGAAGCAAGAAACGAGTTACCATGGCGGAGAGGTTCCGGATGATAATTTGATACTCGGCCAGCTCGAGAGTTGCTTGCACACGTTGAACCTCTTATTCTTCCCTTTGATGTTTCACATTGCATCTCATTATTCGATTATGTTTTCCTCTGCTTCTGCAGTTTGTGACTTGTTCCTTCTGTTTTTCATTCCCTTCTTGTTTCAATTGTATGCTTCCACTAGAGGGGCTCTCTGGTGGGTCACCAAGAGTGAACATCAGTTACGGAGTATTAGAGTAGCGAACGGTGCTGTTGCTTTGGTTATAGTTGTTGTTTGCTTGGAGGTTAGGGTTGTTTTCCATTCCTTTGGTCGGTACATTCAGGTTCCTTGGCCGTTCAATTATCTTCTTGTCACCGCCACAATGCTAGGAGGGGCTGCTGGTGCTGGCGCTTATGAAATGGGCATGATTGCTGATGCTTCTAGTTCGTTGGCTTTCACTGGTTTGGCGGTCTTTGTGAGTGCTGCTGGAGCAATCGTTGTGGGATTTCCTGTGTTGGTACGCCATTCTCAAGCAAATGTGATTTTTTATGTGTCAATGTTATAATTCATGTGTTTGCAAACCTCTATCATTCAACTGCAAGTTATGCCTTATTTTATAATTCTGCATTGGTCATTAATTAGGCTGTATAAAGCACATAAGCAGTCTTCTTTTTGCCGCCCAGTTATGGGCATTGCTCTAATAGAAAAAGCTAACTAGCCAGTCCCTCTAGTTTTCTACTGACTGGCTAGGTAAGTGTCCAACCATTTTGATTGGCAATGAAGTGGGTTTAGTGAAATTAAGCCAAAATGAATCAAGTAGACAAAAAAGGGTTTACTCAATTAATTTATCATCTAAATATTTATCCCCTACCCTTCATAGTTTGTGGCCAAGGGACAAATCTAAGCCAAACTAACAACAGCTATCCAATTTTCTTAAATTAGTTCCAAATGTGACTGGTTTGCCTTGTGTAACTTAAACTAGTTTACCTAGGAAAAAGTCGTCAACAATTTGTTAGTTAAAAACACTAGTAAATTCCTGGGCTTTTCATAAGACTAACAACGACACTACGCCATTATCTAATTACAAATATCAGTTTATTAACTTTATCATATATAATATCATTGACGTTGGGCACGACATTTGTTTGACAACTTAAACTAGACCCCAATTTCGATTAGACAGGTTTCGGTCTTAATATATACTGGTCTAGAAGTTCATGGTTATTCAGTTGTGTTCTATCTTGTTGCTCTTGCATGCCCTAGTCCTTGCTACTACTTCCTTAATATTTACATTCCATGTGATGCCTTATAGTTGTGAAAATTCCATTTGCACTAATAAAAGGAAAAGAAAATATATGCGTGGTTTCCAACTTTCCATCAATCTAGTTGTTGTGGGCCAAGTTATTTTATAATAGCAAATGCTCTAGAGCAGATAACTTGCATGGTTTTTCAATATTCAGGCATTGTTATCAATTCATGAAGCTTAGTTTATTGCTTAAAAAGATTATAGACTTTTTTGAAGCAGTTTTTTATTCTAGATATATTATATGACCGTTAAGAAACCTTTTCCGGGGTTGGTGAATTATTTTAAATTATTTTTTGTTTTCAAGTTCATTCTTAGCATGGATAGTTGTGCATAACATGCCACCATATACTGTTTTGCTTTGATTTCGTTTTATTGATCGCCAATTGCCAATTGTACCTATGGAACAAAAGGTAATATCGACTATTAAGGAATCAAGATGTTGTGGCCTAGTGATAAGAGGGGAATCCCACAACCAAGATGTTTTGGGTTCTAACCTTGTCCAAGGCAAAAAAAAAATCGGTGTTCAAAAAAAAATCTAGAGCTTGATAAAATCTAGACATGACATTAGTCCTTATAAACTACAATTAGATATATATGTCAAACATTATTTCTTTTCTTGAAGGAGTGAGATTCATCACACCCTCAACTGCAAAAAGAACAAGTAATACAGTCAATGAAGTGGAAGAACAAAATGCAAAAGCAAAACGAAAACATTATCCAGTTTTGTAGAACACCTGTTTGAAATCAATACAAATAGTTCAATTCTAAAACTATTGCTGCATCTAGGTTGGTCACAAAGGTATAGTTGATAATCCTGTACGTGATAAATCACAATAAGTGTTGGGTCCTGTTAATATAAGTACACCCGATGGACTTAATAGTTTGCAGGGAGCCACTAATTTTCTCATACCAGAAAAAAAGGAAGAAAAAGAATTAGTTCACAACCTAGTGTCTATCAGGTGTTGGATAAAATTAGAATTTACAACTTGTGTTATATGCCTTGAAAGGAGGCACGCCGCTACACTACATTCTTTTTCCTAAACTGTATATGTGCTTATTTTATATAAATACATATGTTTTGTGTTGTAGATAATGTATACTACTCGCTTTGGCCCCTTTGGTATATGTAAATTTTCTTCTACATATTATATGACGCAGTCTGAAACTGAGTTCAGTTTTCTTCTTTAAGTATGTGAAGTATGAACTACAATGATCGTATTTGTTTTATTTGTTTTCTTCTAGACTACATCTAGTCTAGAAATTTTCCGTACAAAAAGAATTGTTATTAACTTTCCATTACCCTGTTGCAGTTCATTCCACTCCCTGCAGTAGCTGGATTCTATTTAGCTCGTTTTTTCACAAAGAAAAACCTCTCCTCATATTTTGCATTTGTTGTGCTCGGGAGCTTGATGGTCACATGGTTTATGTATCATAACTTCTGGGATCTCAATATTTGGATGGCAGGCATGTCACTAAAATCCTTTTGTAAGCTTATAGTTGCTGATGTCATCTTAGCAATGGCGGTTCCTGGTCTCGCTCTTCTTCCACAAAAGCTTCATTACTTGATAGAAGTCGGTTTAATTGGTCACACCTTACTTTTGTGCTACATTGAGAATCGTTTTTATACATTTTCTGGCATTTATTACTATAGTTTTGATGAGGAGGTCATGTACCCAAGTTACATGGTTGTTCTAACAACTTTTGTGGGATTGGCTCTGGTGAGAAGACTTTCTGTTGACCACCGCATTGGACCAAAAGCTGTTTGGGTGCTAACTTGCTTATATTCATCAAAGCTGTCCATGTTGTTTATGGCATCAAAATCTGCTTTATGGGCATCAGTTATTCTTTTATTGGCTGTTTCTCCTCCATTACTTCTATACAAGTATTTTCTTCACCTCAATTTTCTATTATATTAAATGTTAATTTCACATTTTCTTAACAACTTAATAATTTGCAGGGATCGTTCAAGAACAGGATCAAAGATGAAACCGTGGCAAGGATGTTCACATGCTGCAGTTTTTGCTCTGTCAGTCTGGTTTTGTCGTGAGACAATCTTTGAAGCTTTGCAGTGGTGGAATGGTAGATCACCATCTGGAGGGTTACTTTTGGGATTTTGTATACTTTTGACTGGATTTGCTTGTGTTCCCATTGTTGCTCTCCATTTTTCTCATGTCATGGTAAACAAAATCTCCGTGGTTATTCTTTTCCAAGTCCTAGTGGCAAGATGATCAGCTCTGTTTGACCAACATGAATTTTCTTTTACCATTTTGTCCTGTTATTAACAGTCAACACGTTAAATATGAGAACAAAAGTTATATTATTACAATTTTTTTTTAAATTAAACAATATAGGAGGCTGTAAGCACTAAAAGTACAACCATAACCAAATCAACCCATTCATAAATAAATGGGTTGAAATTTCCAACTCGTGTTTCTGTTTTTGGCCACTTTCTTTTAGCAGGCAATTTCATATATATTCTTCTGAAGGCTCAAAATTTAACATATATACATATAGGGGAGGGTTCTAGAGAAAACCACATAGTTAGGCGAAAACCAAGAAACCACTAAAAAAACCAATTTTAACCAATAGTATAATAATACTTATTTTTTATTTTATTATTATTTTTTAATAAGAGTATCAATGTAATATTACACATATTTACCAAAAAATCATTTAATTATTGACATACGTATACGTAACCCATAACCCATAGTGTTACATATACGTTAACAGCAAAAGATAAAAAATGCGTTTACGTATATGTAACCCATACTATTACACACTATTTTAGTGGATTTCTCGGTTTTCGCCTAACTTTGTGGTTTTCTCTTGATCCTTCCGCTATACATATATTTATGTATATGTGTGTGTATAATGTGTGTGTACATATAGATACACATTTACTAACTTAAAACACTAAGAAATAGTATGGTAAATAAAATATAATCAGATACTTATAACAACCTCTTTCACTGAATATACAAAATAGAACATTTTGCACTGAGATAGTTTACAGTTATAACATTATTTTTATATCTATTTATCCAGTAAAACAAACTATTATAAGTAATTGGTTTTTATTTATTTTCTTGAAACAGGTATATATGATAACTTTTAGTGTTTTACACGGGTATTTTTTACACTGAAAATTTGAAGGATGTATATGAAATTAATCCTTCTTTTAATGCTGTCTTAAGCTGTTTAATGTTCTTAACTCCTATGCTGACTCTTTACCAATCCTTTTTTATGTATGCAGTCTGCGAAGAGAAGCTTGGTACTAGTTATAGCAACGGGTCTTCTTTTTATAATCATGCAACCACCGCTGCCATCTTCATGGACATACCATTCTGAATTAATCAAAGCCGCTCGTCAATCATCTGATGACATCTCAATATACGGTTTCATCACATCAAAGCCTACATGGCCATCATGGCTGCTGATATCAGCAGCTCTCCTCTCACTTTCTGCGCTCACCTCCATTATTCCCATCAAATACATAGTCGAATTAAGAATGATGTTCTCAATTGCAATGGGAATCGCTCTCGGTGTTTATATATCTGCAGAATATTTCCTACAAGCAACCGTTCTACACATTCTTATAATCACAACCATGGTTTGCACCTCTGTGTTTGTGGTCTTCACTCACCTTCCATCTGCTTCAAGCACTAAGGTCCTACCATGGGTGTTTGCTTTACTAGTGGCTCTATTCCCTGTTACATATTTGTTGGAGGGTCAGGTGAGAGTACAGACCATCTTAGCCGAGAGTGGGATCGATGCCATGGGTGAGGAAGATAGTAAGCTGACTGCCGTGCTGGCGGTCGAGGGTGCAAGAACGTCTCTTTTAGGGTTGTATGCTGCTATTTTTATGCTTATTGCACTCGAGATTAAGTTTGAGCTGGCATCACTCATGCGGGAAAAAGTCAACGATAGGGGCGGTGGTCTTAAACATAGTCAATCTGGTCAAAGTAGCAACTCTCTTGCTGCTTTCCCCCCTAAAACAAGATTCATGCAGCAACGTCGGGTGTCTACTGTACCCGCTTTTACAATTAAACGGATGGCTGCAGAGGGTGCGTGGATGCCAGCTGTCGGAAATGTGGCAACCGTCATGTGTTTCGCCATATGTCTTATATTGAATGTTAATCTTACAGGCGGGTCAAACCGTGCAATATTCTTCTTGGCACCTATACTTTTGCTGCTTAATCAAGATTCAGATTTTGTAGCAGGATTCGGGGACAAACAGAGGTATTTCCCGGTTACGGTTGTGATATCTGGTTATTTGGTTTTGACTTCACTTTACAGCATCTGGGAAGAGATCTGGCAAGGGAATGTGGGTTGGGGGATACAAATCGGTGGGGCCGATTGGTTTTTCGCTGTAAAAAATATGGCGGCGTTGATTTTTACGTTCCCGAGTCATATTTTGTTTAATCAGTTTGTGTGGAGCTACAAAAAGAGGAATGACTCGATGCCGTTGCTTACAATACCTCTTAATTTGCCTCCATCTTTATTAGCAGATGTTGTGAAGATTAGGATATTGGGGCTGCTGGGGATTATATATTCCTTGACCCAGTATTTAATATCCAGACAACAATATATGTCAGGGTTGAAGTATATTTAGGGCATAGAGAAAAAATTGTACAACTAAAGTTTCTTTTGACAACTTCGGATTCAGGCAAGTAAAGTGGTGTTCTCTCTCTTTCTGCTTCATTTTACAGACCGTTAAAAGGGGGGTAAAAGTGGCCCCATAAACCAAAAGAACCGAATTATTTTAGAAACAGATGGTTTGACGGTAATTTTCTTTTATAATTGATTTTATGATTTGATTATGGTTACGTGTGAACAAGTCAAGCCAAAGAGACGTTAAAACAAACGTTTATATTTTTTCAAAATAATATGAAATTTTTTGATATAAATTTATATAGAACATCAAATTACTTATGGCTTATTCTTTTGTATAATTGAAAAAAAGATTGTAGTATTTTATTTTACCCATAATGTTGCTAGATTTATTAATTGAATTTAGATTGAATCCAGCCACGTCCAAAGCTGATAGCGGAATAACCAAACACTAAGCATATATGGTAAAAATCCCATCAATAGCAAAACGTCTGAAAATGATAAGATGTAGATAAACCATATCCCCAAGTCTTTATCAATAACCAAATTAACAAAACTTATAACCGAAAATTATCAAGACATTTATAGGTTCTGCTTTAAACAATAACTGTATCGATCGTTTTCTGTTATGATTAGTTTGGTTAATTTGAAACCAAACCGACCCAAAATTAAACATGTAGTTATATATGGTGACAAGCCAGTGGACTAATGTAATTATGTAATCAAATTCCTTCACTCACATATGCTCAAAAGTTTAGTGTTTAAGAGAAAACATAACGAAAAACTTGTTCAAATGTAGGATAGAGATTGTATTATCACAAAGCCATGACCTGCAACAAAGACCTGGTGCTGTAGAAGTAGTTAAAATCCTGGTTAACCTTAGCCAGGACCAACTTTTGGAATGTCATAGTGTTCACTCATGTTGGCAAGATACTGATTGAATTCCGAAAGCCTGTCACGATGCGACTTATTGGACGTCTTCGCCATCTTCTGCATGTCTATTTTCTGCCTTTGCTCCATATAACGTTTTTCTGCTGGAGTCAAACTATCCACATGTGAACCACCTTTTGCCTTCGAACCAGAACCATCATTCGCCTCTTCCCCACCCATCGTTCCAGTGCCTGCGCAAATGTAGCCATCGATTACAAACGTTAAGTTCCTAAAAAAAGTAATTCCGCTGCTTCTTAAAGTAGAACAGTGTTGTAAAAATCGCGCCTAGGCGCCGATTAATCGCTAAGCGGTCACCTGAGGAGTAAATTTGGCCTAGTCGCTCAAGAAATCGCTGGGCGGTCCAAATCGGGTCTAGTCGGGCTAGGCGGTCCAAAATCGGGTCTAGTCGGGCTACGCGGTCCAAGCCGATGATGAACTTTTGAACCATTTTATCTAGTAGCATGTTAATGTTTGTGTTTTGAACTATTTAATCTTTGAATTTTGAAGTATTTAATCTTTAATTGTTTATGCTTGAAGTATTTATGTGTATATAACTATATATATATATATAAATTACATATAAAAATTCCAATCCGATTAATCCCGCCTAGGCCATACCCCACCGCCCGACTAGCGCCTAGCGATTTTTACAACACTGCAGTAGAATATGAAAACTAAAGCCAGTATAAAGATTAATGATCAGAAGTGTGACTAGAAATGTTTTTTAAAGCAAGTTTTTATTGAATCTGCATGTGCAACACACGTGATTATAATCTACTTGAATAGTTGCATATAAGAAAAGAGAGGGATGGTCATCCTGCGGTTGTCCTTTCACTTTTAGGGGGGTGTTTGTGATTCCTTATTTAAACAACTTGTACGCAAGGATAACTTGTAATTTTATCCACCAAGAATAATTGATCTGAAATAAGCAATCTCAAACTGTTTACTTAAAACAACTCATTTCGCCCTAAATTCCAAAAGCTCAAAAGTGAATAAGTGATGATATGCTTTTAAAAAGCACAATAAGCATATAGCTGTTTAAATAGGCAACTAATTAATTAAAACAAAACACCAGTTCAATGAGAATTCAGACAAATACTAATTAATTAAAAAGCACAATAAGCATATAACTGTTTACTTTGTTTTGAACAAGTATTCCTAAAATAGGGCATATGAACAGGAAGCGGTTATGCAGATTGTTAGCCTTCTGTTTTGTTTTAGCAATACCCAAGTTTGATGGTCATTATGACCATTGGGTTCGGATGTTGAAGAACTTCATTAGTTCAAAAGAATTTTGGGATCTCACATAGAATGGAATTAGAAAGCAAGGAGTCGTGCCAACCAAGGCACAATAAAAGCAAATTGACGAGATGAAACTAAAGGATCTCAAGCTCAAGAACTCCTATATCAATCAATTGATACGGATATTCTTGACACAGTAGCAAACAAATTTGAAACAACATGAAGCAGAAGTTTCATGGGTCAACTAAGGTCAAAAGAGCTCAATTGCAAGCTCTATGTACTGAGTTTGAAACACTTCATATGAAAGGGCAGAACAAGTCCTCAAGATATAAGGTGATAAAAGTACAATAAGAGGCAGACGATGAGGACTCTAGATAGGTAGACAGATCCGCGATTAAATGTTACAAGTGCCATAACCCGGGCCATTTTGCTTCAGAATGTCCGAGTTGGGAAAGAAGTGCTAATCACACAGAGTTAGATGAAAAGGAGGACAAAAGGGTGACGTTAACCGATTCACAACTTTTACTAATAAGTTTACACACTCAATAGAGCTCAACAACACAAGAATGCACATGCGAGGAAAGGGAAATGTGAAGTTGTCAAAAGAAAGAACTCTTGTGGTAAGTGATGTATGCTATGTACACGAATTGACTACAAATCTTCTCGGTTTATGCCAACTTCTGCAAAATAAGTTAGATTCTCATTAAGGATGGGTCATGTAAGATGTTTCATGATGGATGGGTTTGATTATGAGTTCAAATAGAATGTTTGAATTCTGACAGTTAAAGTTCCTACTTCATCATACATACAAACTACAACTTCAGTTGAAGGGACTGCAAGACTTTTGCATCAATACATCAAACTACAACTTCAGTTGAAAGGACTTCAGTTAAAGTTCCTACTTCATCATACATACAAACTACAACTTCAGTTGAAGGGACTAAGGTACAGTCACTTAAATTTAAGTTGAGGCAAAACTAAGTTGTCTAAGAAGTGACCGAGTTCAAGGAATTGTATGCCATCAATGGTGTTAAAAGACCACTGATAAGCAATTCAATACATCAAATCAACTTAGATCAGTAAAACAGAAACAATATAACATGATGAATAATATTCAATCAACAATTAAGATAAACACAATATATTACCTTGAGAAATTTCATCATCGATTGTTTGAATGATTTGATCAGACATCTTTCTGCTCTTCTTCTTCTTCTTCTTGCTCCCACCAGATTTCACATCAAGAGCCTTACCCTTCAATTTCAGCTTTCCTGCAACAACATTCTCATATTCCGACATTTCCACTGCAATGTCAAAGACAATAAAAGTATTAAATAACAGCTGCTCAAGTGCCCTATTTTCAGCCAATACTATACGATATTGGGAAAAGCCCTAATTTTTTTATTAAAAGGACATCGTAATTGGACGAAAAAAGAACCCTAATCAGAGCAACCAAGGAAGAATACACGAGATGAGAAGATACCAGTAGATTCTATTTCACCGATGCGGAAGTAGTTGACTGTGAGCACGATCTCCGATAGTATTGTGGAAAACGGAGCGATAGGAAGATGATGAAGGGGGTGATGTATATATTTGGGTCGCCCGGAACTTTAACCAGAAGTCTTCTGGGTCTGTTATTTGGGTCGCACCGACCCATTTTTTTATTTTAAATATGCAAAATTAGTGATTTTCTTTTAGAGTTAAATTCAGTTTTCGCCTATGATGAAAAATTAGGATTCGTCTAATTCGTAAATTTGTAACACCTTGTGTCATTTACATTTTAGTTTTTCTTACTTTGCGTCTCTCAAGCTTACGAATGATAAATTTTCTGTTAACTCCTCCTCACGTGAAGGATATTTTCGTCATTTCTATTGAATCTCACTTTTTGTCCTTAATGGTAACTTTCATGTTCTCTTTCTTTTCTGCTCTCTCTCCCTTTTATGTAACCATAATTTCAACCACACCTCCACTACCACCAAAACATCGCTACCACCACACCAATGAGTAACATGTCAATCAACGATCGTAGCATTAATTATCCAACATAAAAATCTGACTAATAGTGTTGTGCAAATATAGAAACACAAATCCCATTTCATGAAATACCAAATTTTCACAAAGGCTGACAATTATCATGACAATAAACCATACATCAACATTGTTCAAAATATTAAAGCATTGTTCAAGCATAACCATTAACTAACTACCCTCATTCTTGTGATGGTTGTGAGGCTCCTTTTGAAGCAGCTTGTGATGACCCTTGTCCTATACCTCAACCATCACCTGCACATTCATCATGATTCATGGCCTACACTTTCACCATATCCTCCACCTTGACCTTGACAACTTCTAGAATTATGACCATTGTTTTGCATTTGCTACAAGTTGTAGTTCTCTTGACTGCAAATCCTTTCTTGCATCTCTTCCAATGATCTTTTCCTCATTTCCTTTAGTCTAACAATCCGGGTATGATGCTTGGGATCAGTAAGTGTGGTTGGGCAGGCAGATAGTATCCAGTGTTCTCAACCATTTATTGGATCAAGTGTGTGAATGTATACCTTCTTCCAAGTATCTAACCAATAAACCTCATAAACCCATGATTTTGGATTGTCAATCTCAATACCATGACTAGCCATGTCCTAAATGACTGCAACTGCATGTTTGCAGAGGATCCCAGTCGACTCTCATATCCTGCATGAACATATTTTGAGCTCCACGTCCACCGCACATTAGTCAGACCAAGACCCACTGTCCTAACATAAAAGCAAATAAAATCATGAGTTATACCAATTAGTCCCAGTCTAAAACACAAATAAATGAACCTGTATTACTTGATATTTTTTATTTCCAGACATAATAACAGTGTGTATTGAGAAGCTTCAATTTTAATGCCCTGGAATCTCTTTGCTATAGAGGATGTAAATAGTCCTTCACATTTTGCAATCAACTAGTGAACTGTAACTATTATCTTCATCATGTATTCCCTAATATACTCTAAACATGCGATTATAGATTTGTCTCTCCCACCAACTAACTGCTTGTTACACAAGAGGTTTAACATCACCTCACATTGCTCTTCCTTTTTAACCCAAATTGTAAACTTTAATGGTTTTAGATTAAAAATAAAATTTAATAATTAATGAGGATACGATACAATACTACCATTGAAATGCGATCTGGCCCAACTCTTAGGTGAGATCTGTTTTAGCCACTCAAATAGATTTGCATCTTTTTTTCTTATTTCCTTAATTGCCTCGTCAAACATACGGACAATGGTAACACTTGCACATTTCCAATGCATGTTCTTAAATATTTATCATCTCCATTGTTTCATCATGTACGTGTCTCAAACAATATTTATGTTTAACACCAGGAACATCTTTGCTATTGCAGGTATTCTAATTGAGTGACTTATGACAGGATTGCTATAGACTTTGATGATAATATAAATCAAATTTTAGTTTATATTGTTTTATTATTTGTCTTGTTAAAAAGTATAACAAATTTAATTGTCCGTAAAGGAACATTCTACTAGGTCCCTCCCTTCTATCTAAAAATCATATAGGGTGAACTTAAACTCTATTTTTCTCTTCATATTTCTTAATTTCAGCTATCCATGTAATATGTTTTTGTGTTTTAATATCACTAATTTCAAGTAATTATAGAAATCCCATGTATGGATGAGCAATAAAGAAGGCCATAGATGGTGACAATCTCATTTTGTCCAAAACATACGATTGGATAAGTGTACATATCTTATCCTCTAAAGTATCGATTCCAAATGTAAGTGGATACCAATCAAAGTCTATAACAATCCTGTCATAAGTCACTTTATGTTATTTCTCCTGAGAAAAATTACAAAGCCATTAAAAACACAATTACTAAGTAAAACATTAAAATTAAATGCAAATACCTTTTGTCTGTCAAACTCATCATGATCTTCAGAGTTATCATCATCATGTCCTTCATTTACATGTTCTTCAACATACCGAGCTTGCTCCCCATCGTTAGTAATATCAAACAATTCATGAAATCGATCTTCAGTTACTTCTTGTTCATTTTCAAGAGATTGATTTCTTATAGGACCATATCACATAGATAACCTATAGTCTTAACCATTTCCTCCAACACACTGAAATCCAATTCTTTCATATCAATTAACAGTTCAACTGAACCTGTAAATAATGATGGAACGTATAGTTTATTTATTTATTTTTGGAACTGCACACTGATAAACATGAAATACCTCAAAAGAACCTTCTGAATCATACTTCACATAATCAAATGTCGAGCATGTTATTGAATGATTTTGGTTCAGTCGTTCATGCTCGCGTCTGCCATTTGTTGTCTTTCGACTCGTCTATTTCTTGTCACTAATATGGGGTGTTGTTATTCTCATGAAGTCTTACTTCGTCTTGTTTCGCGCATTCTTGTGAATGAATCCATTTGAAGACATGTCATGCTTCTTAATGGTGTTCTCTGGACTTTCAGTGGCCGTCCCATCATTATTTACCAGTTCAGCTGGACTGTTATTTTATACTTCCTGAATCATACTTCACATAATCATAACCTTGTAAAACGATAAAGTTACTACCATATAAAAATTTTCATTCCACTTACATTTATATATACAACTTTTGTAAAGAGCAAACACCATACTTTAACATGATTTAACAATTTGACTAAAATTTTAACATGATTTAACAATTTGACTAAAATTCTTCATCTTTAATTACTAACTTATTAATAATTTTGTGTCATTTTCATGGCCAATGGTAGGTTTTAAAAAGAACACGAGGGGCAAAAGAGTCTTTTCACCAGCAAACCCCGTCGGCGTCCCCCAACTAAAACAGTAAGTTGGTTGAACATTGCCGATTTCTCTCTTCACTAACACATGAATCTTAATATCCTTTCTTGATTTTCCTTACATTTCAAGGTTATTTGGAACGCCGTCGCCGGTGATCGCTGCTGGGGGGCTTTTCCGATGATCCACCGGTATTTCTATTTGAAACCCTAGCGCCCGTCTTCTTAATTTTCTTGATTTTTGATTTGTTAGTTGTTGGGTCTATTTCGAATCTTTTCTATACGTAATCCTATTTGAAACCCTAGCCACCTGTATGCAATTGAATCAAGTATGCCTTTTTGTGATAATACGATTGATTATACGGTCAAAATTGACTTTTAACAGTTGACTATTGGAATTGTTCAAAATTACATATATTTTTAGCTGCTCATATCTCACTGTTTATCAGATTAGACTACATCTTGCATTTATTCAATGATTTTCATACCAAATTGTGTTATATTTGTTGTTGAATTACAGTTTGAAGCTATCTGATTGCACAAGAACAAAGGTCTAGATATCAATCAGTGTTCTGTTCTAAATAAAAAGATGAGTTCTATTTGCTGCTGTGAATGTGGTGATGACTTTGAAGAATTTCCAACTAATGCCATATATAGACACTGCATGTGTTTAAGATTCTTTTTCCATCAATTATTTTCTGGGGTAAGCATAATTAAATTCACAAGCTTTACATTTATCCTAGTACTTATCTCTAATGGAGCTTATCAAGGTACAGACTTTAACAGTTTTGCATAAATCTTTTACATTTGAGTAACCAACTTTCAGTTGTTTTCTAGTTTATGGTGTTTTTGGTTGGTTGATGTTGCTGAATATGGTCTTTACAATACGAAAAGTTGAAAGTTTGTATTCTTTTCGGGGAGAAGAAATACTATACGACAAACCGTAAGAAATAGAAACGAACTTTACATTTTTATCCTCAATTTTAGCAACCAACATTAAGTTAATCGCAAGATAGTAACCAAGTAACCAACATACATTTTATTGCCGATTTAGCTGCATTTATTATCTCTTGTAGCGACGAATGACATATTGCTTATTTGTTTGAAATTTGATGACTTGCCATGTTATTTTTAATTTTAATATATGTATATGCCATATGACATCGGATGCGCCATTTAATAACTGTTTATAGTTATTAAGTGTAAAGGCAATCTTTTTCTCAAACTTTTAACTATTTTTTATTAGTTTTCACATAGTCATTTTTGTTGCATATGTGGTATCTGATGTGGCAGTTGGCACGCCATCAACCAGCACTACATCGGCAATTCATGCGTAAAATCGTTAAAATGTGGTTGGTTGCTAAAATTGGTGATAAGTTATAAGTTGGTTTCTCTTTCATGTAGTTTGTCCAGTGCTATTTTACTTTACATAAGATAGAGATTTGAGAAAAGTTGGTTACTTTTTCTTTTTATATATAGCATTATTTTATGGTTAATGACTCTTAATCTGGCTATGGTACAATATGCAGTATGGTGCATTGTTTCAGAGGATTGAAGGACTACCCGTATCATCACCTATTTTTGGAACCGCTTCATCTTCGGATGTTGGTTTTTCATTACCACCTTCTTTAACTGATGAAAATCGTTCGGCTACACGACCCTTGCGTTATGACTCTGACCATAGATTCACACGTTTGCAACGTGGCCTAGTTCTTAGACGTGAGAAATCAATGACTCATTTTCAAGAAGATTCACAATCTGGTATTGAATTTGTGGATTTTTCAAAAAGAAAATCTACAGATGGAGATTCTAAAAGTGGTAATTTAGAGTCTTCAGAGAAGTCTTTGAAAGTCAAAGCCTCAGAAGGTCTTCTATATGAGCAATCTTCAGATAATGAAGATGTTTGTCCTACATGTCTTGATGGTAAGTTCTTTAATATAACATTCATTCACTCGCACAGATTGTAAATTCTTTGTGGTAACCACATTATGAAACAAAAATGCAGAATATACTTTGGAGAATCCTAAAATTGTGACACAATGCTCTCATCATTTTCACCTCGGTTGTATATACGAATGGATGGAAAGAAGTGACACTTGTCCGATGTGTGGCAAGGTACTTCTGATTACAGTTATAGTCGTTTTTATAGAATAATGAAAACCTCATAAGGTATTGTATATTATTGATCAACTATTTATAGGAGTAAAAGCGTGATAGTTACAAAGGAAACCGAAATCTAATCATACCTCCTAATCGTGATATTATGTCTAATAGTTTTGTTAATCTTTCATCTCTCACACACAGGTGATGGAGTTTTGTGAAAGCCCATAGTTATTTTTGGAGTATGGTTATAAAGTAAAAGAGGTTAATAGTCACAGGAGGCTGAACTGTTAATAATGCAAATTAAGTGTACTTAAAGCTAATTGAAGGCATGATCTATATGTTCAACACTATGTGTTCTTATTATGTGTAATGGTTAATAGAATGTGATCCACTTTGATGTGTTCTAAGTTTGTGTGGGTGAAAACTGGTACCAATAATGAATATGACAAGTGTTTTTGTAAATATGTGATGTGGAATAATGGGTATGGGGTTGATTTTTATTTTATTTTATAAGATTTTGTGTCATATTGACAATGACATATTGTGGTTTGGTGAAAACACACTAACTTTAGAGAAACATAAAACATGGCTATGTAAGCTTCTCACATGGTCGCCTTACTTATGATAAATATTAGGAATTTTAGAGAACTAAAACACATAAATATGCAAATTTATAATCACATAGTTGTGTCGTTTTCTGTGAGAAATTAGGAATTTAGAAGATTGAAAGACATTACTTTGTCATACTCTTGTACATATTATTATAGTGTTAGATAGTTATGTTGTTTGAAAAAAAAAACGACTATGCGAACTTTATTCGCATAGTCGTGTGTGAGTATATATTTAAAAAGAAGTTTTAAGTTGCCCATTGTTTGTTAAGTTGGCCCTAATTGAGGATCTTGTATTGTTGTATCATTGGTTTTGGGGTTTATAGTTGTCTTCACTCAGCAATCCGCTAATCGTGTGTGATGTGTGGTTTTGGATAGCAAACTCACACAAGATCGTGGTAAGAAACATTTTAACAAGTTGAATATATCATTGATTATAAGATTAAACTCGTACACCCATCTATAGAAACAAACATGTATTTGAAATTAATTAATGTATAAATTGTTTGGAATGATAAGTTCGGGATTAAAACAGGTTCCTTATATGTATATTTATCTTTGAGGTTAATATAAAAAAAATTATGCTAAAATTCAGGGTGTTACTTGAATGATAATGAGGTTTTTGTTGATGACTTAGTTAAAGAAATACCACATACATACTATTAAGCCACCGCTAAAAATGATGCTAAAATTTAGGGTCTTACATGAATGATAATGGGTTTTTTGTTTATGTCTAAGCTAAAGAAAAACCACATACATACTATACAGACGTCACTGATGTGTAATACGAGCATTTGACGAGACAAAAAATGGACATACGGGCCATATGAAAGGGGTTTCCGCACATGTTATACGGATCGTATCGTGCTACAAGGTTATACAAACCGTATGACATGGGTGTTCATACAATCATACGACCCGTATGAAGTGACAGAGATGACTGATGTGACCAACACACCACTGACATGGCCATACAACTCACATGACCGCATGATCGTTTTTTGTCTTTCCATATAACCTCTATGATGATGTCACCTAGTGTGTCTATTGTAGGACCCTTTGTTTATTAATCGTATCATCTATGGATAAAACAATCATATCTTCATGTTCTACATAACAGATTTAGAGCCCAAAATAAACAGAAGAACCAAAAGCATTAGAAAATACTAAATAATTAGCACTAAAGATGCAACTTACAATAGTCATAAATGAAAATTAAAATGCAAACATATCACATTATTATGTGCATAATTTAGTCTATTTAAACAATAAAAAATGAAACAACACCTTAAAATTTTTAAAAAGTAATTCCAAACAACCCTTAGTTTATAATACTTAAAAAGAATAATGAATTATTGATATGAATCATATCCACAGTCCACACACTCCACAGATTTATAGCACCACACGTAGACTGAAGCTAAAATCCAAAAGAAAACAAGCTGGAGCTCAATATTTCAACCCCATTTGGCATTTGCTTGCTCATGTGATTGGATGCGATTCGATCCTCCTTAATTACAGTTATGCCACTGTTGGTTAACCCTAAACCACTGCAACTTCCCATCAACTCCTTAACCTACATGCCATTCTTCAATTTTTTAAAAGTTAGAAAGCTGCAAACTTTATGGTCATTGGTCTATAATTCGTCGTTATTAAAGGTAACCAAGAACATGTGACTACCAACTGAATCCGGATCAAGGTTTTACATGTTTTCAAGTTTAGGCCCATAGATATTTCCCTTTTTTATTAAAAAAAACATAAATTGATTTTTAATAATCCAAACTATGACGCTCTTGATAATCTCAACTTTCTCTTTGATTGTTAGTAACAGTCCAAATATCATAATCATGATAGATTTACACTTATTTCGCTCAAAATGACGATTTTAAATGAAATGAAGAAACACACACGTGAAATAGACTGAGAATTGAGGGTAAATCGAGTGTAAATATATGAAGATTATGCTACTAGGAATGTCATTGTGACCGCAAAAGTGAAAATTAAAATTATCACCAGCAAAAATGTTAGTTTAGATTATTGTAACCCAATGAGTCATAGTTTGGATTATTAAAAACCAATTTGTCTTTTTTAATAATACAAACTATAACATTCGCCGATAATAATCCATTCTGACAATTTGATCAGTGATACTCCTGACTTTCATTTTCGTTGTCAAGCCAATCAAAGATTTCACTTGATTTTGCTCAAAATGATAATTATAAATGAAAACTATTGAAAAACAAGTGTAACTTTTTTACATTATTGAGTCTTGGCAACAAAAATAAAAACTATGTTTCTTCATTGATTAAATTGTCGGTATAAATTTTTATCGGCTCATAAATTTAAAATCCAATAAAAAAAACACTATTTAAACACCCTTAAACTCACACTAAACTAACTGTATTAGGGTAGTGTCTCCCCACCACTTTCTCCTCCATCTCATCAGGTTGATTCTTTCTCTCTTTCATTTTTCAAGATTTACAATCTTTAAATGATTTTGTTCTAATCGTGCATTTTCAGTCTCAGGTCCGATGGAATTAGACCCCAAATTACTCAATGTGGCCACTCTCCTCATCGCCACCCTACTCGCAGCTAAAATCATCTCCGCCTTCTTAATCCCCAGATCCCGTAAACGTCTGCCGCCGGTCGTCAAATCATGGCCGTTCGTCGGCGGTCTTCTCCGGTTCTTGAAAGGGCCGATTATCATGCTGAAACAAGAGTACCCTAAATTGGGGAGTGTGTTCACACTCAATCTGTTGAACAAGAACATCACTTTCTTGATTGGACCTGAGGTTTCAGCGCATTTCTTTAAAGCTTCTGAATCGGATCTGAGCCAGCAAGAGGTTTACCAGTTCAATGTGCCGACTTTTGGGCCCGGCGTTGTGTTCGATGTTGATTATTCAGTCCGGCAGGAGCAGTTTAGGTTCTTTACTGAGGCTCTTAGGGTTAATAAACTTAAAGGGTATGTTGATCAGATGGTGTTTGAAGCTGAGGTAATTCAATTTCTTTTCTTTCAATTTGCATCTTGGATCTTACTTATTATTGTTAATAGGTGAAATTATCTGTACACCAGTCCAACACGACCGTATTACCTTTTTTTCGCATACAACATGGGCTGTATGGGGGTGTGTTTATGTATTACATTTTTCTCCCCTTCACTACGGCTGTATGGAGATGACTGATGTGACTTGACTAAGCATGATGCGGTCCGTATGTTGCGGAGGTGGTGTATTTATATCAAATCCCTTATTAATTGAAGATTAAATAAGGGATTTGTTATAAATACACCAGATGACGTTGTCATAAGGTCTGTATTGTCGGCTAAAAGAAGGTAACACAGCCTGTATCATAGGCAGAAAAAGGTAATACGGCTCGTATCGTAACTGTTAGAAAATTTGTAATACGGGCCGTGTGAGGGGAAAAAACACTGCAAGTACTGTATTTTAGGCGAAAAAAGCTTATACGGCCCGTATTGATGCTGGTGTACTGATAAGACTGGCCTTAAATATTTAGTTTACAAGAATCTGATCTGGTTCATGATTTTGTGATTGGGATTTGCAGGAGTATTTCTCCAAATGGGGTGACAGTGGTGAAGTGGATCTAAAACATGAACTAGAAAGCTTGATCATTCTTACAGCCAGTAGATGTTTATTAGGTGAAGAAGTTCGTAACAAGCTATTTGATGATGTGTCTGCTCTGTTTCATGATCTTGATAATGGCATGCAGCCCATCAGTGTCATATTCCCCTACCTCCCCATCCCCGCCCACCGCCGCCGTGACCAAGCCCGCAAGAAACTTGCAGACATCTTTTCCTCCATTATAAGCTCGCGGAAACAAAGTGACAAGTCCGAAAATGACATGTTGCAGTGCTTTATTGATTCCAAATACAAAAACGGCCGCCCCACCACTGATTCAGAAGTCACCGGACTTCTCATTGCTGCCTTGTTTGCCGGCCAGCACACGAGTTCTATAACCTCTGTGTGGACTGGAGCATACCTCCTCTGCAACCAGAAACACATGGCGGCTGTACTCGATGAACAGAAAAACCTCGTGGGAAAGCACGGAGAAAAGGTTGATCATGATATCTTATCAGAGATGAATGTTTTATACAGATGTATTAAAGAAGCTTTAAGGCTCCACCCTCCATTGATCATGCTGTTACGCAGCTCTCACTGTGATTTCACTGTCACTACAAATGAAGGGAAAGATTATGACATACCAAAAGGCCACATAGTTGCCACGTCGCCTGCATTCGCCAACCGACTGCCACATGTGTTTAAAGATCCTGACTCGTATGACCCAGAGAGATTTGGGCCGGGTAGAGAAGAAGATAAGGCAGCAGGGGCGTTTTCGTACATTTCTTTTGGTGGTGGGAGACATGGTTGTTTAGGAGAGCCCTTTGCTTATTTGCAGATTAAGGCGATTTGGAGCCATTTGTTGAGGAACTTTGAGCTGGAGTTGGTTTCCCCCTTTCCAGAGACGGATTGGAATGCAATGGTGGTTGGTGTCAAAGGGAAAGTTATGGTTCGTTATAAGCGAAAAGTGTTGCAATGTTAGCAGGTTTGGCATTCATGTTTTGTCTCTTTACTTAATTCTAGTGTGCTAAGGTTGTCAATGTTAATGTTCTTGGATTGATTTATGTGTTTTTCATAACTCCAAGGTTCAGAACCTTAAATTTTCTGTCAATGGGAATGTTTAAAAATGTTTCTGTGTTCCAAGATGATGCAAGAGCACATGTAGACTTTAATGATGGGCTTTATAGTTCAAAAGACAATTTAAATTCAGCTGCATATGTGTCCTTTTTATTTTCTTGGTCATAAATTGGTGGATAGTTATCTAAAAACGATATAGCTAGTGGGGTTGGTGGTCCAACGGTAGAGGAAAATCCTCTAGAACATCAAAGTTTGGGGAGGTCTTGGGTTCAAGTCTCGCTTCCAACAGGAATTAAGAAATTTGCCTTACAAATAAAAAAAACAAATTGTCATCATAATTCATATTTTATCTTCTAATGCCACCCAAAGACATTAGGCGCCTGCCATTACAACCATGGACTTTTTACTTTTAGAAGACTTCCCCTTTCCCACCCAAGGTAATACAAAATTACCTACATACCCTTTTATTTTTAACTAGATTGAGAGGCTTTCATTGTAACATCCGCCCCTCGAACCAACAAATATTTGTCCGTTTTACCCTCAAGGAGCTCATGACTTTGTTTTTTGTTGCCTAAATAGTGATTTCTCACGAGGTTACCCATCCTGAAATTACTCCTACTCAAACACACTAAGTTATGGAGTTCTCTCATAAAAAAACCATGAATGCACACACAACGCATTCCTAATATTTATCTTGTCCACTGTTGATGTGAGATTTGTCTAAGGTGATACATTTATTCTCATTTTACAAAACTTCTCTTCTGTCAAAAATATCTTCTTTTGTCATCTTATCTAACAATCTTTTAAGTAATCAGTTAGCTTCTACAGTAGGTTTTATTAAAGTTGGTTATTTGATTCTTAGTATACTACACAATCACTTTCAAAACGCATATACAAAGGAGAAAAGTAACCATACCTCATGGGAACCTAATCTGAATCTGTAAAAGGATTTATCATCTCTCTGCAAAGTTGTAATACATTGAATGCAAGTTTACAACTGAGAAAAAGAATATTGTATTTTTACAATGATAAGTATGATTGTTTATATATTTATTTTTGGAACTGCACGCTGATAAACATGAAATACCTCAAAAGAACCACCCTTGATCTTATTTCTAGCTTCAAGTATTCGCCATAATATCCGACTGTGTAGCCATCCCAATCTAACCTACATGCATTCCCTATATCAGAACTTTCTTCTTGTGTTTTAATTTATTTTATTCGTCTTTTGTTACATGTTAAGATGGTGTACATGAAAACATGAGTGGGGACGTACAGAACGATTGACATACCATATTATCACAACAGTGTCTCCTGCCTTGGCATTATGTCATTTGCTGCTCTCAAATCCTGCATATTTTGAGTTTTTGAATTAAAACAGATAATTAGAGCAAAACTGTAACAAATAAGATAGAAAAGTAAAAGAAATAATGAATTACCATATTATCACAACAGTGTCTCCTGCCTTTGGCATTACGTCATTTCCTGCTCTCAAATCCTGCATATTTTGAGTTTTCGAATTAAAACAAATAATTAGAGCAAAACTGTGACAAATAAGATAGAAAAGTAAAAGAAATAATGAATTATCCTCCATGTGAGGCTGGCATTGCAAATAAAAGTTGTACTCTAAAATAATAAATTAAAAAACTTTCACCCTCCATGTAAAAGATGCAACTATTTTGTAGATTTAGATCTCATTCTCATATTCTATGTAGTGCATACTCAAAAATAACTATGATGACAGTGCATACCCGATTTAGATTGCACTTTGAAAGTGATGATACTGAATAAAAAAAGAAAGGCACAATTGGTTGTAACAAAATGGGCTGCAGGAGTTGATGTTTGGATGTGCTTATGTTTTTTGAAGTGATAATCTGACAAGCATCAGGGTGTTCGAGTATTTGGCAAATTCTGATCATTTAAGAATTTATTTGTAACATGACTTTTAAATAACCGGAATCAATTTTGTGGTGGCTAAATAATCACATAATCAGAATCAGCTTCATCATATCCAAACACTAGAATCTGATCAATCTTGACAGATTTTGGGACAGAATGCTGACAATTAAGCAAAGGATAGGGGAAAGTGTCATGTATGTTCATCTTTTACCCATAAAATTTGATATCATGTCAAGTGATGAGACTATAGCAGGTAGCATCACCATCAACATTACACAAAATCAAGCACAAATTTGTTAGCAAAACAGTGATTTTGCAAAACAGTAGGATTTTTATTGAATTTACCATTCTACCCATATCTCTTCCACCATACATTTTCTCGAGGCAAAAAAGAAGTCTTTGAGTTGTATAGTTCATCAAGATACAATCTTTAAGCAACTATAGAGAAAAAAACATGACATTTGTTGCTGAGTCTTTATGCCAACCGAAGGCTTGAAACAAATGATAAGGATGGTTGATTAGAAATTTGTTCATCCAATACGATTAAAAATCACAATAATTTGTTCTAAAACAAAACAAAAAACAGCCTAAAACATTAACTAATATGTGCTTTCATTTCATAAAGATCAATGGTAGCTTATATTAGTTGATATATTATATAAAAAATTGAAAATAAATACATGAAATGAGGAGCAGATAAAAACACAAGCAAGGACCACCACACAACCAAGGCCTGTAAAGAGAAGGGAAACCAATATAAAACCAAAAACCAATCATCATTTCACTACTCTTCAATTAAAATCTCCCATTACACAATCTTTCAATCACTTACACAACCATCCTTTATTATCTTTGAAGTCTGTTGATGCCAAACAAACACTGGAAACACATATTATGGTCTACAGGCTGACTAATTTCATAGAATTAGCCTTCTCTTGCAGACTATCAAGCAGGCTGTCAAAGCTTTTCTTGAAGGAATCTACTCCTTCAAGCTCCAGCTGGGACCCCACGTGGCTCCAATCGATCCCCAATTTCTCCAGGGCACTGTAAACTCCTTCAGCCTCTGATACATTTGCATCAATTGTCCTTCCAACTGTGCCGTGGTCAATAAATGCTTGCAGAGCTTGATCAGGCATGGTTGACACCTGTTCAGAAAGATCAACACAAATGCATTAACAATTGGTGCTCGCTAGACACGGGTGGAAAGATCGATGGGTCAGGCAGGTTAGATAACAGGCCAAAGTGGGTCTGGCTCAAACGGTAAGTTTAATATTGGTTGGGTCAGGTTTGACCCGTAACACTTATCTTAGAGTTCTTAGGAATAAATAGTTTGTCAACTATGGTTTACAGAAATTATAAAATTTCAATAGTAATCTAAATTTTGAAAAAAATGTCGGAAATTTGTGCATTAAAAATGCACTTTTGAGACATTCGACCCGTTTGGCTCATTTGACCTGTTTACTTTAGGCAATTTTTCTAAAATTATCTGTTCCATCCATTATAGATAAAACATGACCCACCAAACAAGAACATTAACACTAGGCGATTAATATTTGGTGCCCACTAAGAACATAACAAACAGATTAAACTGCTCACCGTGTCTGGGCCAACAAGTGGGGCCACATAAAGAGTGTCAGGGTAGGCTGGGTTCTTGACACTGGTTGAGGCCCATAACAACCGTTGCTTCTTAGCTCCTTTCTTCACAAGGGCCTCCCATCTTGGGCCCGAGAATTTCTTTTGGTAAAGTTGGAAAGCAAGAGCTGCTTGAGCATTTGCAGCCTGTAAAGTTAACCATATGGTGAAAAAATATTTTTAAGGTAAATATTCAATTATTTACGGTAATGATTGGATTTTTACCTTGCCTCGAAGATCGAGGGCCTCGGGGGTTCCAATTTTTTCAAGCATTTTGTCAACAAGTGTGTCTACTCGACTAACAAAGAAAGAAGCAACACTTGTAACCCTAGATAGGTCATCCAGACCTGAAGCCTCTAATCCATCTAAATAAGCATCAATAACTGCCTCGTATCTTGATAGTGAAAATATGAGCTGTGACAAATCATAAAAACAAAAAAAGAAATTAGTAATCAGCTAAGAGTTAAAAGTGGATTGTAAAAATGATATGTAATCAAAACCAAACATATGACAAACAAGTTTTTGGACATAGAAAGGTGTGAACATCAGATTAACGCAAATAATGGCGGTGGAAATGCTTGACATGACTGAGGGGTGTTTGGATGCGTGATTTGACAGTGATTATGTTATATTAATTAATCAGAACTAGAATCGGATAATCGGCTGTTATAAAATGGCCTATATGAGATCCTTTTGGATGGATATTTGTAGTTTTGTTGTTTGAAGCTGTAATAACAATATGTTTGACATTTTGAGGCTTTGGAAATTTTTCATTATTTAAGGAGGTTATAGTTAATATGACCAATAAAGACTATTTTGTGAAAAAAATGAAGATAAAAATATAGAAAAATAGGTACTTTTATTTTACCCATGCATGACCAAATTTTGTTACGTCTGATATGAAACTACATATTTGACCCCTAAATAATCAGAAACATAATTTGTTATCCAAACGTCAAAAACTGGTGAAGTCACAATAATCAAATGATCAGTTCCAAATGCAAATCCAAATACAGCCTAAAGAAAATGTACATCTTTACCTTGTCCAGTGAAATAAACTATAAACTATAAACTAAATAAGGATGTAAAGAATAAACTTACAGTTACATTAACACTTATTCCCAGAGAAATAACATCTTTAACAGAAGGAACGCATTCAGCAGTTGCAGGAATTTTGATGTAAACGTTTGGACGGTCAACCACTTTATGCAACCATTTTGCAGCATCAACGGTCCCTTGAGTATCATCAGCAAGCCGAGGTGAAACCTCAACAGAAACATAACCATCAGCACCGTCTGTTTCATCATAAATTGGCTCAAATAGTCTGCAAGCATCTTGGATATCTTTTACTACAAGTTCCCAATATGCACTTTCAATGTCTTTCCCTCCCTGTACAAGTTCCCTGTAATTACAACATTAATCGTCAAATAAGTAAGTGTTAAGATGCAGAATCAAACTGTGGGAATCTTTGTAGGATAGTAAATATAGTATTCAAGCTTTGGGTCATTATGTGATATTGAATAATATGTGATATAACAAGTTGTATGAGATGATGTTTGGATCGTGCTTCTTTCGTTAAGATATTTGACTATGTGTCAAATTCGGATTATTCAAGAAACCAAGAGATAAAATGACTTAAAAGGACATTCAAGTGAAAAAATGAGAACCTGCTTGTAAAATCAGAGAGAGAGAGAGAGAGTCTCTCTAATTAGGTTAAAAGAAAAGGTAAGTAGAAAAAAAAAATATCCTTTGATAATGATGTTTGTTGCAAGTGTGTGAAACAAATTATTTGCTATGTAGCTAACTATTGACCACTACATAGTAAATAATTAGAAGCAGAATTAGTTTATCCAAACATTAAAAACTTATTAAGTATAAACCAATAAACATTTTCAAACGCAAATCCAAACAACCATAAAGATAACAGATTAATTAATCACCAAGGCATTATAATTTATAAATTTAGCTGTATAGACTACCTGAATTGATCATTATAAGCATTTGAGGTTGATATTGCTTTTTGAAAAATCTGCAATCACATATAGAACATCTCAATAAAATTATCATAAACATATTTTACATTCTAAATCATACAAACAAATACTAGTAAAAATTAAAAAGGCTTAATTACCGCCGGGTTGCTTGTAACACCTCTCACACCACTTTCAATCAAGGGAATAAGATCGGTAACCGGGCGGCAGAGGTTATCATACCATGGACTCTGCCCTTGTTTCTCATAAAGATCATGAAGTGTTGTTCTCTTAACATGGCTTCCACTTCCACCATTTTGGCTACATTTAACACTTTCAAAAAGAATCAAGTCAGTAACAAGTGTGCAAATCTTTCAAATTTCAACAAATGAGTAAAATAAAAACAAATCAAAAGCAAATCAAAACACTGCCAATCACATGCATCCCAAAAACAAAAAAATTGCAGAAATACTTAAAATCATCACACCACAAAAAAGATTGAATCTTTTAGGGCATAGCTAAATACCCAATTCAATTAAACTTGCTAATCAAGATTCTAATCACACCAATTATATACCTTTGATCAAGATTTAATACCACAAGGCAAAAATTGAATAATAATAAATATAAATAAATAAAAAGAATGCTTACAGCAAGGAGGCGGCTAGAGGGACGGTGGAGCGAAGGGACAACCTGGAGGATGAAAGTGCAAATTTTGACGGAAAACCCAGATGCACGGCGGCGGTGGGTGGTGGTGGGAGCGACGGGGAAGACTTTAGAGGGGTGATCGGAGAAGAAAGGTTGGAGATGGAAGCCATGGATGGAATTTGGTGGGGTTTTGTGTGTGTTTGTTGATCTTAGTGAGATCTAAAGAGGTGAGAGAGGGAATTTGGTGGGGTTTTGTGTGTGTTTGTTGATCTTAGTGAGATCTAAAGAGGTGAGAGAGAGGGATATATGGGGGTTCCTATTTCACCAACCCCGTCATCTACGATGAAACGAATCAAACTCAAATGGGATTTGTTAATTTTAATTAAATTAATCAGATTTTTAGGGTTTAAATTACCTAACTTAAAGTTTAATCAACTTCGCACCTCTGTTCTTGGCAGCTCATATAAAGCATTTATTGATTAATGGGATTATTTCGTGACCAAATTATTGCAGCCATAGTGTATGTTCAAGTGATAGTGTCCCAATTTGACCAAAAATTACTCAAATTAAAAAGAAAATAGAAAAACGGTTTAATTTAAATGCTATTTTTAAAATTTACGGTTGAACATGTAAAACGTTGGATTGGGTCGAATCGAATTTTGTGAGTTGTATCGGGTCGAACCTGTTTAATGGAATTATTACATAGGGACTACTAACAAGACACGGGTTTTGCTAACAAGACACGGAGCTATACGCCTTGTATAGGCCAATACGAGGCGTATAGGGGCTTCACAATTTCCAACCCCAGACAACATCGTACACATAATCATTCCTAACCCCTATACGCATCATATAATGCAATACGCCACATATAGGGTCTTTGTATCACAAAAATCTGCCAAAGTTTGGAGCAACAACATTACCCGTGACCCATACGCCGCGTATAGCTCAATACGCCACGTATAGTCCGGCCGCTAAACAATGAATGACACGTGGCATTCTGTGTCAGAGACTTAAACCATATACGCCTCGTATTGCCGTATCTAAATAAAATTGGTTCTATAACAATGATAACAAAAAATTATATATTTTTATACTTCTAGATTTCTTTTTTCTATCTACATTTAATCATTTACAGTATATTTTTTTCTTATTTTTTATATTATTAAATTATTTATTTCACCATTTGATTCTTAAAAGTAGTCTGACCAGTAAAACGGTAGAACGATTGGTATTTTTTTTTTTATCTTAAAAATCTTATATTTCATGTAATTAATAAAAATGAGTCTTTTGGAGGTCGGAAAGGGTCCAAAATTAGGAAGGGACGACTTTTAATCAAAGGGACGAGCCATACTCCATGGTACTGTGATACCTACACTGCTACATCTATATGACTTTGATGACACGTTATTTTTTTAAGTATTTTTTACTTAATAAAGGTGTGATTATTGAGCGATATATAATGATAATTTTCTATCCTCAAAATTAAAAGGGCTAAAATATTAAATCAAATAAAAAAATGATATGATGTAGGTTTTGATATTTTATTAACTTTTCATTAGAAATATTAGTTAAAAATATGTTTTTATTAACTTTAAACATAAATAGTTATATTTATATGTGAGTCTAGATTTAGTAGTTTGTGGGTTTGCACTTCCTTTTTAAGAGCTAAACAACAAGCTAAGATATGTGTCAAATTAAGCTAAAATAAATGTCACGGTGGATAGCAAACCATGGAGGAAAATAGTATGTTTAAAGCATATTCCTCTAAAATGTAATCTTCATTCATCTACTCTTAAGACCCAATTTAATAAACTTTTAGCATAATTAAGTTACCTTTATATAATAATTCCATTTACTTTATTGTATTTATTAAATTCATTGGTAAATTATTATCTGTTCTTTATAAATAAATAACTTATAACTAAAAATCATATCTAACACATATAACTAATAATACTGAAACCAATTTTGTTTGTTGTGGATTTAACAAAAAAAAAATTTAAGCACCTAACACCTAGACCTGTTAAAGGTACTTGTAAAATTTCTCTCGTCATGATTCAAACTCATAACCTCTATAGAAGAAAACCCTTTACAAAGAAAACCACGACTAGAAGCATGATAGCTATGAATTAACAAATAAATTTTCTAAATTATAACATCCGACTCCAAAAAAAGCTTTAGTCAAACTCCAACAGCAATAAGCCCCCCCATAATTGAACCCCTTTCTCCACAAGATATATTAATTTTGTGTGTTGTGTGTGTGATGGTATTAACTTATGAAAGAAATGAGCCTAAAAAGTTAAAATACGGAAATCACATGATGTATAAATTATTCCAAACAAATAAACAACCTGATGCTGCGTTATTCAGAACTCAAATGCAGCCCATACAAAGAATCTGATACATAAAAAGACAAGAAGATTATAACAAAATTAAACCATTAGTCTCTGCTTTCTTGCAGCACTCTTAATAGTAGACCTTGCTTATAACATGCTCACCCTATCAGCAACTTATTGTCACCCAAGAAGCTATAAGTAGGCACCTCCAGATTATAAGGAGCCGGACCCTTACGAATTCTTCCAGATATGTCATAGTGGGACCCATGGCACGGGCAAAACCAACCACCAAAGTCGCCTGCATTTGGCAACGGGATGCAACCCAGATGAGTACACACCCCAACAACTATGAGCCACTCCGGGTCTTTAACCCTAACCGCATCCTCCTGTGGGTCCCTAAGGGAGTTCACATCGACACTGTTGGCTAGGCTGATGTCATCCTCGGTCCTACGCCTGATGAAAACTGGTTTCCCACGCCACTTGACGGTGACTGTGGTCCCTGGCTCGATGCTTGAGAGGTCAACTTCAAGAGAAGCAAGGGCAAGAACGTCTTTACTTGCAGACATGCTTAGAACAAACTTGAGTACCAAGAGACGGATTAGTGATGCATAAACGAACCGACCACCGGTCAACACAAAGTAGGCAAAAGCACGCTTGCTGGGGTCGCCAGGTGGATACCGTTCATGGTTGTACTCATCATAAGTAATTTTGGATGTTGGGTTCTGAATGGCGGCTACAGTAGGAGGCACTTCAAAACCTAGGTCATTTGTTGGGGTAATTGAACCAGTAGAAAGACCTGAAAATAAGGTCAAAGTTAATACTAAGCCATAACATGGAAGTCAAAGCCCAAAATAGAAAATTAAAAATCAATCTAACATGGGACATAAAACTTTCGTTTATCAGTAAAAATATTCGATCTATGAACGAACCAGGATGATCATGTTTACAGTATCGATATAACATTTAGTATTTACACACATTCCTCATTCATGTATTTATCAATTTGTCTACCCATATTCCTCATTCATGTATTTATCAACTTCTATTTACACACATTCCTCATTCATGCACATCATGAAAACCCATATTCAGAACAAGAAGGGAAACGAAAGGTAGTAGTCATAGACCTGTAAAATGGCTTGATCACAGGTTACTAAAAAACAGGTCAAACTAGGTCAGAACTACAGATATCATAAAAGTTTAGCTGATAAAGAAAATGTTCCAAATTCTGTACCCAGTGACACCCAAAATGATGCAAATACATTTTAATGGTGTTTCTTTGTGAGAAAAGAACAAGCAATCACATTCACCCATGCCATGAGGTATCAAGATGGAGCATGCATATTATTTACACAATATATCATTGACAGACAATCCATATAAGAAATGGAAACATCAACCAAACAATCCATAACAAACGACATATCATGCCTGCACAAGCTTACATGCTCTAGAGCATCTAAACTGGCCAAAAATCCAACTCCAAAGTCGTTTTAGCTTCAGACAAATATGGACGTGTGCTTACAGTTTGAAGAAAATATATATTTTGGTGCTTCTTCAAAAGATTGAAAATAAACTTCTTTATTCAAACAAACATATGCTAATTAGACTATGAACACAATGAAGTGCAAATGACACAATAAGAGCATTATCTGATGCATAATAATTTATTTCATTTTGTTTTTTTGCACTAAAAAGATAAAGCAAGACTGCATTAAAGCTTACAAAAGTGGAAGACACAATAAAGCACCAAACTTACCCGTCACATAGCATAAACATTTTTGCACAAATTAGCTGCTCTCTCTCAATCCTAAAAAATTCCCCTAGGGTTGACTTCAGACCAATACGGTTGAGTGCAGCCGTGCAGGAGATGGCTGTACATGAGGCTACACTCTTTTGCACTTCATACTTTCAGAGGAGGCATGCCTCTGCGAAACATACCAATCCTCATCTATAGATGCGTTTTTTTTATGGACCTATCTATATAATAAATGGCCATCTATTTGAATGGGCTATCTATTTAATTGCAAAAGCCCATGTGTTTTACCGATTTAGTGTTTTAGGATACAGGCGTCAGTCATCTACGCATGAGCTACTTGTACGGTACAATAATATGAACCTTATCGCCTCGAAGGGCCTCACACTTCTTAAAACAGGGAGGGTGTATTTGCACAATGTCTCTGCTATCTTTTATGATATATTATGCAACACTCTTATGATGATATATCACCATTATCAAATGTGAAGGAAAATATGTACATTTACCAAACCTAGTGGAGTATGATAACCACTACATAACACGTAATAACAATGGCTGCAATTGAAACAATGTAATCATCTTGGTCCGAAGAGATTCATACCACAGACAGACCTTGAATCCAAAGACCCTAATGACTCCAAAGACAAACAAAAGAGAAAAAAAACTTTTATATCTTGAAAGGTACTCAAAACTGTAACAATAAACAGAGAAACAAACGCATATATCAAATGTTTAAAAGCAACCCATACATCATAAACTGCTTGAAGGAAATTAAAAAAACAATCCCCATACAGCTGAAAAACTAGACTCGCAAAATTTCAATCGTTAATGAAATCGCAATAATCAATAGTAGTAGAATTTTGAACACAAAGGAATTTAAAACAATAACGACTAAACTAGCTGAAATTAATTACCGGATGAGCACGTGACATGCTCTAGAACCGTGAAAAACTCAGGTAAATTTCAACAAAATATAAGATCGCTACGTGCATCGATACAAATTCCTGATCTAAGCAAATCCGTGCAATCGAAATTAAATCATTACATAATGAATAACGCTAAACCGACTGACCTCTGATATGGTGAAGGAACATGGAATTGAGGTATGATGGATGAGGATGGGAAATGGATCTGGGAGCATCGGAGGTGGAATCAACGCCGCTGCCGTTGATTGGATTGCGATGGATGATGGCGGATGAGGCGGGAGTAGACGACCACCATGAAGAGAGAGAAGAGCATCTCCTCCCGGCTACTCGCAACATGTCGTCGATTTCAGAGTTCGTCTACGATTCCGATTTAGGGTTTCTGCGAAAGGGGGAAAAATAAAGGTTGCGAGCAAATGAAGAGGATCGAAGGGGGAAGTTGTCTTACTTTTCCAATAAACGGCCGAACGATATAGATGGCTTCTCTTTTTCTAAAAAACTAATTTTATGTACACCGCTTAAAATAATTTTTGCAAAGTTAGCCCAATTGATAGATGTTTGTACTCTTTTCTTTCATTAAATGACTGTAATTTAAAAGTAGAAGCGTTGATGATAATTTTTGATCCGTTTAAAACAAGATTAAACTTGTTTAATAAAAAAGTATATTATGTAATTTTATACATTTTTTAAAATAAGTAAAATAAGGAGACTAGGCTCCATAATTTCTTCTTCTTGATGCATAAAAGATACAACTGTATTATAGACATAGAAGTATGATACATATACCGTTAAAAATAATAAGTTAACCTTTGTCACGTAAAGAAAAATTAGTAAAAATAATATAACACGATGTTGAATATGATCACGTTAAATTGCCATTTGACACAAGTATATGAATCCAGTTGTGGTAACATGTCATTGTCTATAATAACTTCTAAACAATAAACATCGTTACTTTCTATAGATGTGTCTATAGATAAACATCAAAAATGTTTTTTTTATATTTCTTTTTATATATTCTTATTCTTTTATAAGATGTTAAATTTAGTCTTTGTTATACAACTAGGAATTTTTATCCGCGCGATGCGGTGGATTACCGACATCAAGTTTCCTTTTTTTAATCTTTAGTAATTAGTAGGGTGTGCATGGGTCGGTTTGTTTCGGTTTTTAGGTAAACCGAACCTAAAACTGAAAGTTTGGTTTTTTTTGTTTTTTAAAAACCGTTTGGTTTCGGATTTGGAAAAAAAATGTTAACTAATGTTTAATTGATTATTACACATTTATACCTGGAATTTTTTTAGCTACATAATCTATTACTTTCTTATAAAATAATTAACATTCAAAAATAAACATTATAATCCATAAACTTAATAACAAATATAAATCTTAACCGAATATTAATGCAAATATGTGTAACACACACACACATATATATATATATATATATATATATATGTGTATGTACACATTATATTATAAAAGTTTACATGTATATGTTCGGTTCGGTATGTTTTTCGGTTTTCAAAAAATACAAAAATCGAAACCGAACCGTAGTTTTCGGTTTTTAAAAAATTCAAAACCAAACCACTGATTTTTTCGGTTAATTCGGTTTTTTTGCTCACACTAATCTTTAGACCTTATTAGTCATATACTAACGCAAAGAAGGTAATTGTAATAAAAACATCCCGAATTTTGCATTTTTGAATCATATGGAGGAATGTTTGGCCACAAACACCATCCTGTATTGGTTACATATATCAGCTTAAGTTTTCTGACAGATTCCTTGAACCTCGTCACTCATCTCTCTCGACGGAGTCATTCTTTCTTCCCTCTATGCACCAAGCGGAAAAAATAATAGGGACGTGCATATGGATTTTGAAGGTTGGTTATTACAATAAATTTGGACGTGCACGTGGATTTTGAAGGCATGTTTGTAACACCAAATTTTCTCCAACAAAAATTACTTTTAAAACATACGCATAAAATGTTCCTACTTAAAACTTTTTTATAACATAGACGTGACACGTCAATACCAAAACGGTAACACCATGTTAGTTATTTACGTTTACATCAAAATACTAGTTTAAGACCTCCCATAGAGGTTTAGTAAACACAAAAGAAAAACAAGTTCAATCTTCGACAAGAAATCTAATCCGAGCTGTTGAAACCACGAGCTTAAACTAAAGCTTTTTCTACACCAAAAACACCCCAAACAACAAGTTAGTAACGATATAAATATATCCCAATACCCCAATGGCTTAACCCAACAAATACCTAAAAAAACACCAAAGTGGGCATACGGGAGGGCGTAAGACAACATGCTAGGACGTGAGCTACGCCCCCTGCATATTTTCTCAGCCTCAGGCAAATTTCCTGCCATGCAATACCTGGATAATACCCCCAAATCAAGTTATGCATTCTAATTCAAACATACCATTGTTATATATATATCAAGATCATTCCTAACCTTAACCAACCAAGCTAGCATAAAAATAGCAATCCATGAGATTCAAGATCTAAACCCTTTCATTGTTTATTTATAAGTTCTAGACTTCAAATCACCTATGGAGTTCAGGACTCCAATATCTCCCGTGAAGTTCAAAGACTTGAAGAAATACCCGTGAAGTACAGAGACTTCAGATGTGACATCCGGCAAATTCAGGTTAACTCCGTTAACACAAACACCGTTAGTTCAAACATTATTCATTGCAAACTCAGTTATCTCAGTTAGTCACACGTGCATTGCATTTAACTAGGATTAATTAAATGTGTCAGTTAATTCACACACAACGGCAATTCGTAGAATTACCGGATCGCACTCGAGCCTAACCCGAAACGTTGGTGATTAATCAAGTTTAAAATTTCAAACAACTGATAATTTATAATTAATATAAATTATGTGATTTTACGTGATTACGTGACTTTACGTGAATTATGTGAGTTTTTGGATATCGTGCATGTTTATCAAATACTGATTGTGTTAGTTGTTTTTATAGAAGTTAGAGTTTTATACAAATAATAGTTATTAAGATTTAATTATTAATTAGTATTAATTATAATTAAATAAGCCCATGGAATTTAAAAAGCCCGTTTTTCATTTAAAGCCCATGCATGCAAAAGTGTATATAAGGAAATTTATAAAATTTAAAACCCTAAACCCATTTTTCCCATTAGCCGTCGCAATCCCTCTCCATCCCCTCTCTTCGATTTTCGGCCATTGTTCACGTCTCCGGCGACAGCTCCGACGGTGGCCGGTGGTGGCGATCATACAGGGTGGTAGAGCTTGGCGACACGGTCGCGTGATATATTATGGGCTCAAATCCGAGTTCGCTTAATAAGGTTACGAGCCGCGCAAATCTAGCCACTGTTTCGTTTCTCCGGCAACTGTAGCGGCGGATTCCGGCGGCGGCGATCAGAGATTCTGAAAGGGCTCAGCGAGACGGTCGCGTGGACATATTATTCGTCCAAAACGGAGTCCGTTTGATATGGTTTCGAGCGACACGAAGATAGACATCGGATGCGGTAAAATCCGGCCACTGTTTCGTTTTCCGGCGGCGGAGACCTGTGGGTTTGAAAGGGTTTGGCAATACGAACGCGTGGACATATTATACGCTTAAAACGGAGTTCGTTTGGGTTGGTTTCGAGCTACTCGAGTATTTGACGCGCAAAACCGAATGTGCTGAAAGACAGATCTGCGTTCTGGCAGCAGCGGTGGCGGCGGCTGCCGACACCGATAATTTTCTAAGGTCGAGTGTGACGAGACGAACGCGTGGATATGTGGATCGCACGAAACGGAGTTTGGATGGTCGAGTTACGAACGAAACAAGATTGGTATTTTCCTTCGGTGAGGGATTCTAACACATGACAACGCATACAAGTAATCTTTCTATCCATTGTTGTGATTTTTCTGAGTTTATACTGTTTATTACAGACCCGAGTCCATCCAAACAATAATTTTGATAAATAAGACACGATCGTTAAACGTTTGTTATATGTTCATGTAATGATGTCACTAGTTATTACATAGTAATGTATTTGATTCGTTGAAATCATTAAAATCGAGCTAGAAATCATGAAGTTACTATTAGTAGAAACTTTATTGAAAACTTGATTTTGATTGTGATACTAGCACATAGTAAATTGATTTGAATGATGTTAGTATGCTTAGTTATGCATATGAAAACTATTAGAATTGTAACTTGGCAAAAACCCGCATGATAAATCGAACCTTATTAAAAAGATAAACTTTATGGATTTTGTAAATTGGTTTATATGCTATTGAGTTGTATGTTGATTTTAAATGACACTACTATGTTGTTATGCTGAATAAACATAGTTAAATACAACCTAAACGAGAAGCTGCATGTTTAGACGTAGGTTGTCTAATGTGAACGTGTTATGATATGAACATGAACAATATGTGATCTTGATGTGCATAATGAGATGTAATGCTATTTGCACGTTTATTAGAGTTGAATGACATGTTGTAACGTAACGAAGCCTATAAAACATATATGTTAGTACACTTTCCAAATATGGAAACTTTATTGAACCGAATGTGTCAATATTGAGCAATAGGCTTGCATGCTAGTATTTAAAGATAGTATGATGCTTATGGTGATTACCTAAGGTGATTTGACATGACAAATGGTAGAACTCATGCGTTATAGGACAACTTTCCAAAGTTAGTAACTTTATCGTTATGTGACGTGCCAAGCTAGAAACTAAGCATGTATGTTGATATATGTTGAATGATTACATGTTATATAGATTATATGAGCATGTTAGAAACAGTCTTTGATGAAAACTGAAACGTGCTAACTACCTGCCATAAATAGAAACTTTATTTGCACTCAAACTTGTATGATTAATATACATAGAAAGTAATGTAACTTGCTTGTCTAGCATGATAGTATGAATACAACTAAACAATAAAACATATTACTTGGGTCACCAACGGGTCGTAGGGTCAAACTAGGTCAAAGTCAAACAGAGTCAACTCAACAAACATTTTACAAACACTTGAACAATGTTAATTGTTTGGAGTACTGGGTTTTTAGGAACCAACACGAACACACTCTTATGAACCTATATTTGGTAGGTTGCATTTAGAGTTACAACTGGGCTTTTCGCTTTCGCTAATTTATCTAGCACGCTCTTTCAGGTGAGTTTCACGACCCCTTTTCTTACGTTTTAAACTTGGGGGAGAAAACATGGGTACGAACATTTAGATCTTACATTTCTTTTATATCACTTGTGTACTAAGCGCAAACATATCATGAAAGTCCTTACTTATCGAACCGTTAGTATATGAGTTAGCGAGGTAATCTTGAGTAGTACTACTGGGCATTGACAAGCCCCACCCGCGTTAGTCGCGCTAACACGACGGGAAGTCGAACGGGTGTAACATTGACCTAAACATTCACCATTGATGATGATAGTCATGGTGGGAGGCAGTACAAACATAAACAGTCAGCTTCGGTGTCGAAATGCTTTAGTAACATGTACTAGGTTAGCTACCTATGATATAAATTGAAAATGATATTATCTAGTAAACTTTACAAACATTGAAACCTGTGAACTCACCAACCTAGTGTTGACACGTTTTAGCATGTTTTCTCAGGTAATTAAGGTACAAGCACGAGCTAAGGTATGCATGCATACGAAGTCTATCATTTGCAAACTCAATAATTAATTATTTTAATTATCGTTGAATTGTTTATTTTGGCGCAACTGTTTTGGCGCATGTTTTTCATTTAACTTTTCGCTTCCGCAAGTCTTACATTAAATCAGTATTTTCATTACTAGTGTTGCATCGTGACTATGAGCAATACTAGTGGTTTTTATTAAACTCATATAGAGTCGTTCAACGTAACTAATGACTGAGATCCTGATATGTCACGCTCCTGACGGTAAAACCCCGTTAATGGATTTTGGGGGTGTGACATCAGACAAACACCCACGACATACAAAGGCTTAAAGCAATCACCCATGAAATACAAAGAATTCGAGCAAACACCCATGAAGTACATGACTTCAAGAAAACATCCACGAAATACAAATACTTCAAAAAACACCATGACGTACCGAGACTTTGAGATCACCAATAATACCCAATTGTTTGAAAAAAAAACACACACACGTAAAAGACACTGAAACACCCATACACATAAGCATACATGCTAGTTATGTGTAAGAAAAACGTAGGAACATCAAACACCAAGACATGTAAACATTCATACCATTTACGAGTAAGAACAAATAAGGAGTACTAATATTGTAACATCCCGAAAATCTACCTTTAATGATCCGGGCTAACGGGCGACCCGAATATCTTTTATGTAATTCAAATTTTCATTATTTACTTTAAAACAACGTCATTGAATAATTCAAAGAAGAGTTCAATATAACAAATAGTTTGTAAAACTCAGTAATTTCATATTTACAAATGGTTTTATATTCAAAGTGCTAGCCTATATTTGTATCTATCAATGTATCATACATATATTAGTTTTTACCGATATAATTAATGGAATAAAAAGATTAATAGTATGTACTAAATACTCTACAACACGGGACATTATGGTGGACAAACGGGGGGGTCCCGTTTTCCCAATTGGTGGATGAGGTGGCAGGTGAAACGGTGAAAAATGAGATGAAAACATGCGAGCATTCACCGCACTTGGGATAGATGCAAGAACGATAGAAGAGGAAATTGGAGAATTAAGGGAAAAATTTAATCCAGGGAAAACGGGAACACCGTCCTACATAAATCCATGAAAAATGAAATTTAACCGGGGAATTTAGGAGTTAGAGACGACTTTGTGTCATTTGAGCTTAGAGTATGTGAGTCAGAGTGGTGTGAGTAAAAAGTGCACGCCACCTCACCTACCCAGATTTCTCACACCATTCTCACATGGGAGGGGTATACCCGTGTGGTGTGAGCATTAACTTATATTAATTAATTAAATACACACATAATTAAATTAATACTAATAAAAACTAATATAATTAAAATTATATTAATTAAATTTAAACATAAATAAAATAATATTAAAAGCGAAGTACACAACTTAAAATAATGTTATATTTTTCGATCAATCTAATTTTCTCTTTATCAAAAACTTCACGTTCCGGTTCTTGTAGATGATCATGTTGGCGAGAAGTTTGTAGTATTTCCTCTCTTTTTTTTCCTTCATGTCGACCTTTTCCTTTTGATACATGTTAAATTGTCTTATTTTCTCGACCATCTGTTAACCGATCTCGTTGTGAGCGGTAGTGGAACCTGAGCCGGAAGCCGTTTACTGTTGAGCGTAGCACACCCAATTGAACGGGTTGTTTGGATCGGTGGGATTCATTTTGGAACTTTTGAGATATGAAAATGCCGTTCAACGGCTATTTTTTTTGGAAAAATTCATTTTAACGGGTATTTTTTTGTCAACGCGTCAAGAAACTCACCCAAGACTCACGTACCCCTCACGCCATGTAGGGTGCGATGTTTCATGCAGCTAACGCCCCTCAACGGTCTTCCACGCCCGATATATCTCTCACCCTTGTACAAAGTGCAAATCTAAGCTAACGATTATCCGATTTTCATAATTTCTTTTAAACAAACATTAACACACGTTTACCATATCTGGATGCTGTGAGCTAAAAACAGAGTTTGAAGATGATACTTATACTGTATTATGAGATCATCAAGCATTTGCCATTTTCGGTTTCATCAATAAAAAGAGGGAAAATTCAAATCCAGTTTCAATTTCGATTTTATCAATTTCCAAATTACAAATCAAATACATCACCCACCGATTGCAGATTACGATTTTTATAATATAATTCTCCACCATCGTCATCATCATAATCACCTACTACTATTGCCGATTTCTCTTGTATTCACTCAATCTCTCTCACCTCTTTATCCTTCACCCTTCGTTTTCCATGGCGCACGATAGCGACCTCCCTTGCGACGGAGACGGCCGCTGCATGATCTGCAAAATCACCCCGCTGGCGGAAGAGACGCTTACTTGCAAGACCTGTGTCACTCCCTGGCACCTTAACTGTTTATCCGTTCGTCCCGAAACCCTAGCCGATGCCGTCCAATGGGACTGTCCTGACTGTTCCAATCTCATTTGTTCTCACGCACCGCCGTCGATGGTCACATCGGGATCTGAACCGTCCGCTATGCTGATTGCGGCTATTCGCGCCATCGAGTCCGATGCTTCACTCTCCGATCAGGATAAGGCCAGGAGACGCCAGCAATTGTTGAGTGGAAAAGAATCCGATGACGGTGATAACGATGCCGGAAAAGAGATAGGCTCCGGCGGAGATAGCGATGTTCTAAAGCTTCTCAGCGGCAGTTTTAACTGCTCGTTTTGTATGCAGCTACCGGAGAGACCTGTCACGGTATCGTTTTCTGGATCAACTGGAATTAACATCTTAACATTTGAAGCATACACATTTCTATATATCTAAACCCTAAAATCACAAGCGCTATAAACACACCTTCATCACTTCATCGTGATTTATATCCATTTGTAGTACAGCTATTTGTGTTCATGAAAAATTCATCTATTCCCCAGTCACAGATCCTTGTCTTATTGTTTTTTTTTTGCTGAAAATGGTTAAAAATATAATATATCAAGATTTGGTAAAAATGGTGGCCCTTTGTGACAATAAATATCACTAAAAGTAGAAATATATCAAGTATGCATGATCTGACTTGAGTACTTTTTGTATTGTTTTGTAGGAATATTCTGACCACTTCTTGTATTCATTCTTGTTGTTGTACTAGTTCTTTTTGGTAGATATGAAGCACTGATCTATGCATTACAATATTACATAACAATCCTGATTTGCATTCACTGGTTTCCCTTTGGTTGTTGTTTCTTTTTTTTACAAATTCAAATTAATAGTTTAGGAACTTTATAACTGTGGATTTTGTGTGATTGCCAGTTTATTCAAGACTAGCACAACTTAATGCTCATTGATCTGTTTATGTTGCAGACACCATGTGGTCACAACTTTTGCCTGAAGTGTTTCGAGAAATGGGTTGGCCAGGGAAAACGTACTTGTGCCATATGTCGAACTACAATTCCTCCTAAAATGGCAAGTCAGCCTCGTATCAATTCATCACTTGTAACTGCCATTAGAATGGCAAAGATGAGCAAATCAGATACTGCTTCCGGACCACCTAAACCCTATTATTGTGTTCTAAACCAAAACAGACCAGATAAAGCATACACCACTGAGCGAGCTAAGTATTCTGGGAAGGCTAATGCATGCAGTGGAAAGATATTTGTGACGGTTGCACCTGATCATTTTGGCCCAATACTTGCAGAGAATGATCCAGAGAGAGGAACAGGAGTTCTTGTTGGAGAAACTTGGGAGGATCGTATGGAATGTAGACAATGGGGGGCCCATCTTCCTCATGTTGCTGGGATATCCGGACAGTCTGATTACGGTGCACAATCTGTGGCATTATCTGGTGGATATGAAGACGATGAAGATCATGGAGAGTGGTTCCTCTACACAGGAAGGTATTTAATGTTCAGACTGATAATATTTTTATCTGCTAAAGATAACCTCATTACACTGCCCATTTTTGTTGGTTGATTTGTTTTTTGGGCAAAATGGGGTTCTGATGCAAGATGTGCTCTTTTTTAAAAGACTTTTGCCATCTATTTTGTGAAGTCGCAGAGATAGTTTTGCTATATATGATTCGTAAGATTCGAAATTTGTTAGAATTTTTTATTATTGTGCATAAATCTATTGCACCAGGACATGCATGTTTATTTGTGAATGTTTCCTTTTCCAAAACCTTCTTTATTTGTTATCGACAGCGGCGGAAGAGACCTGAGCGGAAATAAGAGGACAAACAAGACACAATCCTTTGATCAGAAGTTTGAGAAATTTAATGAAGCTTTACGGGTTAGCTGCAGAAAAGGCTACCCAGTACGTGTTGTTAGGTATGGTTTTATGACATGCTTACTTGTAGACCTAATCACGAGTCTATGCATCCAACTGCCCAATATCACCATTAGTCTACACCCTATTGTGTATGCTATTGTAATTTATAAACCTTTTGTTCTTCAAATAGCCAAAAATAATTAATTTACCGGCTTCAAAATGTCAATACTTTTGTATGCCAAGTGTTTTTACTTTGAATATACAGGATTACCATATACATTATTGGACACGTGAATCTATGATCTGTATACATGCACACATCAACAGATGCTGATGTAATTACTGGTATAGATATTAGGTTACACATACACACTAATGTTTAGTCGGCCCTCAAAGAAAACCATTTATTAGTCCAGATTAAATCTGTGACCTTTCTGGTAAACATGTATATTCTGGTTTAATGGAAGGTTTATTTGTTACTGTTTCATGAAGTTCTTTCTATATATATAAACAGGTCACACAAAGAAAAACGGTCGGCTTACGCACCTGAGAAAGGAGTACGGTATGATGGGATTTACAGGATTGAAAAATGCTGGAGGAAACCTGGAATTCAAGTAGGATATGACACTATTGGTTGATATTATAATATTATATAATAATTTTAGCAGCTTACCTCATATCATTGTCGCCATAAAACCTCGGCTGACATTTAGTTTTTAATAGGGGTACAAGGTATGCCGGTATCTTTTTGTTCGTTGTGATAATGATCCTGCGCCATGGACAAGGTTTGTCATTGCTATGATTATCATATTTTCTAGCATATGAGATCTTTTGGTATATTTGGGATTTGAATTATTTACATTCGATCACTATTTTGCAGTGACGAAATTGGTGATCGTCCAAGGCCTTTGCCTTCCATTAATGAGCTGGAAAACGCAACAGATGTAACAGAGAGAAAGGCTACTCCGTCCTGGGATTATGATGTGAGATGATGCAATTGTTTACTGTAGGATTACTTGCACTTTATTTTTTGTAGTTATATAGTTATGTCAATGCCAGCAACTGGTTGTGACATTGTTATTTTATATAATTTATTTTTGTGTGTAGGAGCAAAAAGTTTGTTGGTTGTGGAAAATACCACCACCTGAAAGTAGAAAACATGCAAATAACGAAGATGGCGAGGATGGCAGTAGCACAAGAAAAGCCCGCCGTAAAAAACAAATGTCCGTGAGCGAACGGCTCCTAAAAGGTCTGTGATTTATTTATTATATTAACTGCTATTGGAGGTGACAGGTGAATCCTTGGATCCTTTCAATCTACCAGAAAACTTGCGAAAAGAAAAATAAAAGAAGCAGAAAATCACAGATTTGATTCTCACCAAAGATCGACACTTCTGACTACAAACATGAGACCCCTTTATTCTAAACATGGTTAAAATGCTAATTTTAATGATGTATAATATAATGCAGAGTTTTGCTGCCTCATATGCCACAAAGTGATGACTCAGCCGCTTACTACTCCCTGCGCACACAATTTTTGCAAGTCCTGTTTGCAGGATACCTTTGCGGGCCAAACTTTTATGAAGGATAGAACATGTGAAGGCAGACTTAATTTACGGGCCAAGAAAAATATCATGAAATGCCCCTCATGCTCTCAGGACATTTCTGAATACCTTCAGAATCCACAGGTAAGTCGGATAATGTAATATGTTTCTCCATATTTAAGAGAAATGAGCACTTCTGTTAGTATGGGTCAAGTCGGGTTGGAGATGACCTGGGTACCGTAAGCACTTTTCTGTCTTTTTATTTTTGAATTTTAAAATAGTTAAAAGATGATTAGAAAAGATATCCTTATTCTAATAAATGATTCCAAAAAATGCCACTTGTCATCACCATATTTTTTCTCACCAATCTTCTAATTTTCCCTATTTTAAGTAAGTTTTAAATTTAAAATTTAATTATATTAATGTTTTTATCTTTCAAAAAAGATAATATAAAATTTGAATTCTAATTATTACTTAATTAAGGAAACAAGAATTTTATTTTTTTACACATTATTGTATTTTTATTTTTTATTAAACAACTCCATGTAATACATGGGTATATAACCTAGTATTATTAATATTATAATATAATTTGTTTGATTGAAAAGATTCAGAATATTTTATGCTTTTTGAATGCACTTTGAGGCTTGAGTGACTTTCCATACCCGTCTGATCCGTTTCCATTTTAGTTAACTTTATTATTGTTTTTTAATTCTAACCCAAATTAGAAATGGGATGATATCATTGCTTCTAGTAACAGTCATTATCTATTGTTATTTTATTTGTGAATCATGATGTTTTAATAAGCATCACCATTAATTATTCAACAGGTGAATAGAGAATTGATGAGTGTGATAGAATCACTTCAGAGGCAGATGAAAGAAACAGAGGAAAACGCAGTTTTAGGAGAAGAAACATCAAATTCAGATCAGAAAAATGATGATGTTAAAGATGAGGATCCCGAGACTGAGGCAAATAACATGGATATGGAAGTTGATGAATCAGGTAACTTTTCAAAGCGGAAAAAATGCGATGATGGGAATGCCTGTGACCTACAAGTGCAAGAGTTTGAAACAAGAAGCAAGAAAGATAAGCATGAAGATGGTGATGATTTTGCATGAGTTAACTTGATCATATATGTTTGTGTATATTTTGTTTTGTTTTTCGGGAAGTATGGCGTATTCTAGTGAGGTGACTTATGGCTTATGATACCGTTATGGTATCGAATATGTTATCGCAACAAATATGAAAGATATATGGGTTTATGTATTTGAGCAAGTCTCACATTTTAAATGTTTCTGTTTTGAGCGTGGTGTTTTCATCTTCAACCTGAAGGCCTTTAAACTGGTGTTTGGGTATGGCATTGTTATTCTAAGTGCTAGCAGTCTAGCATATATAGTGCTAAAACGGGTATCAATGACACTAATCCCTAAAAGACATGTTGCTTAAGAACTAAGGTTATCACGACTCAGATATCGGTAAAACTGATGATTTGTCCTTGTGTCGTCCATGTGTAACGTGTTTGATAGCATGATGAGTTGTTGGAGGTTTGTGGGTGGTAGACCTAACGGTGTTTATGGTGCCTGCTTTTATAGATTCACAATATACTCATTATTATTTAAAATTGTAAATAGATGCATCAAATTGACGTGCTAACAAATCGTGAAGGTGACAATGGCAATGACCTCCGCATTGTTCATAATAAAGTTGGGAGGGTAGGGTTAGGGTTTCTTTTTTAATAATAAGTCACGTCATTGGAAACGTCGAAAGTAATCATGTTTGAAATTATTATGCTTTTCGTTCTTGTCACAAGTGTTGTTTTGTTTATTAATGATCATGCATCTTTGGAAGAAAACTTGTGGGCATGCCCCCAATTGACTTATTACCCATAGAAAAATATTGTAGTTGATGTGTGTTTTAACCGTATTTTTCACATTCTCAAACATTCAAATCCACAAATTATACTTGTAACCAATGTGTGCTTAAGTTAAAAAAACAACAAGATCTTATCATCGTCCTCAATTTATTTACAAAAAAGCAAGTATAAGTATCTTTACCATAAGAGCGTTGACCGTGGGTGGCAACTGCATAGTTACATTTTTTTTAATAGGGCTTGCGTGTGCAACAACTAAAATTAAAATGATATCTAGTAACGCTTGCGCGTCAAATTATAATGACACAACTTATTTAACTAGTATAACTTATCAAAATATTTATACCATACAACACTTCATCTATTTCTTTTTATATATTTTTTAATTATTTGATAAACCATAATTTTTTATATTCTCTTCTTTTCTTCAAAAGCTATAACTTTTTTAATTATTTTTCCCACAAACTGTAACTTTCTTTTAATTAGTTTTTTTTTCAAAAATTATAACTCTTTAATAATAAAAATACATTTTATTAAAAAAGAAAAACCTTTCGAAGATATCTATTCATGCATTAAAAATAAGTGGTACACATATTGAAAACATAAACGGTCATATAGAGTGGGGTTGACATGAGCTATAAGTATACATGCAGTTGATCTAACGTATGTATAATAAATTTCTAATATTAAACATATCTAATATATTTGTTATCGATCAAAACTTAATATGATATTCAATTTAAGCTATACACACGTTTGAAGCATAAACGATTATATATAATGTGTTTGACATGAGCCATAAGTATACATACAGTTGATCTAACGTACGCATGACAAATTTACGATATTAAACATATCTAATAAATTTGTTATCGATCAAAACTTAATATGATAATTGAATAGAGTTTTAAAATAAGCTTCCATACACGTGAGAATTTTTGAGTAAATTCTGTGTAGTTGAAAAAGGGTTTTGAGTTTTGAAACCTTTCCCATTTTTGGAATTGCAAAGAAGAAGAGGGAAAATTCAAATCCAAACCCTTTTCAATATTTTCAATTCCCCCAAATCTCTCAATTCAAACCTACTGTTCATCGCACCAAAAGTTGCTGTGGATTATTATAATATACTCTCCATCTTCAATTCGCCTTCATCATCAACCATAAGCCCCTGAATTTACTCATCTCTGTCTCTATATCTCTTTCATGGCGCATGATAGCGACCTTCCATGTGACGGCGACGGCCGCTGCATGATCTGCAAAATCAACCCTCCGGAAGAAGAGAAGATTACCTGCAAGACGTGCGTCACTCCATGGCATCTCGATTGTCTCTCTGCTCGTCCCCAAACCCTAGCCGATGCTGCGCAATGGGAGTGTCCGGACTGTTCCAATCTCGTGTCATCTCACGCGCCTCCGTCCGCCGTCGCATCCGGATCTGAACCGTCTGCAGCGCTTATTGCGGCTATTCGCGCAATTGAGTCCGATGCTTCACTATCTGACCAGGAGAAGGCCAAGAGACGCCAGAAACTGTTGAGTGGAGGAGGATCTGACGACGGCAATACACCGACGGATGACAAAAAGGAGATCGCCGGTGGCGGTGTTAACGATGTACTAAAGCTTCTCAGCGGCAGCTTTAACTGCTCATTTTGCATGCAGCTTCCTGAAAGGCCCGTCACGGTATTGTTTTCTGGAATTAACGAAAATCAAACTCTATTTATGTTAATTTTTGACGTTCTACAGTTTTGTGATATGTTGATAATTTATACGTTTAATTATTGTGATTGATTATTTTGTTTGATATTAGTTTTGAAAATGTTTACTCAATTGTTGTGAGTGGAATTAGCAGCTTGAAGCTGTTCTATATCTGATGCTTATTTCAATAATAAAAAAGAATATTAATCAGTAGTTCACTTGTGGTATCATGAAAAGAGACACAAGATCATATGTTTATTTTATAATATAAATATAAATATAAACATTTCAATTGGTAGCTTAAGTTAACATTCTTTTTATGTTTCAGACTCCCTGTGGTCACAACTTTTGCCTGAAGTGCTTTGAGAAATGGGTTGGTCAAGGGAAGCGTACTTGTGCCATATGTCGAACTTCGATTCCTGCTAAAATGGCGAGCCAGCCTAGAATCAATTCATCACTTGTAATTGCAATTAGAATGGCGAAAATGACTAGATCAAATGCTGCTTCTGGGCCACTTAAACCCTACTATTCTGTTCTAAACCAAAACAAACCAGACAAAGCGTACACCACTGAGCGGGCCAAGAAAACTGGGAAGGCTAATGCGTGCAGTGGAAAGATATTTGTTACGGTCCCGCCGGATCATTTTGGACCCATTTCTGCAGAGAATGATCCTGAGAGAGGAATGGGAGTTTTGGTAGGTGAAACTTGGGAGGACCGTTTGGAATGTAGACAGTGGGGGGCCCATCTTCCTCATGTTGCTGGTATATGCGGGCAGTCTGATTATGGTGCACAATCTGTGGCATTATCTGGAGGATATGAGGATGATGAAGATCATGGAGAGTGGTTCCTGTACACAGGAAGGTATGCTTTGCACATTTTTGATTGAAAGTAAAAACTTTAATTTTATTTTGAAGAGGTTTTATAATCTGTTGAACTTGGATGCTGTTCATGATATGTTAAAGGGACAAAGGGTCACAATCATAAGCCTTATTTAGATATTTTGGAAGTTTCAACTTTTGCTGCATAATTCTAAACATTTTTATTTGTTTTTAACAGTGGTGGAAGAGACTTGAGTGGAAACAAAAGAACAAACAAGACACAGTCATTTGATCAGAAATTTGATAAGTCTAATGAAGCTTTAAGAGTTAGTTGCAAAAAGGGCTACCCTGTCCGTGTTGTCAGGTATGTTTATGTGACATCTATACATAATGGACTCCTTGTGAGTCTATTTATCAAATTCCTTCTTTGTAGATATGTGCTTTTACAAATAATTCACATGACAGATTATGTTATCGTAAATGATTTTAGTCAAATGATCACACATAGTTTCATTGTAGTTCAGTAACTACAGAACACGAATGGCAGCTAGTTTTATGGTCTTTAAAATGTCTTCAGTTTTTCAAACTTACCTGGTTTTTTTTTCCTTTGTGGCATATAAACGGTTCTCTTATGTAAATCCATGACAAAATGAACAGGTCCCACAAAGAAAAACGTTCTGCCTATGCACCTGAAACTGGAGTTCGTTATGATGGGGTATACAGGATTGAGAAATGCTGGCGAAAACCTGGAATTCAAGTAGGATATCAAACCGTTTGTTGATAGCAGATAGTAATTTAAATAGCATACTTGATACAACTTCCCCCAGCAACACTTACTCACATTTTTGTTTTCTAATAGGGGTTTAAGGTATGCCGGTATCTTTTTGTTCGTTGTGATAATGATCCTGCCCCATGGACAAGGTTTGTCATTGCCTTCATGATTGTGATGTTTTCTAGCATATGAAATCTACAAAGTGGATTTTGTTTATTAACATTTGATCACATTTTTTGCAGTGATGAAAATGGGGATCGTCCAAGGCCGTTGCCTACCATTAAGGAGCTGAAGGAAGCAACCGATATAACAGAGAGGAAAAGTCCTCCATCTTGGGATTATGACGTAAGATTATGCAACTTCCTACTTTAATATTTAACCTTTTTGTACATTTTTATGTTACTGTCGATGCTTTTTAGAAATCGGTCATTACATTTTATAAATCATATTTTTAAGTTCTCGTGTGCAGGAGGAGAAAGCTTGTTGGTTGTGGAAAATTCCTCCACCAGAAAGTAAGAAACGAGCACACACTGGAGATGTTGGGGATGTCACAACAACAAAGCCGGTTCGCCGGAAGACACATATAATGTCTGTGAGTGAACGACTTCTTAAAGGTCAGTTATTTAGCAATTTGAGTGCTGTATTTCAGTTTCTTGAAATAATTTTTGTACTAATTCCAGTTATATAAACTTTTGTACTTAAAATGTTAATCTTATAAAGTTTTTATGGTGCAGAGTTCTGCTGTCTTATCTGCCACAAAGTGATGAATCTCCCTCTTACTACTCCATGCGCGCACAATTTCTGCAAGTCATGTTTGCAGGATACTTTTGCTGGTCAAACTTTTATAAAGGAAAGAAACTGTGAAGGTAGGCGCACATTAAGGGCACAAAAGAACGTAATGAAATGCCCATCATGCACTAATGACATTTCTGAATTCCTTCAGAATCCTCAGGTAAATTTTGACAATCCTATATGTTTTCTACTGTATTTTGTTTGTGTTAGAAACTTTAATTAATTAAAACTAAATAAGCTTCACTGTTTATCATCTTGATAGGTGAATAGAGAATTGATGAGTGTGATAGAATCACTTCAGAGACAGACCAAAGAAATGGAGGAAAATGCAGCTTCAGAAGAAGAAATGTTGAAAACAGATGCTGTTGAAGATGAAGACAAAGAGGAGGTAAAAGATGTGAACTCTGAGGCTGATGAAGATACTAATGAAAGTGATGAAAATGAAGCCATTGCAGAACCTTCACCTAAAGCTAACAAGAAAAGGAAAGCTGGTGATGCTACCGATAATGCCCCTAATAAGAAGCTACAACAAGAGGCTGATATCATGGCTGGTGATGTTAATGATACTGATGACATCGAGGGTAAAATTGTAAAACCAGGATTGTCTGAAAGTGAAGATTTGAAGGTTGATGAAGTGGGAAAGGGAGGTAAGAAGACTAAAAGCAAGAAGGTTTAGCTGGAGCCAGGTGGTGGTGATGACTTTGCTATGGACATCTGATTTTATTATTTTATTTTTATTTTTATGTTTTTGATGGGAGCAATTTTGGAAATCAATCCCATATTTTAGTATGGTGGTGACCTTATGATGTGTTATAGGTCAAAAACAATGCCTTGCTATTTTGGTGACAATCATGAATGACATGACTAAATGCCGGTTAATATAATCAACTATTTAGTGCCTTGTTTTTCTTGATATTTTGTGTTGAAAAACCAGTCAACAAGAATTCATCAGGCAAGAAAGCAGTTGATGAGATAAGAACATATGATGTTGCAGATGTCTCTAATTCTGTAACTTCGTTATTGTATGTAGGGGTGTTCACGGTCTGCTTTTGACGGTTTTTAGGTGAAACGGTTTTTTTTTTATCGAAAACCGAAACCGGACGGTTGTAAATAAAAACTAAACCAAACCGAACAGTTACTAACGGTTTGGTTCCGGTTTGGTTTCACGGTTTTAAAACAAAAAATTGAAACCCAAATTTTTCAACATTAGATGATACTTGGAAGCAAAAAATTTAAACAAATGATTACTTAATCATGTTATGTTTAATTTCATTCATTACACGGTTGACAATACAAGTTAAGCTATTCAAAATCAAGTTATATTCGACATATATTTGTGTACACTTGTTATGTATGTGACCCAACAGATTCATGTATCATTAGAAATATCTTTATAAGTTACCTCATGAAAAGTTATCTAACAATTTGTGTACACTTGTTTATATGTAACCTAGTTTTAAATGTTAAGAGGGTTGAATGTTTGATAGATGTTTGTGTACACTTGTTATATATGTAACCCAGTTTTAAATGTTACGAGGGTTGAATGTTTGATAGACGAAATAAATGACAATTTAGGTTTGAACGAAGAAGATCCAATTTTTTTCAAAAAAACAAAAAAAAAATTCAACATAATCTTCAATCAATGTATGATTTTTATTTAATAAGATATGCGTCGGACATAAAAGTACAAGCGTCAAGGGCGTCGAGTTCAAGTGGCGGTAGCTCAATTAGGGATCCAATGCTGGCTTTATTAAATACCGTTCGTAATGAGTCGGCTAAACGACAAAGTGGTAATACCCCATTAAGCGAGTCCGGGAGGCATAGTGGATCGGATTTTAGATCCAATATGTCCGCTGAAAATTATCACAATTTTGATATTAAAAACAAATAAAAATAAAAAAACAAAATTATCAAAGTTTCAGCAATTCGACGAAGACGACGGATACGACTAAGACGGTGAAAACGACGAATAAAATAAAAATAAAAATAAAAAGATAGTGTTTAAAATTGTATTATTTTGAAGGAATGTGTATTTCTTTTGTTTGGAACTATTAAAAATAAATAATGCATTTTTATATTGTTTAATGTTATTATAATTATTTATAAAAAAATATAAAAAATTGGCCTACCCGGTTGGAACCGGTTCCTGGACCCGAACCTACCCTACCCGGTTCCACAGGGTAGAATCCTTCATCAAAGAACCCGGTTACACAGTTGAACCGGTTCTTAACATAAACGGTCTAGCAGAAACCAGGTTCCTACTCGGAACTGGTTCCAACCATTTACCCGATTTATACACCTCTACCCCACACACATGAGCCGACCATGCGTTCCCTTCACCCACTAGACATGGGTTTCATCCAAAGGCCCCCTCCACCTCTTTGATTACATCTTTTTCCTGTTCATTGCCATTTATTCTAGACTTGCAAACATTTTAATTAATGATTATGATGTGTTGTAAAGCACACATGTATTTCTGCCATGTTTCGAGTCGTTTTTTGTTTGTATTGAGTCTACTTTGTGTTCACAGGTGCTCGAGATAATAATGAGTGAAAACCCGAAGAAACCAAGCACGAGAATAAAGTCCAGGGTTCAAAAGTGAAAAAAATCTGAAGTTCCAGTCTCTTGCGGTACACGAAGACCAGAAGGATATCCCTCGTGGTACACGAGGGAAAGCAAAACCGGACCTGATTATTTTGGCCCTCGCGGTACGCGAGGGGCTGGCCTATCTCTCTCGCGGTACGCGTGAGAGTCGTATTCCGGGAATTTTTGTGAAAACCTAATTTAATAGAATTTGAGTCCCATTATCAGAGGAGTTCGATTTTTAGCAGTCTTGGGAGAGTCCAGAGGCGATTCTGGGAAAAGAAAGTCGAATTGAAGTGCAAGATCAACGCTTTTGGATTCCGGGTTCGTTCTAGTAACGTTCTAGGGTTTAAAGTTCAAATCTTTACATTTATATTCTGTGTTTGAACCAATGATGAATGTTTATTACTTCCGTGTGAATGTTTTAAGTATGATTCTAGGCTAAAACATTAATACTGCCTAGGTTAACGATGAATGCTTGTTAAATTTATGATTTTTATCGGTTTTGGTTTCGAGTGATGGATTAATGATTTTGTAAAGATTCTAGTTTAATTAATTATGATGTATAAGCATGCTTTAATTCTGATTGTGTTATTGATATCAATTCCTTGCTTTGATTGTGGTTGTCTGCCAGTTTGATTAGCGTATCTAGGTCATAAATCTTAAGGTTTGTGATTTCGGTGGTTTGCTAGACGTAGTAGCCATAGGAATTCTTGTTGATTGCTGATTAGAGTTAAGTGTGTGTCCTAGTTCAATACTCGAGAGGTGAGAAGTAGTCGGTTAGTCTTCGTCATTAGGAATTCGAGTGTCAACTGTCTGAGAGGAAGTTAGTTTAGGTGTCTAGTGATTGTTGCTAGTCTGAATCATAGTTGTTATTCTAGGATTACCCCGTGCATTCCTTGAATGTATGGTGGGCGGTGAGACTGAGAGGTAATCTGTCCATTATGGTACTTGATCATAGTTGGAAATACCCGAGAGGTGATCCAATCATCTGGTGAGTTTAGTACGCTTTAGATAGCTTAGTTGGTGACACCTTGAGAGTGATTAGGGATCCACTAGGTCGTCTTTAGTTGTCATCCTTAGAATTCCAGATCCATCATAGCTCCAGAACCGGTAGAAGTTGTCCTTTGCAAGTAAGATTCCGACCTAGGTAGTGTTCTTCCCATTCCTGATATTTTCCTTAGTCTTTGCCTTGATTTTTAGAGTCGTACTTAGTTTATTGCATCCTTAGTTATAATCCAGTAGTGTAGTAAACCCCCCAAACCAATCAATCTTAAGTCCGAGTCAAAGTCTAGTATTAGTATTCAATGTCTCTAGGGTTCGATAACTCGGTTTACCGTTAAACTGTGCTACACTCGATAGGTCCACTTGCCTGTCAGTGCGGTTTAGTTCATAGGTTTTCCTTTTATTACTTAGGAGTCTAGGTTAGGGTTAATAGTTTATTTTATAGACCATCTGGACGACATCAGATTACATAATATCTTTTCTTCATGCACCTTTTGGTTTTTTCTATTGTTATTTTTTAAAACTTTTACTTATTTTAATATATATATATATATAATTAATTTAATTAATATCTTATTTTTCTCTTATAAATTTATGATGTTTTACAAAATTATGAATGTACCGTTGTGACATTCTTATTTTTATTTACGTTTCCATACACATTTCATTCAAAACCGAGTTTTCGTAATAATGTAGAAGTTATCGAATTACAAACGTACAAACCGTTGAAGATGCTTCATGCTTACGCTTTTTATATTTTTCTTTTACAACTTTTAAAATATGATGTTTTATAAAAAAACCGATTTGTCGTTTCGAGGTGCGTATTTTTATCAGTGCTTACTAGTGTACATATCGTCAAAGCCGGACATTACAAATTTTAACAACATCGTCGCAGCACGAGGGTTTGATATTCACTCGTTAATATTTAAAGAACATAATATTTAAACAAAGATGGAATCATCTTTATAATTTCTATCTTTTCAAATGTGGCGTACATTTGATTGTGCGTGTAACTTTAAGATTCTCAAACTTTTGGGTTGAAAATATCTAGTGAAGCATTTCTTTAAAATAAATCATTTTACAATCTTGAATCTTAAAATGAACGCAAATTTGCGTATGATTCGCACGACGCGTCAAATCCTTTCCTGTCATAATAGCACCACATCTTTAATAACGTCCCCTTTTCGATCACATTATTTCCAAAATAATACGGTCTTTCTTTTATTTCTTTAAGATATTTTTAACTTCCTGAAAGAGTATTTTAATAATACTACAGGAAGTATCTTTTCTGAATGGGTCGGGCTAAGGTTTATAAAAAATAAATATTTGCAAGCACAACGGACCATTGCTCTCATATTTTGGTATGATTTTGTTACAATGATATATTCCAAGTGGTAGTTCACTCGGTGATAAACACGTAGAAAAAATGTATGGCAGAAACAGAGTGGCCACCTTGAATGATTTCCCCGAATGAAAGAATTTTAATAAAGAAAAGTGCATGAAAGAATTTCCTAGAAATCATAATGTTTTAAACGACATAAAATGCTTTGTTAAAAAGTAACGGACAAAAAGCTTATTTTATTTTAATAATTAATTAAATTAAATTAAATGAAAGAGATAAAGCTTACGGTTAATAAAGTAAAAATAGAACTCATTTAGTATATCTGACTTTTATTTAGAACATCAGCTTAGAAGATTAGGATTTTAAGAAAAGAAATGTGAAGGCTTGGAATGCTTGAACAGAGAGGGCTTATAACTCTGAAGACTGATTCCCATGTTTACGGTACCGAGCGGGATGACAACAATCCTTTCGCCGATGTTTTTAGTTTTTATTTTTAAATTCTAATTTTAATTATAATATTTATATTTATAAGTATTAAATAATGAACCCGTGAATACAATTTATATAGAGACAAACTTCCGGCATAGACGCGAAGATAGGCAATCGGACCTCTTTTTCTCTCAAAAGTTTTCCAATTGCCGCCGTTCGCATCTCCAGGCGGCGACCTCCTTTTCAACAATCAATGGCGGCGTCCCCGCTCTTCGTCTCCTTCCTCCTCAGGTATTTATCACTTCGTCTTAATATCAAGCTTTTCACGATTTGTATATCGTATACTTTTGCATTCTAAAAGAAATTGAAGTTTCAATCGTTTCAACAAAAAAGTATTCACAATCCCGCCGTAATTCATCTCCTTTTCAATCTCGGTCAGAATATTGCGTATTAATGCAGCTGTTCTATTGGATTACTGTAATGCGTTATACGATTGCCCTAATAATTTCATATCGATTCGAATGCTGCAATTTGTGCTTATTTTATGTTTTTATATATTTTTAAATGTATTTAGGGTTTAGCTTAAGGTGTGGTGGTATTTGGGGAGATGGAAGAGCCAGGGCAACTTAAAACCGCGTTTATTAATGCGATGGCCGGTTCGTTGTCAGGAGCTATATCTCGGACGGTGACTTCACCCCTAGATGTTATTAAAATCCGGTTCCAGGTCATTTTTTTTCATTTTTTATTTCAACAACCCTTTTCCACTGCCTGTAAAGCCCTTGCTTTATTAGTTTGTAAAACAAGTATGATTATTGTTATTCAGGGAATAATGAATAATAGAGTATGACCATTCATTAGGGCTGGCATAACATGTCAGACACGACACGATAAGACACGATGACCTGTTGTGTTCAACTTGAACACGACACGATAACTAATCGTGTCATTTTTTCCAAACACGAACACGACCTGTTTAGAAACTGGTCACCTGTTTACAAACCTGTTTAAAGAGAGAATAAATATAACATATGTAATAAAAGAAAAAAATGCCAAAACTTAATAAAATCTTAAAAAGTCCAATCATAACATTCATTAACATAATAAATCCAAAACCCTTTTAAAACAAAAACCCATAAAAGCGAAATTAATTAATGGAATCGGCCTAGATACTAGATGCAAATAGGATGTTAAATGTTAACATGTCCCTAACAGGTCTTAACAGGTTAACATGTCTTTAACCTGTTAAGACACGGATTTAACATGTCCCTAACGTGTCGACCTGTTTAAGACACGAAACCTGTTAAGGTCAAACATGGGACATGTTAATTACATGTCGTGTCGTGTTAACAGGTCCGTGTAAAAAATTGCCGGCCCTACCATTCATGTTATTCTTGTATTAAGAGCATGGATCTTCTTGCTAAATCCATAGTTTGTTGTACAAAAGTTTCCACTTGCAATCAACACATATGGATTGATTCCCGGAATACAGCCATTAGAGGTTTTAGCATCTGTAAAAGATAGATGATTAGAAAGACACTTTATCTGTTGAGGCAATATATTGCTTTAATGCCAACTTTATCTCTAGTAGCATAACTTTAACCTTAGAATCCTTTTATTTTAGTAACAGTTATATTATTGGATGCTTTAAAGCAAGCCTCCGTGATTAGTTGATTTGACTACATAATTTCTTAATTACAATTCCCTATCGCCAATCACTAGTATTGGATGCTTAAGTTACACAGATTTGGAAAATTGCTCATTTAATATAATGGAAAATGAAAACTAAATTTATTTACGTAACTGGTTGTGGTTTGAGACTTTATCATAGATCCTGGTTGTCTTTCAGCAGCAAATGTTTTAGCTTTAAGATTTCTTTAATGGTTGATTTCTCCCCTTATGTAAATCACTAGTCTAGTATTGTTCTGATTTTTGGCTGATATATGACATTGAGTTAAACTGAAAACATAAAAGTTGTTGGTTATAACTGCAGGTTCAACTGGAACCAACTACTACGTTTGCATTGCTTAGAAAAAATCTATATGGCACCTCAAAATATACTGGAATGGTTCAAGCATCCAAAGACATCTTTAGAGAAGAAGGCTTTTTGGTATGAGTTTTTTTAATAGTACTTTGAATGCTTTTATTCAAAGTTTAAAAGAACGGAATCGCGCCTCGAGGCGTTTTCCCTTCGCCTCACGAGGCGTAAGCCTCGAGGCGAACCGAGGCGTAAACCCGAGGCGGAGTTAAAAAATAAATATAAAAATTATATATCTTATAAATATAGAACTTTCCTTACTAATTTCATCATAGAAAGTCTAAAACAACATATAAAAATTATATATCTTATAAATATAGAACTTTCCTAACTAATTTCATCCGAAAAAGTCAAAAACAGCACGCCTTTCACGTTTTTTTGAACGCCTCAGCCCTGTGAGGCGCACGTACCAAAATGGCCCCTGAGGCGTCGCCTCAGACTCGATTTCTCTCCGCCTCGCCTCGACTCGACCGTTTTTCTAAACCATGCTTTTATTTAACTTCACAGCTATAATTTATAGTGAAAATAGTCCAATTTCTTTGTAGTCTTAGCAAGTAATGATTTATATGACAGTTGCTAAATGGTTGTGTGGAGTTCAGGAAAAAGTTTAGGGGGGATGTTTATATTATTTGAAATCAGTATCTCTCATCTTTGTTCAAGGTTTCACTTATACCTAAATGATTTTACTTCTTAAGCGATCATACATCTCTCAAATTATTGATTACACTAGTCAACATCTAGTTATACCAGTTCAGTGATTTTTTATAGTTGGTTATAGTTCAGTTTTATGTCTCGTAGTTTTGAAATTCTAATTACAAGATAAAGTATTTTTCACTCTTGTCCCTTCAATACGCTAATGAATAGTAAGGATTTCGTTGTCAGTTAAATCTTTATTTGTTGTAGGAAATTTGGTGTATTATGATGTGTTGCAACACAAAATAACTTCGGTTGTTTCATGTCGGATGTGCCCTATTCTAATGTACCCTAGTTTATTTTTTACTTTCAGACACCCTATCTAGATGCAGGCCTATCTTATGCTATTGGTCTATAAGTTCTACGTTTTCTTTATTTTTTGGGAAGTTTTTTCCTTTATATTCTTATGTTTGACATGATATTCTTTTCCAGGGATTTTGGCGTGGTAATGTCCCAGCACTTCTCATGGTCATGCCATACACTGCTATACAATTTGCAGTGTTGCATAAAGTGAAGACATTTGCTTCTGGGTCCTCCAAATCGGGTCTGTATGAATCAGGATCTTTTAAAATTGTCTTCATTTTTTATTCACCTAAAAGCATTTTTTAGATTACTTTTTTAAGTCTGTACCTTTTTTTTGTCCAACTGATTGATGGATTTGTTAGATTAACTTATAGGAATTTGTTGTTGTATAAGGTAGGTCTCTTAGGTTACCAAAGTATAATAGGTATGACACTAGATGTTTATGAGCGAAGAAGTGTGTGATTTTTAAAGTTATTGAGCTTAACGACACACCAATTACTAATATATTTTCAGATATGGTAACGATACTCATTCTGATTTAACAATTCTACATAACATGGGTGTTGTCTCATTTAGTTTTCCATGAGGCTTAAGTTAAAATATTAAGAAAATGTTGTGGCACTAGTTGTCTGATTAACCATAGTTGAAGGGCTAATAGTGCCATTTTCTTTTGCCTTTGACTCATTGGATGGTAATGGATGTTGATGAAGTGTTAAATCTAGTTTAGATTAAACTGAAATTGATGCAGTTGGCATGAAATGGGACGTAAAACTTGGTAAACATATACCATATATTCTTATCGATTTCCTTTATTATCCTTTTTTCTCACCCCCCAAAAATGGATCTGTTTGGCATGCAGAAGATCATATTCATTTAAGTCCGTACTTGTCTTTCATGAGTGGGGCCCTAGCCGGGTGTGCTGCTACAGTTGGATCCTACCCGTTTGATCTACTACGTACGATTTTAGCTTCACAAGGGGAACCAAAGGTATGATTGTAGTAACATAAAAAATGCTATTACATTTACTAATTGCAGAAGAATAACTTTAGTTAAACTCAAATTCTGAAGCTCCATATAATTTGTTTCGTTTTTTTCGACATAATGAACATGCTCAAGGTGCATACGAGACAAACTCATGATGCAATGGATTAGTTATTGTATGCTTTATGTAGTAATATTTGAATGATTTATTTACGTTATAGTTATATCTTTGATCATTTCACAAGTTTATGGAATGGTACACATTTTCATGTTATGTTTCACCTAGCAATCTGATATAATAATGTTTGTTTAGTGATTGATAAAAGAACATACTTTTTGGAATTTTCATCAAGGTAAAGTTTTATTATATTTTATATTTTCTGCTATTCTTGATGTTGAATCTTGTATGATAATTTGTCCCAAAATAACTGTCCTGTTTGGATCGGTGGATATTTTTAGTTGATTTTTCATTTAACTGTTATTTACCCTCACTTGTCTTTAAATCTTTCAAGTTTACAAGTCTATTGGTTTCTAGGCATCAGGGATAGAATTGCTAATCTGCTAACTGAAAGCTGCATCTGTACATATCTTAAATTGTGTGTTTTTTTTGTTCGTGGACAACTATTTTGGAACAATGATAGTATTTTTGATCATTTTCTGATGTAGCATTGTTTGATTTACAGTTGTTCAGAGTCAAAGCCTGAACATTTTATATTTGTTGAAATTGATAGCTTCATCTGTACAAAATTTTCACCCTGTTCCAATAATTTCACCAAGGTTCTTGCCATAAATCTCAAATCATATTTATAGTAATTTGACCCTTATTATATCATTTGAAGTTACAACTGTCTCAATACCATGAACTTTCTTCTCGAATCTGTTTCTTACAACTGAGATCTTTTATTTATGTAGATATATCCGAATATGAGGTCTGCATTTGTTGACATTATGAGAACCCGGGGTTTTTGTGGGTTGTATGCTGGATTATCACCTACTTTAGTTGAGATTATTCCTTATGCTGGTTTGCAGTTCGGTACCTATGACACCTTTAAACGTTGGACTATGGTAATACATTATTTTTCCCCTCTTCTTTTATTTGTTTTCTGGCTAGGAAAATGAGAATGTTGCTTATTGGTTTGATTCACTTGAAGGGTCTCTAGAATTTCCAGATATAAGATAAACTTTTATCAAGCTATTCAGAAATCCCTTTCGGTTATCATTTTGTTCTTGCTGATCTCATGTGCATATTGGGAAAATGAGATGTCCATTTATGAATGCTCATATATATATATGATTTCTTGCGAGGACTGAAGCAGTAATGATAAAAGATAAAAAGTTCATTTTTTAATATCTTAGGCAGCTTGTTTTATTGTTTTAGGCTTGGAATGCACGCTGGTCTACGGATTCAATACTAAACGAAGAATCTTTGTCAAGTTTTCAGCTTTTTGTTTGTGGGCTTGCTGCTGGGTCATGTGCTAAGGCTGTTTGTCATCCCCTTGATGTTGTGAAGAAGCGATATCAGGTAAAACTTGTACAGTTTTGACAACTTGATTTTTCATTAGGAATGTTTATGGTTAGAGGGATAATTCTTACCCATTTTTAAGAATGGGCCAAATTGGGTTTGTTTGGGTCATGTTCAAGTGGGTATCCGATTGTTGTGCTCCATGTTGTAACTAATCAGTTTCTAGTGTTTGGGTATAGTGAGTTTGATTCTGATTAATCTGATATTTTGGGTCAAACAATCATCTTTATTGTAGTTTCAGCAAAACCGATTCTCTTTATCTAGGATTCGTTTTACATGTAAATATATTTATTTGTTTGTGAAAGTTAAAATAAAATGAGAAGTATAATGTGCCAACCCGACCCATTTGACCTGTTTTGACCCATTTGGACACTTGGTGCGTGGTTTTACATTTACAGATTGAAGGATTGCAAAGACATCCGAGATACGGGGCCCGGGTTGAGACCCTTGTTTATAGAAACATGTATGATGCACTTAGGCGGATCACACAAAAGGAGGGCTGGGCTGGACTTTACAAGGGGATCGTGCCGTCCATCGTGAAAGCTGCGCCAGCTGGCGCCGTAACATTTGTTGCTTACGAATATACATCTGATTGGGTGGAGTCCATTTTAACTTGATTCAATTATAATTTGTGTCATATATTTTTTTTGGTAGCAGTGGAATCAATGGATCCCAATAGGATCAATAAAATTTAATTTGATTGAACCCCATACTAGAGCTTTGTAATTTCAGGAAAACAGAAATGATTAATAGTTGATCGGTTGAATCGGTTTTCTGGATGTTTGTAATGGAAACTGAACCGAAACATTAGTCTTTCAGAAAGTTTAAATTAATCAAATGTAATATTTTTTTAAACACCTAATCTATTTCTATTAGCTAAAACCCACACATTTTTATCAGTTGATGAGATAAATATATCATTTATCACCTGAAGATGTCTCATGAATATAAATATAACATTATTCTAATCGAATCTTTTTTTATCTTTCTACCCGTGAATAACAATATATAATTGATGTAAAAGTAACTTTTTTTTAATAAGTATAGATGACAGAACTAGTGTGAAAGATAGGCAAAAAGGACAGCAGCCGCAATGTTTGAATCTTAGATGCCGAAAGTGATCCCGATAATTATTTCCTTTCTTTAATGTTTTATTTTGTTGTTTTCAAAAAGCCAACTTGCTACAGTTTCCCATGCTTTGTTTTTTTTTTCTTACTTATTTTCTTTTCTGGAGTGTGTGTATATATATACGTATATAGGCATAAAGCGAAGATAAAATTATATAAACCCAAGATGTATTGAATTGAAAACAAATGGGGCATTTGAGATCTCTTGACGACCCGTGAATTTTTTTCATATTATTAAACTTGATTCCATTATAAATTTTTTTAATTTTGGTTATACTCGAACTATGTAAGTTTGCTATAAAGTCATATATATTATGCAATGAAATAAGTACATTGTACTTTCAATAAAAACTAAAATAAATAGCATACAAAAAAGGGTAAGGTTGAAAACAAAAAGAACATGAAGTAACGAGATTTGAAATCGATCTAGCCATTTGTTTCAAACCAGATGAGTTTAATCACTCCAGCCATATACTTTTGCTTCAAACACAAAAATTTTACATACAGGAGTTATTTTTCAAAAAAATTCAAGTAAGATTTTGCTGAGTATGTTTTTCTGATCTTTCTAAAATTTATAAGAATCGACTTTTAATATTATAAGTTATTTTAATATTATATATTACATGTAAACAAGAAAAAGAAAATACGAGGCCAAGTGACCCAATACCACATGTTTAAGTAAGTTGATCAATGCAAATTATTATTCATAGATACCTTTTTCATCCATCGTTGGCCATTTGGTGCAATGGTAGCCTTAAGGTTTTTCATAGTGGAGTTTTTGGGTTCGAATACTGGAAACAGCAAAAAAAAGGGTCTGTGGTCAGGTCAGGGGGTTTACCCAGTTGGAGGTTCCTCTTGTGATGGGTTGCCCTAAATGTTACCCAAAAAAACCCAATTATTCTAGAATATCTAAGTGTGACGTTTAAAAAAAAATACTTTTTTCATCCGATAATAATAATAAGTGATGAAACCCTAGGCTGGCTGACTACTTTAATAAAGCACATGGGATGAGGCTACTACTCACGCTCACGCATGCATGGACAATAGATCTTTGATGTAACAAAAGCTATCTATTCTCTTATTACCTTTTTTTTTACAACAAATTTTTTCGCCACCTTTTCTCGACGGGTCTAAGTTATTTTAATAGATGAGGTTAGAACCCACAACCTTTTAATTATTGGACTCTTCTCTTACCACTACACCCCAACCCCCCACCCATATTTTCTGATTACTACATGCCACATACTTACCTATCAAGTATCAAACGGTCACGACATATCATTGGTGGAGGATTCCTGCCTAATATCATATTCGACATCCCCACTCTTCATCCTTAACGGGGATTAGGAATTCAAGATTTTTTTCCCTACGTACGTGAAAGAATTAAAAATATAAATGCCGACTTTAAGTAACTCAAATAATCTTAAATATTAAGGCCACATAATATATATTAAACCAATATCTTGCATGTGTATCCCCCAAAAAGATATAGATGAGACAAGATTTGGTTTTTCATTTTACTTTTAACGATATTTGATTACATATTAGATAAGTGTCTCATGTGTTGCATAAAAGTCCAATATTAATATAGGAACTATATAATAAATCATTTACATTAAATTAATTACATGTCCTTAATGCGACATCATGATGATAAAATGACGTACTCCATAATAAAAAAGTTATTGGTTCAGATTCTGTGTAAATTAGAGAGTTTATGTATTTGGTGGTCAATTTTTTTTTTCATTGAATTACATATATACTATAAAGTTTTAGGAAACCAACATTTTTAAATAAGGTAACATACAACATTTAAGTTGCATAAACACTAAGGATGCAAATTGTGAGTAAAATGAAATTCAGATTAATATAAACATATTTGGTAAAAAAAAAAAGAAACCGACTCAATTGTATGATAAATGATGTAGTAATTCATTGGTATAGGTTTTTTTAGAACGGATAACTCATATGCTATCTAAACTTACTCTAAAATCTACACCAATATCGAAGATGTGACTACATACCTCAACCAATAATGAGAAGAAACTTATTACACATTATGATACTTCTAGGCGACAAGCCCTCTTGTGTATAGATTTTGTATTTGAATACTTGATAACTAGGTGCATGGATTTCATTAGTATAAATAGATGTATCGATTTTTTTTTGAATATATACTTGATAAATATACAAATAAGAATTCTATAAAACAAATATATATGTATCTAAGTTTTCTTTGAAATGTATTTAGTAATTTGTTAATAACATAGATGCGTTATATATTATAAAAACTAGCTTAGACCCCGTCTACTACATACGGGGTGAAAAATATCAATACATAAAATATATCATGTACAAAAATATATGTGTATAGATATTTTTCACCTTGTTTGTAGTACACGTGGTTTAAGCTAGTTTTTATAATATATATGTTATTAACAAATTACTAAATACATTTCAAAGAAAACTTAGATACATATATATTTGTTTTATAGAATTCTATGTAATCATTTTAACTATTATTTGAATATTTATCAAGTAATTATCTTGATAATTGAACTTATAAATATAATTTCTTCACCCATTTAATCGGACTTCATCTGAAATTTAAAAGAATGAAACATATATAGATATTTTATAAGCATATTGACTTAATTTACAAAGAAATACTAACCAAATCATACTGATCCTAGCTAACAAATGGCACAAAGAAAACAATTAATTAACATTTTCACTCATATTTTGCATGGCAATGAAGATTGGCTTGCTAAACTAATTCAAATCAAAATCTCATATTTCTTTAATCGATCAGCCAAAAAACATATACTCTTATGATTCATGAATCCATATTGCCTTTGATTCATGAGTTTTTATTGGGATCAAAAGCATCATTCCACTCCTCCCAATTTACGTGCGGATCGGAAGCTAAATCCGAGGACAAAGCTGGATCATTGATGTAGTTTGGCTGATCATAGGACATCGATGATGATCCTACGGCTGCTGAAGGAGAATACTGGTGGGAAGCATAATCCGAATACTGTTGCTGATGAGTCATGTTGACGTCAGCAGTGTTGGTGTTATGTGGGTATAGAGCTGAAGTGAAGTAACCCATTTGAGCGTCATCGCTGGAAAGAATTTGTGCGTACTGAAGAAGATCTGGATAAATGGTGGCGATTGCTTGTGACGGAGGATTTTGAGGCTGTGATGAGGTGGCAGCTAGCGGTTGTGTAGTGGTGGTGTTGGTGGGTGTATGACGGAGGTCCGGGTGGCCTTGAACACGTTCTGGGAAGTTGAGCTTAGCCTTGGAGCCTTTGAACTTTAGTGCAGCCTGATCATAAGCAAGGGCTGCACCCTCGGCTGTCTCGAATGTACCTAACCAAACACGAGCACCTTTGTTCGGATCGCGTATCTCGGCTGCCCATTTTCCCCATGGTCTTTGCCTTACGCCTCTATAATGTCTTTTCACCGTCGTTTCTTCAAACCATGATAACAATATATTAAATTAATTAAACTTAATTATAGAAATATTTAGCTTAATTAGTATTAAATTCAGATTTGACACTGAGACACAACCCCAATGGTTTCTATTTTTTTTTAAAGAGGACGATTCCTTAACAAATTTTATAATATTATCAACCAGATTACTTTTCACATTAACAACATTCTATATTCTTTTCTTTTTGTGACAAAAGTTGATGCTTATAAATTGTATAAAAGATGAATGGATTCAGCTTATTTAGTTGTTATCAAACATGCATTATATTCCATTTCTAAAAGATGAATGGATTCCTTAACAAACTTTATAAAATTTTGTTTTTGTATATTGATTATTACGAGAATTTCAAAGATGTTTGGTGATCGATAAGTTTTGATCTTTAATAAACAATCATTAAAAAGGATTTGTGAAGATTTATTAATCAAGATGCTAGCTAATAAACACTTCTACAAAAGTTAAAGGTCAGCCTTTTTGTTTAGAAAGATACGTGGCATGTTTAATATCCGTTTGTAGATCATACACACACACACACATATATATATATATACAAAGTATATATATATATGGGAAAATTACCAAAATGGACATTTGACTAGTCAAAGTTGTAAAAATGAACAAGGTTTTTCAGCCTTCTTGGGCATGGTCATTTAGGCTATTAGCCGGCTTAAGAAGGCTAGTTCAACCGGCTTGGATTTTTGCGCCAAGACAGCTTTTTTTAGAATTTCAACCAACCAGGAATTGACACGTGGAGGTGCGTATTCCCGATGCGGCAAAAACCCACTTCCAAGCAGGCTTAGCAGGCAAACTTTTTTTTACATGGCTCAGCCGATTTGGTTCGAGATGGCTTCCTTGTTGGCTTGTTTAATTCGGCTAGGCTTGGCTTAGCCGGCTCCGAAGGTGTTATTACACTTGATAGCAGGCTGAAGTAGTCTTACTAGTCTACTTCGAGTTTGAGTTTTATATATATAAAACTTTTCATTTCAACCTTCATTTTCACTTTTCAAATTTCAAATTTTGTTTTAAGTACTTAGATCATGTGTATTTTTAGCTGCAAGTAAAAAAATAAATTAGAAAGATCTATACTATATAACAAATAAAGGTTTTTTAGTGTTATGTGTCGACTCCATATTCATTATCATCATTTTTTTCCAGCATCACTCTCTTATTTAATGCATTTATATCTTTTAATAATAATATATATTTAAAAAAATACTAATTATACTAATAAAACACATTTATTTTAAATTATCCCTTATTATAAGAAATTTTAAAATTCAATAAAAAAGTAAATGAAAGTCAAATTATAATAAACAGTAATTAACGTATTTTCGAAAACCAATTATATATTAATTTTTACATATTTTGAGTTTGTTTCTATCCTTACTATATGTAATATAATTTTACACCTGTAAAATATATACATAAAAATATAAAAAATTTATATATTGATATTTTCAATTTTCATCCCGTGTGTTAACACGAGATCTAAACTAGTTAGCATTATATATTAGCCTGCTATATTTGATAACTTAGCTTACAATACATTATTACTTAGTCTGCTATACAAAAATTAGAAACATTAGCATTATATATTAGTCTGTTGCATCTGATAACTTAGCATACAATATGTTATTACTTAGTCTGCTATACAAAAATTAGAAACATTAGCATTATATATTAGCTTGTTATATCTGATAACTTAGCCTACAATATGTTATTACTTAGCCTGCTATAATATAAACTTATTTACTTGCTTAGCGTCGCCTGTTGAAATACCATTGTTGGACCGAATCACGAAATAATTCGATTAGTTTGGTAATAGGCATCCGTCGAGCATAACGTGATAACGCGTTAATAGACTCAGCACTATTTGATGTCATAATGCCATAACGTTGACCAACAAAATGTGTTTGTGCCCATTTATGCAAACCAACACCTAGTGACGTATCGCGAACAGCAGGAACAACTTCACAAAGTGCATTGAAATTTTCTTCAAAATTGTAAGAGACTATAAATTAGTCTACTTCAGCCATAAAAACTAGAATTGTAAGAGAAATTAAGAAAAAATGGAGAAAATTGGAAAACTAACTTAAATAAGTGAGAGAAAAACTCGAAGCAGGCTAACTAGTCCACTTCAGCCGGCTAAGTAGTGTAATAACACCTTCGGCGCCGGCTAAGCCAAGCCGGGGAAGCCATCTCGAACCAAGCCGGCTGGGCCATGTAAAAAAAAAGTTCGCCGGCTAAGCCTGCTTGAAAGTGGGCTTTAGCCGTCTTGAGAATATACACCTTCACGTGTCAATTCTTGGTTGGTTGAAATTATGAAAAAAGCTGACTTGGCGAGGAAATGCAAGCCGCCTGAAATAGTCTAGATGACCATGCTCAAGAAGGCTGAAAAACCTTATCCATTTTTGAAACTTTGACTATCAAATGTCCATTTTGGTAATTTTCCATATATATATATAATATTATATTGTTTGTATATATCTAAGTGATAAATAAATAAAGAAAAGCGAAAGAGGGGGAGATCGAGAGGTGAGGCTGTCCATAGATGGAATATGTCTAAATAAGGTAATGAGTTCGTTCCAAATTTAAGAATATTGGGTAGGTGAGATGTATATCGATCGACATTCAAACTCAAATGTTGCCATTCTAGAACCCCATGTGGCACCGACCCCACCTCTTTCTTTAGATAGTTACAAACATACTCATATATATATACATACTAATAAATAAAGGTTTTTTAGTGCCACGTGTCATCTCCACATTCAATCTCATCATTTTTTCCTGTCTCTCTCTTATTTAATGCACTTCTATATTTAAATAATAATATATATTTAAAGAAAGTATTAATTAGACTAATACAACACATTTATTTTAAATTATCTCTCATTATAAGAAAACTTAAAAATTTAATTATGTAACTTTTATTTCAATCAAATAATAATTGAAAGTGAAATTACATTAAATAGTAGTTAACGTATTTTCGAAACCTAATTATATATTAATTTTTACATATTTTGAGTTTGTTTATATCCGTAGTATATGTAATATATTTTTACAACTGTGAAATATATATACATAAAGATTTAAAAAATTTAAATATTAATATTTTTCACCCCGTGTATAGACACGGGACCTAAACTAGTATATATATAAATAAAAGTATTTAATTTTATGATGCATGTATGCTAAAAAACATGTTTAATTATTATTCTATAGTTAGTACAAGACCTAGACTAATTATCTTTTTATATTTGAGTAAACCGTACTTTTTGTCCTTAAGGTTTGAACAAAACATTAGCTTTCGTTCATCTGTAACACATTTGATTCCCGACGTTTGATGTTTCAACACTTTGCGTCCCTGGTCCTTAACTCCGTTAACTTTTCTGTTAATTTTTGTGTGAAATTACTGATATACACTTAACTCCACCTTCTTCTTCATCAGAGTATATCAGTAATTTCACACAAAAACTGATATAAAAGTTAACTGAGTGAAGGACCAAAGACGCAAAGTGTTAAAACATTAAACGTTAGAGATCAAATGTGTTACAAGTGAACGAAACCTAATGTTTTGTTCAAAGATCAGGGACGAAAACTGCAGTTTACTCGTTATAATTTCTTTTGATTTTAACATGATCAATCTGTCTCATTATTAGACGTTTTTTAATCGTTTTCTATAATAAGTACGCATTTTCATACTTAATTTAACTAAGTGAAGAAGAAACATAATGCTACTATTAAAATTTGGATTATTGGATTTTAATAATCACACCTTTTACCAGTTGGTCAATAATAATCTCAACTGAGAATATTCTTACCAACGGTCCTTACTTTCAAATTATTTTCTTTCATTGGACCCCCGTTAAAAAAACTTAGAGCCGTTAGATTTTATATGACGTGGATGTTTGCAAACCGCTGGAAAGTCGAGCCAAGCTGGTAGTAGTCTCGTGATGGCTTTTGAAATTGACTCGGGTGGTGTTTAACTGGTCTCGTTAAACACCGCCGTTGTCTCTGTTTGAACTTGTCGGAAAAACGAGACCAGTTAAACACTACAAGATTCAATTTCAAAAGCCGCCACGAGACTACTGGCAGTTTGGTTCGACTTTCCGGCGGTTTGCAAATGTACACGTCATATAAAATCTAACGGCGTAAATTTTTTTTAACGGGGGGTCTAATGTAAGAAAATAGTTTGAAAGTAGGGATTGATGATAAAAATATTCTCAGTTGAGATTATTATTGGTCAATTGGTAAAAGGTGAGATTATTAAAATCTAATAATCCTTACAATTTTGACAAATCTTGCTTTAATTTACAATCATTTGGATATGGTTAAGTGAATCATTTTTGTTTTTAATTTTTACTAAAGTAAGATCATAAAGCAAACAAAGAAAAGGAAAAGATCACAAATAAGATTTTGCCATGTGAATCATTGTTCTTGAGTAATGATAAATCTTAGTGACAGTGATTGTAACAAATTTTTTTTTTGATGCAGGTGTCATGTGATAAACATGCGGCCATATGAGAGAGAAAGAAGAGAGAGAGTTGTACACGGAAAGTAAAACACAAATTAGGCAAGCAGTGCATTGAACCTAGCCTCAAGCCATAAATTAAATGCAAACGGATAAGTCCTTGAATATTTGCATTCACATGAAACTAAATGTTCAGACAAAACTTATACCAAACAAGATAATTGGCATTTCATTTTTTAATCTAAAAACATAACTAGCTTCTCACATATATGTGTAATGAATTGAAAGACTAGAGACAGATAATTTGACAGAGAAATAGCTATAACTTGAACCAACATATTTCATGCTGGTTTCTGGAATTAGAGGTCTTTCTGAAAGCAGTCGCTTTATTTTTTGAAATAGATATATGACATGTCTACATCCTACCCTCTCAAAACCTTACCAATAACTTTACTGTTGGTGTGATTTTGTTGTGATTTTAGTAAGGTTGATTTAGTTCATGTTGTATGCTAATAAATGACGATTATTTGTTCGTACTATTAACTTATAAAAAAGCTCTAGTAAATAGAGCAATCACAAATGAAATTAGGGTTTATAAAGCTTAGAACCTCACTAGAAAACTACTTAGAACCGTGGATCCAACTTAAAGATGCGTGTTGATATTGTATAGCTCAGAACAAAAAATTTGTAAAAACTATAAATCATTATATATTGTTTGTAGGTGAGGATATACCTTGTTGACGATGATGATCAGGCGGTGCAATCGGTTGTTGATTTTGTAATTGAGGTGCTATCATCATCGACGGAGGAGGTAAATTCGAATATCGGTGGATGTAACCGCCGTACGTATCATCCGTCGTCGGAGTTGTTCCGACGATCTGACGATGAGGATGAAGGTTAGCGTGCGAATATTCGTCTCTATAGCCACTACTTTGAGTTTGACTTTGATAATCACGATCAGCTTCTTCTTCTTCCTTAGCTTCATGTTGAATCGGTGCTACTTGGTTCTGCTCCCAGACGAATCGTTCATGATTATCCATGACGTCGTCTTCGATTATCCGATTTGAATGATTAGTAGTTAACTTGTAGCAGAAGTTAATTGAAGTTTGAATTGAGTACCTGGATCTGCTGCATATACAGTTTACTGGAGAATTGAAGGTGGGAGAATGAAAATCAAATGAGATCTCGATCTGTCATTTTCAATAGCAACACGAGATGTATGTATATATACACAGTATCAATAGCCTTGAGCCTCTGGTATTTGAATGGTGATACCTAGCTACAGGTTAGCCAGGGTCGTCAAATACCACTTTCCTATCACCTTCCTAAAATTAAATTAACTTAAATAAAAATATATAAAAGTTACAAAAATAATCACAATAGGCCAATAGTATGATCACAAGATTCGTAAGCATTAGAATTAATTACACCAGTAGTCCCTGTGGTTTGACCAAATTACGGTTTTCGTCCCTAGGAATCAAAAATTACATTTGTGGTCCAAAAATGTTTTATTTTGTTGCACCCATGGTCCCTGCCTCTAACTGCCGTCTGTTTTAAACGTTGTCCATTCATATTATGACTCGATATAAAGTTTCTTATCAATCACATCACCATTTGTCAGTTGTCTTCCCTCCCACCTCTCTCTCTCTCTCTCTACGCCATCGTCTTCTTCGCACGAACGATTTAACTCTAAAAAATTACCTACCGTCGACAGTTGCACCTGCGATCTTCATCTTCACCATGGTTGTTTGTCAATGTGGAAGGTTAGCCATTCTTCGCACATCTTGGACAGATAATAACCCAGGCCGGCGATTCTACGCATGTCCGCTGCAGGTATGTATTCAGTACTTGACCTCGCTTCTCCGGTTCGCTATTCTAACCCTAACATCATCTTTTCTCAGATCGCTAGTTGTAGATTCCTTGGTTGGGTAGATCCTCCGATGTGCCATCATTCGAAGGTAATAATTCCTGGATTGTTGAAGTCAAAAAACAAGCTTGAAATTGAAGTGAGTTGCTTGAAGGATCAAATTCGCAAGAAGAACCAAATGATACAGCGGCTGGTGTTAGCATTAGGGTTTATGATTGTTGTTTTCCTTTTGTGTCTTTGAAATTGTAGAATGTTTGTTTGTAATGTAGTTGTAGAAGGTGATGTTTGTAAGGTATGTTATGGTGTTCTAATGGTTATTAATTTAAATGAATTTGGTGTTTGGGACTTTTACCACTGTGTTTTGGGACTTTTAGCAATGTGGCAAATGCACCTTTGATTATTATACAGACAAGAATGAAACATCAAATAGCAATACTAGTCAAACATACATTCCACCAAATTGAAATACCATTGTCAAACCTAATTAAACAACATAACATTGTCATACATACATAAACCACATAACATTGTTTACCAAAACAAAGCATAAACATCAAAAGATAAACCAGGAGCCAAACAAACAGAAAACACATCAAGCAGTAGAACCACCCCCTCCCTGTCCTTTGCAGCTCCTTGAGTTGTGGCCAGGATTCTTGCACTTTGAACAGGTCACTGATCTGTACTTCCTTGACAACTTACCTCCCATGTCCATCTCATCCTCCACTTCAGCTTGGTTCCTGATCCTTTTCTTTCTTGGCCTACCAATTGGTGTGTGGTGCAGGGGTGGGGTAAGGACAGTTGGGATCTGTGACTTTGGCCAAAGGTTTTTACCATTGACGGGGCCAACATTGTAAGAGTAAACTTCCTTCCATGTTTCAAGCAAGTAGCATTTATGAACCCATGTTTCAGGTATACCGACCAGCAGACCATTTTGTGCCATATCCCAATTTGTAGCAACTGCATGCTTACACGGTATCCCTGTTAACTCCTACCTTCTACATGTACAAGACCTCTCAATTACATCTACCACACACTGATCATGAACATTACTGGGCCCACTTACCTGGTATTTGCTGCCCCCATTCCAGATAACTGTGTACTTTGCAGCTTCATTCTTTATGCCATCAAGGAGTTTTGTAGCTGTTGGGGTTAGTGGGCCATTGCACTTGCCAATCACCTTGATGACATTCACAATCCTCTTCATTAGGTATTCTCTGACATAATCCAAAGCTGAGATTATAGGCTTGTCCCTGCCATCTACAAGTCTTCCATTAAGTGTCTCACACAAGTTATTCAGCAGTACATCAGTTTTAGCCCTCCCTAAAACAAAAGCCAAGGTCAATACAATGCTAAACTGTAAACATATGCAAGGCAATGCTAAATGGTAAACTCTAAATTAGGTACCTGTGAAATGGGCCCTGGACCTATGTAGTGGTGGAATAGCAGCTAACCAGTTATGAGACTCATTATTGTATGATCTCAATTGATCCATCTTAGTTTCAAATTCTGGAACAGTTGTAGCAGTTGCACATTCCCATAGCAGGTCCTTATATGCTTTGCCTCTCCAACGAAGCTTCATGTTCTGATGGATATGCCTAAGGCAATATCTATGTTCTGCTGCAGGGAACACTTGAGTAATGGCTGGTATGATTCCCTGTAAACAAATACAAGAAAGTATGAAAGTTTATGGACTTTAACAGCTTAATTGAAAAATAAATAATGCAAACAAATAGTTGAAAGTGTATACCTTCTGCCTATCAGAGATAAATGTGAAATTGCACTTTTCATCCAAACCCAAATCATCAGCAACACACTGTAAGAACCAGATCCAGGAATTTTTGTTCTCTGCCTCTACAATGGCATAAGCCAGTGGGTAAATTCCATTATTTGGATCCAACCCTACTGCAGTAAGCAGTTGTCCAGGATAAGGGCCTTTCATAAATGCCCCATCCAACCCTAAAATTTGCCTCTTACAAGCAATTTTTTAGGGTTTCTGATTGTTACGGGGAGAAAGAAGACGAAGGGTTAAGTCGTTCGTGCGAAGAAGACGATGGCGTAGAGAGAGAGAGGTGGGAGGGAAGACAACTGACAAATGGTGATGTGATTGATAAGAAACCTTATATCGAGTCATAATATGAATGGACAAAAATACCCTCACGTGGGGAGCACGTGAGGGAACTTAACGTTTAAAACAGACGGCAGTTAGAGGCAGGGACCATGGGTGCAACAAAATAAACATTTTTGGACCACGAATGTAATTTTTGATTCCTAGGGACGAAAACCGTAATTTGACCAAACCACAGGGACTACTGGTGTAATTAATTCTAAGCATTATTTAAGTTAAAGTTTTTTTTCTTAACTTTTACTAAATTTTTCAACCATATGTAATGTTATGAGAAAAATACGAAAATGGACATTTGATCAAGAAAATACTTAAATATGGACATCTATATTTAGCCTACAGTTTCATGGACATTGGTCATAACATACGGCTAAAGACGGCTAAAATTTCTGTGCCAACATTCCATTTGTTAGAGTACGAGCCAATAAACAGGTGATACGTGGCAGGCTTAGCCGTCTAATAAATAGTTTTAGCCGTCTAATGCATTTAGCCGTCTAAATAAACAGTTATAGTCGTCTATTAGACGGCTAAGCCTCCGAAAATTTTCAAAAAATGTTTTCGAAGGCTAAGCCGTCTAATAGACGGCTATAATTATTTATTTAGACGGCTAAATGCATTAGACGGCAAAAACTATTTATTTAGACGGCTAAGCTACCACGTGTCGCCATATTATTGGTTCGTACTCTGACAAATGGAATCTTGGCACGGAAATTTTAGCCGGCTAGCTTAGCCGTCTTTAGTCGGCTGTCATGACCAATGTCAATGAAATAGTAGGCTAAATATGAATGTCCATTTTTGATAATATTCCTGGTCAAATGTCCATTTTCGTATTTTTCCCTAATGTTAAACATGCAAGTTTCAAAATTATTATATTTAAGTCGAACCGGAAATTTTTTTTTAAATAGTAAACAAGATTAATATATGTTTCATTTATCTCATTTAATTATAAAAATTTTAAAAGTTTATAAAAATATTACATAGAATTGAAACATTTATTGAAAGTTGAATGACTTTAAAGTGAAAAAACTTTGAGTGGCTTAAACTGAACAATTGGGAAACTTAGTTACCCATTACACCATTTTTAATAATCCAAATAGGGGTGTTCTTCGGGTTTTTTAATCGGGTTTCGGGTTATTCGAGTTTTTTGTTATAAGAATCCTACCCGTTACCGACCCAAATAAAATTCGGGTTAATCAGTTTCTGGTTATTCGGTTTCGGGTTTATTCGGATCGGGTTAATCGGTATTCGGGTTTCTAAGTACAAGTCGCAATGCATACTTTATAATTTAACTTATGAAAAACTTACCTAATAGTAACCAAGTTTTCTAAGTGTTCTATTTGAGTCACTCAAAGACTTTTTGTCCCTTTAAAATCACTCAACTTTCAATAAGTGTTCCAATCATATGTAAAATTTTTATAAATGTTTTAAATTTTTTAAAATTGAATTATATGAAAAATAAAATATATATGAATATTAGTTATCAATAATTAAAACTTTTATTCCAGTTAACTTAAAATAGGTGGTAATAGCGAAGAAAAAATTCACTAAATAATAAACAAGTTTCAAAATTTTTATATTTAAGTCGAATTGGAAAAAATATAATTGCTAAATAGTAAACAATATTGAAAGTTGAGTGACTTTAGAGGGACAAAAAAAGTTTTATTGACTTAAATTGAACACTTACGAAACTTGGTAATATTGTATAAAGTTAACATGATATTTATTAAATAATAAGCTTAAAATGTCAAATAAAAACACGATCTCTTTCGTTCAAACCCATGCACTAAACACATATATTAACTAAAAAACATCAAACAAAATAAGTATAAAATCAAATTGTATCAACCAATCATATAAACTAAAAAGAAAACATTGTATCAACGAATATACTTCTTAAAAATGTTCACTCTTCAAATTGTCATGTTACGTTCGCTCTTCCTTTTCCAATCATATATTAAAAAAGTCAAATAAAATAAGTATTAAAAATGGTTGTTAAGGTTACAAATAAATATTAATAAAAAAATATATTTTTATTATCATTCGGGTAACCCGATTACCTTTTTTAACCCAATTACAAAATCGAATACTTTCTTCGGGTTCGAGTTCCATCTTAAACGGGTTCGAGTTTCGTCTTAATCGGGTGGGTTCGAGTAAAAACGACACCACTAATCCAAACTATAACTCATTGGTTGATAATAACTCAAACTAATAGTTTAACTGTTGATAATCTTAATTTTCACTTGTGTTGCCAATGTCAGTTCCAGTAGCATAATCATCATAGATTTACATTTATTTTCGCTTAAAATGACGATTTTAAATGAAATGGAGAAACGTACAAACGAAATCGAGTGGGAATCGAGTGTAAATATATTATGATTATGCTACTGATACTATCATTGACAACAAAAATGAAAGTTGAGATTATCACCAATTAAACTATTAATTTAAACTATTACCAGCCAATAAGTAATAATTTAGATTTAAAAAAAAAACAATTTGTGAAAATATTATAGCTTTATTCATTATTTCATTTAATTTATGTTTTAAAATATTTTATGTAAAACTAGAGCTCGTAGTTTTAAGTTATTTTTTTCAGTTTTATTACGAGTATATTGTTATTTTATTGTATCTAAATATATGAAATAGCTAGTGATATTGTAAATTTATTGAATAGATATAAACAAAGTCGGCACCGCTCACAATCTTATACCGTATCCCGTTTCAGTTTCTAAATAGTTATCATGTCAATAAGCACATGCTAATATAACTTTCAAACAATATTTAGAGTAAACTTATGTTTTAGACTCTGTGATTTGGGTAAATTTTTTATTTTAATCCATTAGTTTTATTTTCTTTTTTTTAATCACTGGGGTCATTTTTGTTTCAATTAAAATCAAATGACTAACATTATTAAAATTTTATGTTAACTTTTTATAAAAAAATAAAAATACCCCTCTAATTAAAAATACCAAATTCCACTGTCCTCTTCTCAAAAAAAAAAACCTACAATATACACCCACCTCCCTTTTTAATTAGATCCAATCTCTCAGATCCAATTTAATCTCAATCTCTAACGCCACAATGGATCTCTCCCTGCCCCTCTCTTAAAGGCGGCAACTATCCATTCGCCGCTGACAGAAACCGGTTACCACCATCATCACCTAAAACCACATCGTCTCTGGATCGAAGGGGGAGGAGGAGTTCGAAGACCACATTTCCTACCGACAACCGAATCACAAATATCCGCATCAGAATCTGTTTCTTCTTTACTGTCAAAGCCCCTGGTCTACATGGTGGGAAATTTAAACTGGTAAAGACCACATGGGGTTGTGTATGAAGATGTTGATCTGATATCAACAATAAAATGGGTATATAATGATGTGGCGCTTGTAGTGAGGGGTGGCCGTGGTGAGGGTGTGCCGGTGTGGTGGTGGGGAAGTAGGTTAGGTTAGGTTTGGAGGGAGAGGCGGTGGAGAGTGGCCGAATTTTTTTGGGTGGTGGTGGTAATGGAGGTGGAGGTGGAGGTGGAGGTGGAGGTGGAGGTGGAAGTGAGTGGTGGTGGTGGCGGTGATGGTGATAGAGCTGGATTTTAGGGTTTTTATGGAGTAAAGATAACAGTGGTGGGTATTTTTGTATTTCTGTAATGTTTATTAGGAGTAGGGGTATTTTTGACTTTTCATTAAAAAGTTAACAAAAAAAATAAACGATGTTAGAGGTGTGGCTTTAATTGAAATAAAAATAAAACTACAGGGACTAAAAAAAAATTAAAATTAATGGAGTAAAATATGGAATCGACCCAAACCACGTATACTAAAAGAGGAGTAATATTTAAGTGATTTGAACTAAATGTACCCTTTTATTTATTTTTTTGCCTCCTTTAAAACATTAAACTAATACTTTTTTGTTATTTGTTTATTATTATTATTATTATTTAATTTTAATATCATCGTTATTATTTTTTAATCTATATAAGTCTATATACATATACAATTAATTTTTTAGTCTTAAAATCTATTATTACTATTTTGACGCGTAATTTTTTTTCAATCCTTAGACTATATATGACATACGCTTTTAGCCCGTTTCATTTTCTATTAATTTTGTTTTTCTTTAATAATTTTCGTTCTTTAACTTTTTTTAAAGTACAGAATGCGCGATTGTTTTTAGTTTTTTTTGTTAACGTTTTAATATATTGTTCTTAAAACGAAGTTGTATTAAAATTCGAGTTTTTTTTATTTAAAAGATACAAAGTTTCAAATGATTATCAAAACAAATTTTATAACATCAAAAGATTTTTATAAGACAGAATTTTTACTTTCTAAAAATAATTAGAAGTTTATAAAATACTTGAACATACCTTACATGATAAAAGATTGATTGGAGAATCTTTGATAGGTGGAATTCTTGTACATATAGATTAGAGAGTCAACACCTTTGAAAATTGACAAGTTTTAATTTTTAAAACATGTCCAAAATATATAAAGAGAAGTTTTAGTAGAGATAAACTCTTAGTTAAGATAAAAAAAAGGGTAGGCTAGTTAACGTCCACTGGAGCAACTATAAGTTTTCATGTTCTGTGTTGATATTTCTTAACTTATTCGTTATTGTCTTGCAACAGACAAGATTTTAGTGAGTAATATTTTCTAAATAAGTAGAGGTTTTAAAAAATGGTTGTAAAGACGGCAAGAGGTGAAAGTGTATTTGATATCTTATAGCTCAAAATAATCTCAGCAATTCACTTCTAAGCATTTACACCATGGGAGTTGAACATAGCTCAACGAAGTTCGGTATGGTATGAAGATGACTTTTTGAAAGCTGCTCTTCGGTATGGATCATTTACTGGAAACCGATTCATGTGCCATGTATTTGTTAACGTGTCTCCGTTTTCAAAACCGGATCGATTTTTAAACCCGTTTCGGATCACGAACCAGTTTCTTTTCACCTCTAAATGAATGTGTCGAATCAAATTGGCAGTTATTTCAAGTCAACTGATGACCTATCAGAATTCGTTTTTGGTAATATTAGCAGATAGATGTTTACTGGAAGATCATTTGGAATAGAGTAATTGATGTCGGTTAATTGCATAATTAACTTGAACAACACCTGTCTTCCGAATGGTTGTTGAAAACAAGACTTTCGGCTATATTTTCTTGGTACTGATTCTTTTTTTCATATTTAACCAAAACCATTTTCAAAAATTATTATATTACTATTATTCCTCAAAATTGACAATTGAACCATGCACCTTTATTTGTGCACTTTAATTTTATTAGTTTAAATATTTGCTGGAGGGAGTTCCCAAACACCTCGAATCCAATTTGGGGCTCTTCAAGCTTGCCACCACCATCGCCCCACTATCAACTTCCTCCACATTCCCTCCCCTCCCAGTTTTTAGGGTCACTCCACCTTTTCAAAATCAGCCAACCACACCAACCTTTTTGCTTGAAACGAATAAGTTTAACGGGATTTTGTCAGCGGCATGGGTGAGAAGGTGTTAACTAACTGTAACTGTAATCAGGTGGTGGTGGTGATGGCGGGTTTCTTCGCCTAGTATTAAGTGGTTGACACCTTTTTTAAACTTTAAGAGACCAAAATCATTTTCAAAAACAGAAGTGGAGGTTTTCAAGGTTTGACTGCAAAATCATGTTCATTGGCTCTCCGGTAAAGCAATGCCGATGCCTCCACCCTGTTTTATTTGAACACATGTTACATTTATATCAAACTGTAAGGAACTTAAGGAAGAAAAAGATATTCATACCAGCCAGGATGCACCACAGGTCTACCAGTAGCAAGTGCCCAATTAACCTGACATGAAAGCAGATCAATCAAGCTGCTTCTCATAACCATTGCAGATTAGAAACTCAGTTAAAAGGTATAATAGTAAAGTACCTTATCAGTGCCAAGAGAATTAGCGACCACATGGGTGACATGTTCATCAATTTGATTGGTGCAAACAGCACCAAATTGTTCTGCAGTCTGCCATAATGGATGTAAGTGGGGACTAGCTTCACCCACAGGGAACACCCTGCTAAATACTATCCTGCACCCACCCAAAATCTTCCTCTGCTCTGAGGCTAGTATATTTCTAACATCAGCCTCATCTAAAGATTTTTCCAAGAAAAATAATTGATGTATTTTCTCAATAACCTAAATTTCAACCAACAAGTATGTGGTATTACAGCGAGAAAAAATAGGGTGTTTTAAAGAAAATTTGGATTTGAGGTTTTTACCGCCAATGAAGATGCCAAAGTCCCGTCTTCTGGTCTTTCATCATGATCAATCTCAAGAAGTGAAGGACCCGGAAGGCCAAATTGCCGCCTACTACATGGAAAATATATATATCTGCAATACAAATATCTGTATGTTAAAAAAAAATATAGACAACAAACTGTGGCTTAAACTAAGGTTATGCATACATTATACCTTTCTACAACTATTAAGTTAAGTTTGTTATGAGGCCAGACTCTTATAGAATCGTCTATAATTACAACAGCCGACTCCATACCCAAAACCCCTTCCAAATCTTTGCTTTTGGGATCTCCATCAACGTTATCACCTTCATCGCCCTTTGAAATAACTCGCCCATTAAATAAAACTCCTTTTGGATCAAGAACTTTGGCCATTTCTGTAGCATAAAGTTTGTTTCCCATTGTGTAAAGATGAAGCTCGTAAAGTTTACTAGCCTGAGGTGTAGGAAAGAAATGGAATGAAGGTTCGACACGAGTAGTTTGTGAATCGAGTTAACAAATTTTTTTTATTAAATAAAATGTTTACCTTCTCTAAAAAGTTCCAAATCCCCGGCCGAAGTTTGGTCCACATACCCATGTGAGGAAATCTAAAGAGATGTCTATATGGCTTGTCACGGTCTTGTTCTTCTTTCTTTCTCAGCATCTCATCGTGCACTGGTTCGATCTCAGAGAACTGAGAGCATATACCAATGATATTTAGACTTGCAGAATTCCTATAAATTAATTTGAAGAAACACAAAATAAAAAGAGAATCACTACCTTAGCTGAATTGAGAAGGGTGTGATCAAGATCCAACACGAGACATAATTTGCGGTCAGCAAACATCTTTTTCTGTTCTTCCATTCTTTTTGACCTTTCCCTCTGAATAGCAGCACGTTGCTGATCATCAAACCTTCCAAAAAATTGCTCAACATCTCCCCAAGTGTTATGTGTTTGAGATGGGCCCAAGCCCGAAGCAACTTCTTCCGATGCAGGCCCAGTCCCATTCTGTAGGCGGCAGGGCTGTGAAGGTGGCCCTTTCATATTTACAAAACTTGAATGCACTTGTGCTGGTTGTGATGAAGGCATCTGAACAGGTGCATTCACGGTTGTTGCCACAATATCAGCAATATTTTTCAAATTCTTGGTGAACTGACGGGTGATATCTGGTGTTGATATAGGTTGAGATGATACTCTTGGATCTGCTTGCTTTATTTTTCCCTTTGTACCCTCAACAATTGATAACTTGGTGACTGATTCTTGTTTTTGATTTTGTAGTGCTTTATTGTGCAGAGCACGACGAGGATCACGGGGTTTCATTCTTAATTTCCCTAGGTCATCCTGCAAAATGTCACAAGTTAGACCATGAAAAAGAAACATACGCTTGGCATAATAAACTCAAATAGTAACAAAAGAACAAGGAACATAAATGCATACTACACAGACAACACAAATGTTTCAGAAAACCATACATGAATGGTCTAAATGGTTTTGTAATAGAAATCAGGGCTAATAGGGCATAGAAAAGGCAAAAAGATCATAACATGAGAAAGTACAATAACAGGAATTTTAATGAGAAAAAACTTTAAAGGAATAGATAGAGCGTGAGAAAATGCTAACCGCTGAAGCTGTCTGTGGTATTTGCATATCAGTTGTTGACCTTTTTCCAACCACCAATGGTTGAGAGGCAACTGTAGTCATTGGCGTGGAGCCCAAAAGAGAACTCTGGCTTTGAGACTGTGTCACATAATTTGCAGGATCAACTGACTTCTGTTGTTCCATACTAAATAAATTCATCCACTGTGTAGGATTCACTGCAATCTCTTTCAAAATAGTTTGCAAGGTTGTTGAGGCGGGATTGAGACCTGTAACAGGAATATGCATACCCCCACCACTGGTACTAGGCAAAACAGAGGTGACAGCATTTTCTAAGCCTCTAGTTTGTGAGACAGCCACTATGTTCCTAGGATTTACAGAATCTGAAAAATCGTTTTTATGCCTTTTTGGTGCAGGACCATCTACCAAAACAGGCTCATCGAAGGTCTTCTGTTTCCTTGAATCAAGTGATTCAATTGTAGTTTGTTTACTGGAGAATGGTAAGGTTCCTTTGTTGATATCCAATGAGCTTTCAGGATTGGCTAACCGGAGTCTAGGGTCCCTTGTTTTATTTGGAACCCTAATCACAGAACTAGATGTTGAATACACAGGAGCAGCATTCCTAGCATTTGCAAGCAATTGCACATTAGGTCTTTCTGGAATGCTAAAACTGTCTCTTTTCTCTAAAGTAGCTGAAGCTAAAATATTTGAATTCTGAACATTTGAGAAACTGGAAACTTCTCCACCACAATCACCACCAGTGTCACCGCTTTCTTCAGAAGGGGTTGGGCTTGGAAGATCATTTGACAAAAATGAACTTCGACTAAATTTCTGTTGATAAGTAGAAACGGCCTTTAAAGTATCAGTTTCATAACGATGTAGTACTGCACGTGGGGTAGGTGTAGGCCATTCTGGTCTTATTTCTGCATCACCACCAAAGAGCGCTTTGCCTAAAGGTAAGGAATTTGTGGTTTCACGTGTTGGTGATGGAAGACTATCAACATCATGATCCTTGTGAAGATCAAGAAGTGGAAGCAGTATTCTGTTCTTGGAAGTAGATGTTTGAATTTTCAAAGATTCAGATTGTTTAGGATTCTGATCTGATCCTGTTGTCGTTGCATCTAAAATAGATTCCTCGTTTAGAGAAGCCACTTTCTGATCAACATGATTCGGTGTATCTCCTTCCTTGTCATTGTCCTTGGTACTTGAACAAACATCATTCGTGTTACATGACAGAAACATGTTCTCCACCTGTCGAAACCAAAAAACACATCAATAGGATGTCACTACAAGATACTCAAAGCCAAAAGATCTTGCTTTAAACCGCACCTCTTTCAATTGTTCAGAGGAGAACATAACAGACATATGGCTTTTAACATTAGCCAGCATCCTGTAAATAGATGCATCACAGAGGGTAAGATAACTAAGTCATACAGCAATAAAGGAACAAAAACATTTTAAATCTTAAGTTAATAAAAAGAGATAAAGACCTTGACATTATGTGCCTGCTCTGTTCCTTTTGACTTGGGTTCATGGAACAAAACACCTGCAACCAAACACTTCTAAGCCACTAGTCTATGTGTTGGAACAACAATAAGAAATAGAGCCTATATGAACAAAATGCAGTTTGGGAGGGTTATTAATCTAACTAATGGAACAATTTTTTGACGTTATCTTACTGAATTAACTAGTTGAACAGCAGAAAATGCCAACTGAACCAAATCATCTTTGATCAAGACAGAATTTTCCGCAAGCAATGTTGACAAACTGTCCAGCATATCCTCAAGTCTGGAACAGACTCCATTAAATGATCTACAAGCAAAACATCAAGGTTAAATCATTCAAGAACTCCATTAATCAAATTAGTTATTTAGTTTTCTTATCTACAAGCATTCCCAGACTTACTTAATTGCATCATTCACAGTTATACCCTCCAACCCGGTACGAATAACATTAATCCACTTCTCAACATTACCCTCTCCTCCTTGTTTACCGGCATTGACATCCAAATCGATTTCACCTTCTTCCAGTTCCCCTTCCTCCTTCTCACTATCAGCATCATCACCACTTATATCCACTATAATCTTACCATTATTCACAGAATCTTCCTCCTTCACCCCAATATTATTATTACCATCATCATCACTCGACTCCTTCGAATGTTTATCAATCGTAGTACTAGTATTCATAGTTGTTAAATAATCATCAAGAGGTTTATTTTGAACAGCCTGTGCCCAGGCAAAGTTATACAACCCCGGTGCATAATTCCTAGACATCTGATACTTCTTCTGGTACTTCACCAGATCCTGCATCGTCCAAAGCTGCTGAGACTGCTGTTGCTGTTTAGAATCTTCAACAAATGCGTTCTTAACAGTAGCAACCTCCGTTCGAATCGACGGAGACTTTGCAGAAAAATCCTCTGCACTGATCTCCTCAACAGAAGCCGAATCCGAAATTTCACCTTCCTCTACATCCACATCTAGAGACACCATTAAATCTTTTCCCATTAATTATTATCCTTTTAATACCGATAGATTCGAATCGGATTACAATCAGCTAACGTGATTACAGATTATGAAAGACGTCTATAGACGAAAGAATGGAAGGAATAATCTTAAAAAAAACAGAAGATACGGAAAATACGTGACAAATTTGAATGCTAGGGTTTGAATTTTTTTTCTAGCCCTAAATGTGATGCGAGTTTGAAATTATACGGCAAAATCTGAGATTTGAATTCGAAAATCAAAACCTTGATTTGATCCCTTACAAATCAATATCAAAAACAAAATAAAAAAAATGAAGATCAATCGGCGGGGAAAGGGGGAGAGAGTGAATCGAGAAAATAGATGAGCAGAAAGTAACGAAGGGGAGAAATTAAAAGGAAAGAAAAGCGCCTGTCAGATCTAAGCTGGAACACACATGTGGGATCTTGACCGTACACGTCAGCAATTCGTATGAGGGGTTGAATCTAAGAGGGGCTCTTGGCGTTCTCGTGGAACGTTATGTCTTGGTTAAAATTCCATCAACGGCCCTTGTCTTTATACCTTTCACATTTTAAACCCTTCAAAGTTCAAACCACATTCCTTTGCTTTTGACAGGTAACTACATCCCTAATTATGGGCTTGTTTAACTTCATTTTTATCTTAAGTTGTTATATGTAATCATGGTAATAGTAAAAGGATATAAAAAATTAAAACTTTATACTATTACGATATATATGATATATATATGATGATCGGTTGCCGAAAGAATCAATAAAGAGATAGACATGTGACATGTTTTTTCTATAAAAAAAGGTTTGTCATGGTCCGTATTTGGCGATCTTTTTCCAATGTGACAACCCTGCAACTTGAGATCGCTTGGGTTTTTGTCATAATTTGTTGAATTCAACTAAGTGTTTTGTTCATGGTGATCCTTCAAGTCATCTAATCAAATCAAGTGTGAAAGTTTTTTTTTGGTACATAAATGGACGTGTGAAATTGGAGAAGTGTAATGGAAGGTCGTTGGAAAGCCATTAATAAAATCTTGTGTATATGTTGGTATGAGTTTATTTTGATTATTGTTACAAAGTGGACTAAAATGTCATAAAACATTGATTTTAGGGTTAAAATGTAAAGTTGATTTCATGTGGCCAAAGTCTAAAAGGAACCTTGCAATTCCATATGAATGCACAACCAATATCATGTGTGAGTGAGATGAGGGACTCATGAATCAGGGAAGTAGAAAAACGTTTACCACAACAATCATAGCTTTAAATTGGTTATAGCTTCAAACCTCTTTCTTAAGTTTCTAACCACCCAATCTCTACATTCTTGAGTCGTTTGTTGAGTTTCAACCTAAATAACTAAATAATTTAGAATTTGATGGTGTTTAATTGTTTAGAATAATCCAAGATGAATATTTCATTTTGTTAGAAACCATATAATTCAATTAAGTTTCATAAATTAAGAAATTGATGAAATTGGGTTTTGGTGAGTTTATGCTCTAATTCAAATTTCTGAAAATAAATGAGTAAGTATGGTATATATGACCAAAATTCAGAAGTTTGTTATTTACGTTCTTGGTAATTTTGACCTAATTGACCCTATGCTAAAAAAAATTAAGCAAAAGTGTGATTTAATCGTCATGAATTGATGAGAATTAACCAAAATCTCTATTTGGAGTGAATTTGAATCAAGACATGAAGTTAAAGAATCAAAATAGTGTTTCTTGGAGAAAACAATGTTTGAAGTTGGTTTAATTAAAATCTTATTTACAAGTGATCAATTGTACTTATTCAACTGTGTATTAAGTGTTAGAAATGCAAGTGGAAGCAATTAATTATGAATTTGCAAGTTTTGCATATAGTGGGTCAATTGGGTTGACGAACGGGTTTAATAATGTTACTTAGAGTATGGTTGATGAACAAACTGGTTAAATAGCTAATATGTTGGTCAGTTACACCTATTAGATTAAAATTAGAGCAAATTACAAATTATGTCCTTTAGTTATTACATAAATTTCAGTATACGTCGTTTAACTAAGAAAATTACTAAAAACATCATTTATGTTTAAAAACTTTTGCACGTTACGTCATTTGGCATAACGGCCGTTAAATTTTACCCTTAACTATGGTCACGTGCCATGCACGTTAGGTATTTTGGGGATATAACGTGCAAAGTTTTTAAAATATAAAGGACATTTTCTGTAATTTCCTTAGTTAAATGACATATACTGAAATTTAGGTAATACTTAAAGAATATAATTTGTAACATTACATGATGTCAAACTTTATGTACCTTACTGGTATTAAATAGATTACATATACCACTTAAGACAAAAATAATAATTTGTTGTCAACGGGTTGAACTATAATTTACTTGTATGTTATGTGATTTTGTTTAAACACCCAATAAACTAATAAAATAGATGTATTTAGTCTAACACAAAACCATGTAGATCAAACTTATTTAATAGAATTATCACATACCCATGTAGTTAATTTGTTAAAGACAAAAGGTAAACTAAATGGTTTTCCGAGTAGCTTCACATGGTACAAGCTACATATGGAATTGCACATGAGTCATACAAGTAAATAAATCGTAAGATATACTTTATCAGCACAACTTGCATCAAATAATTATTGTATATTTTAAATTGTACTAAAACATTATATATATATATATATATATATATATATTAAAAAAATACATTACTTTTAGCGTAATAATACAAAAGACCATCGGTGCGTACTTAATTATATGGGTGTTGTTTTGCATAGGTCCAAAGGAAAAGTGAGTGGATGGCTAAAGTCGTTCAAAAGTCATAATTTATACTCTAAACACCAAGTTTTGATTATTGGCAAGGTAACCTAATAAGTTTTGACAAGGCAACCCTTATATACCAAAATACATCAAAAACATATAGAGTCGAGATATATCTAAAAGTAAAATATATTGTGCATGACGTGTATCGTAATTGTATGCAAGTATATTACTCTCTCTATTAAAGTTCGTGGTCTGTACAAACAACACCGGCTACATCACACGTATAAACAAGGATGCAGATGGTACAAGCAGTTAAAGCAGTGTTTTGTTTTTTTTTGTTTTAATTTTCTCATTTATTTAATACTATATATAAAATTAAACCCGTGAGGCCGCAAAAAAAACAAGTTCAATCCAGCTTTTTCTTGAGAGTTTTTTTTTTGGGTTTTTTAATATTTGTTTTATATATATAAAATTAGCTTAGAACCTGTGTCTACACACGGGGTGAAATATATCAATACATAAAATTATTAAATTTTTATTTATATATTTTATACGTGTAAAAATGTATTACATATACTAATGATACAAAATAAAATTCAAAATATGTAAAAATTAATATATGATTGAGTTTCGAAAATACGTAAATTACTATTTAATGTAATTTTCATTTACTATTTGATTAAAAATATAATTTACATAATTAGATTTCAAAAATTCTTATAATAAGGGCTAATTTAAAATTAATATGTTTTATTAATATAATTAGTATTTTCTTTAAAAATATATTATTATTAAAAGATAGAGATGTATTTAATAAAAGAGAGAGGTGTAAAAGAGTTGTTGAAAATGAATATGGAGCCGACACGTGACATGAAAACCTTTATTTATTATATAAATAGGTTAAAACTCATGTATTACATGGGTTGAATAAATATAAATTTTATAAAACATCAATTTTTATGAAGATTTGTAAATTCTAAAAATGTTATATAGTTATTTTTCAAAAAAGTTTTATAAAAATAATGAAGAAATGTTCAAATTATAAAGATGTTTCATGAACAAACCTATTTTTTAAAATATAAAACATTTTATAAAAGTAATTATAGAAAATCATTATTATTTAATAGGAGAGAGACATGAAACAAAAATTATAAAAAATTAAATAAATTTTTATAATTAATAGGAAAGAGAGGTGGGGAAAAATTGAGAATGCACGTGTGAGTGACAAGTGTTACACAAAAACATTTATTTATTATATAACTATCTTAGAACCTGTGTACTACACAGGGTGAAAGAATATAAAAAAGTTAATCTTATGTTTTAACATAAAATGTCACAGACTTGAAACTTCAGGGACTGTTTATGCAATTTGGCCAAACTTCCGGAATCGAATTCAGTCACGGGTTCGAATCCTCCCATGACCGGTTTTGAGCTTGTTTATTCGAAAACGCATATTCCGGCCAAATTTAATGAACCTCGAGTTCCTTGCAAGCGTGCGACTCGAACCCAAGGTACTTCAATGCTCGAATTAAATCCAATCACTCGCAAGATTCGAATTTGAATTCGTTTTTCTCAACCATAATCTCCCCAACTAATCAAGCATTAAACACTGAAATTGGTTATAAATACCAACCCATTAACACTAGCGACATCACCCTCTAACTTCTCATACTCTCAATTCTTCCAAATCTTACCTGCATTGCTCGATTGGATTCGTGGACAACCGACCTCGGACTCAAACCAGTTCTTCTTCATTTCGATATCAAAACAGGTAATTCGAATGCCCAAACATCTCGTTTTTACTCGTATATCAATAGCCATATGTCAATTTGCATGAACAGAGGGTTAATCGATTCGTATTTGAAGGATTTCAATTCTAGGGTTCATATGTGTCACAACCCGACCAGGGGGCTAGGCGTAACGATCGAATACCAAAACAAAACACAGCGGAAATAACGTGACATATAATTTATAAATGTCATTAGTCCAACTAAGTCAAATTATACATTTACAAAGGTTCATATCAACTAAACACTAACTAAAAATATAATGAAACAATGGATTCTATCTTCTCATCAAAGCTTTCTCGGGTGTAATCTATGGCTCGACATAAGTCTTCTAAGGAATCATTTATCTTCAGGCAAGCTCATGTCTAGGTTGCTAATTTCCAAACTCGAGAATGGTACCTAAATACATGCTTAAAAATATTGTGTCAACTAAAAAGTTTGTGAGTTCATGTGCTTTTTCCCCTCTTTTACTTAAACTTTTTTGAGTGATTACATGCTTATATCGTGAATATTACTTAAGTTTTAAACAAAGATTTAGTATTATTTATAGTACTTGCTTTGATAAAATAATAATAATTTATAATAAAAATAATATAACTCTTTTAATAAAAACGACTTACATATTATTATTTTAAGTTATAAGGTTATATGTTAGTATGTTGAAAATATATAATTTATGAAACTTTAATTATTATATAACAAGTCCTAAAATCATGTATTGTATAATTGTGTAAGTATTTAGTATTATTGGATATTACGTTTATATTCAAACAAGTGTTTAAGACTCCTGATATAAGTATATATATTTCTATAAATGTGCGTTTGGTACTAATAATAATGTAATACGGTAATAACACGATGTGTCAAAAGTAATAGTTGATGAATGTCTCCTCGTCAAGGGTTGTTTTTTTTTTACCTTAAACTATTTTTATAGATTCTTATTCAATATAATTTATGATAATTACACGGTAACCCCCTCCCCCTCCCGGAGTATGGATCGTCTACGATATCCTTTGTCATCCTTACTTTTCCACGACCTTATTCTAACTGTTTCACACGTCAATACCTATTCTTTCTCTCATTTGAGAATAATAAATCACTCACATCTCACAACGTACCACATTTCAAGATCAATTGTCGCTTCATTAAGTTACCTAAACTTACCCTTTAAAAGTCTATATGAGCCACTTAGCCAGAATAATGATTTCATATGATGAAACCAACCGTCTATTTCCTTTCAACAAGCCAATGGAATTGTTTCCTCTAACTCTCAAATAGCCGAAGGCTATTCATGTCTTGTCAAGTTAAACTTTTAAGTTATGATCATCATTATTTGCCATTGGAACCTTGATTTATAAGTCTCTATTCCCTCCAAATTTGTCAAGTGGTTTAAAAACTTACACCAATGTCGAGATTCATAGTCAAATTTTAGAAAATAATAAAAACTTAAATTTCGAGTACGAAATTTCTTTAACAAGGGGAGACTGTAACAACCCCAAATTTAGGGCCTAATTTTTTTTACGCGTTATCCACTATGATACTTGAACTACTGGATAACAAACTTGAACAATTTGGGCTACCAGCTAGAACCAAATAAACATATGTTGCTTACACAAATGAACTTAGCCCAACCATAGATAACCAGACTCGACCCACTAACGGCCCAACTAAAGGCCCAGTATACAAACCTACTTCAAAACAAGCTAATAAACATTGTTTGACGGATCGTTACACGATTTGATATAATCTATAATAAGTACGAACTAAATCGTTTACACGGAGAACTGTTAGAATGATTAACGCGTTCATACAGGTTATTACCGGTTATCTGAAGCGATAAAATCTGTTAAACAACTTATAAAAGTTTAAATTTTTTAATCCTTTTAAACAACTTTAAATCCTATAAAATTTTACACGGAGAACTGTTAAAAGTTTATAAGTTTCTGTTAAACCTACTTCAAAACAAGCTAATAAACATTTTTTAATCCTTTTAAACAACTTTAAATCCTGTACATATTTTTATAAAATCTGTTAAAGATTTATAAACTTAAAACCAATTTTTATTTACACTTTTATATTCCAGAAACATTGTACTTAATTAAAACTTATAAAAGTTTAATTTTTTAAAATCAGTTTTAATACATAAAACTTTAAAAAATAAGATATTTTTAAACTTTATAAAACTTACAATCTAAACAAAAAATATTTTATAAATTTGAAACTTTAATTTCTCAATTATTTTTATTTTAAACTTTGAAAATAAATGTAAACTTTAATAAAACATAAATAACTTATATTAAGTTTATAAAATCAGAAATGTTTATAAAACTTATATATTAATTTGAAAACAGAAACTTATAAATGTATACCTATTTAATTCAAGTGTTATTTATTTATTTAAAATAAATGTACTTTTATAAACTTAATAAAAACCAAAATTTTAAACTTAATAAATATTAGACTTATACATTATAGAAACTTTTTTGTTTATATAAAACTTAAATAGGAAATAAATATACTTTATTTTCTAAGTATTTATAAACCTATAATTTATATAAATAGAAACTTGTTAGTTTATATAAAACAAGAGAAACAATTATACTTTATTTCCTAAATATTTATACGCTTATAAACTTTATAAAATTAAATGAAAATTGTAAACATTTATAAATTTGTAAACCTTATTTAAATACTTTAAAGAAACTTTATTTAAGATATTTATAAACTTATAATCTTTATAAAAATTATAATTTAAAATATAAACTTTATAAGAAATTCTATTTAACCTTTTATAAACTTATAATTACATATTATTTATTTAAACTTGTAACTACATTCTAAACATTATATATTACAAGATAATTTGTAATATAAATACCTAATAAATCTTAAATACTTATTATTGATTATTTAATTAGATGAAGTAATTATTCTTTTAAATAATTATTTACCCTTAACAATTATTTGTTATTCCTTAATAATTATTTATTCTTTAAATAGTTATTATAAACACTTAATAATTATTTATTAAGTATTTATTCTTAGTCATTATTTATTCATTAAATAATTATTATTAATATTTGATAATTATTTATTTTTTCACTTATCTATTGGTACAACCTTATTTATAAAATATTTAGAAAACTACTTAAAACTATTATCACATAACTTGTGTAATTAATCATTGCAAAATTTTTTAAATAATTATTTTAATTAATAATTATTCTAAACTATAAACTTGTAAAACTTTAATTTTCAAGTCTTGTGAAACCCTACTTAGTACTTTATTTAAACTTTATAAACACAAACATTCTCGCCTCCCATTTGAAACCCTAGTCAAATCTTAGAATCCTAGATCTTTTGCCATAGACTCATATAATCAAACTTTAAACTTTAGACTTGTGTTCTTAAGCTTGTTGTGAGGATATTCTTCCTCAAGGTCTTGCCACACTTAATCTTTGTTGGACACTCTTCATTATCCAAGTGAGTATACTTAGCCCTTTTTTATGATTTGTTTTGATTTATAAACTTGGGGTGGAACATGTATCAAACTTTCAGACTTATATGTTTATATGCTTATTCTTGTGTTGTGTGCCTTGAGACTTGTATGCTTAAATTAAACTTAAAACTAGCATATTCATTAACTTTGATCAAGCCTACAGTGACAATAATAGATCTATTATATTTGACCAATCAACCTAGATTGATTGACCATTCGGGGGGAGCCCATAGTGATTGTTACTGGAATTTAAACTTTAAACTTTTAAGGGTAACCTGCGGGTTATGCCTAAACTTGGTTGGAATATTGATATGCACAATGATTAAACTTGTTTGTTCTCACACGTATACTATAGAATGCATAACCTAGTGAATTGTAAAACTTTTCAAAGACTTTGTTAAATTGTGTCAAAACCTTTGTATCTCACGAAATATTTTTAGTTGACAGTTTACTTAATATGTTTCAGGTACACAAGCATGAGACTTTATTGTGAACATATAGGATGCTTTGGACCTAGAATACTTATAAATTTTTTTTGTATTCTTGTTGTATTATATTCATTTCTTGTATTGAACATTTGAAAATTATTAATGGAATATTTAAACTTTAATAGTCAACCTTGTGCTTTTGAACAACCGCGTTCGTCCCGACGTATAATCCGCCGTCAGTGTGACACAACTAACTCAAGTTCAATCCTCGCTTAATAATTAAAACCTTTGGTTGATGGTATTTAAAAAATAGTTAATAAAACAACACTTATTAATTACTAAGTGATAGTAATTATGAATTAAAAACATAATATTAATTGTTATTTTTATGTCGAGACATTATTATTTATGTTATTTTTTATATGATGATATATAAAAAAACTAATGACTATTACTTCATAGTTAGGTTCATATCAAATGTCGGTGTGAATAGTAGAACATTTTAAATATGTTTTTGTTTTAATATTTGTGTATATTCATTTTAAGTGTGTTTAGATTATTAAAGTGTTTGCAGGTCATATTTAACTATTTCAAGCTTGTTTAGATTACAAAAGTTTGTTCAAGTTATTTTTACCCATTACAATTTTGTTTAGATTATTAAAGTGTCCACGTGTCATTTTTACCCATTTTAAGTCTGTTTAGATTGTTAAAGGGTATACGCTCATTTTTATCCATTTAGTGTGTTTAGATTGTTAAAGTGTATGAGTTATTTTACCAATTTCAAATGTGTTTAGATTATTAAAATGAGTACAACCCATTTCAAATGGTCATTTTACCCTAACTAAATTATGTTAAACTTGATTTTGTGTAGGAAAAGCTCATAAGAAATAGTTTTGGATTGAAGATGTACAATGAAAGAATCAAAGTTTTCCCACTATAGAATGCGAAGTAGGTTTACGTAAAGGTTTGCTTTTTAGTTTATAAAGTGTTGAGGACGTTAATATTTTTTATGGTTTATCACCGCAACGCGTGCTGTTTAATATTAGTTATAATTATTATTGTATGAACACATCAAAGTCAATATTGTCATTATATAAACAATATTTTGGTAGGTCTGTGAATTACTGTTGATCGCAGCCATTGTGATTGGTCGGCACCTTAGACCATGTGTCGTTCACTTTGATTAGTGGCAGCCTCTCAGAGGTTACTCCAAGTAGGGTATGTAATGTAATTGACCGAGTTTTTTAAAATTCATAAATTATAATAGCCCTTCTTGTTTCTCTAGGTTTGTCTAACCCCCCCACCCCACCCCCACCCAAAACCTAACCCCCCCACCCCACCCCCACCCAAAACCTAACCCCACCCCACATACCCCCTCACCCACCCCCAAAAAACCTAAACCCCCACCCCCCCCCTCAAAAAAAAAAAAAAAAACCTAAACCCCCCACTCGCTCCACCCCTCCAAAAACCTAACCTAAAAGCTAAACTAAAACAAAAAAAACTAAACTAAAAAACTAAACCCACTATTTTTCAAGTTTTTTTTGAACGAGGACGACGTGGGAAACAAGTTCTCCGAAACAATTTTTTAATTTTTGATTTATTTTTTGAGTTATGATTTTTTTTTTTTTATCTTAAATAAGTAGTTTTTTTGTTTTCTCTTAAACATTGAGTTTTCTTATGACTCTTCCCTTATATATATATATTATTTAAACTTCTTGAAATCGTCCAAGAAATAGTAAGAAAATTGGGAAGGAACAGTTAGTGATTTGGATTCGGGGAATACGGGAACACCACCCTTTCCGAGTCGGAGAAAAAGAAATGAGAATCGAGGAAATCACACCTTATGTGTGGTCTAATGAATGAAAATCACTCGAATATTCATATAAGTGAATCAATTAATTCAAATCTACTTGAAAATCACTCTACCAACAAATTCGTCACTCAAAATCAGCTCGATTCTAAATTCAGTTTCTTTAAATCCAAATAATAAAGAAAGTAAAAAAAAAACATCAAACCAATGACAAAATTTTCAAGTAACGACAACAAAAGAATCCAAACGCAAAGATTTCTCAAATGTGAACACTAAAAGAAGTTTGACCTGAAAACATTAAAATCGACCAACTATTTAAAATAATAATAATAAAAAGACCCTTATCACATTGGAAGAATTTTTTTTAAAGCAGCTCCATGATCTCTTAGAAAAGACATATGTTGTTTAAATTGGGTCTAATTTTTTATTTATTTATTAAAATCAGACATTAGAATCCTTTTAGGAGACGTATGTTGTATAAATTGGGTCCAATCTGATCGAACGCTCATTCCATGAGGAAACCCACAACTGGTAAAATCCTCTAACTCAACCTAAATAATTGCTACATGAGAGACTCGAACCCAAGACCTTCTATCATTGCATCAAATGGCCAACGGAAGAATCTTAATAAAAAAAAGCGTAGAGGCTATTGAAGCTTAGAAATATTCCTAATTTATCTACATGAACTAGGTTATTTACCCTTGTGTTACACGGATTGAATATATAAAACAATGTGAAACGAAAATAAATGAAAATGTGTGTACATGATTCATATATCTCTAAATATATTTTAAAATAAATAGTGTATTACACGGGTTAAATACATAAAACAATGTAAAATGAAAAAATATGTACATAATTCGTAAATATCCAAATATTTCTTCGAATACAACATTTGATTTTTATTTGTAATTTAACCATCTTTATCTAAGATTAGTAGTTTTACTCTGTCTCTACTTTTAACTCTAAATAATACCACATACAATTGACCATGTGTGAACACTGGTTAGCTTACAATTCACTAAATACTTCTAATGACATGCTAAGAATACATGAGAACAGTCAAAGTTAAGAAACAAGCATAAAGAAGATAATCACATGAAAACACTCAAAGACATGAGAAGCAACCTACATCTTTTAACTTCAAGTATAAATAAACATGCATTAAAAAATATAATTGTCACGTTTAGTACATAACTGGTCAAAATAGTAATACTATTTGTCGATAATAAACAAAACAACTTGATCATAATAAGTAACTTTATATTGACCACCAAAAAGTCCAATTAAAATTAAAAAGTTTCTGAGACCGGCCTAACTCCAACACCTCCCACGTCTTTTTCTCAGAAAAGAAAACCGAAAGTAAAAAATAAATATAAAATCAAAAGTCTTGGTCATATATATTTTATATCTAATCTTCGTCTTCTCGAGGAGTTTTCTTTATTGCAGAGACGCGTTTCCTTGTGAATAGGCGTATGGAGTTACGGACACTTGCCTGCAAAAATGTTAAATAATAAATTAACTCTTATTTTTAATAATCTGATGAAAAAATCGTAATAATCAGAAGAGATGAAATGAAATCAATATCAGTATCCATTACCGACCTCTCTTTACGCTTCTCCAGAAACCTCTTCAACGATTTCTTCCTTGATAATGGTAGATCTGAGCAATATGAACCAGATAAACGTTAACAATCGGTATTAATTTCATGAAGAACTAATTTAAAAGTTCAATTTGAACATATTGTATAGCGTACCTTTGTTGAGTACTCCGCTTATCGCCGTTACCGGTGGTTGATCAACAACGGTTTTAGAAACTGAATTGACGCTATCCGCGAGTTTCATGATATTATCCGCCTGGTTAGGCGAAACGTCAAAAACAGAAACGGTTCCGTTGTAGAAGATGGTTAGAGAAGTAGCAGTTGTATCCATATTAGCACCGCCACAATCCTGATTATAAACCGGTAGAGTTTGAAGCTTCAGAGGCGATGTAAAGGACTTGTTCGCAACGAAACCGTTGTTTGCAAATGCTGAAGCAATCGCCGGTTTCAGAAGCTCCGGATTGATCTTCGATATCACGTCTTGGATATCTGCGGAATCAGTGAATCGTAGATAGTTAGATAAAGGAACAATGCAATGAAACGAATAAATCGATTAATTATTTTGATTAAACTTACTTCTGCGACCTGAAAGCTTCTTCGGAGATGATTCTTCTTTGAGACGAAAGAAATCAATTTCAACGGCTGATGATTCTGACATGACTGATTCAGAGAGTTAATGAAGGTAAGGTGGTATTGATTGAGCTTTGAGAGAGAAAGTGAAAGTGATTCTGGGAGGAGAATTTGGTCTGTTTGGCAGAGTAATAATAAATAGGGGAATAATCGTGTGTGTGTTTGCTTGGAGGAGTAAATGTGCACGAGATAAATGTGAGACGTGAGAGTGGGCCGTGAATCCCGTGAGTGTTTGTTTTGAGTTTTCCTTCCGCATTTTTCAAACACGCTTTCGTTTATTTTTTACTTTTAATTTAAAAAAAAAGGAAAAGGCAAAGAAAGAGTTGAGGTGGAGTTTGATATATATTTGAAAAATAAATATGTTATAAATATTTACATTTTTAATAATTATAAACATTGTATCTTTTAACGAGTAATACCCACATCCAACTTACATACAAAAAAAATCATATTATTAAAATTATACTATGTTCTTTTTTTTAAGCACTTGAATTTTATTAAAAACGAAGTTGATGAAAAGCCGAGCCATATACAAAACCAGAAACTAAAACTAGGAAACAAAAACAGAAAGAAAATAAAATATAAATACCCCTTAACACCCTACCCAAACCCAAAGTGGACGCCTAAAAACAAGAATACGGGAAACTACAACACATAGACTAGAATCAACGGATTAAGCTTGGATCTTTGCTTTATCCACATAAATAGTTGTGATCTTACAGAATGTCATCGTATAGAATGTGAATGTTCAGTCTTGTAGAATGTCATCATATTTCTAGTTTTCCATAAAAAAATCAAGATGTAGTTTTTATGAGTGATAGGAAAAACATTTTTCTTGTTTTTGATGTTGATGTCCCTGCTGAGATATTCATCAGCTGCATGATTAACGACATCCATAGAAATCCTAACCTCTCTATAAAGACACCTTGTTCCAAGTTTCTTTAAGTGTATAGTAGGAACACATGATCAGCTGATTCAACCTTCGAGGAGCATAATCATTTAGGACTTCAGGGAGATCTCTACGACTTCATCGAGAACTAACCCGATGTATCTCTTGTCCAACTCTATTTATCTTCATCTTTGGCATGCGAGAACTTAAAAAATTTCACCATACATTCTAGATCACCAACATCTATCAATGCATACTTTGATAATGAATTTTTTTTTTCTTTAACTCTAAACAATAGACTCTTAATCATCAGACATCGTTAAAGACCATATGAGATACTAAAAGTTTCCTCGGTTTCCAATTCAAATAGTTTAGGAAATAAATCATTAAAAATATTAAAAACATATATAAAAAAATAAAGGTACATGTAGAGGTATACCCCTACCCTACTTGGTCAAAACCCAAAGAGTTAGGGGCTATTTGATAGCCTCTTAATAATTACATTAAGAGGCTACCTCTGAATCATTCAGAGGTAAGGGTGTTTGTTTCGCTGACAGCCCACATCTTAATGGTTCATTTTACCCTAAATGGTTCAGCTGAAAAACCATGTTGGACCATTCAAATCTCTTAATGATTCAACACTTAATGGTTCAACATTTGCCAAACATTCCTTAACCCCAAACCCAACAGGCCCAAGTGAATACCATTTAGGGTTATATCTCACCTCTTTTATAAATAGAAGGGTCTCCTCCAGGATGAGATAGGTTGTTCTCTCAATCTCTAGCTCACAATATCTTTACACACCTTTCATGAGGCCTCGGCTGACTTTAGCGTTCGAGTGTCCTCGGATCCTATGGTTAATTGGGCCCTTTAACAATCTTATTCATGTGGTTGTAGTAAATACGAAGATCTGAGCATAAGAAACCGTTTCCATCACATATCCGATATGCTTTGTCTTCTTGTTATTGGAACATCTACTCTTAAATCCTCTATGACAAGTATTTACTTCAACAATATAACATTTAATGATTCATTACATTAGTTAAAAAGAAAAATTAATGATACAATGATACATTACATTAATTAAAATAAGGGACTATGGATCTTATTTAATAAATATTAAAATGTAAGTTTTGTTTGTGAGAGAAGATCCACTGTAGAAACCATACAACTATAATTGCATATTGTACAAGCTAAAGTTACATGATTTAGCCCCTTTTTTTCCTTTTTTCTCAAAACAACGATGTCTTTAAATATTTGATGCAGCAAGGGAAAATCAATAATATAGCTTAGCCCAGTGGTCTCGAAGGCAGGCGACCTGGGTTCGAAACCCATGCAACGCTTTGTCCGATTTTAAGGTTCGAAACCCATACACTCTACTCGCTCAATGTGAGTTAACGTAAAGTTTTTTGCTTTATTTTATTCGTTTTCGATGACGTTAATTTCCACCGTAACGCGCTGGCCTCTTTACGTACCTATTTATATCTACGTTTCGATTAAGTCGTCACCGCGCACCACCCGCCGCAAAGTGCGGGGGTATAATTCTGGTTCTCATTAAATGGTTATTATCAATGATCAAGGTTGAAAATATAATTTTATATAAAAACCTATGTGTATCAAAATTGACTATTTTTCAAGAAAATTTCATGCATACATGAAACTGGCATGTGCTAATATAATCAAAATTAAGAAGTTCTAGCATGTTTGGAATACTAAATATATTGATCATAGTAAGTAATTACATAATTATTTCTATCGAATGATTTTCACATCTAAAGCTTAATACATCTTGAAAAAATCAAGAAACTTAACAAGGGTTCAAATCATTGATTGTACTATGACTTAAACAATACTGTCTACAACTCAAGATTTCTCCATCTCCACCCCCACTTTTTTAATCACCGGACACACCTTAAAAGTATATATTAAATCAACATGAACAAAACTAGAATTCAATTGATTATTAAATAATAGCATTCTCAAGTATAATATATTTTTTTTGAAAGACAAATTTCTTAATTACCGTTTAGAGTGGGACTTGAACCTATGACCTCTTCAAATCATGATGTTTCTTAGAGGATTTTCCTCAACCATTGGGCCACCAACCCTAATTCTCAAATATAATATTAAAACAAAATTTAAGATGTTATAAAATATAGGAGTTAGGGTAAGGTTAAAGTCAACTAAAAGATCGTTGTCTACAATCTACAAACACTTCAAAAACGTGACATATTAATATTGTTCCATTCTATTCTAATCACCAATTTATTCCTCCTTATCTATACTATTTTTGATGTATGTAAACTTTATTATCATACAACTTTTAAAAGCTATTATTTTATTAACTATATTAGTATAATGTAATTGTTTTGCCTTTTCATTAATATTTAGCCCCACACACTTTCTGACTTCCTCCACCACCACACCCTTCTATGACTAATTCGTTGGATAACAAAAAAAAAATTGTCATATGATTATTAATGATTCACCGGTCACAATAAAATTGTATGTATAGTTTTAAAATATATATATTTTTTAAACATACATGTTCTTAAATAATAATTTTTTTTTCTAACAAAAACACAAGTATATGTTTTTTTTTAACGGTAAATTTACAAAAAAAAAGTATCTTCGATTTTTGGAGTAATCGTGATTTCCACGAAACCAAAAGCTAAAACCGAACGCATCCGGCTAGTCATTTCTATGAAAGAAATATACGTGTGCATAATAAACTATTAAAATATAAAATGGTTTCTTTTTATTCTTTATTTATATATACACACATACACAACACGTATATGTATAGATAGTGAGAGTTCAACTACTTACAAGGTGTCCCGAATTTTATTTTGTGTATTAAAGGTAATAATTGTTTTTTAATATTAAGATACAAATTGTGTTTACTTTATTTTATAATAAATCACTTTGGTTTGAAGTTGTTAGCTTATTTTGAACACGTTATTTAAGTCATAAGCATCTCCGTAAAGCATCCAAAATGTGTTGGAGGCTTCACGTATGACGTAGGCATACTCCGACAAAAACCCCTACGAACTACACCCATCTCTTTCTCATCTCCTCTCATAGTCTTTCCCTCGTTCCTTCATGGGTCGTCTAGGTAGGCGGATTTTCACCTCGGGAATCCTCAAAGGGCATCACTTTTGCTCTAGCTAGATAGAACACACTCCTACACGTAGATAAGTATAGTGATTAAAAGAGGCTCATTGGCAGAGGAAAATTTTATAGGAACACCAAGCATTAAGGAGGTCAAGGGTTCAAGTCTCACTTCCATAGGAATAAAAGAAATTTGTCTTTCAAAAAAATTAAAAGAGGTAAATTCCATAATCTTCTTTCTAAAATTGAAGCAGTCAATCGAAACTTGAATAAGAATTTACAATCTAGTATGATGACTAAGATGTTGCTTATGTAAGGGAAGTTGCATCTTCTTGAGTTCTTTCTTTACTAAATCCGTATCTTTTCTAAATCATATATATTTTCTAAAGTCTTTCTTTTGAGTTGAATATTATTGTCTATATTGGCCAAAAATAAGTGAGCCATTACGTGGCTTTCAACTTTGATTATTTCTTGGTAATTTAAATATAAAAGCTATGTGTTTAAATGCTAAATCTATACTAATAAATAAAGGTTTAAGGTGGACAATTGTCGCTTTCTCGTGTCTCCTCAAATTAGTTTTCCCGCCTCTCTCTCCTAATAAATGCACATCCATCTTATTAAATAATAATGTATTATAAATATATTATTAAAAAAAATACTAATTATATTAAATAAGAATAAATAATAGAAAATCAAAATATAACTAATTAAAGAAAAATATTAATTTGTTATATACACACACATTTCCATTTTATATATCTCGAAACGATCATAATAGTCTGACAAGTTAAGACATATTACAAATTTATAAGATTTATCTTTTTTAATATACAATCTCGTGTAATACACGAGATTATAACCTAGTTACTAACAAATAAGGGTTGTAGGTTTCTTGATTTTGTAAATGAAAGGATATCTTTATAAATCGTATACTTACTTTCAGATAAAAGTATGTATTTTGTTGTATACGAAATCTTCAATCAAATAAGATAGAAACTGTTTCTAAAGAATGAGATGCAGATTTTTAAGAAAAAAGTAGTTGCAATCCGTTGTTGAAACACACCAACTGAATCCCTTCATATAGGGGTTGAAGGGTCATGCTGAAACGTTGCAATTTTTCATGAACAATTATGTTGACGGTTATAACCGCTTGTAATTGTTTGATAGGAAGTTCAACATAAAACATTATTAGTAGTAATAGAGTTACTATCGAACCCAAGTTGCCACTAAGGACGTTAAAACAAATTCAAAGATAATTAACAAGAACATTTAAAGATAAATTCAAATATGGTATTTGGTTTCTTTAAAGATAATTTGTAAACATCCTTCAAATAAATTTGGTACACCTACAAATCATTGCAGTAATTTGTTCCAGAAATCAAATGTACCTGCAAACAAACTCCAAAATCATGACGTCTTATTAGCTAAAGTTTTCCTAATTACTTCTTGTTAAAATCCCATAACTTAAGAACTATTATGGGTTTAATAGAACCATCATCACTAACACATGTTTTCGACTCAAGATCAAGTAGTATTTGTTTTTTTATCAATATTTGCAGAATATTGTTTGCAAGTATTATTTGTTATTTAAAGTAGTCCCATATTTTGATGTACAACCGGAGATGAAAATATGGTACGAATATCCGAATTTTCAGATAATCCAGGTTTAAAATTTCAGGTTTTTTTCAAAAGTTTGGATACAAATTTTTTGATAACCCCTAGTGTTGATCGGTATTTTGTAATAGGGTAAACTTAGATACACTACAACTCATAATCTATGATTGCACTCCTATTCTCTTCATCTTTTTTCTTACATTCCTTACACACCTATGTTACTCCCTTTTCACCCTCTCATATGCATCCCTATTTTCTCTCTAACAAGAGCATTCACAGCTATATTTATATGAGTGAGTTCCCTATATTTTATGGGGTGCTTTAAAATGGTTGTGAGTGGAGGAGAAAGAAAAAATATAAATTTTCTGTATATTTGGGGGAAACACTGTTCACCCGCATAATTTTTTAATATTTTTTGAAAATGGTTGTGAGTGGAGCAGAGAGAAAAGGTAATGATAAAAATGTAAAAAGGTATTATTTAATTAAAAAATAGAGAGAAAAGATAGTGATTTTAGTGTAATTATGAGGATGGTGATAGGGGTGCTACTGCGATTGCTCTAAGGGTACAAACACCAACATAACAACACTCTTTGTTATATTAGACTACTAGGTTAATGACCCGTGTTTTATACGGGTGAAAAAATAAAACTCAAACACGTAAAATATGTAAAAAAGAATTTATTAATGATTGATATTATATGTTACAAAACGTAATTGTACACAACCAAAAAATAACGTTAATTGGCAATTATAAATCTACAAATACTTCTTTGTATACAACATTTGTTATTTGGTTGCTAAGTTTTCCATCTTTATCTAATATTAAAAGTTTGACTCCATCTCTACTTTTAACTTTTGATAAGGCGACATACAATTGACCATGTGTAAAAACCGGTTGTTTCAAAAAGTACCCAACGACCAGTCATAGGCATAGCTATGGTACTTACGTCGCTTTAAGAAGTTTACCTTTTCCCATGAGTTAAACCTGAGCGAATAGTTGTATACCTCCAATGTACCTCTTCTACGTTTAATATGTAAAATGTTGTAAACATCAATATAAAAACCAATAGAATCATGGTACATTTTAAAGTAGTCGTGTGATTTAGAGAGGCATATCTTTACGTAAGAAGAGGTTAATAGGAGAACTAATTAGTATTAATTCAAAAAACCATCACTTCTAGTGGCGGATCCATGATTTTTTGTCAGCGGGTGCCTAAAATAGGTCATGTTACATTTCTAACTATTCTTTTAAAAGTAGCTGTATATATACCTTGATTAATGATCTAGGTCTTATTTAGGGGATGTTTGGGAGTGCTTTTGGAAAGTGCTTATTAATTTATTGGCTTTTGAGAATGACTTATTAGTTTTTCAGAAAAAAAATGCTAACTGTTTTACTTATTGGCTTTTTAAAAAAGTCAATAAGTCAATAAGCACTTTCCCACCACACTCCCAAACACCCTCTTAGTGTTGACTAACATGTCAAGTTGTTGTCATAAAAGACTTTTATTATATATAAAGAGATTTTGTAATTGAACCCTACTATATTTTTCAGTTACACTTTACTCTATCATATTATTTAGTTTTTTCGATGTGAGATTAGCTTATTTGGTAGAGGTTCTTGTCTCTTAGATGGGAGGTTCTGATTTCAAACTCGGACGTGAGGTGAAGTATTTGGTGTAATTTAACAGTGAACGTAAAGTAGATTTGCCGTTAAAAAAATATTATTTAGTTTAATTATAACCACATTAATCAGTCTATTTAACTAATTTTTAGGCCTATCATTAATTAGTAACTTAAAAGTAAAATTAAAGAATAAATTACCTATTATTTAGTAACTAACACACATCGACTAAAATTCTTAATCTATTTGACTCAAGGGGAAATAAAAAATAAAATTAATTTAACTACTTAGGTATTAGGAGGTGTTATTCTTGCATTTATTAGGATTTTCTAATATTGTAAATACCAAACAATTTATTAAAATTAATGTGTTTTTATTGTTTGTTTTAAAAATACTAATACTCATATTCAAAATTAAAAAAACATGGAAAGTTAAGGTTATTAATGTTGATTGACACGTTTGAATTTTTTTTATGCAAGACAATGGTATTTAGTTTTTTTTATTTAAATAAAACATATGGACCATAGTTGTTTCAACTTCGTAGGTAATTTATTTTTTCACATTAGTCAAAACACTTTTTCTTCTTTACTTCTTACCTGCAACTCCACTCCATTATTTTAAATCTTTTCTTCATCACTTCTTCTTCTTGTTTGTTCTTCAATTCTTTTTCTTCTTTTATCTATTTTTCTTCTCAACATAAAGGTCCCTACTAAAAACTTACTAAGGTGCCTTATATAATTTATTCAGATTTAAACATTATCAGTCCAGACTTGAGCGGGTGCCTTCCCCCCCGCTGAGATGCATATAGATCCGCCTCTGACCACTTCCTATATTTTTCAAAATGTATTATTATTGATTAGCAATATAAATAATTGTAAACATCAGCACATTAATGAAAAATTATGGTTCAACAACCGTTGAATAATTAGTATTAGTAACTGACTACGTATAATTTATATTATTGATTAGTAATTAGTATTAGTAATTAATATTAGTATTAGTAATTAGTGTTAGTATTAATATTAATAATAATAATACTTGATAGAAGATTTGAGGGGGAAAATCATTGAGGATGCATTGAAAAGTTGACAAGTGTCAACAACAAATATTTTTTTATTAGTATTAAAAGATGTGTAGCGGGGGCAGGATTGAGGGTGAATGGGCATGGAATACCACCCCTTGGGGCGGAATGGGGGCGTTAGGCGGATCACGGGCATTGTGGGTTCTCTCATTTGCAGACAACCAATGAGGTTAATTTAAAGAAAATCAATTTTTACATTAACTTTGGATATTGAAACCATTACACGTTTTAATGGTTTTATTTAGTGACTGCCGATAGTAACGTACCGGAACGTGAATCACCTTAGTCGGCGTCATGTATCTTGGGGGCCTCTCGGTCCTCTTGGTGTTTGAAAACGATGAAGCGGCCTTGGGTGTGTTGGGCAATGAAGTAATCTGGAGACCTTCGTTTGTACCGTTAGAGGTCTGGATGGGTCAATCGTTGGATTTCGAAAGGGGGGCTTGGCTAAAAGTACAAGGGGTTCCCCTCCACCTGATGGATGTTAAAGTATTTGAATTAATTGGAAATTTGTTCGGTAAAGTAATTCATAACCCTGCGATGTCTTATGAAGATTATGACATGTCGGTAGCTTGCATTGGGGTGTTGGTTGGAGACGGAGCCAAGGTGAGTGAAACGGTATCCTTAAAATGGAGAAATAAGATCTTTAGAATTTGGTTGTCGGAAGAAGCCGGGGATTGGATCCCGGATTGTTTGAATTTTTCCCAGGTTCCGGCAAAGGTGGCAGTGGAGAAGGAAGATGGAGAGTTGGAAGAAAGGGATGTAGAAGCCTCGGGGGATTCATCGAGCTGCCAGTTGAAAAACGTGCATGGGAAAAAGGTGGTGGAGGTGGCCGAACTGGAAGTGCCCAATGGGGAAGTATTGGGTGATGGGGGCAATCATGAGGGCAGTTCTTCTGGGAGCGAGAAACGAAATGGGAGATATATGCCTTTAAGGAAAAACAAATATAAATTAGGTCGGGCCCACAGGAGAAAAAAGGGGGTCCAAGTTTCGGATCATAACAGGCCAAAAAAAAGAGTGAGGGGCGAGATGGAGGAGGACCCGTTTAATCTAAATAATATATTGGGCCTTGGCGCAGTAATTGCCGAGGAGAATCAATCCAACCCGGAGGATGGCCTGTTTGGTCCTAAAGCTGGGGTGAGTCTCAATCTGAATGTTAGGGCAGAAAGCGAAGGCTCCCTTGACACGAATGGTGTGGAGGTTAATATGGTTGAAATAGGAGGTGGGGATTATAGTGAGATACAGAGGGATTTGTCAAATCCATCATTGGCGAAGGAGGTGGAGGCTACGATTCGGTTCGGGGAAAGTGTGGGAGCAAGATTGACTAGTCACAGTGAGATGGTGTTAAATTCTTGTACTGAAGAAGGTAACAATGGCGTGATTAGATGAATTTCTTATCTTGGAACATTCACGGCTTGGGTTTCGGGGAAAAGGCTCGTTGGGTTCGTGACATCAAGACCAAAAATGGGATAGATTTTATGGCTTTTCAAGAATCGAAACATGAATGTATTGATGGTAAGGATTTGGCTGGGTTTTGGGGCAGCAAAAGTTTTGGGATGGATTATGTCTGTGCGATCGGTCAATCGGGGGTATTGGGAGTATGTGGGATTCGAGTGTGTTTGATTATGCTCGAAGCGTCAAGAGTAGAAACTGGTTTCTGTCCTTTGGGAAGCTGACTGGGGAGAATGTTGATATTAACGTCCTTAACGTGTATGCGCCTCAAGGGACCGCGGCTAAATTAGCTTTGTGGAATGAGATCGGAGAGATGATTGATACTAGATCGGGCATGTGGGATATCGTTGGAGATTTTAATGTGGTGAGATGGCCGGAGGACAGGAAAAACTCTGCGTTTAAAGCGACATGCGCCATGAATTTCAATTCTTTTATTTTTGAGGCTGGTATGTTAGAATACAATATGAAAGGTATGAAGTTCACTTGTGTTAGGGATTCAGGGAGAAAATTTAGTAAGATTGACAGGTTCTTGGTGAACGCCGATTTCTTCGATAAATGGCCGAGTGCGAGTCTCAGGGCAGTGTCGTCCCATTTTTCGGATCATTGCCCTTTGATTCTTTCTTCGAAGGATATGAATTTCGGGCTGCGGCCGTTTAGAGTTTTTAACTCATGGTTAGAGAGACCGGATTTTGCTGAGGTGGTGGAGAAAGCTATCGAATCGTTCAGTTTTTCTAGCCTCCCAGATGTTGCTCTCACCAAGAAACTTGCATATATCCGTGACCACATTAAAAAGTGGTGGGAGGAAACCAGAAGTAAAGAAGTGGAGGAGGAAATCGCTGCTAGACATGAGATGGAGCAGATTATGGTCAAGATGGAGGCTCGGGAATTAACGGAAGAGGAACAATGGGTCATGGAGGAATGTAAGAACTCTTTAAATCGCATAAGCCGGTGCAAGACCGCTGATATTAAGCAGAGGTTGCGGATTAGGTGGGCGGTGGATGGAAATGAAAATTCCAAATTTTTTCATGCATTGATTAACATTCCCGGTTTAGAAATTGGGGGAAGGTGGTGTTTGAAGCCGTCGAAGATTAAAAAAAAGATTCTTTCGTTTTTCAAGAAGAGGTTTGAGGAGAAAGTGGAGAACATGCATGTTCTTGTCTGTGACAATATGAAGCGGATAGAGGAAGAGGAGAAAGACCGGCTCGTTGGTCCGATCAGCGATAGTGAAATTAAAGAGGATGTGTTTGGTTGTGGCGATGATCGGGCTCCGGGGCCAGACGGTTTCAGTTTTAAATTTATTAAGCGTTTTTGGCAGGGTTTCGAGGAGGATTTCAAGCGAATTATGGAGAATTTTGAAAATACAGGAGTATTTAATCGTGGGTGTAGTTCATCTTTTATCGCGCTTATTCCAAAAGTGAAGGATCCTTCATGTCTTGAAGAATACCGCCCCATCAATCTTGTAGGGGTTATCAGCAAAGTGATATCCAAAGTTATAGCTAATCGACTAAAAAGGGTGCTGGATACGGTTATCTCAGAATCCCAATCGGCGTTCATTAAAGGCAGGTACATTCTTGATGGCCCGGTAGTGGTTAATGAAACCATTGGTTGGATTAAAAAGAATAAAGGAAGGGCTTTTTTTTTTTTTTTTTTTTTTTTTTCTGAAGATAGATTTTGAAAAAGCATACGACAATGTTAATTGGAAGTTCGTTATTTCAACTTTGAAGCAATTAAACTTTCTGGAGAAATGGTGTCACTGGATATGGAGAATACTTGCCTCCGCGCAATCGTTGGTGCTGGTGAACGGTGCCCCGACTTTCGAGTTTAAGTGTGAGAAAGGGATGAGGCAAGGTGATCCTCTATCGCCTTTCTTGTTTACCATCGTCATGGAAGCGTTGTCATGCATGATTAGAAAGGCCTGTGAGGTTGGCATTATATCCGGAATCAAACTAAATAGGGAGGGCCTTACTCTTTCACATTTATTCTACGTCGATGATGCGGTTATTATTGGAGAATGGTCGAAAGAAAATGTCCAGAATGTGGTGAGGATTCTGCGGGTTTTTCACTTGTGTTCGGGTCTAAAAATGAATCTAGCAAAGACAAGCTTAATAGGGATTGGAATAGATAATTCAGAAGTTGAAGAAATGGCGAACGTCTTTGGATGCAAATCTGAGATGGGCCCTTTTAAGTATCTCGGGCTTAGGGTGGGGGCAAACATGAACCGTATAAACAACTGGACCCCGGTTTATGACATATTTCAAAATAGATTGGCGAGATGGAAGTCAGCTTTTCTTTCAATAGGAGGCGGAGTGGTGTTTATAAAATCGGTCCTTAAAAGTATTCCATCTTATTACTTCTCGATTTATAAAGTGCCAGTCAAAGTGGTGGATGATTTGGAATCTCTAATTAATTTTTTTTTTGTGGGGAGGCTGTGGAGAGTCTAGGAAGATAAATTAGGTGGCTTGGAAGAGAGTTGCCTCCCCAAAACATATGGGAGGTCTAGGATTGTGCAAGTTGCGGCATGTTAATAGTGCTCTTTTGGCAAAGTGGGATGGAGATACAAAAGGGAAGGAAAAACATTATGAAAGCAAGTGATTGATGCCATACACCGTAATAAAAATTGTTTCGAGCCCTTCCCATTAAGAAAATATTTGGGAGGGGTTTGGAGCAACATTGTGAAGAATTTGAATAATACCCGCATAGATGGCAAACCCCTCGAGACTTTCTTCAAATACAAGATCGGGAGAGGTGGTGTTAGTAGTTTTTTGGCTGGACACTTGGATCGGTGATGGCCACTGAGGGAGAAATTCCCAAATCTGTTCCGGCTAGAAGGGGTTAAGCGGTGTCTGGTGGCCGAAAGGATCCATGTGGTTGATAGAGAGCATCAGCTGGTTTGGTAGTGGAGACGGTTTCCGGGTACTACGGAGGAAATTTCGAAAATGATTGAGCTCCGCAATGTGGTTACAAATATTTCTTTGTCTAATAGTAGAGATCGATGGGGTTGGTATGGTGGGAACTCGGATGAATTTTCAGTGGCGGAGGTTAAAAGGTTGCTGGCTCGGGATGTGGACTATAGCAACCGTTTCATAATGGAGTGGTGTAATCGGGTGCCCAAGATTTGCAACATTTTTATGTGGCGGGCTGAAATGAGGAGAATTCAAACGGCGGTGGCGCTGCGTTCGAGGAATGTTGGGATAGTGGAGGTGTTGTGCCCACTGTGTGAGGCCGGTGAGGAGTCGGCCGAGCATATCTTGACAGCGTGTAAGGTTGCAAACAAGGTTTGGCAATGGGTCAGTTTATGGTGTAAAACAAAAAAAAAATTTGCTTTTCGGTTAAAGATCTTTTGGAGTTACATCACCATGCGGGGCTTAAGAGTATGGAGAAAGAGATCTTCCAAGGAATAATCATGATTGGGTGCTTTTTTTTTTTTTGCATTTGGAAAGCCAGGAACAATCTCAAGTTCAGTAACAAAGAGGTGCGGGTCGGGGAGATCATTAGTGATGTAAAATCCTTGGGTTTCTTATGGGTAAACAGTATGTATAAGGCGAATCAGATTTCTTGACAGGATTGGTGTAATTTTGTAATGCTCCCGTCTTGGGGTTACTGTGTTTCTAATGAAGTTATCCTTTCAAAAAACAAAAAAAAGCTTTTAACAATTCCCTATACATAGCCTTACATAAAACCCTTAAACCCCTGTAATCAAATATCTTTTATAAAAGGGACATGATGTGGTATCGAAACTTGAGTTGAAAGGTGTTTATATTTCAACGCCGTGCAAAAATGAAGGGCCAGATTAATAAATTTCCTAAAACTCGTCCTGTGCCATCTTTCTAGAACCACCCAACCGATCCACCTCTAAACCTTAATCCAAAAGATAACTCCAGACGCGTCTTCTTTCAGCCGACGAACTCAAACCATTTATATACCCCTTAACGCACACCATTTCAATCAAACACAATCACAATCATAATCGATCAAGAGTCACAATCATAACCATGGCAGCCACACCTCCAGAATCATCACCTTCAAAAGCCCCACAACCACCACCATCATCGGAGGAAACAGAGAAATGGGGAACCCATCTCATGGGCCATCCGGCGATCCCCACTAAACACCCCGACAACCAAAAAGCAGCCCTATGGAAGGCCGCCGACCACCAACAAATCTACCACCAGCAATCCCCCTACTTGGTTTACTCCCCCGTCGAAAAACCCACCACCAATCCCCTGGAACCCGTCATCCACCTCTTCAATTCCTGGACCACCAAAGCTGATTCCATCGCCCGCAACATCTGGCACAACCGTAATTACTAATTACATCCTCTTTATTATTTCCCTTTTATTTGTTATTTATATTTATGAAATTATGAAATCAATTTTGTTAATTAATGAAATTGGATTGCAGTAAAAACGGGACCATCGGTGACCGGAGCCGCGTGGGGTAAAGTGAATTCAACAGCGAAGGCAATTACTGAGGGTGGATTTGAGTCTATGTACAAACAGATTTTCGCACCTTCTGATCCAAACGAGAAGCTGAAGAGGACGTTCGCCTGCTATCTTTCCACCACCACCGGCCCCGTCGCAGGCACCATCTATCTCTCGACTGCTCGTGTTGCCTTCTGCAGCGATCGCCCCTGCCTTCCGGTCAAGAAACCTGGAGCTACTACAAGGTAAGCTAAATGCATTTTCTGGACATATAATCTATATCTATATATACTATACTAGTTTAGATCCCGTGTATACACACGGGTGAAAAATATCAATAAATAAAAATTTTAAATCTTTATGTGTATATTTTACACGTGTAAAAATGTATCTTATAGTAAGGATATAAAATAAAACTCAAAATATGCAAAAAATAATATATAATTGAGTTTTGAAAATAAAAGTTAAATAATTGAATTTTCAAAGTTTCATAAATGATAATTTAAAATAAATATGTTTTATTAGTATAATTAATATTTTCTTTAAATATATATTGTTGTTAAAAATAGGAGGTGCATTTAATAAGAGAGAGACGGGAAAAAAATGATGAGAATGAATGTGGAGACGACACGTGGCATGAAAAACCCTTTTTTTATTAGATAGTATAGATAATAAATAAAAGTTTTTACGGATTTTTACATACCACATGTGTCCGTATTCATTCTCGTCGTCTTTTCCCGCCTTCGTATTTTAACAATAACATATTTTTAAAGGAAAAATCTAATTATACTAATAAAACATATTTATTTTAAATTATTTTTTATTATAACAAACTTTGAAATATAATTATGTAACTTTTGTTTTGAATCAAATAGTAATAAAAGTTAAATTACACTGAATAGTAATTAACGTAATTTCAAAAATTAATTATATATTAATTTTTATATTTTTTGAATTTTGAATTCTATCATTTGTATATGTAATAATTTTACATGTGTAAAATATATACATTAAAAATTAAGAAATTTTATAAATGACTATTTTTCATCCTATGTGTAGACACATGGATCTAAGCTAGTTTGTTTGATAAATTATGGGATTGTTATTTTAAATTGTTTAAATGGATCAGGTGGTGATACCGTTGGAGAATATAGGGACTGTGAATCCGGTGACGATGAGGGAGAATCCGTCGGAGAGATATATTCAGATTGTTACGGTTGATGGTCATGATTTCTGGTTCATGGGATTTGTGAATTATGAGAAAGCTTCGATGCATCTTATCAACAGCTTGTCGGAGTTCAATGCGAAAGTGGCAGCAGCAGTTGGAGTTTAATAATTCTCGCTGTTGTGTATATGAGTTCTATCCTAGGGAGTTTTTTTTTTTTTTTTTATTTATTATATTTTGTAGTTGGAAATTTTGGATGTCATTTTTAGTTTATTGAATTTGTTTGGTATCTTAATTCAGTTGTATTTGTTTTCACTGATAACTAATAGTTTTTTTTTTGTTAGTAATTATTATTTACTTATAATTATCTCAATTATGTGTCCTAATATCCTTATTTTAGCATATAAATAGACATTTTCATTATAAGTGAGACAATTGTGTCGAGTTGAAGTATTGAAATAGATTATCTAAATCAATATACACTTAAACTAATACTAGGGGATTTACCAGCCCCGCGTTGCGGCGGCGGCGTCGAAACGTACAGCAACTCGAACCGCCACGCGTGGCGGCGGCGTCAAAACGTATAGTAACTCGAACCACCCCGTGTTACGGCGCCGCGTCGAAACGTACAACGACTCGAACCGCCCCATGTCATAGCCCGTTTTAAAAAAAAGTGACAATTAAATGAAGCAAAGGAAAAAAAAAAGTATAATCACTAAAATAGGACAAAACAAAAAATAAAAATCCATGAAGAATGCATTGAAGTGAGGCTTACCACAGTTGCAGAGACTTCAAGTTTCTTTCTCGTTTTCAGATGCAGTTTGCCAAAATCTAAAGCCGAAGGTAGATTTCTTTGCCGAGAAAAGACCCTAATTCAGATACAATTAAATCAGAAGGTAGATTTCGTTGTGTAGTGCAATCACTAATTCAATCACACAAAAGGCCCTACTAACTTCAAAACGCCACAATCACGCAACCAATAATTCATTCAAATTAAACATAATAGACTATACATAACCGGTGTTGATTCTGACCAACCACCATCAATAATGATGTCACATTGCATTCTAGAAACTTTAAATCGTACGAAAATATAACAATCACTTAGCTGATCTGCAATCCCCTAACAATTAAAGAAACACAACTAAACTCATAAGAATGATTTCATACATGAATCAATTAAATCAAGATGTCTCAAGCTTCAAAGAAACCAAACATCACAAATTATTTTGATTGAATGAATACCTCAAGAAAATATATTACAAAGAGTCAACCACCACCAAAGAACGTATTACCAACTCAACGATTCAAGGGGGTATCATTTTAAATGAAGATTCGATTTTTTTTGTTCAAGTATGATACTTGAAAGATTGAGGAAAAGTGAAAAATCCTTACTTTGCTCGAGAACTGATCTAACTTATTAGTTAAAAACCACATACATCATCTTCATCTTCTACAGCATCTGAAATACAAAATCAAAGGCTATAAAAACAAAATTGGGGTTAAATTAGGTATAGAGAAATAGAGAGAGATAGAGTAATGCATCTAGCCACCTAAAGAAAACAACTCATAAGAGAAATAGAAACAGGTAGAGAGATCTAGCTGTGAAGAACCACCAACACCACACCACCGCCAGCAAGGGTACCGAAGAACACAGGAACAATGATCGGCTGCTCGAAAGAGAAATAGGTAAGTAATCGGTAAAGGCAACATAGAAAAAGGAGAGATAGAGAGACAACTCACTGGTGGACCAAATCGACGAACCCAGAAGACCAGCGGAACCTTTTCTTCGCCGGCAAAAGAAGAAGCAGATGAAAAGAGGGTATGGGATGCAGATAAGATGCCGTGTCTATCCCTTTTACCTCATCCGCCAGCAAGTGATGAAGATAGAGCAGCGGTGGAAGAGCCCGTTGGTGTTAACTCACCGCTAGTTCAGGTGGAACAATGGAAAACCCTAATCTGGTTTTTGGTGTGAAAGGGGAATGAAGAAGTGGGTGTAAATATGCATTGCTTGATTGTATTATATGTTTTTAAACTTGTACATTTATAAATAGTGATTTTTGTGAGAGGAGCCCTTTTGGTAATTAATAGCGAAGCAATAGCTTGAATGCCAGCAGAATATATTCAAAATCGTGTAATTCGAACGTGACACGTTTATCTAGAATGTTAAAACAAATTGGCAAATCATACAAGCTGTAAATGGTTTATAATAGAGTTATAAAAAAGATATTTTAAAGTAGTAAACATGTTAAAACTTGTAGCGAACAAGTCGACACTGTAAATCTATAACTTGCATATTTTAAACCTTTTATTAGGGTGAAAGTGGCACAACCCTCATAAAAAAAAGTAACTTAACAAAAATACTCAATGAGGGTGTGCCACCTCATTTTTACCTACATACTACCCTAACTTCCTTAAGTATTGGAGGCACAACCCTAATACCCTAATCAATGTTTTAAACTCCCAACGTTCACATTTCAACAACTCACACTCGGGTATATGTACCCGTGAAACTGAACCCGCATGCCTACCCGAGTTAACGGCGGCGGTGTACCCGTATGTACCCGCGAACCCGCATGCCTTATCCGAGGGTGCCCCCTTCACCCTTATAATTTTAAGTTCGCTAACCTATTTAGTTCAAGTATAATCCAAACATAATCATGTTTATTAATAAGGTTAGAAATATTAATTTAAACATTGACTGTGCTAGACTAACCAAGTAACTAACTAAAAACTAATCAATTTTATACGGGTTTGTGAAATATTTTGGTCATGTTAGAAACTATAACCCATAGTTTACATGACACGTGTAATTATATTAATAGAAGTTTATTAAAGTTTAGAATATATGTGAAGTAAATGACTTATGTGATAAATAGTCATACTATTATGTGAATGTGGTAAAAATGACTTATGTGGTATAAAGTCAAACATAATGTGATTTTTAGTGAAATAGTGGTTAGAAGTGTGGAATACTTCATGTAACATCCCGAAAATAGTAAATAAGTAAATAATAATACGATGGAGATTTATACGACATAAAATGAAATAAGAACGGATGGACTTGGGCTCGACTCCAACGGGCCGAGGGAAGCCCAGGTATAAAAGGGGCAAGACAGCCCATTTGACCATTTCACCTCCATTTCATCAATTCTAGAGAGAGAAAGGGAGCCCGAGTCTAGAGAGAGAAAGTCGACGGATCGTCACGAGATTGGAGGAGCACGTTACTACTGAGATCGTGAGCAAAACCTCTGGATCATAATTCCAATCCATGTAATGATTCGATCATAATATGAGTTTTTGTTCATTTTGGGGTTTCTCGGGTTTTAGCTAAATAGGTGATGTTTTTACGGATGAAACTTGAAAATAAGCTTAGAAATAGAATCTAGAATGAAAACCGCACGTTTTGATCAAAGAAAATTGTAAGATTAGCATGATCGGATTAACATGCAAGAATTCCGAAATTTTGGTCCAAGAACCAGGTACTGCGTACTTACCAAGTGCGCAGGAAGGAATCCCTGCGTACTTACTAAGTGCGCAGGCAGCAGTCCCTGCGTACTTACCAAGTACGCAGGAGGAAGACTCCTGCGCACTTACCAAGTGCGCATGAGCAAGTCCCTGCGCACTTACTAAGTGCGCAGGAAGCAGACAGCAGGCCACAGGTTGGTTAAGTAAAGTCAGTAAGTTTAGAATGATTAAACCATTAGAGTCGGGGTTGGGTCTAATGTGTATTTAACTACCTAATCCAGATCGGAGGTGACGCTGTTGGGCCTTTGTTTAGGACAACCTAGAGTAGCTCGTCAGGTGAGTTCTATGTGCCCCCTTCTATGTATGTGCAAATGATTTATAAATGTTCTGGGGCTGAAGTGTATACACTAAATGGATAAATGCTATAAGTGACAATGTGATCATACGTACATATATGAATATATAAATACTTATATATGTGAAAATGAATTATGAATAAAGAATGAAGCGTATGATATAAAGAAAGAATGAAAGAAGGATATAACGTAAAAGAATGAAATCTTGCTTTATATTATATATATTGCATGTTATGAATGAATGTAAACGTTATAAACCCTTCTGTGACAACGGCTACTTCGGTAGACGGACGACCACGTGACTATTTTGCAACCGGGACGAAAACGTTCCTACGTAAGATAGGACGTATGAAAAGGTAAAAATGGACGGTCGAAGCAATTGCCTTAACTAATGTAGAACGGTTGCATACATAATGGTCGCGTGGGAAACGGATGCCCTAGGGCAGACGGATTTAATGTTATGACGGACTACGACGGTAGGACGGTTAAGAGCGGACGGACAAAAGTTGCCGGACGGATTTAATGTTATGACGGACGGTTTTCTAGAGCCGGACGGTTATGAGAAGGGCTACGACGGTAGCTCTGACTGCGATGTCTTCGTGACATTCGCGACAAGTATGATGGGTTGATCTCCCTTAAGATTATGGCCAATATGTGTTCTCCCAAAGAAAGTATGTATGTACATATGTATATACCCTCAATGAATGTTATGTGAGAACAGTAAAGTAAAGAATATTTAAAAGTATGAATATACATGTATACATTATATTCAGGATAAGATAAATATTATGTATGATTGTCTTTAAACTAGAACTCACCAGCGTTAGCTGACTTTTAGTATACATTTCAGGTAAGAAAGGAAAGGGTCGTGCGAAGGCGTGAAGGTTACCTGGCACAAGACTGACATCCCACTTTTGTTTGTTAAGAATATGTTATGCTTTTATTTGTAAAGACTTCCGCTGTTTTGATTATGTAATTGAATGACGAATGTTTTAATATTTATGACTATGTTTATGAGTAAATCCAACAAGTGAGGTCACCCGGTTTAGGGGCCTTACAAGTTGGTATCAGAGCAATAGTTTGAGAGATTTAGACATCCCTAAATGTCTAGACTCAAACTGATTATGGGACCAACGCACGGATGTCAGTATGGGTAACCAACGCCAACGCTAGCACGTTAAGTAAGTCGTAAAGTTAATGCTCTTACATAGGAATATATACCTTAACTTAGAACAAATAGATGTTAATGCCACGACTGATTTGAAGAGTTTCGAACCCGAAAAGCAATGTAAATTAGTAATCACAAACCGGTCACTGTAATTAAGAATTTACCTTGCTCGTACTGTTCCAAACTATGATCTGAAGAAATGACATTGATGTATTCCCTTTTTAACTATCAGGAAATTAAGAACTATGGCTGGGGGAGGAAGGACAGGACCTCGAGGCGGTCGCACTGGCCGGCGAGGTAGACCTCCGTTGAACCCAAGATTTGAAGAAGAAGAGAGTGTGCACGCAGAGCACACCGAAAGTGTGCGCGAAACAGAAGTGACCCCAATTAGAGACAACAGTCCAGGGCCTATACAGTTGGAACCTGAAGTCAGGGATGCTATTGCCCGTGAAGTTGTGCTCACTTTGCAGAAGGTATTGCCGGATCTACTATCCGAGGCAATAAAGAAAAGTAAAGAGGGGGATGAAGGAAACCACGAAGAAACGGTATATGACAGCGACGGGTATGAGATAAAAGTGGGGCCAAGCACTAAAGGGTGCACTTATAAAGGTTTCAAAGATGGAGACCCACCCAAGTTTGATGGTAGCAAGGATTCGGTGGCTACTTTGGAATGGATTGAGAGAATGAACGCTGTAATCAACATCAGCGAGTGCCGACCAGACCAGGCGGTTAAATATGTTGCTCATTCTTTCACCAATGAAGCACTAGGTTGGTGGAGAAATATTCAAAGAACAAAGTCGCCACATGCTCTTGCCCGAATGACATGGGAGGACTTGAAAAAGCTCGTAATCCAAAAGTTCTGCCCACAGAATGAGATTGATCGTGTGGAGAACGAGTTCCTAAACTTCAAAGCTGGCGACAAGACTCATCGCCAATATACTTCAAGGTTCAACGAGCTGGCCCAACTGGTACCACACTTGGTGGAAACCGAAGAACGTATGATCAAATACTATGTGAAGGGTCTGCCGCAAAGGGTCCGTGTCCACGTAAAAGCCAACCTACCCTCGACTTTCGAGTCGGTAGTCAACCTGGCTGGAATCGTTTACGACGATTATGCCAATGAGGACCCGACACCTGTGACACAAAAGAGGAAATGGGAGAATCCGTCTAGAGGCATCGGAAGAGGGAATGAAACAACTGAAATTAAGAAACCGAGGTTGGACGGACATGAAACGTGCAAGAAATGTGGAAAACAACATAGTGGCGAGTGTCGAATCGGCACCACCGTGTGTTACAAGTGCGGGAGGCCGGGGCACTACTCCCGAGATTGTTGGAAGGACGCCAAATGTCAAGTATGTGGATTGGTTAGGCATCTGACAAAGAATTGCAGGAAGGCCGGCCAATCTGGTTCGGGAAAGGAAAAGGAACAGGAACAACAAAAGGCTAGGACCCGAGCCTATGCCTTAACTGAGGAAGAAGCAAGGGGAAACCCTGATGTCGTGTCAGGTACGTTTCTAGTTAATGATGAACGTGCTGCGATTTTATTTGATTCTGGTGCTAGTAAAAGCTTTATATCAAATGCATTTAGTCATAAACTAGATTGCACTATCAACACCATAATAAAGGCCTTTAGCGTACAAACTGCCGTTGGTAAAAATTCGGCAGTATTCCAAGTAACAGAGGATTGCATCATAGAAATAGAGGGTCATAAGTTCCCTTCTAGATTATTCCTTCTCACCTTAGGAGGATTCGATATAGTATTGGGTATGGATTGGCTAGCTGCCAATGAAGCTCAAATCATATGTAAACGTAAGAGGATACACCTCAAAGCTCCAAACGGCAGTCCAATTACGGTTTATGGGGATTGGAATTGCACGATGCCGAACGTCATCTCGATGATTAAGGCCGAAAGTTATATGAGGCGCGGTTGCGAAGCTTATCTGGCGTATGTTATTGACGATAGAATGAAAACGAAAGAACTCAAGAATGTACCCGTGGTGTGCAACTTTCCGGAAGTGTTCCCCGAGGATCTACCTGGGTTGCCACCCGATCGGGAAATAGAATTTCAGATTGATTTACTGCCAGGAGCTGAGCCCGTTGCCAAAGCCCCCTACCGATTGGCTCCGTCAGAAATGAAAGAATTGATGTCTCAACTAGAGGAACTAACAGAAAAAGGATTTGTTAGACCGAGCATCTCACCATGGGGCGCTCCGGTATTATTTGTAAAGAAAAAGGACGGCAGCATGCGCATGTGCATTGATTACCGCGAATTGAACAAGAGAACAGTAAAGAACAAATACCCGCTACCTAGAATAGACGATCTTTTTGATCAACTGCAAGGTGCGAGTTGGTTCTCAAAGATCGATCTTAGGTCGGGTTACCATCAGTTGAAAGTAAGAGAAGAAGACGTACCAAAGACCGCGTTTCGCACGCGTTATGGACATTACGAATTCCTCGTGATGTCCTTCGGATTGACTAACGCTCCAGCAGCGTTCATGGATTTGATGAATAGAGTATGTCGACCAATGTTGGATCGATCAGTGATAGTTTTCATAGACGACATACTGATATATTCGAAAAACGAGGGTGATCACCACTGTCACCTAAGAGAAGTTCTGGAAGTGTTAAAGCAGGAGAAGTTGTACGCGAAATTCTCCAAATGCGCGTTCTGGCTTAGGGAAGTCCAATTCCTAGGTCATGTGATAAACCCAAACGGCATCATGGTAGATCCTGCAAAGATAGAAACAGTAAAGGAATGGAACATCCCAAGGACACCAACAGAGATACGAAGTTTTCTTGGATTGGCAGGCTACTATCGAAGGTTCATTCAAGATTTCTCAAGGATAGCCTCGCCACTAACTAAACTGACACGGAAAGAAGTGAAATATGAATGGAGTCAAACCCAAAATAACGCGTTTGAGGAACTTAAGACACGATTAACCCAAGCTCCAGTCTTGACTCTACCTGAGGGAAATGAAGACTTGGTAGTCTACTCTGACGCTTCGGGGCAGGGTTTAGGTTGCGTACTTATGCAACGAGGAAAGGTAATTGCTTATACCTCACGACAACTAAAGATTCACGAGGTTAACTACCCAACGCACGATCTCGAGTTAGCAGCAGTAGTTTTCGCATTGAAAATATGGAGGCACTATTTGTATGGAGTTAAATGCACCATCTACTCCGATCATAAAAGCTTGAAGTACTTTTTCGAGCAAAAAGAATTAAACATGAGGCAAAGGAGGTGGTTAGAGCTACTGAAAGACTATGACTGTGAAATATTGTACCATCCAGGCAAGGCAAATGTTGTGGCTGACGCTTTAAGTAGAAAGGAAGAATCGGCACCCATCCGGATCAAAGCGTGTCAGCTGATTATAACACCAGATTTGATGGGCGAAATAACAAAGGCACAAGATGAAGCACTGTTAGAAAGAAATGTGAAACGGGAAAGAATAGTAGGACAACAAGGGAACTTAAGTGCAAATACATACGGTGTACGAACTAGGTTTGGCCGGATGTGGATACCTAAGATTGGCGAGCTTAGAGCCAAAATACTCGATGAGGCCCATAAGTCTCGTTATTCTATCCACCCCGGGACAAACAAAATGTATCAAGACTTGAAGAAAGAGTACTGGTGGCCTGGCATGAAGAATGATGTGACTGAATACGTGAGCAAGTGCTTAACGTGTTCACTAGTTAAAGCCGGGCACCAGAAACCATGCGGTAAAATGCAACCTTTACCTATACCAGAATGGAAGTGGGAAGAGATCACAATGGACTTCATTACCAAGCTACCGCGAACAGCTAAAGGCAATGATACCATTTGGGTGATCGTCGACCGATTGACGAAAAGTGCTCACTTCTTGCCAATACGTGAGGCTTCTTCGTCGGAAAGACTAGCAGAAGTATTTATAAAGGAAATTGTGAGTAGACATGGTATGCCACTGTCGATTGTGTCCGACAGGGATACTAGATTCACCTCAAGAAATTCAATGAAGCGATGGGAACCAGACTGAACATCAGCACCGCTTACCACCCTCAAACCGATGGTCAATCTAAAAGGACCATTCAGACCTTGGAGGACATGCTCCGGGCCTGTATCATTGACTTCGGTGGGAGCTGGGACAGCCATCTACCATTGGCAGAATTTTCATATAACAACAGCTATCACTCAACTATTGACATGCCGCCATTTGAAATGTTGTATGGGAGGAAATGTAGGACCCCGGTTTGTTGGGGGGAAATTGGACAAAAGGATTTTGCAAGTCTCGAAGTGGTCAAAGCTACTTCCGAGAAATTTGACCAAATCAAGGCTCGAATGAAAGCCGCAAAGGACAGACAGAAATCATACGCGGACAAGAGAAGAAGGGATTTAGAGTTTCAAGTAGGGGACATGGTACTGTTAAAGGTATCACCGTGGAAAGGAATCATCCGATTCAGGAAGCGTGGCAAACTGAGTCCAAGGTTTGTCGGACCTTTCAAGATTTTAGCAAGAGTGGGTCAAGTTGCTTACAGACTCGACCTACCCGTTGAGCTTCATGGAATACACCCTACGTTCCACGTGTCTCACCTACGCAAGTGCCTAGCCGATGACACAGCTCACATACCTTACGACGAGATCGAGGTGGATAACAACCTAAATTACATAGAGGAACCAATAGCCATCCTTGACCGAGCTGAGAAACGACTACGCAACAAGTCGATACCGTTAGTCAAGATACAATGGAAACATAGAAAAGGGTCGGAAGCTACATGGGAAAAAGAAGACGAGATGAGGGAACTATACCCTCAATTGTTTGACGTATAAACAGTTTCGAGGACGAAACCTCTTTAAGGAGGGTAGACTTGTAACATCCCGAAAATAGTAAATAAGTAAATAATAATACGATGGAGATTTATACGACATAAAATGAAATAAGAACGGATGGACTTGGGCTCGACTCCAACGGGCCGAGGGAAGCCCAGGTATAAAAGGGGCAAGACAGCCCATTTGACCATTTCACCTCCATTTCACCAATTCTAGAGAGAGAAAGGGAGCCCGAGTCTAGAGAGAGAAAGTCGACGGATCGTCACGAGATTGGAGGAGCACGTTACTACTGAGATCGTGAGCAAAACCTCTGGATCATAATTCCAATCCATGTAATGATTCGATCATAATATGAGTTTTTGTTCATTTTGGGGTTTCTCGGGTTTTAGCTAAATAGGTGATGTTTTTACGGATGAAACTTGAAAATAAGCTTAGAAATAGAATCTAGAATGAAAACCGCACGTTTTGATCAAAGAAAATTGTAAGATTAGCATGATCGGATTAACATGCAAGAATTCCGAAATTTTGGTTCAAGAACCAGGTACTGCGTACTTACCAAGTGCGCAGGAAGGAATCCCTGCGTACTTACTAAGTGCGCAGGCAGCAGTCCCTGCGTACTTACCAAGTACGCAGGAGGAAGACTCCTGCGCACTTACCAAGTGCGCATGAGCAAGTCCCTGCGCACTTACTAAGTGCGCAGGAAGCAGACAGCAGGCCACAGGTTGGTTAAGTAAAGTCAGTAAGTTTAGAATGATTAAACCATTAGAGTCGGGGTTGGGTCTAATGTGTATTTAACTACCTAATCCAGATCGGAGGTGACGCTGTTGGGCCTTTGTTTAGGACAACCTAGAGTAGCTCGTCAGGTGAGTTCTATGTGCCCCCTTCTATGTATGTGCAAATGATTTATAAATGTTCTGGGGCTGAAGTGTATACACTAAATGGATAAATGCTATAAGTGACAATGTGATCATACGTACATATATGAATATATAAATACTTATATATGTGAAAATGAATTATGAATAAAGAATGAAGCGTATGATATAAAGAAAGAATGAAAGAAGGATATAACGTAAAAGAATGAAATCTTGCTTTATATTATATATATTGCATGTTATGAATGAATGTAAACGTTATAAACCCTTCTGTGACAACGGCTACTTCGGTAGACGGACGACCACGTGACTATTTTGCAACCGGGACGAAAACGTTCCTACGTAAGATAGGACGTATGAAAAGGTAAAAATGGACGGTCGAAGCAATTGCCTTAACTAATGTAGAACGGTTGCATACATAATGGTCGCGTGGGAAACGGATGCCCTAGGGCAGACGGATTTAATGTTATGACGGACTACGACGGTAGGACGGTTAAGAGCGGACGGACAAAAGTTGTCGGACGGATTTAATGTTATGACGGACGGTTTTCTAGAGCCGGACGGTTATGAGAAGGGCTACGACGGTAGCTCTGACTGCGATGTCTTCGTGACATTCGCGACAAGTATGATGGGTTGATCTCCCTTAAGATTATGGCCAATATGTGTTCTCCCAAAGAAAGTATGTATGTACATATGTATATACCCTCAATGAATGTTATGTGAGAACAGTAAAGTAAAGAATATTTAAAAGTATGAATATACATGTATACATTATATTCAGGATAAGATAAATATTATGTATGATTGTCTTTAAACTAGAACTCACCAGCGTTAGCTGACTTTTAGTATACATTTCAGGTAAGAAAGGAAAGGGTCGTGCGAAGGCGTGAAGGTTACCTGGCACAAGACTGACATCCCACTTTTGTTTGTTAAGAATATGTTATGCTTTTATTTGTAAAGACTTCCGCTGTTTTGATTATGTAATTGAATGACGAATGTTTTAATATTTATGACTATGTTTATGAGTAAATCCAACAAGTGAGGTCACCCGGTTTAGGGGCCTTACACTTCAAAAGGTGGACTTAGAGTCAAATACTCTAAGTGTAGGTAAGACGAGTTGTGGTACTCGCTCCAAGAGGTTGTAAACCAAAAGAAGTGTAAAATACTTAACCTGAGGAAAGAAGTGGAGGCATTAAAGAAAAAAATCTTTGCCATGTCGTTGGAGTTGTTTATCTTTCATGAACATAATCTACCTAATCCGGTTTAGAAACTTCTAAAAGCTACTCAAGAGGTCATACTAGTTGTATAAACTCATGACCACACATGATAAAATCCAAAAGCATTTTAAAACAAAATATAAATTTTATCCAAAGCTACCATTTTGTGCTAAAATAAGGACACCATACCATTTTGAGCATGTAGAAGTTATAAATTATGTATTAAGACCATTAATGGACCGTTAACCCTCATAAAAACTGATGCAGTGAAAAGGAGGAGGGAGAGGGGATTGCTACAAACGTAACAAAAGAGAGGGATTGCAACGTCCTTGACCAGAGAGTGTCTATGACGATATATGTAAGAGGGGAGAAGAGAGAAAAAATGTGTACTATCTAGGAGAGGGAATTAAATTATTAGGACAGTTTCCAGACAATGATGATGCACGATACAAAAAAGGATAAGTCGTCGATGCTCTAATGATTAAACCTCATGAGGTGTCTCGTAGATTTTGATTAAAAACATGAAATACTAGTCAAGTTCTCTAGATGATGGTCGTGTGAATACGGAAACAAATCAATACAATTTTTTCTCAAAGAAGGATTTTTTTGTTATTAATTAAATTCTAGAACTTTTTTGAATCATCAACATAAAGACAACTAAGGTTAATATTGAAACAATTATCTTTCTCTAATAGTATATTATGATTATTTTATTTTCTAAACATTTAATTTTATTACAGCTTTGTGTAATTATTATTATGTTTTGTCACACTCACCGTTAAAAAAAAAACTATTTATCATGTTTTAACCCGGCCCGTTTATCACAAAATTTGCCCTAGAACTCGGATCGTATAAGCGAGATGATTTATACAATACAATACAATACCTGGAAAATGAAGCAGAAGGCAGACTTGTAAAATCCGTCATCTTCTCTGTTGACATTTCATCTGCAATAACCCACAATTTCCCAAAAAAGCGTTGTTTACACTTTGATCGGCGGCGATGGAGAAGAAGAATGAGGAACCGGTGATGGGGATCCCCTACAATCCCAACTATCAACATCCTCCTGTTTACGCACATCCACAACCGCAATACTACGTCGGAAATAATCCCTATCAGTCCGGCCAGATCCCTCCTAACGCCGTCCTCGGTGATCCCAAAGGTGTTCCTCTTCACCAGACGATTTACAGAGACACTCCTGCTCCGATCAACTGCGTCTTCTGTGGCAGCTCCGGTCTCACCACCGTCAGGTATTCTTCTATCCAGACCTTCAATTTCTAAATTCATTCGCTAATTTCATGGAAATTGATGTTATTGTCGGATCAGTGTAATGTATTTGCAATTGGGGGAGAAATTAGGTTTTCCGATTTGGTGGCTTCTCTCATAGAAAGGGGTTGTGTGACCATTGATCTATCAGAGGACACATGTTGTTTAGTTTATTTGAATACTGAATTTCATGTGGAGAAGTTAAATTTTTATGTTAATTTGATGGTGAAGTGAGTATGATTGATAGTTAGAAGATCAAATATGTGATGAATTGCATACTGTTAACAGTCATTACAATAAATTGGGACTGATTTTTGTTACTGAAGCTTCTTGTTTTCTTGAAAGGTCAATGATTGTTAACCGTTTAATTAACTTTTATATTTAGTTGCATACTCTAGCCACAAACTGGCTTTCAGTTTTATAGATAGATTCAGGAAACTTAAAATTTGGGAATTTCTAGGCATCTCTTGATTGAATTTTGGCACAAAAACGTTATGTGTTCATCGTATTTCATTTTTGTCTGATCAGTAATAACATTATGAAATTAGTTTATGATGTTTTTGTCTGAAGAATAACATTTTCTTGGTACTCTTATACGTGTAGCATTTTTGTTTCGTTTTACTTCAGATTTGATGTTCATTTTCATGTCTTTTTGCTTGTGGATTCCCTATTTCTTTTTCCAAGAACCACTGTTGTAGGGTGTTCTAACTTCTTAATCATCTTTAAACAATAAACATGACAAAAAAAGTCTCTTCTTTTATCGTTCAATGGGTTGTAATCATGTAAATCTTGAGAACCAAATGTTTTAAAACACACTTCATTGATGCAAAGTTCTGACTGATCCTTCTTGGGGTGTATATCATTTTAGCCACCAATTAACCAATTCCAATACTTTTTCTTATATTGGTTGATAGATCAAAACCAAGTGTGGCTGCTGTTGTTGGTTGCATGATGACATTCATTGGAGTTTGCTTTCTTTGTCCTTCAATGGATTGCCTTTGGCACAAGTATCACTATTGCCCTCATTGTAACGAGAAGGTATACACTTACCGTTTTCATTTCTTTCTTTTTGCTCATGAATTGTGGATTTTAATGTTAAGGAAGGAATTATAATCAATGATATTTATGCAGCTTGCTGAATTTGAGAAGAATGATGTGTGTGCTGTGATGGATCCTCCTAATTGGTATCAAACGAGTTTTGCATTGCCCGCGTGATCATGAAATATAAGCACGCCGTTAACTCATTATGTTATGTTTGGATGGACACTTTGATGTTGAATCTTGTATTTTGTTATAAGCTTGAGTGGAGGTCAAGTATGATAATGTTGTGGCATTATTAAAACTTGCATATTGTATAGATTTCTTGTGTTTATACAAGTCATCAGTGTATTATTTTATCTTTGAAGGAACTTGAAATTGCAACCAATTGTAATGTTTGGATGATAAAGGGTGTATGGCTTGGCCATAAAAACTTGTTATATACAATTAAATTCTCCCTACAATTTAATTTCAAGTTGATAGAATGTATGACAATTAAATTTGTTATTATGCAAACTTTAACTAACTTACTTTATTAAGAAATTAATGTCTCCCTACATATATTTTTGATAAAATCTTATAGGATGATCTGGTAACCGTCATCTTACGGTCTTACGAACTCCGAAAAACGAATCCAATTTCTAAAAGGGTTTTAACAAAAAAAATAATTTAATCATAGTTTTTAAGTTTATGATTAACAATAATTTTACTAATGTTTAAAGGCAATACAGGTCTTATTTGGTTATATATTTTTATAAACAACGCACTAATCTATACTATATAATAAATAAAGTTTTTTTCATACCACGTGTCACCTTCACATTCATTCTCATCATTTTTTTTTCCGTCTCTCTCTTATTAAATGCACATTCAATGTTTTAACCATAATATATATTTAAGGAAAAAAATTAATTATATTAATAAAACACATTTATTTTAAATTATCCCTTATGAAACTTTGAAATCTAATTATATAATTTTTATTTTCAATCAGATAATAAATGAAAATCAAATTTTATTAAATAGTACTTAATGTATTTTCGAAACCCAATTATATATTAGTTTTTACATATTTTGAGTTTTGTTTTTTATCTTTAGTATATGATATATATTTTACAACTGTAAAATACACACATAAATATTTAAAATTTTTATTTATTGATATTTTTTACCCCGTGTGTATACACGAATCTAAACTAGTTATTATTAAAAAAAAAAGAAGAGCAATGATTTGGCAGGGGCTAGGTTAGGGCACCGACGACCCAGATACTCAAAGTCCGGCCCATATTCTGCTCGCCTGAAGTCTAAATCCAATGAATTTGAAATGAAAAGTGGTCATCATCACTCGATTCACAATTGCAGGTATGCATCCTCCCGTTTTTAATCATTTGTTTTACAGTTATAAGAAAAATTAAACGATTATGTTGCCTATTTCTTCAAATTAGGTTTTGTAATATGAGCTGATCTCCAAATGTTGTAATGAAATCGTGTAATACACTGATTTAATCTTCATCTTTACTAGCTTATTCCCTAATCAATGAATAATTACTCGAGTTTCAACAATTGCTTTGTTTGTGATAATAACTCATACTTTATTTGTTATAAAGGATTTTTCATCAACTTATAATTAAATAGATCTTAATCTGCAAAGTGCAAGGCTCAAAGTTCTATAATTTGAAGCAATTTTTATAAAGTGAACTGATTTTGTTTTTTTTGACAATTTCTTTTAATAGGAAACAGTTAAAGTATAATAAGGAAATATGGCAAGTATTAGAAATCTGAAAATCAAAACAGCTTCATGCAAACGAATTGTGAAGGAGCTACACTCTTATGAGAAAGAGGTTGAGAGGGAAGCAGCCAAGACAGCTGACATGAAGGAGAAGGGTGCTGATCCTTATGATCTTAAGCAACAGGTAAACTTCATATACTTCTCAATCGTTGTTCTGATAAACTCAAAACGTGTGTTTAAAAGACGATGTATATAAGCATTTTGGTGTTTTTGATGATTTGTTTTAATAGGAAAATGTGTTGGCTGAATCAAGGATGATGATTCCTGATTGTCGCAAACGTCTGGAGTCCTCACTAGCTGACTTAAAAGAGATACTGGTATTCTGTTATTTTTAACTTATATGAATTGAACATAGTTTTTGCTGATTATACTGTTATATCTGACCTTGGTACATATGAGATGATAAATGTCTGGGCAAAACATCTTTTTTTTTCTTTGGACACATGTTAGGTTGAAATCTGTTGAACTAAAATATCACTTACCAAACTTCATTCATCGACAGTTGAAGAAAGTAATGTAGTTTGGATCCTGCGTGAATACTTTTCATTATACAGAAAAAGAGAGTATTCCATTCGTATCCATAAACGAGTCAACTTTAATATTGAAATGCGGAAGGTTATTTCTTTGGACAAGTTTTACGCAACAAAATGACACCATATGCGTGTATGCAATGTTTAAAAGGGACTGGTGGTTTAGAGTAACTTTTTGTAAGGATTGGGTTGGGTTACAAACACTTTTTCGTCCATTGTTCATACAAACAGTTAATGTTTTAAGCATAATACCAAAAATTGTATTTTTACAATAATGATCTAGTTTTTTTAATCTATGGATTTAAGCGATTGTTTGCAGTTAAACTACTTAGGGGTTTGTTATCTATCTAAGACTCGTCTCTAGTCTTAGCATTAGCTTTTCCGTGGCTGTAACTTTCCCTTAGCCTTAGTTGTGTCTTAGCATGTGACTTGGAGTGTAGAATTTTTTAAGGGACGGTATGGATATGGTTAAGTGGATTAGTTATACTTCTCTTTTCTCGTCTCTTTGCTCTGTTATCTTGCTACTACTATAGTTTACCTACCACTTGATGTTGGAGATACTTTACTACTTTCATAATACTATTGTATCATCGTTGCTCTGACTCTATTCATGACATTTTTATCGCCTGGATTTCTATACCATATTATACTACACTAGAAATTGTACACGAAAAAAGATGTTTTCGGAGCTGGGAGAGACTCTAGGAGCAGCCTCTCTATCCTATGGGATAGAGAAAAGGTTTTGTCTGTTCATCTCACCCTTCCGGACCCTATAAATAGCCCTGCTATGTTGGGATTTTACTGGGTGTGTTGTTTGTTTTGCATTGAAAATACTCTTTAGGTGACTTTCACTCCCTTTCTTAATAAGTTAGGCTTTTGTAATTTTCAGCGTTGTTTGGATTACTTGTTAAAACTTCTTATTGCTTTTTGAAATAAGCAGTTTGGATTACTTGTTAAAACTTCTTATTGCTTTTTGAAATAAGAGTATGTAATAAGCAACTTCAAACTGCTATTCAAAACAACTTATTTCGGTCTCAAATAACCATAAAGCAATCCCAAATAGGGCTGCTCAACTAACTCGTGGCTTGCAACTCCCTCATAAGTTGCTCGGTAAAAACTTGCTCGTATTTCAACTTGAGCTAGTTAACTTTTGTAAACATTCAAGCCGAGTTTCGAGCTCAAGGTTTGTCTGGCTCGAATAAATTTAATCCATTATTATACTTATATTTTGGTAGTTTGGTACTATGTTATTTAAGACTTGCATGATTTGAGATTATTGTTAACTTGTTTGAGACTTGTATAAAAAAAAATACAAAATCATCATTTTTTTTAAAGTGAGCCAACTCACTGAGCCATTTGTAATTAAATGGGTTAAATTTGCCACCTTTAGTTATTATGTTAACGTTTGTAAAAAGTCATGAGGCGGCCTGTTTTTCTGGGACAAAATATGTGATTGTCTTACGAGCAACTGTATTTCAGGCCGAGCTGGAAGAAGCAAAGCAAAAGGAGGGACCTGAAGTCACCGAAGCTGAAAGCACTGTTGCTGATATCGAGAAGTTATTTGAGACGTCAGAATCATAGTATGTTGGCGTAAAGCACCAGCATGTCTTTTTGCTTAAACAAATTCTACACTCCACAAATTCTTCGTTCAATGTTTGTTTTTCTTGTGGGCATGTATGTTCTTATTCCTGCCATCTTCACTGGTCTACTGTCAAGAGATTTTAAAGTTTGAAGGTTGACTTATTAAGACTTCATTCCATATCATGAATACCTTTGCTGTTACATGCATGATGTAAAAGTCTATATACACCACTCTTTTGTTAGGTTTATGGTTAAAAGTTTTCAAAACCAAATGTATTAACTGGCAAGGAGCTGATCTACAAACTGTCTGGTGGGTCAACCAACCATTGACCCGTTGTGTAATGTTTTGAATGGCATGGCATGATCGATCCCTGGGGCGAGCAAAACAGAAATGAAAACGGATGTGAAAGTAAAATTATGGTCTATGTTTCTTTTGTCTCATGTGCATTATAGAGTTGTATGGGGGTAATTTGGTAGTATAACTCTAGCAAGTAATAGTTGTAACCAAAAAAATACATCTATTTTGTAACTTATATAACAAAAACATAGTAAATAGAGAATATGAGAAATGTTATGTCCATGTATTAGAAATTGATACATTACTAGAAATTATGACCCGCACGTTGCGGAGGGTTCGTATAGTGATATTAACGTGGTTAACTACATAATTAAGTCTGCGCGTTTGTGAATCTCGTTACACGTGTTGCGGCTGTGACACTAACGTCGTTAAATACGGTGATTTTAGCACCCCGCGCTCTGCGACGGGAAACGAATCTAAAACAGTTGAGGCGGTGACTAAGCACAAAAAAGTTATTAAGTACATAAAACAACGTGATTAGTCCAATAAAAAAATGTAAAAAAACAAAGAAAAAAAGTAAAAAAAATTGACCAACAGATAGGTGACATATGGCGTGACGTTGTGGAAAAACACATGATTTTGATATTTTACAAACTTCAGGGGGAGTTGTGTAAGACACATGTAAATGAGTAAAACAAAATTTATACCGTGACGTAAAGAAAAAAATATTAAAAGAAATGAGTAAAACAAAATTTATACCGGAACGCAAAGAAAAAAATAATAAATACAAAAACAAATAATTTTTTTGTAGAGGTATATTTGTGTTTTTAGAAAGTTGAGGATTATTATTTAAAAATATGAAAATAAAGGGGGGTGAATATGAAAAAGAAAAAAAAAACAAAAAATATCATTGGTAACCGACGTTATCAAATGAGAGTTATTAATATATTAGAAATTCTGATAAGTTTCTTATATATAGATAAAGATATGTGACTGGAAAGTTATTCTGTGTGCATACTTACATAATAAAAGTAAACTAGAAGCTTTAGAAAATTACAAAAAAGGTCTCAAGAGAAGGATGTTGCTTCCTTGGATGATGGCAGTTATTTACAGTTTGAAGCCTCTATTGGATAGTGATTCAGAACATTTCCTACGCAGTTGCTGCAGTAACTTTGAGCCCCAAATTATATTTATTATATCTGACCTGCCAATTTAACAGAAACCTCAAATTATATCACCTTCAAAGGCATAAACATCCAGAACACAAATCTAACAGTGAATTCATAAATCCTAAGTTTTTGTAACACTTTATGATAATATTAATACAGAAAAAAATTTATCCATCCAACTTGACATCTACTGTTATCGTATGTAATTAACTTTTAAAACTTACCTTTTGACGAACAAGGTGTAAAGTATGATGCATTTTCTGTTACGTTTTATTTTTATTTATTTTTATTATTATTTAGTCAATTAGGTTAAAGGGGTTAGTGGCTATTATTGTTAGTTGGAGGTGTCTTTAGTATTTTGTTTGAATATATATTTGGTATCGAATCATGAATGAAATCATCAGATTGTTTGAGTCATTCTCTTCTCCTAATTCTTAGTTTTTCTTCTCCAATTCTGGTTTAACCCTATCAAGGGTGTCGGAGTTTTCTCCAGGCGATCCTAATCGGATTCGCTACCGCTACCATGATGAACACCCGTAATCAAGATGAAGACGGCTCTCAAGGATCATGACAAGGAGATTTCTAACCTCCGGGCAACCCTAGCCGCCATCATGAAACAGGATCAAGCGATGAAACAACAGGAACATATAATGGCGGCATTAGGATTGGATCCAACCGGATCGAAGCAGAAACAAGCTTCAGCCGCGTCATCCACACTACCCGTGTCGTCTACACCAAATCTAGCCAAGAAAACCGATCCCCAATCTGCTCCGCCTACACCTAAAATAGTCCCACAACCCGTAACATCCATCAAGGTTGCACCAAAAACTGCCCAAAAATCTACGCGAGCAACCCCTTCAACCTCCCCAAACCGGCACCCAAAACGACCGCTAACAATTACACATGTACCATTTCCAAAAACCGCACCATCAGTGGTTCTGAGCCTATTGAAACCGGTGTCCGCAAAGAAAGAATCGACACCGATAGGCGATGCAACCGATAGACGTGAATGGCATCCACCGTGGCGTCTCATTGACACAACCCCGAATGCCATTGGACGAACTGAATGGCGTCCACCGTGGAACGGGTCGACCCAAAGTGACCATGGATGTTGCAATTTTTTTTCCGTTAATTTGTGATTCTTGAGGTCAAGAATGTTTTTAAGTGGGGAGTATTGTTACGTTTTATTTTTATTATTATTTAGTCAATTAGGTTAAGGGGGTTAGTGGCTATTATTGTTAGTTGGGGGCGTCTTTAGTATTTTGTTTGAATATATATATTTGGTATCGAATCATGAATGAAATCATCAGATTGTTTGAGTTATTCTCTTCTCCTAATTCTTAGCTTTTCTTCTCCAATTCTGGTTTAACCCTATCATTTTCATATAAAAAGTTTTACCAAAAAGTTGAGTTTTAGAAGATTTTGAAGTCCAATACACAATATGTAAGGTAGGAGTATGCATACCTACAGTAGAAGCATCATTAGGAGTCGAAAGTCATTAGGTCACTTTAAAGTCTATTGGTGACAAAGGAGGTGAAACCAGGCTTGTATCTGGCCCACCTTTGTATGTGACCAAAGGAGCAGAAAACCCGACTTTTAAAGGTTTCTTGGAGACCACTTTTGCAGGCGGCCTTGGGAGTTCATGGAGTTCACTAATTACAGGTGAGGACATGCTAGCACTTAATGAGTATGCTTCTGGAGTTAGGGGCTGAGTCAAACTAGTCTGTAAAACCGAACCAGATACAGGCAGATGTCGTGCTGTGGACCCAATAGGACCACTGGCATATAATGGGACCTTGTTTGACCGTGAGTCACCAGTCAAGGGACCAGAAAACGCATATCTTTTAATTTTCTTTGCACTAAAAGTTGTACGTGAATCGGTTTGAGGCGAGGAGTGTACTATTTTAGGAGCTGGTAATGGAGTGGGTTTTCCTGAAATTTTTTCCAATGGCATTGAATGATATATATTAGTTGGTGGTTTGGGTTTTGGTCCTTGACTTTGAGTTTGAGTTTGATTTTGACTTTCAATTCCTGAAGCAGCTGATTTTGTCTCTAGCGGTGTTGGGAGAACATACGTGTTCAGCTTTCGTGCAGATGACTGTCGCATCTGCCAATACCTTTCAGATGGGTCAAAATTAGTCTCCATAGAAAGTGGAGCCGATTTGCTTCCTTTGTTAACATCAATAGTTGGGTTAAATAAAGGTTTTCCGTTCGTATTTACCTACAAGTCGAAAAAAGCACACATTTTGTGGTGTGAGAATAGGAAAAAGAGGTAGCAAAATTTAATACACCAAAATATTTAAACAAAAGAAAATACAATGTTTCTTTTACCATTGCCGATTTCACAGGAACTTGCGGAAATGTAACATCTTCATTGTCCAACTGCAGAAATAAAAGGATAATGAAAAGAAAGTTTAAACCAAAAAAGAAATTATGGAAAGTAACAAATCTGAACCAAAATATAAAGCTTTTTGGGTCATTATAGAAATGAAATTCTTGCCTGTACTGAGTTTCTTGAGGTAGAAACTTCATTCTTCCTAACACTCATGCGGGGGTCAATTCTCAATTCACTATCTTCAAATGTGTCATTGTTATAATCACTATCATCTTCTTCATCTTCTTCATCAGAAAGAAAGACGGAGTCTCTATCATCACCATCATCATCTTCAAGCCCACTAAATTGGTAGTCAATATGCTGCTGATCGGTGGTTGATTTAACATGTGGCTCGATTGCTTCAAGTGATTTGAGAGCCTTTCTGAATAGATTCAACTGTTTCCCGACATGTAAGATGTGTCACCAATAAAAGAATTTATAAATTATAACATTTATTGATGAATATAAAAGATGAAAACCTGAGCAGCATAGTGGCGAGCTGCTTGCGTTAGAAGACTGCGAGATTGTGAATTTTTTAAAGATTTCATGCGGAAAATAAATAAGGTAGCATCCTCATCAAATTCATTCCAAGCTGTTTGCAGTTGGCGAGAAGAAACATGCTCCGATTTACTGTTTTTCATCTTTCCCTTCTCATATTGTGTTTTCAGTGTTTCATATGTTGTCCTAGAGATACAAAATACATGGTATATATTTACACTAAATGAGCAATGAATTCGAAAATGGAAATGATCGTTTCATACCTCTTTTCATCACATTGTTTTTTCATGTCCTGCAGAAGGTAGGACAGGGTATGAAATATGTCTATAAATAGATTGATGCATGCATTTACCAATTATGAGATGAGAAATTACAGACCTCAACTATATGCAATTCATTAAGAAGAGATTGTGAAGGAATTGTGATTGTCTGAGAGAGATGTGACCGCTGAAAGAGTAATTTGAGATGGTTATAATAAACTCATATAAAGTAAAAAAAATAGCAAAATGTTCATATGTATAGTATAACAAGTTAAGAACCTACATAATTATCAACCCGCTTCTGGATATCAAATTGCACCTTGCCCAGCATTAGCAACACTCTGCCTGCAAATTGAGTGTGTAATAAAATGTGAGAGGATATGAAGAAAGCTAGAACAAGATAAGAGCTGAACACTTCATCTCTAAGATACTTAATATGAAAAACTAGGTAAGAACTTGTAAAAAAAAAGTTTGGAAATTAAACATGCTGTAAATAGAAACATCATCAGGTTATACTCACCACTATCTTCATCATCACTTAGTGCAGTTTTCTGAAGAAGACAACCACCCATTTCCTGTAAAGATTCTGAGAATTCTGAAATACACATTCATTCATAGTTAGCAAGTGTATGAAGAAAATGACACGAATATGGGGGAACTTAGGTAGCATGCATAACCATCATACTTTTAAGAACCACATAGGAAAGTGTTTCTAAATGACAGGTTGAAGGACAACACAAAAACTCTAAACCATCAGCACCATATTGAAATTTTCAATGTTCCTAGTATAATCAAGATTTAGGTGGCTCTTTGGAGAAATAACAAAGTAAAAGTTAGAACCATGAAGACACCTAAATCATTGATTGTATTGTTATTAAGTGGCTAGTTTTGTTTCATCATTAGATTCCAATTGATTTGCTGTCGAATAAAATTGCTAACAAAAAACCTTCAAGGAAGAAATTTCAATCATTCAGAACAAAAATAAATATACCATATGCAGTGTTCGTGGTGCTTGCAGCAGCAGTAAGCAAGCTGTCATAGCAATCTCTCATGTCTTGCATATCCTGCAAAAATTAATGAACTAATTCACAAAATCGGATACCGCAACAACAAGAAGTGTAACAAATTCCTTATAATTCAACTTTCAGTACACAGATTTGACCTATGCTAATAAGATCCCCTTCCATTAAAAAAATATATATATATAACTCTAACTGAGATTCAATCAAATACAGCGCTTAAAATAACAACGAATCATACCAGTTGCATTCCACATCATATAAATCGACATATTGTTAATGAAGGGAGAATTTGTAACAACAAGTATAGATTAATCGAATCAAAACCTGAGAGGCTTGAGCGAGCTCGTCTAATTGAGCGGAAGATCGTTGAATACCATGTCGGTGACGTTTATCGTTCCTGTGTAACCCTAGACCACGTACTTTTCTGAATGGAGACTTCATATTTGAAGGTTGATTGAAGAACAATTTGGTGAAGAATTATGAAGAGAGAGAGAGAGAGAGAGAGAGATGAAAGTGTTGATTGGAAGATGAGATTAACGGAGTCAAGGGCTATGGGTTTGAGTCGTCTATATTCTGTTTGTTTGGAAGGGGGAAGAAGACTATATCTGGTTTCTCTTGTTACATCAAATACATGTAAATCTTGTTATAAAAAGGAAACGAAATAATCTCTCTTAAAATTTCATTTGTGCATCACACAAAGAACTAAAGATAATCCCCACTTATATATCATTTGGAAGTTTATGATTTTAATATATCATTTATTATTTTAACGTTATAAAAAGTCTTTTTATAAAAAGAACTTGATTACCATTTCGTAACTATTTTTTAAATTAATTTAAACTAGTTGGTTACGCCCCTCGCTCTGCGACGGGGTGAACCGGTTTTTAGAAAAAATTGAACGCATGCACATGCTCAAACGCAAAAATAACGTTAAAAAACGTAATGTAGAACTAAAAGATCGGCGACGACGGATCGATTAAAAAACTTAAACGTAGATGCAACTGCAAACGTTTGTAAAAAGCAATACTAAAAAAACACAGGCGTCAACATCGCTTAAGATCGCAAATAAAAATAAAGTCAAACCGCCGCTAAAACCAAATAAAATAAAACTAAAAAAGTAAACAAAACTTGGAAGTGGATTTGACGGACTGTACCCTCGTGATTCGCTACCCACGGTTCGCGGCGCGTGTCAGGCCCGTCGTTAATAAAATATAAATGAAAACGTAGGCGCAACGGTAAAAATAATGTTAATAAAACATAAACTAAATAATAAAAAAAGGAAAAAAAAATACCGGTTCGGGTCGTCAAAAACCATAAAAGTTAATACCAATACGACTTACGATAATACAAATACTGACAATGATGTTGTTCACTCAGAATAGGTTCGGCTCATCACGGTATCACAATGTTAATGACACTCGCTACGAACGAAAGTTATTAAGGAAAAACAAAATTAATAGAAAATAAAACAGACTAAATATGTAAATTTATATATACTATAAATTTGAAACTGAAATTATAAAAAACACACACGATTTGAAAAGTCACTATTCACCGCCGTTGTATTTTAAATCCTAGTTAGTTCTAATAGAACAAATACTAAACTATATTATTATTTAGTGTTTTTTTTATAATTATCTTCTATTTTAGATTAAACTTAAAAAAGAAAAAAGATGATCAATAAATTGAAACAAAGTCTCATTTATGCTGGTCCCCAATAGGTTCTATGAGTAGACTTAGTACCAGGCATACTTTTTCAATTGTTCATGACAGTGTTAGCTTCATCTTGCGACCTAGAGATCCAGTGGCCGATTTAGGATTTTTACTCAACGGATGCATAAAAATATCGATAAAAATAAAACTCCATTAAAAATTTAAACAAAGAAAGGATAGGGATCTACAAGGATAGGGACGATGTCGAGCTTATATTGAAACTCATTTTATATATGAGCTCGAGTCTGGGCTTGAAAACTACTCAGGACTAATCAAGCTCAGCTTGATTCATTTATACCCCTATACGTGATTAAACCAACACTATATAAAATTATAAATAACCAAAGCTATCAAATAATTTTTTTTATATTTTAAATAAAATTATTAGTAAATAACTTCTTTTGAAATTTCACATTTTAATAAAAAGATTAACGAGGATAAAATCAATAAAAATCTACGTATTATTGCTAGTGTGAAAGTGGAGAGTTATGTCTATGAAAAAGATAAAACAATTATATATTATACTTTTAATTTTGAATAAAAATCTTACTTTCTCAATAAAAATCTACGTATTCATCCGTAGACATTCATTAAATATATTATACTTCTAATTTTAAAAAAGAAATAACAGTTTGAAATGACTTGAAATAAAAAGTCAAAATTTGATTTTAAAAGAGAAATAAAAGTTTGAAATGACTTGAAATGAAAAGTCAAAATTTATAGGCTTTTAGTAGATGAAAAGAAATGAAAAGTAATAAATAATAACCAATAAGTAAAATTGAATTAAAAGGGCATTAACTGTAGTATAATCTAAAAAGCATATTGTCTTCTCCGGTTGCCGCTGCAACTGCTGCACTAGCCGGTAAAATTTTCGATTAAGTATATTTTTTAGTTTTCTTCTTTTATTTTCGTTTCAACTACTCTTGGGTGCTTTTTAAGAGACTTTTGACAAAACATACGGGTGCCCAAAAATTTATAACCAATTTTATACTAAAAACTTTTTCTTCAGCGGGTGCCTTTCCCCCCTCTAACGCCTCTATGCATCCGCCCCTGTAGACATGGTATAAGCCTCTTTCAAATTCATTAGCTTAACCAATTTTACAAGACACTTAATCCCAGGCTTCAAACCTTCTATGAACAAACTCAATGCATGTTCCTGACTAAGTGTAACCTTATTCAAAAGCAGGTCAAACTTGTCACTATACTCATCTAATGTACATGTTTGATTCAATGCTTTCAATACCCCACCTTAACATCTTCTACAACTTCACTAGTAAACCTAGTAGAAATAGACCCAATATACTTCAGATAAGGGTGTACCTATTGATTTGACAAAGCCTTGGTGCTATTGCATTGCTCTGTCGTCAACACGTATATACCCAAGTTTCAACATCCGTACGATCAAACTTTGGAAATTCCACCCGTGAAAATCGATTGTTGCTTCCCGATAACCTAGATTCATCTGGAACAATCCCATTGCGACTACTAACTCCTTCGTTATGATTTGTACTACTCTCGCCATTATGAGTTGTTCAATTGCTTTTGATTAATTGCAATTTTTATAGTATTTCATCCATTTGTGCTCGCATGGTCGCCATCTCAGCTGAATTCTTGTCGGTTGATACCTTGATACATGCTATCTCATTCAAGTTCTTATCCGTAGCCGATTCGAGTCTCAGAAGAGCTAATTCATGTTCCTTGATAGATTTTTCGACTTCTTGCGTCGCCTGATTATGAGTGGTGGTTATCTTGCCCAACAATTGCCGTTGATTGCTTCAAAACTGAGAGATTATGATGAGGACTGGAAGCTCTTATGCCAAATGTTAGCTACAATTTGAAAGAAGAAACTAAGGAGAAGGGAGATTCAATCAATTTATAGCTATTTGGTTACAAACCTCTAATCGATTGTTATACGCTCCCCTAACTAACTATCGTTAGTTGGTAGTTATCTATTACAAAGAATACCCTCAACTATTACTCTGCAATTTTAGTCCTTACTATCTTAATATTTACAATTCCAGTCCCTTAACTTATTTAAAGTGTAAAACAAATCTTAATGTATTTGATGGATATTTTTATTTGACTTTTATGGGTTTTTGTTTTAAAAAGGTTTATGATATATTATGTTAATGGATGTTATGATTCGACATTTTAAAATTTTATGAAGTTTTGGCATTTTTTCTGAACATGTTTCAAAACAGGTCCCTTAACAGGTGACCTGTTTCTAAACATGTCGTGTTCGTGTTTGGAAAAAATGACACGATTAGTTATTGTGTCGTGTTCGTATTGAATACAACAGGTTATCGTGTCTTACCGTGTTATGTCAGCCCTACCCACGGTTGCGAAAACTCATGTCTCAATCTGGAACATTTTGTCCCAAGCGAGACTTGAACTCATGACCTTTCATTTTGAAAGTAATAAGACTAGTACTCAAGCAAAAGACTCGACGATGACATTAATTTATTTATTAAAATAATGTTTTGGCCATTTTCCCTTCAAAGGAAACTGAAACAACAAAGTGTTCGATTTACGGTCATGTTTTGCGAGCTAAATGAAACATGAGACACACACCGAAAAAGCCTTCGCGGCTCCTTCCACTAAATAAACCATAATGTTCTCAGAACCAATATTTCCCGCTCAATTTTATTATTATTTTTTATCTAATATTAAATAATAAGCAAAAATAATAAAGAAAACAATGGAGAAAAAAAATATTACGTAGTTAAGAAAAAATATTAAATAGTTGAATAAGGAAAATAATCAAATATCAATAAAGAAAATATTAAACTATTGAGAAAAAAATATGCGATAACGAGAATCTTGGCTCACAGAATTATGACACGTGAAGTAACCAGTTACCTATTTATTATACATAAATTTTAATGTACGGACAATATGGTAATTAACATATGTTTATTTTGTAACCAATAAACAAAAACGTTACACAGGGAATCAAAATATCTTTTAATTCGATTTACAAAAGATCTATTGGAGCTGATTATTTCCTTCTTTCAACATAACTCTACTTGGCTAATCACTTTCTTGTTTTCAACCATACACATTCTTCATGATTTTATATTACTTAATATTACGTAATATGATCAAGACTTTAAATTAAAAATATCAGATTTTAGTTGAAATTCAATTCAATTTTGTGGTCTAGTCTAAACTCACGTGATAAAACATAGAAGTTAAAAGTAGTTAATTACATAACAAGCGGCGAACATCTCTAGCTGTTAGCGAACTTGTTACGGGCAAACTTATTAAGTTCCCCCGGTCTAGATTAGTTTGTTAGTTTTTTTTTCATTGAATATAAATAGCTTTTTGTAATTATTATTTGAGTTATTAATCAAATCATTTAATTTTACCCCAGTCATTCTCTCTTATTTTCTTTCTCTCGTTTATCACTCTCGTTTGTTTCTAGTGATCATTCTCGATATCATAACATATACACATGACAATAAGTATAAATTTCAACAACGCTACACGTTTTATAAAAAAAAGAAGTTTATGTCACTAAAAAATAACATACAATATAGTAATAGTTTGTTTAGTACCACCATTAGTTTTTACTAATTAATAGTTAAATATTCAGTTTCTTCTAATTTTTTTTGAATCAGTTATATATTTATAATATTTTAATATGATTATAAATAAACAAATAACTAATTAAGTTGAGCTTAAATTCTTAATTATTGACGTATAAAGTAGGCATATTTCAAAAACAAGTTGAGAGAAGAAACAATGCAATTTCTAAATCGCGTGCCCGTAAGAAAATCAAGAAACGTGTTCAAGCATGGCCGACCAGCAGCTTTCAATTTCTTCCTGCTAATAACACTTTTTGAATCACATATTTCCTACGTAAGCATCACGTACCCTTTCCGTCTAAAAATAAACCAGACATATTTTATTCAATCTCAAAATAATCAATACCATTGAAGAATATTTTAAATGCACAACAATCAACTTTTCTTTTATTCTATCTAAAAATAATCAATACCATTGAAAAATATAAGGGTAAAGTATCATTTTTGTTTATATGGTTTGACTATTTTAGTTAGTTTAATCTAAAAAAAACTTTTTAGTTTTTTTCATCACTTTACTTTTCAAAATTGAGTCATTTTCATCTAACCTCATCTACATTTTAACGTTAAATCACGGACAATTTTGGGTTAAATCAGAGATAATTTAGTTAGATTTTAACCTATGAAGTTCATACCGACCATTGATTTAACGTTAAAATGTAGTCGGAATTAGCCAGTTGAATTAAAATAACTAATTTTGAAAAGTTAAGGACGAAAAAGCTATTTTTTTTTTATGAAACTGACTAAAATGGTCAAACACAGAGACGAAAATGACATTTTACTCTAAATATTTTAGTGCACAACCAATAATTTTAGTATCATTAAAACCATTTTGATTTAGTTGGGTTTATTTAAAAATAAAGTAGAATCATACATGTTTATTTGAGACTATTGTGATTTCTGACATATAAGAAACCAGGGGTTCAAGGGGGTACCACCCCCTGGTGGGATCAAAGGGGCCCTTGTGGCGTGGTCAGCATGAAAAATTTTTATTACCTTGTTGAAAAGCCATTATAAGTTACACGCTTATCGGTGACAACCGAGAGTAGTAGCAACTGCTGTTAGACCAATCATCACTAGTAGTTGAGTTACTAAAGATAAAGTTACCACTGATGTAACCGGAAAATTGCTAACAATTTTAAACGTCAACCAAGTCTAACATATTTTTTTTACGAAGTGTTGTGTTGTTTCAGCAAAATAACGTGATGGTTCCCCGACTATAAAACGCAAGTCTTTGGTCAATTTTCGGGATACGTTTTTTTCAAAACAAAATATCCGTTTTTCTCTTTGATTATCCGATTGAATTTTCAAGATGTCATCAAAATATTTTAATATGCACAATTCATAGAGAGATTCAAGGTTTTTTTACTATAAAACCTACATTAAGGATATGTTCCATGCACACATCTAAACACAGGCAACTCATGTAACAACTAGTTTTTCATTTTGATTTCACCAATACATTTTTTTTACAAAGAAAATTATAATAATGATAATAATAAAGTATTTTTGGCAAGGGTTGTTGGTAACTAGGATAAAAGGGTGGAGGGTATAAGGTATGGAGTCTGGGTGGGTGCCACGCTGTCACTAGAGTCCCATAATTTTTGGTTGATTCTTCTGAGTGTTGTTAACGAGCTTTTAGTTTCCAACTTAGATACCACTTATGGTGATTTTTATAAAAAGCAATATTACATAGGGCTGAGCATGGGTCGGTTCGGTGCGGTTATGGGCATTTTTAAAACCGAAACCGAAATTTCGGTTATGCTTATTTCCAAAACCAAAACCAAAACCGATAGTTCGGTTATGGTCGGTTCATTAACCAACGGTTATGGATCGGTTATCGGTTAATTAACCACTATAGCCTAAAAAAAATTAAACTCAAAATAAATAGACTAAATTTCTATTTAGAATCTTTCACAAATGGCACGAAAAATCCAAGTTTGCTTCCACTTGGCGTATCTTTTTATTTGGCCGGTGATTCTCAATTTTATAAGGTAAGTATAGCTCAACCTTTCTTACATGCTAGCGATGTGGGACTGAGATCCCCTTTTATAAGAGTATCTCCACCTAGTTTTTGTTGCAATTTTCGATGTGGGATGCTATTTGTTGGTTCACTTTTGTTAAAGATATACTTCATCATTATTTATTATTATCTCCTATTATCAAATCCACATTCATAGGACTTATTCTCTATTTATATTCTATGTAATCACCTCTGCTGATTAAGAAAAATCAGCTAAGTTTCAAAATGCAAACCAAATTACAGCAACTATTATTTTCACGATAAATCCAATTACTAATGAATTTAAGGGCATGCTTTTAAAGATTCAAATGCAACACAAAGTAATGGGAATACACTTAAAATTCCTTTGATTTCTATTTGGTTGATGATATTAAGTTCGGTTCGGTTAATTCGGTTATGGCACACACCATAACCAAAACCGACCCACAATTTTCGGTTAATCGATTATTGCTTAACCGAGCCGTCGATTAATTGTCCGGTTCGGTTAAGTCGGTTAATTCGGTTATGGTTTGGTTAATTCAGTTATATGCTCACCCCTTACATATGATTGGAATATTTAGTGAAAGTTGAATGACTTTAGACTTTTAGAGAAATAAAAAACATTAAGTGATTTTAATATAACACTTGAAAACTTGATTACTATTAGGTAAAATTTTTGCTTAGTAAGTAAGGATTTTCATATTAAAGTAACTTGGTGTAATCATCTCATGAGATGAAAATGAAAATTTTATTGGAAGAAGAATCAAAACAAAATAAAGTAATTTGACAAAATGGAAAATGGTGTGTTGCGTGTGATTTGGTGATTTTGGTCTATATGGGAATTGGTGGACGCGGTCGCATGTTGCAACGATGTTACTGAAGAGATTAGATACGTAAAGATAAGCGTACGAAGTTGTGGCGACTTAATTTTATATATCTAAACATGGTTTAAAAAACACATCGTAACGGTATATTCGGAAATCAAGAAAAAGTTACGTCGTTGTAAGAATTTACATCAAAAAACATGAAAATGAATTAAAAAAAAAGCATCCAGTTCCCGTGCGTTGTGGCGAGACTGTTTAAAACAAATTATATCACAACATAGATAGAAATAAGTTTTATGGGTGAGGCCAAATCTACGACCTCACGTAAATTATATTAATAACCAAATGTATATCAAAACATAGGCTATTAATAACCAAATGTATATCAAAACATAGGTAAAATTATATTTATACATATATACACACACACGTATACATGCGCACATGTGGCTTCTTTTTATTGAAAGGAAAAAAAAAGCTTAGAAAAAACTGTGAGAAGGTATCGAACCCATGACCTCTCTGTCCTCTCGTATAAGAATAAGGGAGGCAATGAAAGGAATCCATTGCGCTAGGGAGTAATATTTGCTTGTGAAATTATTTATGTAATAACAGACGTGTCACATTTAAAATGGTGATGCTGCTATTCATAATTACTAATTGTATATATCATATAAAAAACTCAACAACCACTAGATTACTCTAGTGACAAAGGTATATACTCAAGACTTCATCAAAATGAGAAGGTTTTGGATTCAAGTCTCATTTATGACAAAAAAAAGAGGAGTCCAAGTTAGGCCAGAGAGTTTTCTCACCTATGGTGGATTTCCTCTTGTGGGGAAGGAGATGATCGGACGGGCCAGTGTCACGTCAGTGATCCAAATTTTCGTTAAAAAAAATATAAAAAACTCATAGCATCCTACAAATATGTTTTTATATACTAGCTTAGAATTCACGTAATACACACGGGCTAAAAAATTAATACAAAAAATTCTTAAACTTTTATGTATATATTTTACATTTGTAAAAATATATAACATATACTAAGTATAGAAAACATAATATAAAATAGGTAAAAATTAATATATAATTAGGTTTCGAAAATACCTTAATTACTATTTAATATAATTTGACTTTCATTTAATATTTGATTGAAAATAAAAGTTACATAATTAGATTTTAAAGTTTCTTGTAATAAAGGATAATTTAAAATAAATGTGTTTTATTAGTATAATTAGTATTTTACTTAAAAATATATTTATTACTAAAAAATATAGATGCATTTAATAAGAGAGACGAAAAAACACGTGACATGAAAAACATAAATAAATTTTGTTTTATGTATCAGTTACGCTACGCTGAATTCATTTATGTATCCTGAAAACAAACCAATAATAATGGGCTATTCAACGGGCTGACTATGAACGTGTAGTAGTTAATGGTAAGCCTCATCCAGAATGCCCATGTTTTAGTTTTGACCCAAAAGCTCCATATCAAACCAACTTGTAAGCCCGCAATAAATTTGTAATTTGTTCAAAACAACACATAATAATGTTACATTCTTACACAGTTACTCATATTGAATTTAAGCTGGACTTAACATGATCGGTTAGATTGCAAATATTGCATATAAAATTTTTATGAACTATTAATGTCATCGTTGCTTAACAAAATAAAGTTTTCTAAATTAAATTTATTAAAATCTTATTTACATTTTAAAATCTCGCAAGACAACCTTAATGAGTTGTTAATGATATCCGTTAAATATAAAATTTTAATGATAACTGACCATTAAGATATATAATCTTACTACTCTAATAAATGAAAATCTCTTCAGAACACGTGTCACTATTTGGTTACTCATCATCTTTATTTTTTCGTCTCTCTCTAATATTAAATATTAGATTTTATATTTCTCTCTCCTATTAAATAATCTTACTACTATAATAAATGAAAATATCTTCAAGACACGTGTCACTCTCTGGTTACTCTTCATCTTTATTTTCTCGCCTCTCTCTCCTATTAAATACTAGCTTAGAACATGTGTACTAAAGAGAGTGAAAAAATATCAATATATAAAAAATTTAAATCTGTATATATGTATCTTATAGGTGGAAAAATGTAGTACATATATAACAATAGAAAACAAAACAAAAAAAATATGTAAAAATTAATATATAATTGAGTTTAAAAAATACATAAAATACTATTCAATGTAATTTGACTTTCATTTACTATTTGATTGAAAACATAAGCTAGTTAATTACATTTCAATATTTTTTATAATAATTTAAAATAAATGTGTTTATTAGTATAATTAATAGTTTGTTTAAAAATATATTATTATCGAAATATGGAAGTGTATTTATTATGAGAGAGAGGCGGGAAAATTTTTATAAGGATGAATATGGAGGCGACACGTGACATTGAGAAACCTTTATTTATTATATAGTATATAGATTATATTTCTCACTCCTATTAAATAATGATCTTTATATTAATAAATTTATTTACGAATACTTATTATTTAATTATAAATAGTTATTATATCATCAATCAAATGAACTTAATATGAACTAACATTTATCAATTAAATTTAAAAAACTAATACTCAGTTGATTTTTTTTTTAAACTAACTTTACAGACCTTATAACTGTCACGACAAATTACATTTTTTAAAAACATATTTTGACAAATGTGTTTGTTAACAAATTATATTATATTTTATTTTACCGATGTAATATACTGATTTATTCAACCCGTGTATTACACGAGTTTTTAAAAATATAAAATTTTATTTATTTAACCCGTGTAATACACGGGATTTTAACCTAGTTAAAGAATGTATATAAAATATATTAGAAGGATAACGACTTTCATTTAGCTTTTATAAGCAAGGTCTTATAGTAACCATATAACTAGAATCTCATTTGACTTTATAAGAGGAAAGACATGTTTAAATCATGTCCATAGAATCAACCATTATTAATCTTAAAATAAATTTAAGGTAGCAAATATGAACACCATAAGCCGTAAAAGCTGGAAAAATTCCCTACAAGTCCCTCTCAAACAAGACTTAATTAGTAGTTTTTTAAGAGAATGAAAATAACAGATCCATTTTATATTTTTATCCCTTTTGTTAAAAGTTAGTATGGACAGTTTTTTAGCCAACTATCTTTGCTTTCTCCTTTTTGCACGCAACGCAACTACCAGCTTTGCACCCTAAGTGGGAAACTTCTAAACTTTACCACTTTTAGTTAGTTTTCCAATTCTTACATTAACTCTATAGTACCCTCCAAATGTGACCCCATTCGGATATTACTTTGGGAAAATGTTTTGGAAATCGAAACCGAAGAGACCCTTTTCGTCACTTCAGTTTGCAAGCTATGGATCGTTATAGGGTTTTTTAATCATGAGAAAACTCACGGACCCCACCAATACCTTCCTAACCAATAAGATCAGGAAAAAACACAGTTTACGTTGGGCAGACAACCTTCAAGAGAATAAAGACAAGTTGATTCAGTCGGTTTTTCTGTTTTGAGGTTGAACCAGCCGGTCGAACCATTTTTTTTTAACAAAACGTGTTTCATGTTTCGATGATTGATGATTAAATTTGAGGATTAATATTTGAGCTTTGGAATACAAAAACTTAAAGTTTAAGATTATTTTAGATATTTTTGTGTATTTTTTTTGTAATTTTGGGTTTATTATAAAATCATCCGGTATTCGGTATTTGAGAAAGGACATACCATCTTACGGGTAATTATGCTCATTAATCTATTCTTTAATATCATTAATCACGCTTAACATTTTAAAACATTATATATACGTTATTGTGTGTTTGGGATGTTGGTGTTATTAAATTGTGTGGAAATAAAGGGAATTGGCTAGAGAAACCAATTTTGACCAAGAGACAGGGCCTACCATTAGCACTAGAACATGTTTGTTGTGCACAACAGGGACATCCATCCATGTTTGAAATGTGTCAAGGTCGCTGTTGCAGGGATTAGAAGCAACTAAATTTTGTCCAAATAAGACAGCATTTAAGGTGGTTGGTTTTGAACGGGTCAAACAACATCATACCATTCATTCATGACCCCCAATTTTTTTGCTTCTCTCTTTCACGTAGTCGTACGGTTTACGTACAACTACATGTTATACCAATTTTTCCTATATTTCTAGAAAAAGAAAACCAATTTTTCCAACTTTCAAACAAAGTGTATAGCGTGTTTGACAAATACTACGTGTACTTTGGCTTATTTTTTTTTTTTATAGGTAACTTTCATTTTTAGTGTCGGTTACATCTCCAAATCGGAGATCCTACCTCTCAACCTGACCACTACGTTGTCTGAACCGGGCCCGCGGGTTCAGAACGAGAGGCTAAGGCTATCACCGGGAAACCATGGAGCCTGCTGCCACTTGACAACAGTTGCGCCGCTACACGGGCCAAACCCGCTAGCGTAACGCACTCCGGACTAAAACCCGGGGTGGCTCGGACTCGAACCTGCGTGGGCAGGTTGAGTCTTCATCGCCGCAACCACTAGGCCAAAGCCCAGTAGTTGTACTTTGGCTTATTTGATGTTTGGTTTTGTAATACTCTAAAGGTATCTAATTAAAAAGCATGTACACTAAAATTTATTTGTATGTGTTTTGATGGTTAGAAAACATACTTAAAGTATATGTTACACGTATGTATGAATAAAAAAAAGTACATAAGACAAACTAGTTAATTATTTATTATCTATAGATACACATGTGTCTTGGATGTATTCATTGAATAGGGTATTGGTTATGTGCAATCAACTTACGGGTCATCAATTATCTCTTTGTGCCATCATAAAAAAACTTGTAGCAACTTGCTCCTAATAATACACATCTTGTCTAACAGCAAAAAGTATCTTTGACATAAAAATTCTTTTAATTAAAATAGTTTATTAAAATATATGAAAAATAAGAGGATGTAACCGATCACATAATTTATAGTTATTTTTTATTTTTATTTATTCAAAGGGTTTTTATATAAAATTACACCCAGCTA